>OX276329.1:13750000-14375000 GCA_946251845.1 Andrena fulva
TTCATACATTTATTTACTCGTGATTGTCACAGCATGCCTCTCTTCCGTGATCTTTCAAAGTCATCTTTGACCACATGCAGAGGCGTTTGACCCGCGCGTACCACGTTTTCCGCACGATCCGCGATGGAAACGGCGAGTGGCGATGAATTTTCCAGTCGGCGAAACGCGTCCTGGAAAACCGGGGTCCGCTTTACCGCCAGGGGAATGCGGTTTTCTGCATTCGACTGAAAGTCGGCGTGCATCGCGGGCGTATGAAACGGCCCTTCTGCCATCGCCACACCATACGCTATTAATATCATGGGGTATATTTAGATTTCAATGGGGAAGAGAGAGCGGGACCACGAGTTGCTCGGCCGATACGCCGTCTGCAGAGTACACCCGAGACCTCGGCAATGAGTCGCAATAAAGGAATTCGGCTTCTTTGTCGATGGGGTGCGCCCAAACGATTCAGAGTTCTATTTTCATTTGAAAGAATACCGATACATAAGTACGAGTATGTACACGATTTAGATACAATGCAAATGGTATTTACTCTGAGACAGTATTACCTGTAAACTTTCGAAATATTCAATAATATAATCAAACGCGCAACACCCACGAGTGCACCTTTGGATGGACACAGTGTAGATCACGCGACAGAACAGTGGCGCACCCAGAGAGGGTGCAAGGGGCCCTGGCACCCCAAAGAAGGGGCTTTGTAAAAAGAATAAAAAACTGGATTTTATTCTTTAAATAAATGTTTATAATCACCTACTGAATTTTACGGAATTTGCATTAAGAATGTTTTTATCAATTCAACTCAGCTCCCCAAAGATTAAATCATGAGTGCGCCACTGCGACGGAACCCCCATTTTTTTTTAACAAGGAGGGGACAATTTAATGTCCCCTACCTCGATTATCCGAACGAAACAGTTTCTATATACCTACAGCACAATTTCTAATCGCAGATCCGGGCAGTGGAAAATCAAGTCCGTCAATCAACGTCTCACCATTTCTCTGCAGCAATTTTCGTCGCCCTCAGGAATAGTTACAGTCCAACCCAGTTTCTAGAATCACCCTCCGTATGGTAATAATAATAGCATCGATTTTATTGCGCTGCAACCGGCAGGGCAGGAAGTACACGTCAGTGTAGACTGTGCAGAGTAATAACGCAAACGCATCAGTATAATGGGTCGGCCTCAGCACGAATGATCGTTGCACAATCTAGCCCCGAATAATCTGTGTTCGCATAAATGGCACCCAATTGGCGCGGGCAACGGCGTAACCGCGCCACGGTAATCGTCGCTTCTCGATAAACGGAAAGCATCGGGTCGGGACGTATTATTCTCGGGCTTGTGGACCGTTCGGAAGCAACATCGCTTTCTGGTTCAAATTTATAATTATCGCGGGTCGAGGTTTTCGCGCGAGGAGCCCTCGCCCGCCGCGGCGACATCCTGTTTCTCTCGGCCACGGTGCTTTTCGTTTTCTTCGCGGCCTGGCTGCCTCTGGATCATCAACACGTGACCGGCAAACGTTTCATCATTCCGGGGACGCATCCAGACCGGCCGACGACGACTCGAGTCACCGAAACGACGAAGGAACCTTCCGCGAATGGCAAACGAGCTGCTTTGCAATAAACTTTTCCAGCGAGCCCACTAAAAATATCCGAGCAAGCGACGTCTCTCCTCTCCCGCTGGCTGATTCGTGGCTGGGAATCGAAACTTCCCCGGGGGAAAGTTTCGAACGGCGTGTTTACAGCGCGATCTCGGGGACTTGTTTCGTTAATAAGATACAGCGGCAAAGATCTCTTTAGCAAGTTCTCTCTGCAGGTTTTCAGAGTCTCCGAACGATCCTTCGGAGATGCTTCAGGGTGCGCGGTGGTGCTCGTGATCGATTCTGAACTGGAGTTCAAGATAAAAGAGGACGACGCGAGCAGACAGTGAATCCATGAATTCTGATTCTCAAATTGCACGAATAAGAATTGAAGTTAGAGGAAGGGAAATAAAGGCTGGTACTAACGATAAGGATAATACCGAAAGAGATCTTTTATTGCTAATAATTTCGCCCCCCGGAATGAAGTTTCCGCGGAACCTAGCCCGGTTTAAAGAGCACTTGTTCCATTCGGGGCGAGGAAACGCAGGCGATACACGTGAACCTATATAGAGAGATCTTTGGCTTAAAGGTCCATTAGAGCGGCGGTCTAATATCCTGGCGACACGTGACACACTGGCTCGTAAGGAACACTCGGTGGATATTAAGGGCGCGCCACCCGGTATATGGCCAAGGCTGCATAGAAGCATGAACGGAAAGTTTGGCCGTTCGTCGATCAGGACGGTGTCACCTGGTCGTATACCTTGTAACGCTCTGGCATCGTGACGCTTTTCCATAAAGACGAGCGCGATGATACCAATGACGCCACAGGTCTCGTGAAATTCTCATTAACCGCGTATGGAACGCTTCTCGCCGCAACAATTTTTCGTCTACGGGGAGGCTAGGGAAGCTGTCGAATGATAGGAAAATTCCCTCTCGTTCCCACTTAATTAACCTACGCTTTGGAGGACCCTTTCAATTAACCCTCCACTGATCGTGTGACGTTCGGTGGAACAATTGGAAGGCGCGATGATAATCTCATTCATTGATGTTGTTGATTATACTTGCTCCATATTCTCCTAAATCCTTTATTATCAGGGGTACCTATTTAATATCCTCACGTTTAAGGGGGTAGACTACTGTCACGGCTTGCAAAAAAAAGGTAATCTTCTGATGCTAATTGTGGAAAAACAAATCAGCCGATTAAATTGCGGTTTAGCACTTGATTTTGGCATATTGTAAAGCATTAAAAACCATTATAAAAATTAAGAAAATATATATAGAAAATATATATGTCACGAGGTGGCTCCTAATTCAAATTTGGATTGTCTAAAACAATAAGACAAAAGTTGTCTATTAAGTATAATGTTATGCCTAAGCATTAACGGACCCGTTTTTGAAAATTTTGAAAATTCCCTGAATAACAGCGTGTTGTAGCAAAGAATGCCAATTTTTCGCGACTAGTCTAACCCCTTAAAGCATGTGTTTCCTAGACAACACAATTTACAACGCCCCTAGTAAAACCAGAACGAAGCACACTTCGCCTTCCCGCTATACTTAAACCACCCTCCCCCCGTATCATCTAACCTCCGAACAAGATTCGCCCAAGGGGTAGAATAATATTAGGTCACAAATACTGAAACCACCGCCAAGTTGTCTCAAGAAACAAACACTCCACCGCGAAACAAAACCGACGCCACCCTCGAGTACCCTACACCCTGCACCCCGATCGACAGCGCTGTGCCAACAAAATAGAGCAGAGGGAGGTGGCCGCCTCTGGAGCACCGAGATCCAGGCGTCCTCGAAACAATAGCCGCCGATATTACTAGCTGACGCGTCGCGGGCTACGTATCGGATCCCGTCCAATTACAGTGCCCCGATACATTATATCCCACGTAAGCCGTTTTCGCAGACTACGGGGTCCCATGGCCGCGAGAGATGGAAAACGCGTTTACGGTCTAAGCTGGGACTTAATATAAGCCGTTGACCGGCTCCGCCAGTCATTTCGGTGGTCCGATAAGCTGGTCCGTACCACCGGGAGACGTCTACCGGCGATCCACGATCGATTTTCCTCCTATCTCGTCGCGGATTAGGTCAGGGACCAGAGAAACGGGTTAGGCTACGTACGGGCGACGGCAGCTAGGCCGTATCCAAGTGATGAGATGATTGGTCCGCTAATGAAAGCTGATAGAGAAGCTCGCCTCTCGGATGCCCCGTCGCGGATTATTCTGTCGCGCAGCACTGGCGATGGATCATGCTGACGATCATCCATCCCCTACACTTCCGCCGGGGTCGAGACCTCTCCTTTGTGCGGGACCTGCTTTCTGTTCGTCCTCTTTCTTCGGTTTTTCTTTCCTCTCGGTGGTCGGGAGAACCGTGGGTTGCGATTGCATCTGAAGGTACATGGAGCATGTTTTTCGGTGGGTGGATCGGTAATGATAGGTTTTGGGGAGAGGCGATTGAATGGTGGACCTGATGGTGGGAGTTTAAGGAAGTTTGCTTTCCTCGATGATCCTTGAGGCAGATTTCTATGTACAGTTACTGCGACGACTGTTTGCGTCCTGGTTCGTTCAAAGCGTATTCAGCGAGGGGTCGTTTCTGAATATCTAGAATGCCGAGACTTTGGTGCAGTCTGGGTATTCGAAAGCTGCGATTGCGCGTGAAAATGTAAGGTGTATGTTTTTTTGGTAGATAGACGAACAATACAGTGGGTTTTGTGAGTGGGTGGATCTGTTGTGGCAGTTTAAGAGGGTTGAATCTGTCTTAGGTTACAGGTATAGGGGAGGATTTTCTTTTCAAGACCACCTTTGGTGGAGAATTCTGCAATTGTGATGTCGCTGTTTATCTTCTAGTCCGATGATAGGATCAACTTATTTTCAGTACTAAGTTCGTTCTACGATGTCTAAAGTTACTTTGCAAAGTGAAACATAGTAAACTGGGACGTATGCATTCCCAATTCCGACTTCCCCTTCATTATTTACACTCCACGAATTAATTGCTTCTATCAATTGCTTTTCTAATCACAAGAACTTTGTACATACAAAGAACAACCACAGAAACTATCAAGCAAACTGAGCATAGGAAAGAAAAGCTATCAACAATCGTTCACGACAACTCAAGCCTTCCGATGAAGAATTTTACCACAGAAACTCCACATGGGCATAAAAAATTAAATCGCTTCGCGTGCCCTTGCTAGCAGGAAGATCGAAGGTGTACGAAACTGAGAAACGACGCGTCGAACGAACCGGTTGCTCCTATCCTCGGCGACTTTTCCACCGCGGAGCCAACCGGTCGTCGAGAAAAATCACGCCCTTATCTGAAAAATAGGGGGCCGTAAATAATCCGAGGAATCGGCTGGAGATAGGGGTGATCGTTTCGTATAAGTTGACTCGGTATCGCGGCCGTGGCCCTGTCGACAAACTACGGTGTGATAAAGCGCGCGAAAGATCGCACCCTCGAAGCGAAGGAGAAGAGGAATCGGCCGTGCGAAGAGAAATATCGCGTTTGTTTTCCCGGTTACGGTGAATTTCCGGCGACCGTCGTTCGATAAAGCGTTTTCACGGTACATTGTCTCTAATAGCGGCCCGTTCAGTTTCGAGGCCGGCCAGATTTCCGTGATTTCCACCTGGACCATTGTATATGTCCGCGTATTACCTCGGTCATGGTTTCTCGCATATGTTTTCCCGTGGTGAGTGGATTGGTGGCTATGATTAGGTACCAGAAACAGTTCTAGAGTTGCTCGAAAGGGTATAGATACCGAAAGTACGTAATTCTTCCTTTATGGGTGAGGGCTAGACAAAGCTAGTGCTCCACAGATTTTAATCAGCTCCATGTTTCTTAACTTGAATAAATTAACCACGTATTTAATAGCTGCAGTAGTTAAAGCTGTACCAACGCTTTACATTGATTTGCCAGGTACTTACGTGAGCGTTTCTGCGATTGGCGATATTTTTTCGACTGCCCTCGCGCAGACCTTTCCCCCGTGTCGCTTGGTTCTTCTTTTTCCTTGGAACTTTTCTGGTTTTCGCTGGGGATCAGAGATGAGAGAGGGAGAGGCAGAAAGAACGAGAGAGAGAGAGAGAGAGAGGCAACAGCCGTTTGAACATCAACAGCTGCATCGCAGCCCGCCCCAGCTAGCCGCCTCTATTTGCTCCTGTTACATTCTTCGTGGAATAGTTCGGTCTCGCCGCGGATATACGCCGACTACGCCCAAGAGAACGAAAGAGATTAAGAATATCTTCAGGAGGCTCCTGTGCCCGCCGTTTCCTTCGTCTGCCCTGCGCGCGTAGACCGACGAAGGAGAGACGGCGCTCCCTTCGACTCGAGCACCACTGTTCCCCGCCACAGAATTGGGGAAAAAATATCCGTGTCGACCCTTGAACTCGAAACGTGTTCCCGACCGAGAGAGGAACGCCGGGACGAGGGCCTTGGGACACGGAGCAACGCTGGAATTATAAAGTTCCTTCAGATAAGACAGCGGCGTGGCTCCAAGTCCATGGGTCTCCATAAATGATACAGATTTGTGGGCGATGTGAACATATACCTACGTGGGAACCGTGGATCTACAATTTCTAATCAAGTTACTGGGAAGGGGCAACGTGATGTAACATGGTAGACTGTGATAGCTACAGAATCTTCGCGACAAAAATGGACCAAGGGACTTGCAGGGGACTATGCAGGGACCGGGTTCCGTAGGTTCTGCAAATGTAGAACAGGGACGCCTAGTTAGGAGGTTAGTCCACAGGGAAAATGGAACCACGAACTCCGCTGACACGAAACAACGTTGAGGATCGTAGTTGCAGGGACTCTTCCTATGGGGAAAGGAGTCTCGTAAACTTGAAGGGTGTAAGGGCAGCCGTACGGTTCATGGTTGCAGGCTCTCCTCGTGGGAAAGACAAATTAGGGACACCGTGGGCGTAAAACAACGACGAGGGTTTACGGTCGCGGTTTCGTCATAAGGGCAACGAATTTTCGAGACCTAAGGCAATACTGCGGTTCGTAGGCGAATCCATAAAACTTCGTCCGAATTCATTCGTGTCAGGGACTGAATTTAACACTCGTGGGATATTTGAAGGCCGAACGCGAAGTCGAAGCAGCAGGGCCTTCGACTACAATTATCGTTTTCATATATCATCTCCCCTCGCTACGAATTGCCCAAGATTAGCTTCTAATCCGGTAGCCGTTACCAAGAGTATTGCGGCGGTCTCGAGAGAACTCGTACCCAGGAATTATCGAAGTTTGATATCGCGTCTAGGTGATTCCACGAGGCTACGAAAAGAGAAGGGAATGGGGACGAGTCTCGTGATTGGCCGCTTCGCGGCGAATTGACAGCCGAGCGAATGATGTGAAATACTCCTTTAATAATACCTGACGAAGCAAATATATAGAAATCTATGATACATCCGCCTTTTCGTGGCCAGTCGTTTAAATAAACCTTGTCTTTCGTCGGTCCTCGGAGACAGTTACATCGACGCCTGCTCCGCGCGACTTAAAACAGATACAACAGAAACAGAGCAACGTTGATCCTCCAATTTCCCTAACTTTTTACAAAGCTCCTTGAAAGGCAGTCTCGTGAAATATCGAAGTTGTCTCTGTCCGCGCGGTATCTCTCAGGGGCTCCATTCTCAGCGCCGGAGCTTCTTAACTACACACTCGGTCACCAAGCACGAACTCGTCGCTCCTCGGCGAGCGATTAGGAAAACACGGGAGAACGATCGCCTTAGTTCTCGTTCTCGCGACACGTACATACACACTTATATCACAGACAATCGGCGAGGGGCGTCGTTACGCTCTCGCCACGTTGACGGAATCTTGGTCGGGTTTGATGGGCAGCGGTCTGTTCGCCATCTTGCTGGCTGGGGTGGAGGTCTGGGGTTCAGGTAGCTCCGAGTACAGGTGGGCGGTCACGTCGGACGGTTCCGCGTATTCGCAGAGCAGCGAGTTGGGCCTCTTGTTGCTCGTCTTCGTCGTGCCGAGGATGCTCTCGCCCAGCGCTTTGAGGAAGCTCATGGGCCTGCCTTGGTTTCGATTCGTCTCGAACTTGGGGCTGTCCGGGGGCCTGTGGTTTTCAGTGTTCGGGCTGCTGAATTGCTGGCTCGAGTGAGCGTTGATCAGGTGATCGTTGACGACGTCCGGCGGCAGTGGCTGCGGCGCTCTGCCAGCCAGAGTGGCCAGGATCGGTTGGGACAACCGACTGGTGCTGGGGACCGTCTCGTCGCCCGGCAGTTCCGCGTACAGGTGGTTCTGTTCGTTGGTTCTTTGGTCACGGGGCTCTGTGTATTCGGTCAGCGGTGGTCTTGGTTGTATCGCGCTCGGTAGCAGCTTTTCCAACGACGGCGCTTTGGTACCGATGCTGGCGCAGGACTTCGGAGGGCCCCTGAACTTCCTCTGCTTCGGACGAATCATGTCGTAAGCGTTCTCGTCCCTGCCCGATGGCTGCCTGTCGTTATTATTGTTGCAGCTCTCCTCCACCTTTATCAGATCGTACAGGTGCTCTATCATGTCCCTCGCCTGATTGTAGTTGTCGGGATCGTTGAGCCTCTCTTTAAGATCCCTCAGGTACTCTTCGGTGAGCTCCTCGGGCAGGGTTTGCGTGGCTTTGTTCTCTGTATAAGGATAAAGACCTTCAGCATCCTCCTCGCCCTGCTCTGCCGCTTCTGGCTGAGTCTCCACCTCCAGGATCCTCGTCTCCGGCTGAAGGCCGGCGTACTCGTGCACGCTCAGCCTCGAGATCGACCTGGCTGATGTGGCGGCAGTCATCCCGCTGCTGGGCGATAACCAACTGGCGAGGTTCATCAGATGGCCGGACGTTAGCTTCGGACACACTCCACTCCTACGCATGTACAGGATACCCGAGGACAGGATCACCACTAGCACGATAAACACCGCCACCACGCAAATCACCACGATGATCCTCTTCTCGCGCTGCAGTTGCTCCGAGTCGCTCATCTCGAGGTCGATGTAGCCCTTGTGCCTCGGGTAGACGTGGGGGCCGACGCTGGGCGGGCTGACGCTTGGTTCTAGCTTGGCGGATGGTTTCTCGCAGTTGATGTGATCGCCAGCCGTGCAGATGATCTTTGTGAAGTTCCTCATGGACATGTAGCCCTGCGGCAGGTTGAAGCACCTGTCCAGCAGCTGGTCGACCTCGCAATAGCTCGAGTCCATCATCCACGAGACGGAGCTGTTCTTGCCTGTCACCTCGCGTATCCAATTGTCCAGGTTGCAGCTGCACTTCTGCGCGAAATAGTTGTTGCCCACGCGAGCGGTGTTCACTTGCTGCGAGATCGCGGCGAACTTGAGGGAACCGGGCCGCGCCTTTTGTATGCGATTCCCCGTAAACGAGAACTCGAAGTTCGGCGCCGAGGTGGCGTCCACCTCCGCCGTGATCGCGTCGGTCTCCAGGTCGTCGAACACGTTGTCGTCGATGGCGATGTGGTTCCACTGGTGCAGAATGATCGCTCCCTGCTGCAGGTTCTGGAATTCGTTGTTTTTGAAGGTGACCGTGGCCGCGGATATGTTGATGGCACCGGTTTCCACCTCGGACAGCCTGGAAACATAATGAAACACAAAAGGTCGTTTTAAATTGGAGGGTCATTACCAAAAGCTACTATGTGGGAAGAACATATCCGTAGTTGCAGGAAGAAGAAGTTGATTTGTGTAAAGATGGCACCCCTTAGCATTGTGCATCCTAAGCACTCTGCTCCACAGATCGTGCTATACTTTAAGTGATTTTATTCAATATTCACATCCCAGTAGGTTGGACATGAAATAATAGAGAAGGCAACAGCGAAGGGATAAAAAGAGAAGCTAAATCTACCTGGAATATTGTATGGTGAGGTTGTCGTGGCCAGCCCTGAAGGCTCCTCTCTCTATGCTCTTTAGCCGGACGTCGACGAACTCGAGGCTGTGGATTAGTGCCCTGTCGCTGAACGCGCCACTTTCGATCTCCAGGATGGTCGCGTTGCTGATGATCACGCTGAAGATCGACATGGCGCAGAAGGCATCCTTGCGGATCACTTTTGTCCCGATGTCGTCCATCCGGACCTCCGCAACCGCCGATGGAAACACCGCTGTCGGCAGCTCCGCGATTCTCACGCTTTGGAACGTAATCTGCGCGCGGGGGAATTAGAAATCGAGATTATAGCGAGATCTCCCGGGCCGGTCGCAGCAGCAGCTGTTGGAGAATCGCCAATTCCTAGGCGAGTTGCCGAGGCAACTCCATGGTCGCCTGGGCTCGCCACCACGTGGGCCAAACGAGGGTAATAAACACGAGACGATACGAAAACACGTCTTTTTATAAGCGTGACGAACTCGTGGCTTTCGTTGCAACGTATGATAGCTCGATCGTGAATTGAGCTCGTTTCGACGAGCGTGATGGTGGTGGCCAGTTAACATTCTACTGCAATTTATGAAAAATCGCTGAAGAATAAATTCTTAAAGGAAGAGTATGCCTTAGGTTCGAATGAATAATCAATGAAATCCTTCGCAGTAAAAAACCAATCTACTGATAAAACGCGAATAAAAGGAAACCAGAAGATAACATGAAGGGTCAATCGAAGAGAGCTCTACAATTCAGGGTAGGCTGATTTCATAGATCACCTGACCTTGGTCGCTGGTCCATGCCTGCCATGCTGAGAAACTTCGAGCTTGAACGCGTTGCTAGACAGCTCCAGGTTGGGCACCTCCTCGATCCTGATCCAGAGCAGCCGAGAAAAGGCATTCGGTTTGATCGCCACGTGTCTGCATCTCGAGATCGAGACGCTCAGCGTCCCCCGCGAGTTCCTGAACGCGTGGCTCTCCAGGATCACGCTGTTGCATTCGGACACCTCGAGGTGGGTGTTCGGGGCGCTCAAATTTTGGAAGGCCTGCCTCTTCGCGACCAAAGTGTAGATCCCAGACACGTGGACCCGCTTCAAGGGTGCACCATCCGCGAACGCACCTGACTGGATCCTCAACTCCCGGCAGTGGGACACTTCCACCTCCATCACGTCTAGTGGGATTGCCCCCTTCAGTAACTCCACGTCCTGGCGACAGACAAAGAGAAATAAAATGGGTTAGCGTAGTGTTAGCCTTTTAGAAGCTGACGCTCGATCGCTGGAGAAGGTATTTTAATCCACCGTAGGCTTATTCTTAAAAGCTATGGAGAACCTTTCGATCCCCCCAATGGTGATCTATTGTGGAGGCCACGACAGGTAGCTCGACTCCTCGGCTTCTACAGGGTGTTTGGGAAATTTATGCCCGCGCCTGAGGAGGGCGAAAACTTGAGGCATAATGGGGGTGAAAAATGTTACGACTTGGGCAGAGTTTACGACCGTACGTTCGTATAATGGGTTGCACTTGCGGTTGGGGGGTTAGCTTCTCAACTATTGGTGTGCATGTGTGAGATGTTCTCCTTGAGCTCCGTTTTCAACAGGAATTGGACTATTTGTCAGTTCGTAGTGAGCTCTGGGGTCATCTGCGCGTATCTGTGTGACAGATGTCCCTCCATTCATTTTTTTTTTTTTAAATAAGGGATGATTGTAATATTTGTTGCGTGAATCAAGATGTGCATGAACTTTTAGAATTGTTAGAATTTAAAATACGTTTTTTTATGCTGTTAATAATAACGACAGTTTTGGCCCAACGAACGTGGAGTTCAGGTTGAATTGTCATAAAATTCGCGCAATTGCAAGTATCGTCTCTCTCGGCGAGATTTTATTTCGCTCTTCATACTTCTGTGAGGCTGAAAAGAGCCAAGGGAGAGACTTTAATAAGCTCCCGAGAATAATTTCTCGGAATAATTTGCGTGTTACGACTCCAACGGCGACGAGTTATAATTAGATATTTAAATATCTCCGGAATAAAGTGGAAGTCCTCTGCCTTTGAAAATCAACAAGTGAATACCTATTGAATTACTGGGGCAATTGTAACAGAGCCGAGAAAAAGGTATAGGAGGAATACGTGACGCACTGGGATGCTCTTTGGAATTAATATCGCGCAATAATGAATATTGCGGCTGTTAATTAATCACTCGTGCAATTACGACGCACTGTGACTTTTATATTTGGTATCAAAGTCTGCGCAATTCGCTCGACTTTTCTTTATTATGGATGTCATTATTGCGTCATCCTCAGATTTAGACCCAATTGAAATGTATTGGGGCATCAGAAATACCACGCCGAACGACTCCACGAATAGTAATAAACGATGTTTGCAAACTCTCAATTAATACCAAATTCGTAACAAAAGGGACCAACGCTGAACACAGATTCTCAGATTAATTCTGAATGTTCATTCTATATTTATAATTTCCCAAAGGAACTTATAATCTCCAACAACGGTGTCGGAATAAAATCCACTCAGAAGCAACTCCCACTGCCTCCGCACCGGAAGATGAATCCGGAATGAGGCGCAAATCATTCAGCGCGCAGTGTTCGTGAAAAATGAATCACGCGATTTCCGGGAAAATGTATCCCGTATCGTGCGCGATATTCGCCCAAGGTAACGCGTCTCCTCGTACGCAACCTCTACCTACGTTTACACTTTTATTACATAATGCGTGCGACGTGGCAGAGCGTTGGCGGTCGAGCGCCGCTCCAGCATTTCCATTTGCGTCTAGAAAAGGGTTGTTAACGACGTCACGAGCTTCTCCCCGCAGTTAGCGTTCCCTTTGAACCATCGGCAATAAACCAGGGCACAGAAGAACTGCCTTGAAACTCGAATGAGCGAGTAACGGCAAGAAGTCGAATTTCCCCCTTTGGTTACTCGTTAAACAACGAAACCAGCCAATTGATTTCCCCTTATTTGTCTTCGTCGCTGGGGCAGATAGGTTTACAAGTGATCGTCGATCGAAGTCACGGTGCTTCGATGTAAATTCGTGGATTTATCGTTCTGGGAATGGCTGAATATTTTTGAGCGAGCGGATGAAATGGAACGTGAGAAATGGTAGCAACGAAAGAGGCGGATATCGGCGGAATTAACCGAGCTCGTCATTAGCACGCAGACATCGACATGTGGAGTTTGTGTTTTCGGCACCATACTAATCACGTTCCCAGTGAAAGAGCGAGCGAGCGAGCGAGAGAGAGAGAGATAGAGGGCAGGAGAGAAATTGTTGGCCCACGACGGGTTACCTTTAAAAGTACTTCCGCTGACGTCGGCTTCCTGGCTGTTCCCCGCTATCTGTACGTTTGTCAGCGCGCCAGTTTAATGAAATGTTCGAACGCCATGCCAAGCAATAATTCTGCTGTTCCCCCTCTGCTCTTTTAAAACGCTGGAACCCGGGACGAGCTGCAGCCGCGTATACGGAATTATGAAATCAGGGACTGATTTTGAGTGAAAATTGTTGATAGCACGATTCCATTAACGGTTCGTTCGTGGAGACACGGAATTCGATGCAATTGTCGGCCATTGAATGCACTATTTTGTTACGAATGACACAGTGAAACTTATCAACGTCATAGACGAACAGTGAAGCGACAATAGTAACGATCGATTCTTGAAATATACGTGCTACGGTTTCTAAAGAAAAATGTTTCGATCGATTGCGTTAAAAAAAAACCAGCCAACCATCCAAACACCCCGAAACAAATTGTGTTCCACTTTCAATAGCTGTCCATTCGTTTTCAATTAGACTTCAATGATAATCGCTTTTAAATAAACCAGCTGTACTAGAAACGCAGATTGCTACGCTCCCACGCAATTCGACAATTGCGTCAGCAGGATGAAACTTCGCCCTCCAATTTGCGAGGGGGTAGAAAAATGGAGAACGGTTGTCGCCTGGAATCGGGCGTGTCTCATTTTTCCACGGATTTCCCAGGAACGCGCGCGCGCGCCGGTGATTTATATTCACGCCGGTGCAAAGTTTATCTTGGCAAAAAGAGAAGCGGGGCAGAGAAACAGGGGCGGGGTGTCGGTAACAGTTTGGAAAAGCTTCGGGGCCGCTTTCCCACGGCGCTCGGGTCCGCGTAAACAGAAAAGGCTTGGAAAATCTCCGCCGGACCGAAATCTAAACACGATACAAGTAGCGGGAGAATTTGAAATTTACATGAGAAACCGTGGCCGGCCGTTGCGCCCGCGTGAGCATCGGACGAAACGCCGTTCCCTGGCGATGGGACGATAACGCGAGCGTCGCCCCTGGATATACCGCCCAGGTGGATCGGGGGAAGGAACCGTCTGGAGCCCTATTTTTCGAGAGACAGGGAGGCTACCGGGTACCCTAGAGGAGAGGGCGGGTCCACGTTGTCGGACAAAAGACTCGTACGTGGCTGCATTGTGCGTGACGAGACGCGGAGCCGGTTTCGAGCAGTCCTCTCGTCAAGTCTTCCGAGGGTTGAATAAAGTCGAGGCGTCGCGTCGATCCTCCGGGGTAAGTCCCTGGGCGAAGATGCTTCTAATCCCTTAATACCCTCGCATCTCGAGCCCCTTCCACGGCCCGCGCATCAACGGGGGAAAGTTTCTCGCGCTCGTCAACCTGCGCTCGTACAGAGCGCGAGATAGAAAGGACGCGGAAGACGCTGCGGCTTGGAGACGTTTGAGGACGCATTCTGCGGCGGATAAACGAAATCCGTGGGTGCTCAATCGGTCGTTCCCTTCGACTAAGCCTTTCGAAAGCGTAGGAGGGACTGTGTATGTTTCGGTGAATTCTTTCTACCGACATCGCGGAGGAACTTCCTCTTTTTCGAAGGAATTCCTAACAATTTGTTTATCTTTCCCGTCGCGCTATTCTCGGTGCGTGTACGCGCGTTTCGGTTCTGGCCGTGCTCCCCGAGGAAAGCCTGCCCCTTTACCTTGGACTCTTCCCCCTTTTTGGAGAGCTAAATCCGTTATCTAGCGGGGTATTTTCGGTTCCGCGGGATATCACAACATCCATTTGGGACGCTGCTAAGCGATCCTCGCTACGACGGCCTGATTCATTGTAATGCACTCGGCAGTCCCGCGGCAAGGAAATACGATCTTTTCCCTGGGAAAACTGTGCGCGAGGAATAATTAAATAATTGTTGGGCCACGGTTGCTTGTGTAAATCACGGCACCATCTGGTTGCATTCTGGGACTGCGGGTGCGCAGCGTGGTGCGTTCGTTCGATACGAGAAGTAGTTGCGACTACCGTGGAGTGGTTAATCAGAATTTAATCAAAATTCGGTGGCCTGAAAAGGGCCGCTAATAACTACTCTAATTTATCCTACAAGTTTGGAATACCCAGAATATTAGGGGAGACCGGGGCTAGTTGTTACATTTTTCAGTTTTTTATTTTTTATTTTTTTTGCATTCCATATTCATTACTATCAATGACTCTCACTTAAAGTACGTTCTTTCCTCTACCGATGACCGCTATCGCATGTAATTAAACGAAAACCATGACTTTGAAACAAGCCATTTTGAAGGTCCAGACATGTTGTATCAACGTGCCCCGAGTAGGGGCTAGTTGTTACACAATACGGGGCAAGTTGTTACAGGATTAAATTTTACGAAACGAGGTTTATTATGAGTAATCTAATTATATTTTCTTGGAGAAAAGTAAATTTTTTAATGGTAAGAATCTATTACAATAAATATAGAATAACAAATCTATTTAAAAATAATAAAAAAACTACTGAAATCAGTTGCACTATTTATCGTCGTCCGTTTCATACGGGAACTCGCAATTAATGCACACATAAAAGTGATTTTTAGGTTTTGCACACTTCTCATGTGCCCACTTTTTGCACTCTATGCACTGAATCCACTTTGTGGAGCCTTTCTTGGAATGTAAGAGCCTTTTCGTATGTAACCACATTGCCCCGGTTGACACCATTGTGTATAAAAAGCTATAAGTTCATACCAGTTTGGTGTATTCTTATGTTCTTGGTACGAATCTGTAGCTAAAGGAACACTGATTCAAACGTGGTAATATTAATTTACATACATTTATCTGTCTGTTCGGTAGAAAAGATTGAAGTAGAAAGAGGAAAGTTACTATTAGTACCGAAAACACAAAAAACTGTAATAAAGTGACAACGCGTGAACCGACTACAAACAAACAACATTCACAACTGTGTATGGTTGAAACGCATCAGCCACTTCATCGTCGAAGTGATAGTCCAAGCGAAAAAAATTTAAACTGCTTTGTAACAACCTGCCCCTGTAACATCTAGCCCCGGTCTCCCCTACCGGAAACGAAATTAAATACCATCGAGTAGGATTACCAGCGAAGAACTGTTAAAATCATTTCTTACTCCTTTCTCTTCCTGTTCACCAGTATCGTCAATACCCACTTCTCCCTCGGTGCTCTCCATAAACCCTCCAAGTACCACCCAACACTTGCCAATTCATCCTTTCAAATTCAAATATCCATCTCAATTCCACGCGTGCACGATTAAGACGCGCAGTTGCTCAGAAATCCAAAGGGAATCATTCAGTGCGTTCATTAGCGACGAGGTGATTCACGTTGTCGCGTCTGGAACCGCGGCCGGCTTTCCGTCGCGCTTATAGTCTCGACTTTCGCGGCACGGTTACGTCGCCGTAAGACGAACCCCGGCCAGCTCCTGTAACCTCGCCTTTTTTCCTCGTCACCAGCCGCTTACAGCGCGATTTGCTGGCTCGATTTCAAGCGACAGGTTCGCCTTGAACCCTTGCACCCAGCCAGTGAAGAACTCACGTGTAAAAAGAGCCGTTGCGATCGCGCGTCATCGACAGGCGTGTACGCGTTTCTCGCGCGACAACGGCGCCCGCCGAGCGGATTAACACCCACGTGAACATTGTTAATTGAGCCGGGCGAACCGACGAGCTGGAGGATGGAAACGGTGTCAGGGAATCTGGTGCGCGAGAACAATGGGGCCAGTGTGCCTTCTGGAAGTCCTTTCGAGTTACGGAGGCGTAGAGGAGGCTGTTCCTCGATTCAGCAGCGTGATTAGGGGTCTGAGAACTCGTGTCAGCTACAGCTCCTTTCAACCAGATTTTCGTCGAAAACGGTGTTTTTTGGCTGACCTTCCCGAGAAACGAAGGGAGGACAGGATTTTGTGGATACATTAATTAGTGGCTTATAATCGAGCCTTTGATGGCTTTCGATGAGCCGTTGTGGGTGCTTTCTTCGAGAATTACCCCTCTTTTTAGTTTATGCATACGAAGTAGAATGCGAAGAACACGATACAGCCTTTTTCGAATAACAAGAATCAAGTCGCAGATATGCGCATAGTCCTCGAAGTGAACGAAGATGATCGGATATCGTGACTTAAACATTTCTTCTTGCACTCCAGTAGCTGTACCAGGAATCGTATCAAGAGCTTACTGAATGAAACGTGATTACGACACTCGAAGCGTTCACCAGAGTGCCGTGAAAAGGAGTCGCCGAGCTAAAGTAACAACGTCTAACAAAGTCCTTCCTCTGTCAAAGGTTCAGCTCCGAAACTTTGGAGCATTGTTGTCGCGTCCCAGCGATAGGAATCTTATTCTACAAGGGTGATGAAGTGAAAAGAGTGAAAGGATTGCGCTGTAACGTCGCTTTTACGCGAAAGATGAAACCGATCGCGTGACCGAGAACGATCGAGGACAGGGCGCGCCGATGCGACTGCAATTACTTCCGGCTGACCACTCCTGCACCGTCGCTCCATTAAGAAATGAACTCGTAACGGAACCGTCGAATTACATTCTGTTTCGCTTATTACCGCAATCTTTGCATTGGTGCAACGATCACTGGTCGTGCGACACGCTTTCTCGTGGCTCGTCCGTTCGTTCTCCCCTCGAGCGTTCTCAGGCACACATATTGACGTGTCGTCACCCACGACGCACCAAATGCATCTGGAGAATTTGAGCGGAAAGTGCATCGGGTAAGAAAGGAAATTACTGAAAAGTTTCACCATTGCCGGGAAAAACTGGAGATTTGTAAACACTGTTCCAAGCAAGCAAGAGGATGCATCTTCTCGGGCGCATCGGTGACGTCAGGCATGGTGCATCGCACGGAACAGCTGAGACGTTCTTCGAAATAAAGAGGAACGGGGACACGAGGGAAACGCTTCCTACCAGTTGCCTACGTGAGTCTTCCAGATACACCAGGACACGCGTTTCTACGCACGATGAATGACTAAGACAGCTCTTAAAATTCGTGCCATTTCGCGCGCTGACTCAAAGGATGGGACGGGGGATAACGCCTGGCTATTTCTGCATCTAGCCGTCAGCACAAAGAGGACCTCGAGTTATGAACGGCGCTTAAATTCGTGCCAGTAACAACCGTTTCGTTCGCCAGCTAATTGTAGGATTATTGGAGGAGATTCTGTTTTCGTATTATTCGACACTGTTTTGGAAGGAAACAATTAATTTTGATATTCTGGGACTGTACAGCCTACGATTCACTTCTGAGCAAGAATTTCGAGTACATATCAAGCGGATTGCTATCAACGTGATAACGTTAACTGGTGGAATACGAATGGAAAGTAGCTTGCAGAGTTATCTAAATAAAGAACCCCCGAGCTATCGCCGAACTCTGACCTTTAACGCGATGAAAATTCCCTAATTTCCCTCGAAGTCATCCGCATGCAAGCTATCTTGCACCTCGATGAGTCAATTCTACTTTTCCCACTTTCTCGGTTTCAGGAGAGGCCCTCCGCGGCCACTGAACCAAAGTTATTTATGTCCATGGTCCGCGCGACGGAAAAAGTCCGAATGTCGTTGCCTAGTTATCAGCCCCCCACATAACCATGCATCGTCGGCGCGATACCTTTGAAGAAATGACAGAAAAAAGTGTCGTTAAAAGGATGACTGCCGTATGGTGTAAAGTTACAGCGAGGGACGAGGAGCTGCAACGGCAAGGAAATCCTAACTGGAATAATCGAATTTAGCGGCGTCGTCGGGTCATATGCGACAAGAGGGATGAAGTTACCCCCGGCGCGTTGGGTTTTCGCTTTTCGAAGGTTTCCCCCGTGAAACTTTGCCATGGACAGCGAGCCGTGTCGTCGCTCGTGGAGGGGTTGCGCAGGAAGAAACGCGCCCCGAAGCGACGTCTCGAGAGAAAGAAAACAAACGGGAGGAAACACACGGTTCACCCCCCAAGAACGGTTTCGTGTCCCGAGGGACGGGAGCAGAGAAAGAAATTCCTGCGAGTCGAAATTATACAAGGGTGGCTCTCGTTCCCCGAGGATAAACAGACGATTTAAGATTGCGCGGGCCGCGTTGCGTTTGAGCGCGACGAGATCTTGGTAAACAGCAACGATAAACCATGTCCCCCGGGGGAATAAACGAATGTTAATTAAGCCCCGCAATTAACCGGCCATTGTCCGTCCGCGGGCCGGCGAAATTCGTAACGCCGCGTTTGCCCGCGAAAAATGGGCCACCGTACAATGGGGAATAGCCGGTGCAAATTGGGGGGGATAAAGTCCATCAGCGGCAAATTAAACTTCCTTTGTTCGAAGACAGCCGAAGATTTCGCGATTTGTATTGTTCTACCTAGCACCGCAGCGTCCAGGAATAAACAAGGAGCGGCATTGTGTAGGTAGAACGCTGGGATTACTTCGCGAGGGTTAAAATGGCGAGTAAGATAATTTGTGGATTTCATGGAAACTTGCGCCAGCTGGGATAAAGTGAAGCTACGAATTACGAAGGGAAGTTACGACGGGGACACGAGATATCTCTTACAATTAGAGCGTCTCTTGGTTCGAACCGGAGGCGATCGTGAGGACCGACGAGGAGGCGTTCAAGGCTCTTCGAATCGTATTTCGAAGCACCATCGACCCCCAAATTATACGGCAGAAGAACCACTCGCTCGGGCAGATAAATAATTAAGCAGTTTCCAGACACGTGCCGCGAATGCCGAGCAAAGCGCCGCCGGTGCTTCGATTTTAAGGCATCGAGTCACGAACTATCGACGATCCGCCGGCTGAATCGGAATTGACGAACGGCCGACAATAGCGCCCCGTGGATTATAACGCGGCTTGGATCCGGCGAAAAGCTGAGCGCAGAGACCGAGCTGATTTTATGTACGAGCCACGAAGAGCAACGATGGCAGGAATCAATTTTTTTTACCCCCTTATTCGCAGAAACAAAAGGCCCCGCGTTTTGGGTTGAATGTTAAATCCCGACTGAGTTACATGAACAATAGTTCTCCCTTTTTTGACGAACGTCCATGGGATGGGTGTTGAATTTGTGTTCGGTGGTTGTAGGATTTATATGACACAGTGTTGGTCCTTCGTTCGTCAGCGATCCCACTGTAATCTCCTAGTTTCAGATCATTTGGAGCAATAGGGTAGAAGCCCCAATTACTGACGCATTAAGGACTGACTCTAATATTATTACATAGTATCTGTATTTATTGACTAAAAGTATAAGTTTTTTATTTTTTTTATTATGGTTTAATATGTTTACTTCATGAAAAACATTTTGTGGGTCTTAGAATTTCTATTTTTATATATAAATTCATTAATCTAAAAAACATATTTCTAGATCTATTACTGACACCTCTAAAACGTGTGTGACTGAATTACTGACACCCCAATTACTGCCAGCTAACCTAATACTGTTTATTACTCATTTTACGGTTATGTCATCTCATGTACATGAGCAACCACTGCTATGACAGTAATACCAAAATGCCTGAAACGCTTGTACCAATCACTATCACCTATATATTAATTAAAAAGGCTTAATTAATCGTTATATTACGATCGTTGTGACTTTCTATGATACTTATATTGTACTAAAAAATTATTGTTTATTATGTAAATAATTTAAACATAGTAATTATAGCCCTTTCTTTAGTGCCCTGTTTTCTCTTTCACTAGTAAGGAAGTAGCCATTTCCACTGTTGTCATCAAATTAAAATTTTGTATCGTCTTATAGAAATTAATGAAAAAAAAATATTAAGTGGTGCATTTTCTAACGTATAGATTATAGGTTGAATTACATAATTCTTTTTTTGTATGACTTTACAACGTTTGTTTATTCGTTATTTTCAGTAAAATAGCTTAAGGTGACAGTAATTGGGTAGGTGTCAGTAATTGGGTAGGTGTCAGTAATTGGGGGTTCTACCCTAGATGTAGATAGTTGGTTACCTGAATTTTATTTAACACTACTGATTTATGTACGAAGTAAAAAGGAGGTCTAAGTTGTTTGATACGTCAGTTTGCTTCGATGCGGCGGTGGGTCAAACTTGAAGAAGTGGAGAACAATACGACGTGCGTTACGAAAAGTAGCACGTTTCAATTTTCTTACGAAAAGTAGCACGTTTGCCTTCGTTCTCACGAAAACTATCATGTTTCGGTTTTCGCTACGAAAACTAGCACGTTTGAGCGGTTTGCCACGAAAAATAACATGTTTCGTCTTTCGCTGCGAAAACTAGCACGTTTGAGCGGTTTGCCACGAAAACTATCACGTTTCGGTTTTCGCTGCGAAAACTAGCACATTTGAGCGGTTTGCCACGAAAAATAGCATGTTTCGTCTTTCGCTGCGAAAACTAGCACGTTTGAGCGGTTTGCCACGAAAACTATCACGTTTCGGTTTTCGCTACGAAAACTAGCACGTTTGAGCGGTTTGCCACGAAAAATAACATGTTTCGTCTTTCGCTGCGAAAACTAGCACGTTAGAGCGGTTTGCCACGAAAACTATCACGTTTCGGTTTTCGCTGCGAAAACTAGCACATTTGAGCGGTTTGCCACGAAAAATAGCATGTTTCGTCTTTCGCTGCGAAAACTAGCACGTTTGAGCGGTTTGCCACGAAAACTATCACGTTTCGGTTTTCGCTGCGAAAACTAGCACATTTGAGCGGTTTGCCACGAAAAATAGCATGTTTCGTCTTTCGCTGCGAAAACTAGCACGTTTGAGCGGTTTGCCACGAAAAGTAGCATGTTCGCGTTTACCCCGCGTTCGCAATTCCCGCACCCTCCCTTACTTAAATCATGTAGATTAAAATTTTCATATGTGTTGTCTTTTGGAGATTAGATAGAATTATTATTTATTAAACAATATTTTCAACAGTTGAATTCTTTTAAACTGCCCACGCGCTGAAACGCGATAGTTTCTGCAGTCTGCAGTATAATCCAAAACGAGCTATTCTTCGTGGCCAAACCGGATAATATGTTAGTTTTCGCCATAAATTCCCAAACGTGCTATTATTCGTGGCGAAACAGTATAACGTGCTAGTTTTCGTCGCAACAGTACGAAATGTGCTATTCTTCGTGGCGAGGCAGTCAAATGTGTTAGTCTTCGCGGCAGAAGACCAAACGTGCTAATAGGTATTCGTCAGAAACGGTGGAACGTGCTTCTTTTCGTGGCAAACTAAAACGTGCTACTTTTCGTAAGAAAATTGAAACGTGCTACTTTTCGTAACGCACGTCGAATAGAAGCAGTCAAAAAGTATTTGGAAAGTTACGCGTCTGTTTCCATGAACGACGAAGTTTCCCGCGAGTAGGGTAGTTAATCGAAGAAACCTAGAAACAGACTTCTGCGCGAGAACACTGTTTATAGTTGTAATTCAAGCTGAGAAGACGGTAATCGAGTTATTCGGGATTCGATTAACTGCACTCGACGCGTTGGAAATTCTGCCTTGCTCGATGATAGAGTTAATAGCGTCAAATCTTTTCCCGGTGCGTCTCAATCGGTGTTTCCGTTTCGTGCGTCTGAACGTGCATCCTGTATTCGAAGAAACTCGATCGATTGTTGATAATCATTCCTTATTGGTTTTCACCGAGGGAACGGAAGTACAGATGGATCGAATAAGTCATAAGTAAATCTGATTGTTAAGCAAGATTCCGTGATAAATAATCCTACTGGAATAAGTGATTATAGCCTCCCGAATTGGAGGATCTAATAAACTGAAACATGTCCTGTCTTATTCCATGTAAATTCAATGAACTTCTGGATTACAAGCAATAAGGTTACGCAACGAAATTCAAAAGCGAGTGCAGCCTTTCTCTTTGGAGTCTACGTCCAATAAAACTCATTTTCATCGTCTTATCAGGATTCTTCAAAACGACATTTCGTTCGATGGAACTTTTTCCTACTCTGTATGCGTAATCAATGTCTGTACATAGATGCCTAACGCCGGAGATAACGATGTTATCTGCATGATTCAGAGGTGAAGAAGCGAACGAGCCATGAAACATCGCGTTTCAAGGACTGCGTTGTTAGCTGCTGCTGTTCGCCAGAAGTTAGTCACAGAGAAGAAAGAACATGCACGATGGAAAAATTGTGTGTTCATTTAAAATAAACTTATCACCACGTTTACCTGTGGAATGCTCGCCCGCGTTTTACAACTAATCTATGTCACATCAAGAGCGGATTGATCAAAAGTTAACAACCATCCAAGAAGCAGCCTCCACACTAGACTCGTCGCTGACAAAACTGTCGACGCTTCCGACGGCGAACTTTGAATTTCAAATTCTGAAACGCGAGATGAGTAGCTCACCGCGCGCAGAAAGAAGGAATAACAGGAGCGAGAAGTCAAGTAAAAGAAAACACGGGAAGAGAAAAAGCAAAAGGAAAGAAGGGCCAAGAGAGTGCGAAACGAAAGAAAAGGTATAAGAGGAAATGGATAAAAACGAGGGAAAGGAAAGCAGGGAGAGAAACAGTGAAGCATAGTGTAAAAACAAAGGCACAGGAGAGGAGAGAAAATGAGGAAGAAAAATAAGAGAGAGATTTCATGCGATCCTATGACCAGAAAAGCGCCACGAAAAAGTCAGAGTTCGAGAGTTCGACCGCTGATAAATGTTTCTTCGAGACACAGAAAGTTTGCCCGTTGCCGAGCAATGAAAGTGGCAGTGAGGTTCGTTACTGGACACAGTTGTCGAGCGAATGTTCGACGGAACCGCAACAGGGGTCTGGTTACCGTTCCCGGAAGCTAAGTCGAATTTAAAATTCCAGCTGACACACGAGCGAAAGCCTGGCAATTATCCCAGCATATTTACAGTCTAAACAAAAGTTTCCTTCACCTTTGCCCCGCTCGTAATTCCCTGCTTTACGATTTTCCTCGGCAATGAAACGCCTCTAAACTCGTCTCATTCGTGATGTCCATTCTCCGAGCGTCTGTAATATTCCTCGCGCATGTTCGGTGAAGTTATTAATCCCCCGGAATACGCAAAGCACCGCGTGAAGAATACGCTCTTTTAAAGTTTGCATTATTTAGCGCGTTGCTTGCCGCTCAGCCGACCCGATGCATATCTCGCGCTATTTGTCTGTTACTTTCCGCGTTGCCCCTGGAATTCGCCCTCCTCGCCGGTGGCATCTGTGACTCGAACTGCACGCTTTGCCCCACATTTTTCTTGCCCCGGATAGAAAAGGACGGGCGAAAGTTATCGCGCGGAAGTCGCAGGGTTTCCACCCTCCGTACATCGAATAGGTATCAATCTCAACGAAATTGTTACACTCGATGCTTCCTTCGATACATCCAGCTTCGTTCGCTTGCAAATAGTACTCGTTCGAGCGGAATACTTCGCACGCTCCAAATGCATCTCATAAAATTCCATTGAAACTCTCTTTTCGGTTCATCAGCTAGGACGCGGATGAATATTCCTCACAACATCCTCTATTGTTCTGAATTTTAGAGTGATTCACGCAGTGTGCATAATTATCGGAGCGTGTATTTTATTTTTCGAGGTGCCATTGATGATCTGAAATAAAATTTCTGAACTCGTTTGTAACGGTATTAAAGCAGGAATTCCAATGCGAAATCCAGAGGAGATAAGGCAGCGTGACTAATAGAAGGAGCTCCACGCGGTTTCGAGCGAAGACCGACTGTAAACTGTGTCGACTGGTAGAAACAGAGAACTTCCGTTTCAGTTTGATGCGCGCCCGGAAATCAAGCCCGCAAATGAGATGAGGATAACGTTGCGTAAGCTCGGGGTTACATGGAATACGAGATATGTTTTCGAAGATGGTCCCAGGATGATAATCGATAACCGGGTCGTATGAACTAGCCCTCCTGGCCATTGTTTACGTCGAATCGCGTTGCGAGTCGATGCTCGTACGAAACGAGAGACCCGTGAACACGAGACTCCAGCTAGTGCGAGTCGAGTTCAACGCCCGATCGATGGATCACCTTGCTGGCGACCGGTGTACCCTCAATGGTTGCGTGCCTCCGTCGTCGAAATTACGCGACCGCAACACGTACAAGTATACGGATGTATACTTTAACCTCGAATTCTTGAGAAATTGGGGTCTATCGATCGCTGGCAACTTTACGGAAATCGAGCCAATTTTTCTACGGATCTGTCAATCAAAGTTTCGCTGCCTTGGAAGTTATTAGAACTTGGACTATTCGATTTGAACTCGAGCAGTGAATTTTTCTAGTTTGCCGACTTGGTATCAATTTCCTTATTTCTCTTATACAACTGAATGAGCGTCGATGCTCCGAATTCCCAATCACACTACATAAATTCTTCTAAATTCAACTTCTTTCCCATACTTCCACGTCCATAAATATAAAACAAAGTCACCAGTTGACCCCCCTAATATCTCCAAAATTTCGACTCCACGCGCAGACATAATCTCGCAAATATTGCCTCCAGACGAACCTCATCGTGGTCGCCGCAAAACCGCCGCATTACGTATCACGCGTGTGCGATCCTCCGCAAAGTGTACTATCGCGGAATCGCGTCCCACGAATTTCGCGAGCCTCGAAGCGCTATGGCTGCCGCTGGAATGCCGGAAGTTAATTCGTGGAATGACGACGCGCCCGCTGATGATGCTCCTTCCCTCGTGGACGGAATTACTTTTGCTGGACGTAGGCGCCGGCGACACACGAAACCGTGGGATACACAGGATCCATCGGCATTATACGGGACCCTCGTCGGCGGATAATTCGGTTAATTGTCGGCTGGGCGGCCGGCGATCTAAAGTGCTCCTCTTTGGTGGAAAAATCAGCGACAGCCCGACCAGCTTTTCGCGGTGATTTTACTCGCCGAATTCACTGTGATTTTCACCGTGGCCATGCTTCGAGCAGAGTGGAGGTATTTCATTGATGTATAGTAGCATTATGAAGCAATAGAGGAACTACTTAGATCATTCTGGCTTCGAAGTGAAATTGCAGCTTTAAAGAGTATGTACCTAATTAATATTGACCCCAAAGTGGAATTCACCGATTCTAACAAGGGAAGTTTGGCAACCTGGAAATTCAGAAAATTATGAAACTCGGTGTGCAAGTAGAGTAGTTCATCGGTAACGCAACTCTATTTTTTGTTGGTGCCATAATGCAATTTTTGGGGGTGAAATCACCCCTTAAAAAAAAATGCAGAATTTTCTTTTCCGTGGAATATCTCGGGAAGGGTGAGAGATATCGAAAAGAAGTTTAAACAAAAATTGCATCCTTTTTTTATATCTACAAAACCGCGTAAAAGTAATTATGGAATTAAGGGTTGGGGGTGGGGGTAACTTGAAAAATATGGATTTTTCGAAAATTATCTTTATGCAATTTTGTAGATACAAAAGTAAGATGCAACATTTGTTTATACTATTTTTCGATATCTCTCACCGCTCTCGAGATATTCCACGGAAAATAAAATTCTGCATTTTTTTCAAAGGGTGATTTCACCCCCAAAAATTGCATTATGGCACCAACAAAAAATAGAGTTGCGTTACGGATGAACTATTCTACTTGCACACCGAGTTTCATAATTTTCTGAATTTCCGGGTTGCCAAACTTCCCTTGTAAGTATGAGGTAACATGGAAGTTTTAGCTCTCTTCAGTTATGGAACCAGTGTAGCAGCCCTTCGTGCTCAATAAACCTCTAACGAGGAGCTACTGTAGTGATTTTCCTCGACGAAGGGGTTAATCTAATCCTCGCTATCGGTTTTAGTGTGTCTACGGTGCCTGATGTGAAGTCACATAGGCGTTTGACAATTATGACAAATGTGTCACGGCCGGTAGCTGTTTCGCATACGATATATATTCCCGACGTTTAAAATCTTGAACAGCGCTAGAGACTGTGAACTACTTGAGGTACTTGAAGACGTCGAGTACCGCTCATAATTTAAGCCGCTTGGATGATATTTCTGTCAGCAGTCCTGCTCGTAAATCGACCAAACGTTGATCCAAAGTGATCACTCCAACTTGGCGGCCCTCGATTCAGCGTCTTAGCACACATTCAGTATTTAAATCCAACGTTTCAAGGTTGGAACCTGCCTACACTACATCCTGAATGCAACGTGATTTATGAGAACATTCCACGATAATCGCCGTTGCATGGAAAAAGATTCCTCTTACAAAGACCGTAGTACTTAATAAATCGCAGTGGAAACACACACTTGATCGTGATTTCCCACGCGCGGCATCGCGTTCTTTGTAAAGCGATCCGAGACGAATTGCAGCTTCCGCGGAAAACTTGAAGAGCCTGTATTCGAGCCGGAAATGCGGAGGCAGGGAACACAGGAAAAAGCTTAGGGGCCTAGTCATGGGAGACCTCGGTTCAAGAGGGTCTGACAAGGTCATCGTCGTTGCATCCGAGAACTCGAAGCGCACTGACTCGGAACAATATGCCCATTGTTATTGGGTCAGCTTTCTTCAGAAACGTGAAGAGCGGATATAATGCCCAGAAAAAAGTCAGTGTTGCTCAACTTTTCTTGGACGACTTTCTTGCCGAACTACTTACGTGCCAACCGTGGTACCCGGGAACCTGCCAACGTCTCATATCTAAGATATGAGGAAAGTTTGAAATATAAACTAGATGCGTGATCTGGGGAAACGTCATAAATCCGGCAATAACGTAAGAATGGAGAAGATATACATAGTTATATCGGTGTCATTGTTTATGACACACTGGTATCAGGACGAGGGACACTCAGAACGCAGATTAGAAGTGTACTATTCTGTGAAGTCACAGTAGATAGTAATAATAATAGTGGTAACGGGATGTAATAAAATAGTTCTCTGATACGTAGCACCTTTCTTGGTGCTAAGAAATTCGCAAGGAAATTGAAGCTTCATATTTGAGTTACAAAGATGATACAGTAGAGACTACTTAATTTTCTATCATAAACGTAGATAGCAGTATAGAAACAAAGGTGAGTATTTCAACTATCACGAGACTCTCGATCGACAGCATGCGTAAATGTGTGTGTGCACACCCAAGCGGTTTAGATTGCGACATTTCCTTTCACGGCGCTTAGAATCTCGACGCGCATGTTACCTCTACCAGTCGACAAAAAATTCTTGCAATTAATAGATGGGGTTGGGCAAGCCACCATCTCATTGACAGAAAGTACTGTCGAGTCAGTGCTGTTTCGACAAAGAATCCTGCAACTTGCAAGTAAGTTCTGTACAAGAAGAAGCAAAGCCACAAGTGATATATCAGCATGAATAAAACTGTACTCGAAAAACGAGCGCCCTTGTTGGACTGACCTTGAACCCAAAAAAGGCAGAACTAGACACGCGAGAATCCTCCAGCAAGCTGGAAATAAAGAGGCAGTTAAATGGAATGCGCTAAAAGAAGCACAGGCGAGCAGCCGAACAGGAAAAAGAAGCAAACGTTCGAAGCCGATCGCGAAGAGGAACTCTACAAGGCCGCGGTCGAAAGCGGAGGATCTCGCCTGGGCCAATCGACGCGACGTTGGGCGAGCGCGGCTGCACGCGCGATTTTACAAGCGCTCACGGCGAGTTACACGCGCAGAGAGAACCAGAGAGAGAGAGAGAGAGAGAGAGAGAGAGAGAACCGGGCCACTTCGCACGTGTGACCAATCGCGATAACTCGAGTGTGCTCGCGGGGTGTTACGGAGAATTATCGTCGGGAATGAACGAAGCAGGATGTCGGCTATATCTACGCCCCCGAGCGAATTCTCCAGACAAAGCCGGCAAACCGCAATCGGGCGAGATGCGCGTATTGTGCACCGAGGCCTGTTCTAAAATAATTTATCTGGCCGCCGGGAGGGGGAGCGCAGGTCCCGGCGCGATAACGCGCTGCGTGCCCGCAATCTCGATCCGCGCCCCCGATTATTGGGTTATCGAAGTTATCCGCTCCGTTCACGGACGCCAGCTTACATCCACCACGGCGAAGGATTTCAGTGGTTTAATTGCAGGGATGCGTGGAGGGGAAGAGCGTCGCGCCGAGATATTACCGTGGGTGCAAGGAACACCAGTGGTGGTAGCGAAAGCAGTAGGGGTTGAGAACGGTAGCGCACTCGAGCGGCGGAAGTCAAGAGTGTCGATATCAAAGACACGTGCGCTCTATTATTTAAAAGTCGCCTATCGCCCGACGAAACAGAATTAAATACATAACAGGCTGGGAATTTCCGCACGCCACCTATGTCCGAGGGCGTTCGCTGGCTGATTTAAACGATAACACTCGATCGTGGAATTCGAAGGGAAACGAAAGGGGTGAATATTTCCGAACGCTCGGAGCTTAGGTTGTCGATTACTGGGATCTCTTATCTGATCGAGGGCCGGAAGGCCCTGAACGTAATGAATTCTCAACGGGTTTCACAATAAGTTCTATCCGCGATAAAGGGATAGGAGATTTCCCAACTCCGCTCGGAGAGGCTAGAAATATTGACGCTGAATTATCTGAAACGTCCCCCGATAACGGTCCCCGAAAGTTTCAGGGAAGCTGCTCGCCGCGTTATCGCGCCAGCTAACTGATAAAGCTAGCGCGGCGAAAGGGAAACGCGAGAAAAGAAGCTGTTGCGCCGGCGTGAAAGGGAAATGGCCCGTGGAACGCCGTGCGCGACGGACGGCACGCTATAATTTTTTCCCCTCGCGTCCCGTCTCGCGGCACACACCGCCCGCATGATTACGGCCGCTCGGTAACACCCAGAGATTCGTCGTGGACCGAAGTGTAATTCGTTGAAAGAGCCTATTGTGAATAAATTGAGCCGGGGCAAGGATTGGGCAGCGGCCGAAGAGAAGAGTTCGCCGCGGTGTCCTCTCGCTCCCGCGTGCTTCGTTTTGTGCGCATGAAATTCCCACCGCGGCCCGCCGCCGCCCCTCCGACACCCCGTCAGCGGACCGTCAATTTATTAATCCAACGGCCACGTCGAACGACCGACGAATGATACGAATAAAAGGCCCGCAGAGGTGTGACGAGTTCTCGGGAACGTTAGCTCGGCATTGTCCCTGGTACGTACAGGTTTCCCGCGAAATCCGGGGTCACCACTGCGGGGGCACGACCGGGCCATTTTCGGGGGCCACTCCGACGATAATTGAGTCGGATAATTAGGGGGGCAAGGTCCTCGGACGTGTCGCCACTGTGCCACGGGTCGCTTACATCTCGGGGAACGCTGGTTTCCGCTGTAGCTGAGCATTGTCATTGTTTCCGATCCGACCAGCTTTATTTGCTCAAGCGATTATAGCATGGATCGTTATTGTATCGCGAGCAGATACAGCAGAAGGCTCGATGTAATTAATCGCGGCACGCGTTGCCTTCGTCGTTAATTGACGAGTTCAGCCTGTCCCGATCGCTTCGACGTATCGGTTCCCAATTGAATTAGCGACGCAAAGCGGCCGTTTATCAAGGAATCGGTAAACGACGGTAAGCCCGTCCACCTAAGCTGAATCATCGCGCGCACAGCGACGCCGACGGGGTCAACGTTCGACCGCCGCGATAAGGTTAATCTATGATTTTTCGAATCTGACCGCGAACAGAGAGGAAGATCAAATTGTTTACTGGGGGCTGATGGAAGAACAATGCCGGCCTCAGACACGAGGAGAAATATCGTGGACGCTATGACAATGAGAGCTGACTGCTCTCCTCTCTGCTGGATGGCTTCGAGAGCTGAACCCTTCGAGCGGAAGTTGCGCGCGGCGGAAGCCGAGCTAGGTTTAGGTGAACGCGCGCCGGCCCACGATTTCGTGGGGCCTATCGCCACCATCTACACGGCTTCGAGCCTCCCTCGGAGCTTCTCTGAATGTATAAACACGAGTTCGTGCCACGAGGTTCTTCGAAACGGTGTTTAACTGTTTTAACTGTTTTGATGGAAGTGACATGCATTGCTGAGGAAGCACAGTGGAACCTCCATTATTCGATCTAGCGGAGAGACGTAACTGATTGGATAATGGGGCTGCGATTTTTCTGTCGCTGACAGCTCAATTTCCCAGGTAAAACAGGGGACACGTGAACGTTAAACTTTATACATGTATGTACCTACATCGGTCAGTTACATCAGCACGAAGAGTTGCAGATAAGAAACTCATCTGAGCGTACTACATCTCTGCAGTATCTTATCTACAGCTTCTCTGAACAGATAAGCACATTATCGATGAAGTAACATCTTCGATTCAACTCGTATCCTCTAAATTGCAACTGAAAATACCTATGCAATGCTGTTCTGGCGTAACCATTCCTCGTAATCGCATCGGTATTTCATCGAACGATGATGAGAATCGAGCGAGCCCCGAAGCCCACGATTAAAGAAAGCCTCTCGGGCATTTAGCGCAAACAGCCACACTGGCGCGGCCTGTAAATGGAATTAACGACCGTGGAATGATAAGTGACGTCGTGGCTGGATCTGATTCGATTAGGAAGTATATTTCACCACGAGTTCTCCCGCGACGGTACCCACGTTCGTGTCAACGAACTGCGAAACAGGCAGCCGCGGTGAAAAAAAATCCTCCGGCGATCGTTTGCCTATTCACCGGTGATTAGAGACACCCGGTATACATTGCAATGCGTGTCACGCCCACGCCTGTCGCGACAGGCGTTTGTCGGACCGACAGAAATTACTTTCAATAATGCGAAACATAGTTGGCCTAGCCATGAGCTCACGGAGCAACTGTACTTGGCAGAGAGGCAGTAAAGTATTTATCCGCCGACCGTACTGTGGGAAGTTATTATTCCCTTTCAGTTATCATTCCCCGGAGGAATCTGTATGCTAAGACTTGCGAGAACCGCGGTCTCCAAATCTTTTATAAATAGATGCTTATTGGAGCCGAGGAACTTGTCGTCGCGAAAGTTTCGGAATAGTTTATATGTACTGGATTGGGCCGGAGTTCCGCTTCGCGCGCCCCTGGACAAGACCATTTTCGCAAAAGTGGCGGGGACAATGTGGTACATACAATTTACGTACAGCGGGGCGAAAAGTCGCGCGGAGAAGAGTTGTGTCCCTGGCGAGCCGCGAAACTGGGTCCAAAATTTTTGAAGTTCGTTTCAGATTTCAGATGACTGTTGCGAACCGTTGATGCGGAGAGAAAGTTCACCGGGGCGGTCACATTTCCCCAGTCGCCGGGTACTTCTAACAACAGAAGCCAATGACACGGGTAGCATTTACGACAAGCCGCCGACATGATTTTGTAGAACTGTGAACGCCGGGTAGAACTGGTTATCCTTGCATTTCCGCGCTGCTCTCGGATCGGAATAAAGATAGGCAGCAAGCGGGGGGCCCCGGTTCGCAGTCGACAAGCGTAACGTGCATCGATATTTAACCCCGGGCCGACCCCAGAAATCGAGACCATCGTCAATTCCGCGACGCGTTAGGACAATTCACATGCGCGACCTCCTCTTATACACCAATTATTATTATCATCCGTTACCAGCGTCTGGAAATAGAATCCTCGGGAGCCGGGTAACGTTTCGCCGGCTAGATCGCGTTCCGCGCCCGTTTCTCGATAACTCGATTCCGGGAGCGTTCGTTTCGCGAGCCCAGCCCGCAACGCCGTACCGCGCTGCGCTACCTGGGCCATAATACGATTCTCCCGTTGACGGTTCTGATCGGCGCGGCAGAAAGCATCGCGTTTCCATCGCGGCGGCCGGCAACAATACCAATTTGTTATCCCGTTAGCGGCCAGCCCGTCCGTTCTAACTCGATTCCCAAGTTCCTCGCGGAAGTTGCTGCCCGAAGGAGAGCCCCGGTTGCCACCGCGATCCATCGTAATACAGTCTCTTCTCCGGCGTAGCGCGTCGGGTTGGACTGCATCCAGCCGAGAGAGCGCAGCTGACAACGGGAATGGCAAGTGGAGCCCCGGATATGTATAATGCACCGAAACGTGCTCATAGAAGACGCTTATGCAGCGCAGAAGCCTCCGAGTCTTCCCATGTGCACACCACTGTGTCATTCCCACCATATTCACGGACCGATGATTTATATGCTAATTCCAAATGGAACACGGTATCCCGGAGTCCCTTGCTCCGGACACTTTCACCGTTCGCAAACGCGGGGACTCGCACGCGTTCACCTTGAGCGCCGGGGATAAGCAATTTCGTGTAATTCGGTGGCAATTCGGGGAGCAGCAGCTCTGGTCGGAGTAAACGGTTTTTCGAGTCGCTTTCAAGGTGAAACGCCCGATTGTGAGCGTGATTCGATGGTTTTTGGGTCGGTTCCTCGACGAGCAATGTATTATATATGGTCCCGAGTTCTTGTTAGGATATTCCAATCGGACGTTTTAGCTTGTAAGATACTAAGTAGGATATTTATATCTCGAACAGTCCGCGAGGAACCTTTGTTTCGGAGTGAATGTTCATCCCGGTTAGTCGTACGACAATTAAGGCTTCCATTTTTAGACCACGCGGTGGACCCTACCGAAACTCATAATCTCGAACGGGCGAAGCTGGAAACGGAGAGAAAGAGAGAGAGAGAGAGAGAGTTAGTCATCGGCCGCACATTTGCGTTGCACGTTTTCTATGCCGTTGGTTATCATGGCGGTCTGGCGAGTATCTTAGCGAGAAAGGACGAGTGCGGGGGAAGATAACGGCTAACGCCGATGGCCGATACCCGCGGGGGTCTATCCTAAGTTAGTCACGTACGGTACTGTTTCATTCACCTGATTGTCAGAGAAGACGCACTTGACGTTAACCCAACGGTGTGCCTTGACGGTGCAGTTGCACCCGTCCATCGCGCATATCCCGGGCGGTGCACTCTCCACGTTACCAGGCAGACATACTAGACACCACAACAACACCGACCATACGATCGCACGATCACACTTCAGCCCATCCAGGGCACTGAACACTCTCCTCCTGCCGCTCATCTTGCGATCCTCGGTGATCCCCAGGAACAAAGGGCCCCGCTGTTCCACGACCGCGATCGATCGCCTTCGATTTACGCCCGGCAAGATCTCTCCTCACATCATTTACAGCACACCGTTACTCGTGCCCGCACTGCCCCATCCACTTCGATCCGGATCTTGCTCGATCCCTCTTCTTCGCTACTCTCAAGCGGGCCGCATCTGGATCGATCGATCACTCCGAGCTGACCGTACCAGAGGCCTCTGTCTGCACTCCCCGCGATGATCGCGCGCACGAACAAAGGGGAGTGGAGAACGTGTTGCGCGATAATTTTGCACGTTTCCAGAGAGGTGTGTATCGACCTCGTTCTGCTTTATCTTTTAACGATTCCTCGTCAGCGGCGAGGCGTCGCTGAGGTGAATCGCGAGGAGAGACGGCGATCGAAGGCGGGCAGGAAACTGGCTCAGGCGAGTCCGCACTCGCCGCGAGCGAGTCCAAACACGCGCGCGGACGGCTTGTTCCCGATGAGGTGGGGCGACTAGAGGCCAGCTGACGCGATCATGACGGAGGTTGCTTTGAAACTGTGGTCGGTGGCATGCACGATCGGTGTCTCCTCCCCACCAACAACCGTGTTCCTTGGCTTGCTACGCTCTCGCGTGCTCTCCCTCTTCGGGCTTTTAAAAGATAAAAGCCACCAGCCACGACGGGCGCCGGAGGGGCGAAGCCTGTCGAACCGGTGTCCAAGTGTTCGCCCCTGTGCTAAGAAAGGGCTTCCTACGGAGGGCGAGATACCGGTTTTCGTGCAGGTCGCAGGGTCGTCGCACTTTCTGCCCTCCGAGGACTGACCTTGACCAACTTATCAGGCAAACAGCTCTGTCCATCGCGAATAGCGGATCAGCGTGACCGCGATTTACGTAACGCGAAGTTCTGCGCGGTTTCAAGCGGGCGACGGTCGCGGGAAAGCACCTGTACCTGGTCAAATGCAACCGATATGGCTGTTGCATTTTTCCTGTAGATTTGCCTTTTATTGGAAGATTTTTTCTGCGGTTTGGTCGGTTGCGTTGCATCGATCGGGATATGGCGATACGAAGGAATAAACAACTTTGCGTGGCAGTGAATATCACGTTGCATAAGAAGGAAAATGTAGAGGACTAGCAAAATACCCCGCGCTTCGCTTCGGGCCTAAGTAAGAGATAGGTATTAAGGACTCCATGAAAACACATTTCTCTCCTTTTCACCACCCCTTTAGGGGTTGATTAGGACAAAATTCTGAAATTGGAGTTTAGACATTTATGTGGGTAACCTTTCGAAGTAAAAACCAAGTTGATATCTAATCGGGCCTAAGAGATTTTGAGGACTCCGTGAAAATACATTTCACCCCATTTTACTCGCTTAGGGGTTGTTTAGGGAAAAATCCAGAAATTGGTTTTTAGGCATTTGTGTGGGTATATCTTTGTGAGTAAGAACCATGATGATATCTAGTCGGGCCTAAGAGACATTGGGTGGCCGAGAAAATACATTTCACCCCTTCTCACCCTCTTGGGGATGGAATTTCCGAAAATCCTTCCTTAGTGGGTGTCATGAAAACAATGTACCTTCCAAATTTCACGTTCCTAGGTTAAACGGTTTGAGCTGGGCGTTGATGAGTGAGTCAGTCAATCAGTCAGGACTTCTTCTTTGATATATTTATAGATTTGAGGGTCCAACAAGTGTAACAAGATCGATTATAAGCGAGCCTTGCACATATCTAAATGTGTAAATCCACGATGAGACAAAAGTAGGTATCGTGTGTCACATGAGACTTTAATCTCACGAGACAATTATTTCATTATTGTATTATTTTTTAATTATTTTGTCATTAGTCTCATGAAACTAGACTCTCGAGAGACAAGTTTCATGCTATCTTTTAAAAAATCTCATCTCTTGCGACTATTTCCATTATTTATATTTAGGTGTTGCTGAAATATTTGTCGTATAAAATCTCATCGTGGATTCGCACCTTTTTTACACGGTACAGAAGTCTCGCAAATTGGAATTCAAGTACCTAACTCCAATTTAAGTAGTTAGTTAATGTGCTCTGTCGACATAACCTCTTCACCCTCCGCGCAGCCTTCATCATCCTTTCCGAAATTCCGCACAACGTAGCGCTGTAATAATCTCTGCTTGAAAATTAACAGAAAAAGAAGTGCAGCGAGAGTGGCGCGGAGTGACATGTATGCTTCCTTTATAGCCTGTTCGTAGAAAACTCGAAAGCCAACGGCGGTACGCACGCCGCCGTAAAAACGAGACGGCCCGTCCTCGAAAGTGTCCCTTCATAGCCAGGTCGCTTTTCATGGTAGACGGCGTTTCCCTAAAGCGCTATGCCCCTCCTGGCTCTTCCCTTTATGAGCAGAAGCCTGGCCATTTAATTTCCCATGAGAAATTGCGCGTGTCCGTGCAACTCCGCCCTGTCCGGCTGCGTCACACATGCGAAACGTCCACTCATTCATAACGCTCTTCTCAAACCAGGAAGCACCTGACGCCAGCTGAAGTGGCCATTTCCGAAATGACCACGTGCTGACCATACGTCACATCAAGGCTGACCTTAAAGCCGCCCTCCCAGCTCCCAGCCAGCCAGACGATCTTTCTCGATACGGCTCGTCCTGGCATTCGATCTCGTTTCACATGCCCCCATCGATCTTCTTCCGTCTCGCGTTACCTGGGCCAATCGGTAAAACGAGACCTACGCCAAGGATATGTCTTGGTCCCGGCGTCAGGGAATACGTATCGACGTTTGCGATGGAGAAATCTTACGGTATCTTCCCCCCGATCGCGTGTATCGCGTTCAGAATACGATGGATCGTTGTTATGGATAAAACTACCATTATTCCGCTTTGAGATAAGAGCAGTCTCTCACAGAATGTAATTAGCTATCGTTAGTACCCCGAGGAAGTACCCCATACCGTGAGCACTTACTCGCCTACTTCTCTTGTGATGACAGATCCATCGTGCAAATCGTCAGTCTAATCTTCCAGAGTGCCATCCAAGGATTCCATTTATACAATTACAGGCGCTTACAATTAATTGAAAGCTGCAAATAACGGTTGCTTGATATCCAGTTTGCTTCGCGTCAACGTCTCAATTAAATGCGCGCGGAGGCTCGCTCGATACCGGTTCGATAGGACGTCACCTCGAAAGCAGCCAGGTTAAAGGATCTCAAAGAAGTCGTTCCTGCAATCCGTCAGGAGCAACGTCAGCTATAGTGTCATGATCGCGCGTAGGCAGGCAGCACGTCGCTCTGGGCGAGCTGCGGGGAACAGAATTGCGATGTGATTGCGCCTTATTAGGGATGAGTTCGACGATGACTCGCTAGGGGAAACGGCGATTGTCTGGCTGGCAGAGGAGCATCGTCCTCTACTCGTGATCTACGCAGACGAGATCCGCGGAACGGAGCACCAATTAGGGGCATTGCAACTCGGAGGCTCGCTCCAACGAGTCGGCTACCTGCGATGATCGTGGCCTCGTTCGGACCCACTTTTTAGTATCTGCAGCGATACTCGCAGATTTTATAGATATCACGTTGCAGCGCTGCTGTACGTTGGCCATAAACCCGGACCATAACGCGAAGGAGAAAAGTTTTTAACTTCCATTTCGCGAAGATTTGTCTCTTGGACAGGCAGTGCTTTCCGCTTGCTTTTATTGCCGTATCGCGTAGAACGAGAGAGACTGCGAACGAGCAAGGGTGACCGAATGCCCCCCTCGCACATCGCGAGATTACTGTCATTTAGCACTCCTGGTTACCAGTAATAGCAGTCGATTTCGGTGTAAGTGTTAGTGTAAGTTAGTGTAGGAAACGTAACAGTTAATAAAGTAGTTGTAAGTGAAAAGTAAAGTTTCTCACTCACTTCTACGCGTACACGTTGGAAGGAGACTTAGGGGACTTTTCAGTTTGCACTCAAAGCTCACGTAACATAGCGTAATCGCAGGACTTTCTTTGCTGTTTTCAGCTGTCACTCGAACGAGCGACTCTTTCTACGGGACTTCGTCTCCTGCACGACTGGTACCAGCGGCGGTCGCCTGGCAAGATGGTTGCAACCGGACAGTTTCGTGGATCCGTCGAAGTGCGAGGCACTCTATTCGAAGGACGAAATGAAATGCGGATGGCCGGCCATCGTTACCATACTCACGAGGGATCAGTACGGAGACGTCGTCCATGTGCCCAACTTAAAGGTATTACTACTAAAACCAAGCTTTGTGACTTTAGGAAAACGAGGGTGGAGTAGAAACAAAGGTTTCTTCGGTCTCTCCCATCAATTATCACTTTAATTACCCCAATTTAATTAGACACAAACTTCGACGTACATTAAATTATCCTGAAGCAATTGTTCGTCGTGTCGTCGTGTATCGATGAAAGGAAATAAGATTCTACTGGCAAACGTTCAACAGGTCGAGGTAAAAGCAGTTCCTATAGACAAGATGGACTTGGCGGATTCCGATCAAGGAAGAAAAGTTCGACGAGTCTCTCAGCCTGATCCGATGACCTTCGGTGGCCACCCTCAGCCATCCTTGGACGTACCGTACGAGGTCACGATCAACAATAAGACGTGCTTCTACGCGATCACCATCATGAAGGCTTATCAGAACTATTCGTTCGAGGAGTTACGGTTCATGTCGCCGGCCATAAAGAGATCAAGCGAGAGCATGTTGGTAAGACCTAATGGTGATGGAAGCTACAGCGCTACCTGGACACCGTCGTCCGTTGGATGGTACTCCCTTATGATCACAGTGGACAGCTACAGCATGGAGAATGTGAGCACTACACTCGGCCATTACCGTGTCCTAAGGAATTGCCCATAATTCTTTATAACGTTCCCCGCTTTCCGCCAGAGTTACAAAGTGGAGGTGAAGGAGCCACCGCAGGGCATGCAGCCGCCGACGCAGAATATCGTGAAGAAGCCTCAGCATCAGCCGAGTAGGCTCCGGAAATTTGTGACGAAGAATAGCGCAGGCTTGAGAATCAGAGCGCATCCTTCCCTTCAGAGCGAGCAAATTGGCTTCGTCGCAGTTAACGACACCATAGCCTTCATAGACGAGGTAAGTCCGCTTTTTCTTGTAACGCTTCAATTTCCATCGGTAGCATTTTAACGGTCTACCGTGGTGCGTCCTTCCTTAAAAATCGCACTATCGTGTTCCGTTCCTTGTAGATTCATAACGACGACGGTGTTTGGTTACGACTGAACGCGGAAACGATAAAAGACTACTGCAGTAGCAGTCACCTGGAAGCCTGGTGCCTCCAGTACAACCAACACTTAGGAAAGACATTGCTCCTTCCAGTGGAAGAACCGACGTTGGTTCTGGATCAAGTGATCAAGGAAACTATTTTCCGTAAGAGGCCTGAGGTGGTCGACGAGTACGTACATTATCGCGTTGCCCTGTCCACCGCATTCTCAGCCTGATCTCTTAACTCAGCTCCTCCTTTCAGTAAAAGGAAAACAGTTACTTTTGACGCTAGCAGGAGCATGGTGGTCGTAAAGTGCGGCGCATCCGGTCACAATATTAGAAGCAGGCCAAGTTTAAAGGCGGCGCCAGTGGGGATGCTGGCTCACGGAAACGCGGTTACAGTTCAAGAATACGTAAGTCTCGATACTCTTCGTGCTGTTTACAGACGGGGGAACCGTTGAGTAAAAAAATTTTTGTTTACAGTTTGCCAGCGGCGAGGGTACTTGGGTACGGATCGATGACGAATCGATGTCCAAGTACTGCTTCGACCGCGGCAGAGTGGCCGAGGGCGAGGCCTGGTCCCTCGCCATTAATAAACACGGCGTGACTTACATGAAGATCGAGCAAGATCTCGAGAACGATCCGATGGAAAAGAAACCTGCCGTACCAGATCCGTCCGTTTCACCTAATCATAAAGGTTTCGATTTCTCCGTGCCTTCCGTGAGTCACGAGGGCTTCAATTTCACCACGCAGACTTACACGCCGGGCACCGGGGAGTCCGGGGAGGGCAGCAACACCAACCCATTTATCTTCGGCTCGTACATTCAGCACGATTCACCAGGTACGTACACGATCGGATATAAATCCACGCGTAACACGGATTTTCCTTCGACAACGGCTTAATTCGCGTCGCAGGAAGCGACAGATTGATGTCAGACAAGACCGACGTTTCGCCAAAGTTCTCGAAGCCCCATTCCAAAGAGCGGGTCGTAAAAGAGAGGGAGAGGGAAGGTGGCGGCGGGAAATTCAGCGTTCTGCAGAAGTGGCTGAGAGGCGACGACAAGTGCCAGGGGGAGAAGAAGAGTTCGCCTGGCAGGTGACTAGAAAGAATGAACGACAGGACAGGCGCAGCTAGATTAGTTTCGTCATATAGTTTTGGCATTTGTAGGGATTTTTCCGAGTTCGTCGGGGTGTCGGTGAAGGAGCTGGTGAAAGCGATGGGGGAAAGCCGAGCGAACGGGAACGGTGCCACGCCGCCAGAGACGCCGAGGAGATTGTCGAGAAGTTCGTCGCCAAAGAATCCCCAAGGTGGGTCACCAAGATTTCACAGCCCGTCCTCTAGCCCGGTTCCGATACCCGGTACGTATACCATACTAGCCATAGTCAAGCGAACCGCTGCTCTACTCAACAGATCTTTACATTATTTTTTTCTTTTTTTTTCTCTCTCTCTCTATCTATCTCTCTATCTATCTATCTCTATCTCTCTCTTGGTGGTCTCATTGTTAATCTCATACATTCATGTGTGTATCTTACTTCACACTTTCGGCACCGTAACTGGTCTGAGGAGGGAATCATTTCAGAAGCTGAGAGACCCGATACTGACACTTGTAAGGCTGTATAGCGTCCCACAGACGTTTTTCTAATCTGTGGAATGGATATACGTTATTTATATACATGTACATTTAGAGTAAACCGTTATTAAGTCTTACTATTAAGCCACGCCTTTTTGTTTCTGATTATTATCTATTCTAGTCGATCGATATGGTCTTAGGCTATAAATATATAAAACAGACGTTTATTGGATTAGTTATAACAAACTAGTGATGTTGATCTTAGCTGGGTCCAGTCGGCAGCCAGTTGGTTCTGGTAATTGCCTCTTCCCTCCTGCTGCTCATGCACCAGGTACTCTCTCCTTTCCTACTGAACATAATCCTCGGTCTTTACAGTCGAGAATAGTGTTATAGTGTTTTGTGTCGTTGAAAATACGTATTCACTTCACACTTCTCACCGGTTACTGTTCTCAAGCAATGTAATGGCACAGTAGATTTCTATTTATTCGAAGGCCCAACTGCATGCATATAATTAGTTCTTGGACATGTACAGAGCATAATTCTCTTGATGCACGTACAACACACCACACACACACGCGCAATCAAGTTACACTTCTCTTGAATTAGCGAGCCAAATAGTGCGTGCTAGTACACGCAGAGACTTTTTAGTGAACTAGACGCGTATTCTTTAGTAAACTAGAGCGTATCACATGTAAATTCTACAAATCATGGGAAATTGTCAGGTGGGAGAAGCTTCATAGGAGGGGGAGACAGTATCAATAGCAGCCCTGTGCTCTGTGGCTCCCCCCGAAGTGTCGGCCTCTCCCCATTAGGTAAGAACAACAGCACACTAATACTCTAACTCTACACCGACATCAAGCTGTATCTTTTATCACGATTGCATAATACATTTTTTCAACGATGAAATTATTTGATATCCGCCACTTCATTCATTCACATCGAAGTCGCACGAAATTAATATTGCACGAACTTAATGCATACTATTATATATTCTCCGATCCGTATATTCATCGGTTTTAAGAAGCAAGGCGAGGTAGCAATGCCCTTGCAATAGAAGGCAGAGAGATTAGTTCTATCATTTACTAGAGCTGCAACCGTTCCCTATGAAGAACCATGCTCTTTCCCTTTCAAGTGTCGGGCGGCATGGTAGACAGCATCACGTCTCAACGGCGGGGTTCAACGCAAAGCGACACCAGTGCCTTGGTCAGTAGTCTAACCAGGGATCCTTCGCAGTCCCCCAGCGCCGTCAGCACAACGGCCAATACGCGAGACCTCTCTCCAAGTCCAAGTTGTAGTTCTTTACACATGAGGTCCGAGGGTAGCATAGCTAGTCCACCTGACACCCCGAAGAAGGATGACGGGGTAAGTCATCGACCATTTATTTTCCAAAGAAAAGTGAATCACGAGGTAGAAGATGATACTGAACATTTGTTTCTCAAAGGATTCTCAAGAAAGCCTGCGAAAAGTCTCTCAAGCACAGACTCAGACGAGTCCGGAGAGCGCGACCACAGCCATGAAAGGCCACTTCAGTATCGGCACTGTTGGCCTCAAAGAGGAACGCCATTCGCCGAAGCTGAGCAGAAGAGATCACAGCAAAGTAGTGAAGACTCGAGCGAAACGCGCGATGTCTCCGGTCAGCTCGCAGCAAAATTCCAATCCAGGTCGGCCACTGAACTTGAGCAAGGAGAAAGTGAAGGATGCCATCAGCCCATCGGTAGCAGAATGCCTGAGGGCCGTGTTTGCGGCGTTCCTCTGGCACGAAGGGATCGTACACGACGCTATGGCGTGCGCCAGCTTTCTGAAATTCCATCCAGGTCTACCGAAGCAAGGCGCTCTCGTCGTAACCAGACAAACGATGGTGCAGTCAAACGATAAGCAGAAACAAGAACAGAAGGCCAGGCAGAGGCATTCCGTCGAAGTGACCAACGCCGGCAATTATCTGCACATTCAGCCGAGCACGTTGGAGACTCTGACGCGATCAGCTGCGAACGCGAACGCGAACAGAAACAGAAAGAAGCAGGAGACCACTATCAAGGAGGAGGTCCAAGCGAATGGAAAACTCGGTTCGCTTCCGGAGTTTCAGACCGTTGCGATTCTACCACCTGCCTTGAAGAGCTTGGTGTTCTTGTGGGAAGAACTGAGCACCAGTTGCCTCCAAACCATAGAGCACGAGTCTGTCCTACCGAGCCCAACGCAGATGCAGACGATGAAGCTTAGTAAACGGCCGATGCCAGAGAAACGGCCCCGCGAGGACAAACTGAAAGAGCGCGAGAAAAAGGAGAACAGGAAGAAGAAGGATTGGAAACCGGTTGGCAGGGAGAATGGGGCCGAAGTGCTGAGCGGAATAGAACGGGAAACAATTTGCGAATTGTGCGGTCTAATGTTTCCGCATCCAGTTACTTATCACATGAAAATGATGCATCCTGGTTGCGGGTGGCACGCAGGGGGCAAGGGGTACAACAGCGGAGGAAACTATTGCATCGGCTGGGCAGGAAACTGTGGCGATGGCGGAGTGGGTGGAAGCTCGTGGTACCTTATCTGTGACACGTGTCGCGATAAGTACCTGCGAGCTCGGAAGCTCAAGCTCGCCAAGAAGTTCTTAACAGGGATGTCGAAGAAGAAGAACGGATCTGGCAAGATCATGTCGCCGATTAATAGTCCGAATGGAAACGAAACACACATTGTCATGAAGAACAACGCTATGTTCCTGTTGGACCTGGCCAGTGCTTCTGGGTTAAACATTCCAAAACAACAAAGACGACCGTCCCAGACGTTGTCATCCGTAGCTGAGAATTATAGTCCTCCAGAAGCAACTGGGCCGTTCCCCCCAACCGGGCCATTTCAGTGTTTACAAGCTTTAGGAGTTCACCATTCGCAAAGTCACGATGAGAGGTACTACGAAGAGACATTGAAGCGCCAAAATGGACATCAGAGTTACGAAGGGAACAATGGCATGTTTAACACTACGAACGGCAGGGTAAGGTATTAAGATTTCCTATGGTGTTTCCGTCAGTGAATGAATTCTTCTTTGCAGCCCTTGTCAGAATACCCCATGAGTGACAGTGATAGTGAAAGTGGTAAAGGCCGTGGAATCTTTCACCGGTCAGTGTCAATGTCTACTGGGGCTCCCTGGACCAGAAACTCCAACGACGGTAGGGTTGTCATGATGAGAAAACGGAATAACAGCAGCAGCGAAATGAACAATGGTACCTAAGGAACTAAAAGCTTGTGCTTGATATCGTAGCTTGAAAACTGTAAATTGAGATTTTTTTTCTACAGATGCAGGTTCGTCCCTTCTGTGCTATCCCTCTGCAGCGCTTCAGAAACTGGTACCATCGATGGACCAGTCAGCCATTGTGTCCACGAGTCAAGCGGAAGCAACGAAAACCGTCAGAATAGAAATTCTCATGAGACCAGTGATGCTATTCGTCCTTCAGCAACACAACTTGCAACATTTGCAGCTGTCTATGAAGCAAGCGCTACGCCGTGCTTCGTGCCGAGTTTACGCGATGCAAGCGTTGAATTGGCTGCTGAGAAGTGTCACCCAACCGATATGTCTTCATGATTTACTTTGGTGGTTTGTTGCATCTCTGACGCCCGTTGTACCGCCAGATGTTGCGGACTTGAATGACGAGGATAATCGGACAGAGAGGAAAGACGAACACGTAAGTCTAACGATCGATTAAGTCTTGATGGCCCTGCGAATAAATTTTGAGGCATTCATGTTCAACATTGATACGAACCACCATTCGTTTTTAAGGACATGGCTGGCGTGTGCGAACATCCTTTGAGTGATTTAGTGATAGCAGGCGAATCTGTAAATCCATTACCAACAGTTTTTCATACTTTGCTACAAACTATTGCTGATCTCATGCTGCTACCACCACTTGGTAAATGTATTATAGTATCTACAGCCTCTGTTCAATGCTTACTCTATCAGGAACTAATTCTATACCTCGATTATTCAGGGTCACCGCTACAGCAAGCTGCTATTCGATGCTGGGGCATCAAGTTCACCCCCGCGGATCACATGTTTCTCCACAGAAGCCATGTGTTCAGCAATATTAGTAAAATACTCTCGAGGTCTGAAGAAGAGGATGACGTCACAATGAGCATGCACGAAAGTCATCAATCGACCCACTCCCAGCAAGTGACTGGCTGCGTGGAAGTTTTGAAGGACTTGACATGGGGTATTGAAATTAAAGCTTCGAGTAGGCAGGCCATGATCGGAAGCTTGACCGATAATTCGACAGAAACATTCTGGGAGTCTGGTGACGAAGACCGTAATAAGACTAAGACGATCACTATTATCTGTGGCGCTCATTCACTTCCTCGGATGGTGTATATTCACATTGATAACTGTCGCGATTTAACGGTAAGATCGGTAATGAAATTTACGTGTCTCGTGATAATAATTTGGTACTTATTACGCTTGCATTGTAGCATAAGGTATCCAGCGTAACGTTTCAATCGGGTAACAATGCAGACGAAATGATTAAGTTAAAGACCGTGGAGATTGAAAGTCGATCAGCTGGTTGGATCAACTGTCCGATTATGGGTAATTTTATTATATTTTCTTAATTATAACTCGAATTCGCCTATAATACTAAAGCTATATTTTCGGTAGATCCTCGTCACGTTGTGATGGGCCTTGAATTAAAGGGCCCAGACAATTCCCTACGAGTACGGCAAATAAGAATCTTAGGCGAAGTTGAAGGAGAATCCTTGAAATTTGGAAAGCAATTGAGTACGCAAACCATTCAACAAAGGAATTGTGAAGCCGAAACATTGAAAGTGTTCCGTTTAATTACTTCTCAAGTAAGTTAATGTTATCCATTTAGCAGTGTGATATAATCCATGTCTAACAATTGATCGCCATTCACCAGGTTTTTGGCAAACTCATACAAGGGGAACAACAACAACAGCAGCAGCAGCAAGTGGAATCTGCAGAGGGAATTAACGAAGACTTAGAGGATAGTAATGATCTTCGAGAACATATGGTTGGAATCTTGTTCAGTAGAAATAATCTGACACATTTACAAAAGCAAGTTTGTACGCATATCGTTCAAGCTATTCGAAAAGAAACTGTTCGCCTGAGGGATGAGTGGGAAGTATTCCAGTGCTTACCATCACCTGTTATTAGTTTGTTAAGTGACAACAGCGACTTGACAAAAGCAGCTGATACGTATTGCTTTGAAATGCTATCTATGGTCCTTGCTTTGAGCGGTAGTTCTGTAGGACAGTATTATTTGTCCCATCAGTATGGATTATTGAAGGATTTATTAAGCTTGTTGCACACAGGATCAGCTAGAGTTCAGCGTCAAGTATGTATTTTGTTCTCTATAGATTCTTACTTTAACTTTAATCCCAATATTTGAGAATGTTTTTTATTTAATCTTTTTAGGTAACGTCCCTCTTGAGAAGAATTTTACCCAAAATTAAGCCAGAAACATTAGCTAATGTTATTAGTGTCAAACGATTGCCACCCACAGACTTCAGCATTGTGTCCGCTGCAAACAATGGTTTCACTAATGCTACAGATTTTGATGAAAATGCTCCAGGAATTCTAGATGTTTTCTTAAGTTGCATTGCCAAAGCATTAACGGTTCAAGTTAAAGTGAAAGGGAAGGAAAACAATGGGAAAGCTCTACAGACAGTTTCATTAGCATCTAGTATTAATTCGAAGAATGACGTTGGGGCGAGGTGGTGGTTAAGGGGGCGCATGACTCGAAAATTGGCTGAAGTGATAATTCAATTTCTGAAAGACATGGCATCGGTAAGTGTCGGTCAAATTCAATTTGCAACGTGTAACCTGTCGTTCATTACCAACATCTTTTGCAGGGTAAATTATCAGAAGCATGGGCATCGGTAACCAAAGCAGCTATTGCCGAGAACATTTTGAATCTTACCAGATTGGACGAGAACAACCGAGATCCCACGGAATGCCTTCGAAGTCCAACATTGTGGCTAGCTCTCTCCTCCTTGTGCGTATTGGACTCGGATCACGTCGAAAGGCTGTCTTCTGGCCAATGGAGTGGTTCCGAGGGGCAGCCACCACCACCTAGAGTAACATTATTCGAATATTTTAATCGATCAGTCGTTTATGTTTTTACAAATCTAACATTATACACTTTGTCTATTTAGCCGACATGCAGTAACCACGATGACGGCGAAACGACAGCTATCATCCAGTGCAACGCATGTGGCAACTTATGCGCGGAGTGCGACAGAATTTTGCATTTACACAGAAGAACGCGAAAGCACGTGAGGCAAGTTTGTAAGGAGGAGGAGGAAGCTATACGCGTGGATCTTCACGAAGGTTGTGGACGAACGAAACTGTTCTGGATCCTGGCGCTTGCCGATAGCAGAACGTTGAAAGCGTTGGTAGAATTTCGCGACGGTTCATCGAGAAAACCGGTGGGCGCTACGTCAGGAATCTGCAGATTTTGCGGTACCACTGGGAACACAGGGTTATTGGCAATAGGAAACATATGCGCGGACCACGAGTGTCAAGAACATGCTAAGAACGCGTGCAGCAAAGCGCACCCGTGTGGCCACATTTGCGGAGGTGTGCGGAACGAGAGGACTTGCCTACCCTGCTTACATAGATGCGTAGCAGGCAGCGATCTGAAGCAAGACGCTGACGATATGTGCATGATCTGCTTCACAGAAGCTTTATCCGCCGCACCTGCTATTCAATTGCAATGTGGCCACGTTTTCCATTTGCATTGCTGCAAACACATCTTAATGAAACGCTGGGTAGGGCCCAGAATAACTTTCGGCTTCTCCCTTTGTCCAATTTGTAAAGTGCCAATGGAGCATCCTACTTTGACCGATCAGTTGGCGAGTATTAAGGAGCTTTTCGAGGACGTCAGAAGAAAAGCGTTAATGCGGCTGGAGTACGAAGGATTGCACAAGTAAGTGTCGGACCAGAACGAGTGCCAGATCATACGTATCGATTTTTACACTGTCATTGCGCGTTGCAGGGTTGATGCGGCGTATGGTGCAGGCGGGAGACATCACCAAGATCCTGCGGCATACGCGATGGAACGATACGCATATTACGTTTGCTATAAATGTCAGAAGGCCTATTACGGTGGTGAGGCACGATGCGACGCACAAGTAGGTGGGGAAACATTCGATCCTACGGAATTAGTCTGTGGAGGTTGCAGCGACGTGGCAAGGGCTCAGATGTGTCCGAAGCACGGGGCAGACTTCCTAGAGTACAAGTGTCGGTATTGTTGCTCGGTGGCAGTCTTCTTTTGCTTTGGAACCACCCACTTCTGTAAACCCTGCCACGACGACTTCCAACGAGTCACCACCATACCCAAGAGCGAATTACCCTTTTGTCCTGCAGGTAAATCTACTCTCTAACACCCTAATCTTAACCCCTCGCATACTAACAACGACTCAGGCTCGTGGCTGAGTTGAAGAAGACAGTTATCTATGTAACAGCGACGCGAGCAGCGTTAGAAGCTTATAATACTAACTGGTATGAATATTTGAATGTTAACTCTTCTCCAAACAGTAAAGACAGTACAGATATGGACACGTGAATTTAATATGCAAGGGGTTAATCTGCATCCTTGTATTTGATTTTTGAAACTTTATGTGACCATGATACGCGTTTCATTAGGACCTAAGGCAAAGCAACTCGAAGATGAGGAGTGCCCATTGCACGTGAAACATCCACCAACCGGAGAAGAGTTCGCGTTGGGTTGCGGTATTTGCCGCAACGCGCACACTTTCTAAACATTTCCACTAACCAAATAGAGGGACACGAATTATATCACAATTTATACTCGAGAAAATGGAATCTTCTGGATCTAATCAATGCAACTATTTAATTAATGCAACCAGGTGGACATATATATAGTTCGATACGAGCATCCACGTCTAACAGTTACGTAAGCGTCTATACGTGCAGTAAGGGCTATGTGTATATCGATTATCGAGAATTCTTCTAATTATTGCAAAGGTGGAATTGACGCGATTGTAATGATGCAAGAAGAGCGGAGTCCGAATAGTCCGAACTGAGTAGCTACAATCATAAGTGAGAATCTGATGATGCGTGGAACTTATAATACTTGTTAAGTATTACGTAAGTCGTTTTTATTGGTGATTTTAGAAATTACTGAAACGTCATAGAGATTGCCGGGAGAGAATTTTGTGCGTGTATCAAACTTCCATGCAGAAGCAAACATTGAGAGCTTACACGTGCATAAAGTCATACAAAGTGTAGTGATTTCTTTGGTAAATTATGCTAGACATAAGCGTTTAAGATTAATATATATATATATATATATATATATATATATATATATATATATATATATAAAAAGTAATATAATATAATTCTCTACGCTACTTAAGAAATATAAAATATTTAATTATTATAGACAATGATCCTAATAAGTTGTGTATGTAGGTAAATTATGTATGTGAAAGGAGTGTGTTATTTAAATTTTGTGGATTAAATTGTGAAGAATACATCAATTAAAACAGAAAAAAAAAGAAAGAAAATCGGATAGGAGATTATAGCCTGTGCTATACGGCACGAGTAAACGTACGAATTATCGTCATTTAAACTAGCCATATAAATCGTGCATTTCTCGTCTTTTAAACATTCATTTGTTTTTGTACTTTTCCAATGGAATAGTATGCGTACCGTCATGTCTCCGGCGTTATTTATTTAATTGTCAGCGTAATGCCTTGTGCCACACGCGCTCTCCGCGGAAATCATGGAATCACTCCGTACATTCGTATACGAATGAAACGTGTGAACAATAATCGCGCGTCGAGCGCCCGATTGTTATTATTTGTGTTTCAATCTTGCGCAGATTAAATGAAAGTAACGATTGCAACAGATACGATCTTGTCCTTCTTTCTGATCACCCGTCGTTCCACAACCTGCTCCATTCGGAAATGGCGTCGCAGGGATTCGAGAATCAAAAGTGGCGCACTTTTCGACTGCTGTAAGTGATCGATCCAAGATGGCGGCGCACCAGAGCGCCGCGACACGGCAGTTTGCCTTAAGCAGTGCGAGGTGTAACGTGTGTGTGTGCGCGCGATCCTGACGTTTTTCGCCTCGATCAGCGGTAAGTAGCCTTTATTTACGAGTCGTGCAACAATAGTTACATAATTCCCAAGTCGCGCGAGCCGTGTGTACACGCCGTTGGTTAGCCATTGGCGGGAAATACGCGTATTCTGGGGGGAAACGAACGTGTGTCCGCTCGGTCGGAGATGATCCCCTACGCACGTTCGTGCCACCCTGCCAGCACTGCTGTCAAGTCGGTCTGCTTATTTTTACCACGAATCGCTGGCAATTACAAGCCGGCCGATAGCTTAATTGAGCGAAATTAAACGTCTCCTTCATTCGAAGGAGTATCGTCTCAGTCAAGTGTTTCCGTTAACCGACGCGTGCCCGTTCAATCCACAACCAAACAGTCTATACAAAAAAAACAATAAACCGATCACCTGTATTCGATTCGCGCACGCATAGCCTGCGCCCCTCTGACTTATGGTCCCCGGGAATATTTCGTGGAAATTGCACTGTCGCGGCACGGAATTCAGGCTAAGCTGTCGTCTGCTCTTGTCGATACTTAACCTCACTTCGTTCACTTGACTTGGAGTGCTGTCACGTTATAGCCCAGTTGAAGGTTGCACGGTCCTCGAATTCGGTAGTCGATACTAGACGCGGACCACAACGCCTCTCTGTTTCATTGTACCGCTACACGAGACAATAGAACCTGCCTAAATCGGTCGCTAACGAGCATTCCTGAACATTACAGTACGCCGATGTGTATCGAATATATTCCTCCACCGGCGCGATATACCGATTGCGAGTCGAACGATATAAAGCTTCGATATTAACCACCCTGTTCGCGTGAGTCACGATGAAAGTCAATGCCGCGATTCCGGTGCAATAAATTACTGCGCTAAGCTCTGGGAGGATCGCAGAACGCGTCCAAGTTTACTGCGCGTGCGACCAGACTGTTAATACGAGAACAATAAGCCGAGGGTACTCGTAACTTTCTGCATTTCCGATTGTTCGCGGGTTTGTTATTGCCGCTGGGGATACGTATCGAGTACATCTGTAGCAAATCGGTGGCGTGTTACGGCGATGGAGAGGGATGTGCTTGGCAATCACGTCGTTCCAGTAGGGAAATGCGCTTCGCGGGAGCCGTTTCGATTCACGTGAAACTGGTTTTAGACACGTGCGTACCACGCGGCCTAATGCATTTCACGCATCTCACGCACCCGAGCGTCGGGCACGCGCCTCTCGCTCGCGAGTCGTGTCACGCACACGATCGTTCACGCTCACGATTAGTGATGGGACCAAGTTTGATACACTCCTGTGAATAGCAATCATTCCCTAGATAAGATCCAGTTCCTCGGAATCGATATAAAACTTCAACCTATTCTCTTGGGGTTTGATTATAGTATAAAAAATAGCTCTTATTTCTGGAAATACTCAGGTAGAGTTACACTAAATCCCACAAGGTTTCGATATTATAATAGTTGTGATACGCTTGGTCCCATCACTACCGACGTTACACTTTGCCAGTAACACAGATGACTCGCTCTCGTCTGTTTCCGTTTTCTCAGAAACGCCTTACTCACGGCTCTAAGCGCAGTAGACCGGCTTTGACGTTATTGTAATCAGTGTTGCCAGATTTTTGACAACAGTTGTCGCCAACCGAGTTGTCTAAAGTCGCCCAAAATCGCCGAAAGTTGCGATTTCTTCAAAATAGCCGTCGCAATTTTGTTACAAAAGTCGCCCAATTGGCGATAAATCGCCCAATCTGGCAACACTGCTTGTAATCCATTTTATTCGGTTTACCACGCGTTTCCACCTTCTCCATTTTTTTTTTCCACCTAATTTGCGTCAAGATCCATGGGTATAATTATGCTCGCAGCTTGTGAAGAAACGAAAGTCACCGTCGTTCAGGTTCGGTCAATTTGAGGACGTTCGGGGTGAAACCGGAATACCCGTGTGATAGTTAGCGGAACAGTAATCCCTCCGAATGGTCGATGATGGGACCGCGTCGCGATTTGAGTCAACCCGGAAACCAGTTTCGGCGGGAGATCATTTCGTCCCGTTACTTTTATTGATACCCATGCGTTGCACCACACGATGCCATATGTCGTGGCCGATACCTGTAGGTACGGTGCCGGTTATTTACGTGGAACTTTCATCGTTTCATGAGTGAAACCGAGTGCGGTCGGTCTTAAATTCGGACTGCAAACGCGGCCGTTGCACGCGCGTTATCTTCTTCCTTTTCCTCTCAGACTTTTTCTTTCCTTCTTGGCAGCAGAATATTTACACGGCAGGCATTTAATTCCTCTCCGTTTAATTCTTTTTATGTCACTTTCCCGAGGTTTACGATCGAGTTCAGGCGCCATGAGCAATCTTTATTCAACAAATCTTCTTCAGTTCTGGACATTAAAATTTTTACCCGAAGGAGCAGAATGTTTTACTATTTAACTAACTTTTGCTTATTCGAATATTTCTTCAATTAATTAAATGGAATATGTTTGAGTATATTATTTTTGTACCATCTTGAAACCGGTAACGGAATTGCGTGGAATGGTAGTAATTATCAGCTGTATTACACAGCTGTAGAATATTTCTCTTATTCTCTAATTTAAGTTTCGTCGAGTAAGCAGCCTCGCTGCTAATGGGGATTTCGATGCTTGGATTCTTGGCGCTGTAATGAGAAGTTTGCCTTGCATTCCTCGCTTAGTGCGTCTTTTTATTACGCACACAATTAAAAAAAACTTTAGCAGACATAACTGCTTGCGTAAGCACGCACCGGGAAAGAGGTAAACGCGCCTAATTATCTCATGCAAACATAGTTACCGAACTTGTACCGGACACGCTGTAAGGAATGCCGAACTCGTTGGCATTTCGCGGCACAATTTGCGACACTCTCAAATTAATCCGTCAGGATTGTAAAAGCGTATACACTTTTTACATACCTACATTTCGTGCGTGCCACCGAGATAATGACCAGGCTTGATTATACGCTTTCGTTACATTCCGTTGACCGATCAACAGCCCACTAGACGGCGTTCTCTTATAAGTACACTGTATACACTTTTTCCATAAATAATTCTTTCCCTGGAGCAGTCAGGAAATTGCCTCGTTCCCTTCGTCACAAAATACTCCATTCCGATTACAGTTTCCTGTGACACAATTCCTCTAAATCGAACCACTCGCGAGATTCTTCATTCACGCGTCTGTGATTGAAGAATCGTGTCGCTCTTATCAGCCGATGAATCACGGACTGGGGCCGTCGCCGCTAATTACTGGCACAGCTCGAGCAAAGTGTGCGTCGAAGAGCGCGCTCGAAATCTATTTGCAGATTCGAAAGCCAGATCGATCTTGCGTCCTGAAATTCTTGAATTTTCAGCTCGGCCTCCCTATTTCCTCCTTGCTCCTCGCGTAGAAAGTTGATAACGCGCAATTAACGCGTCGGCGGGCACCTCGAGTGCATTAATTGGACGCGTGTCGCCCACAGCGACGAATGACCGAACAAATTATCCTCCTCGGAGGCTGGAACCAGTGAAATTGTACCTATACACGATCGATATCTGTTTTTTTTTCTCCTACGACTTAAAAGCCGCATTTACATTTTATGTAAAAATAGCAACGTTTTGAGGGAATGAATTTTAATGGTGAACGAGTTCGATGAAATCGCGTCGCTGGAATGACTTTCGATCGCAAATTAATCTGGCGCCGGTCGATCCGGGAGAGAAACTCACGAATTTGGTTAACAAATTTTTTCGTACAGGAAGCAAACTCTTTGGGATCGTGGCTTTTTCCACGCCGACAGGCCGATGTGTATCACTCGACGGGATCCCAAACGTTATTTAAATCTCGAGTTTCATCGCATTCAGAGTGTGACTGTTAACCGTATATTGTAATTGCGTTAAAGCTCCGTCAACGCACGCGCTCTCATTACCGAGATTAACGGCATTATAATTGCTCTCGGAAGTATTTAAGGTTGCATCCGAGCTGTCTGGACTCCTTCCGATGAGCTTAATTGCCCTTTTTCTGCCGCGCTCATCTTCTTTCAGCTTCCGTGCGTGCAAAATTAAGACGTCGAGTGGAGGGACTTTAAAGGTGTGCTAACATCTCGTCACCGTAACTCACAGGAACTTCTGATAGTTGCTAACAAGCTTATTTATTGGCAGTGTAAAAGAATTCCGCCGATACTGTACAGTAGCTGTTGATGTCACAGCTGTCCTACCTGCATCACAGATTAATGCGATAGGATCTTATCATCATGGTAGGATCTTGTCCCTTTCAATTATTTAGGCTTCTTCAATCCTCCTCGACCTCCCGGGGCACCGCAACAAAAAAGTATTCTAGTTAGGGTAAATCTGGGAGACGCGGTCGGGCCGGAGAGTTGGTCGTGTCGCTATATTTCAGAGTCTATACGTAAAAATGCATTAAAATGCAGACCAATTACTTCTCTAGAAGCCAAATAGTTGAATGAATAGCGTTATTTCGCTTCCTTCTGTGGTTTACTGGATTTATAGGCTATAAAAGGTAAATTGATGTTACATTTAACCTCTTTTGTCAAACAGCGGTTGTACAGAATCGTACTTAAAATATACTTCTAAGTTTATTTTCCTTTAATGTTTGGAATAATAAGATAGTAGAGACATTGAGGGACAATGCAGCCAAAGTATTTGGCCATATTAACTCTTCCTCTCAAAGCTAACGAGAAGACCATGTCTCGCTGCAGAAAGGTGAGATGGTCGAGTTATGATTTTTTTATTATTTTTGTTTATTTTTTATTTTTTATTATTATTTTATTATTACTTTTGTTTATTTAGTTTATTTATTCACTTTTATATTCATTTGCCTTGCTAATCGCCAGTAGGTAATTCACTTTTTCTTTGATGTGTTCTTTACTTGTTTAGCGTAAACAAATTAAATATCAATGAATCCGTAGTTGTATTCACTCATAAATAATTTTCCTTTATCCTTTGTTAATTTTCCATGAATAATTATGTGAGTGGTCTCTGCCAACGACGAAAACCATTTCTCCCGGCACCTCGGGGGAGGTGGTCAGATGTCACGACTTCAGTTTTCAACCCGATTTACAGTAAATATTGTCTTAAAGCAAATATCGACCAGTTTTTCTGAACCGGCATAAAATTCTGAACATATTAGGTTTGTTCTGATAAAATAAGTAATATCTATATTAGTTTTAATAGCCATTTTATATTAGGTCGACCGCGTGTCCCGGATTTACCCTATCTCAGTAAAAACCCGTCATCTTCTACCGGCTGCGCGCAATAATCGAGGACCTCCGAGATGCGGCGACAATGGTCGCGAGCCTAGAGTCTCGAAAGTCAAGATCAAGGCTGCGGAAGCCCTCCGCGGCGAAACTCGTTAGCTATTCGCGGGGCGAGCGTAGAATTCGCGCGAACGTCGAGGCGCGAGCATGTGCGCGGCGCGCCGTTGGTCGGACAGAGAGAGAAAGCGCGGCGATCCGCTCACGCGTGCACACAGGTGCGTGGAGCCAAGGTGAATGCGCCTCGAACGCGGCGGAGCACCTTCAGTCGTATCTTCTTCTCCCCTTCGACACTGCAGACGGTGCACCGCTCTGTTCCGGGCTCTCGCGTGCCGCAAATCGAAACGTTGCCCATTCCACGGGACTCCTCTGATCTGGAAGCCTCGCGAGTTCTCGCGCGCGTTTACCTGAGCACACAGTGCCAGAACGATCTCGTTCAAGGTGAAAGCAGAGAGGGAGCAGAGTCTCTCGATTAGTTCTCGCCTGACCAGCGGCTCGGTTCAGAATGTCCCCCGCGACCTGCGACCGTTTCGCAGCATCCAAAGAAATATCTGTGCGACTCGAGATGTAATGCGAATTGTGATGGTGGGACAGATTAGACGGCAGATTCTTGGTGGCGAAGATTTAAGGGAATCGTTGAATGAAGTTAGAACGCGTGCAACGTGGGTGATAATGCTTCGAAGGTGATATCTTTGATTCGTCGAGGTGGTTAGACGCGAGTATCCTTGTGAAACGAGTAGTTGAAGCCGCCGGATGTTGCTGCTCGGAGTAGCAGCTCGTTACTGACCTAGGGTCGCAGGCTCGATGAATATTGAGCGGCAGGCTGATTCGTAGACACGCTCCCGCGGACGATGTTCGTCCTCTTGCATTAACATATCCTTCGTTTCGTCGTTAATTAGACGGTGTTCTATCTGCCTTCGGATGCCGTCGACTATGTGAATTCTGTGTGGAGAGTGATTCAGAGCACTTAGAGTGTACTGAACAGCTAACGATGCTTCGACGAAGTTGATGATATAAGAGTTTGAGAAGCCTCGATCCAGAAGTAGCATAACTGTGAAGAGTTCGGGTTCAGTGCGACGATCAAAACAGGCGAAGTTTCGAAATAAGAAAGAAATCAATATTGCTGAGGAACAAGATATGGGAGAGGAGCTCTACCATGGTCGTCGTAGCTTCATCGGCGATCACTGTGATTGAGGACTTTTCAAAAGATACTCTAGGAAGGTACGAATACCGTCCTGTTATCAAATGATTACATCTCTCACACGACCCATACACTATTTTAATTAGCAATCTAGAATTACCAAGCTCCCTTTTCCGCGTTCCCTTCCATCAGTCTCCCCTGCAACTGAACTGCGTCTGCTCAACTTTATCTAGATAGATCCTAATACCCTAGGGTGCATAAAAACGTTTGATACTGTTAGGAACATCACCGCTGCCGGCATAATCGTTTCCACTATCGCAGAACCGTAACGCACGGACGTTCTCAGTTAAGGGGTTAAAGTACTGCTCGAGTTACGTGAAATTACGCTAACGTCCCGTCGACGCGCACCAAGTCTAACGGGCACGTCGTTCAGAATGGGCGCATAAAAAGCTGCACTCAACTCCACGCGAGTTCCCGTGATGGCTAGCCGCGGTTAAAGAGGCGCGCGGCAAGAAACGACATTATTTCACGGTATTGTTGCCGTGGCGCGTCAACAATTTCTTCTCGACAGCTCCGTGAACGGAGATCTTGCCTCCCGAACCAATCCACGATATATAAAAAAAAAAAAGAACGCCACGTTTCTCCGTTCGCGAGCGCCCGTTTTATCGTCTACGTTCACGCGACGACGGGATAGAAACGGACGCATGTTTTTTAGGTCGGTGAAATTCGACCGTTTCTCTGTCGTGGATAAGCCGCGGTCCCTCGCCGCGCGATCGAAAGTACACTTGGTCCCGCTTTTAGTCACGATCTCACCTGGAATCACGTAGACGAAGGTCGCCACGAACTTGGCCTCGTTCGTTGTCGAAATCCTTCACGCGCGCCCGCCTTCCTTGTTTATCGGTCTGTCGCTCATGCAAGAAAGTTCGAACCGATGGCAGCCGAAATACCAACATCGATCGCCTGTGATTCGACCTCTCAACGACCACTGTTTGCTTTCCTTCTTCCGTCCCGAAGAAATATGCCGCGAGGTGTTATCGGCAGGGGACTTGGAGCAGTAATTGATCACCGTGCCTCCTTCTTTTGTGTAAATCCATTGATTTCGTCTGTGAGGATAAAATCGAGTATATGCGGATGCCATGCAACATAAGACCATGAAATTTGCGTTTGTGGCCGTTGATTGAATTGGAAAGGTTAATAAGCAGGCTTCTTTTGAATACGCGCGAGTAACGGTGGATGAAATTAATCGTTTGAATCACCCTCCCGGTCGTCTCTTTAAATAGAATTTGATTATTTGCCTGGTCGTCGTATCGCATGTCCCATTTGTCAGTTACGATCCTCCAGAACCCGGGAATATTTGAGCATTCATTTATCATCTCGATTATTTTTGTTGAAATACCGGTTGCACGGGGGCGCGATCAAAGTGCTCGTTTCGAATGAATCTTGTCGGTCTGCATCTTCGCGCAAGGCTCAACTGACGAGCCTTCGTGGCGATGAATTATTGATAAAACGCCGATCTACTTGATGATTAAGCACGCCAGGATTCCGCTTAGTTAGTACCGGCCGTGCTCGATGACTTCTCGGTTGCTGGATCTATACGTCATAATTTCGTTGGAATTAATATCGATTGTGTTTGGGAGACCTTTGACTTGCATAGTTCGGACAACGGCGCAACACAGAAGAACGACAAAGTATAATTGGAAAACTGCTGGATTCGCGTGTCTCTATTCGAGAGGAGAGCTTGTTAGCTCCGAGCTGCTTTTATTTATGAGCTTCGTTCAAAATGATAAGTAAATGTAAATTGTTGATATGGGGCAGGATCTCTCGGATCGAGGACAAGTTTGTAGGCGCTTCTTGATTATGAATCTTCTTAGGAATTATACAGAGAATTCGATATTAAGCGTACTTGTAATAAGCTTTGAACGTTGAGAACTGGAAGACCAACTTCCGAGCTCTACTTGCGAGGATTTCCTATGCAGACTCGACGATTTTCTTGAATATCAAAGAATCCTATACACACATTAACTTCCGTTTAACCCTTAGGCTGCCGCTATTTTTTCGTAAAAATAGGGGTCCTTTTTTTCCAAAAATTTTTATGTATGAGTAGTCAATAGGTCACATAGAGTCGAGGGGGTAGAACCGTGCCAATATAGTGGCTATAGCGGCAGGAGACGGGAGGACGAAAAATCAAAAAAAAAATTTTGTTTCTAAAACTTACGAATAATTTTTATGGTATCTCTAATTATACTCCTGTATATATATTTATTCAATTCGTGCATAAAATCAGTAGTACCAACATAAATACCAAGATATATATGTCTACACAGAAAAATTTCCTTTAGCGCTACCCGGAGCTAACGACGGGGACGTAGAAATTTTGTAGCTTCATTTCTCTTTTTATCCTTTTTTTTTATTTTTATTTTTATATATTTTTTGTATTTTTTTATTATTTTTATATTTTTTTCGTTTTTTTGTATTTTTTTACAGTTTTTATATTTTATACTTTTTTGACATGGTTTTTATTTTATAGTATATTATATGTGGGAATTAATGCATAGGGATTGATTACATATCATCAAATTACGGGTATACGCAATGCCAATACAGTGGCTATAGCGGCAGCGTAAGGGTTAAACACGAGAACACTGAGCACATCACGCACTCGATGGCTCCGTTTGGGGAATGCGAATTGATATTGACAAGGAATAATGTACAAACCTAATTGGTAGTCATAATCGAATGCACCAAGTATTCCATTGGAAAGTGACCGAATTGGAATTAAAATAAGGATCGTGCGGCAAAGAGAGAGAATGGTTGTCTCGGGCGGAATACGTTCCATTAGGATTCTCGACATCCGCGACAGAAGCAATTTCTCGTTCCCTTGACTCGGCTACCCGACCGTTTCCACGATTTTCCAAGCGAAGGAGACGCGACGTATTGCGTGCACGGTTTAACGTTCAGCGAAGAAAACGCCGAAGATAGGAGGGGATCGCGATGCTTCCCTGTGGCAGAGAACACGGTCAATTAAAGCAAGTACACAGTCCGGAACGAACGTTGCTCCACGAAGCGTCGCCAGCTCGCGGATGCAACCGCGTAAAACCGAATATGCATGGCCTTCTTTGGTTAGCCTTCCTGCGTTAACGTGGCCACGAAACGAATGGAGTTAGACAGCAGTAGTCGGGGAATGCTTCGAACCTTTTTGTTTTCATAAGTAGGCAGACAGACTGCGACAAAGTGTGTTAAAAAATTGTGTCGCGGTATGATCGATAGTAATTTATTGAGTCTCTGGGGTCAAGGATCAGATAGGATATACTCTATTACAAAACAGGCTTTTAAATATGATTTGATCCTAGGGAAGCTCATTTCCAAGCAGTAATAACCTTTAATCTCGTTTGCGAAATAATCTGATTTGCCACTGTAGGACTTCTGAAAATATTCTTTTAAAGAATTCGCATTACGTCACGAACATCCTGTTTCATATTCCGCTATTCCTATCGGTTTTAAATCAACTGTGGCTTCTCCCGCCTCGTTGATTAACTTTCATTATTGACCAACCCGCCGGCAGGACACTCATATCGATTTACTTTTTTTTCTCATTTGGAAGAGCGTATGTAAAATGCGAGAAATATAAGTATCCACGCTTCCACCGCGCACTGGCGCTGTTAATTAAAATACTCTCATCCAAGCTTCGCTGGCTTGTATGCAAATTCGCGGTCACTCGAAAACCCACGAAAAGGCTTTTCGCTCTGAAGCTTCTCAGAGCCTCGATTCATTCGCTTGATTACGCGCGATTACGCGCGCTTAAGCGAGCCTCCATAATTTTCGATCATTAAGATGGTTATCGGTAAAGTGACTTAAGCACGTTTCTGTAAAACGCATCCGCTGCGTCGAGGAAGTTTCCACTTTCCATTAATTGATAATTAGATCCCCCGTGAACTTTCACCGCAAGAGTCACGTGTCCTTTACAGCTGCACGCATATCGCTTTGCAGATGCTCGTGTTTTTAATCGATCGTCCCTCGACGACGGCTCAAAGACGCCGATTACAAACGGGTCAGCGGCACGAACGAGCAAATCGTGTCCGAGGCTAGCAGTTATTTCACCGTTTCATCTCTCCTCGATCCATAGGATTCCGTAGAGATTGCCTCGAAGGGAATACCAGCAGTGGCACGGGAAGATCCTAGAACCGCGCGCGGGCCTACACATCGATATGTTTCTTACGCGGAAGCTCGCCTCGACCGCGAAGTTCAACGTGTAGGTGAAGGTCCAGGAAAGGTCAGAGGGACCGGTGCTCCATGCGGGAAACTTATACACCGTGCTTTGCGGTAGGGTTCTCGCGAAGGCTTCGGCGTTTCATTTCGCGGAGCGAAGCCCTCGCTCGCTGGGAAATATGAAATGTGTAATGTTATAGCGCGACGTTTATTGCAGGATGAAAGTCGCGCGGTGGAAGTTACATCGACCGCGAATAGTTCCGTTCGGATTGTTACTGTCGCGCTAATAACTCCTGGATGGAGGCTGGAATATCAAACTTGCCGCTGCTTGTTGCAGTTTCAAAATATAAAAATAAAAATTCGATATCACGGCCACTTTTAGGCGACGATCAAATTGCATTCGTCTTCGTAGATGAAGCTCGATTAAATTCTTCTGAAACGTTACAGTTCCAGGGATACAACCGTGCCTCTGTTTAATTTCCTTGCTCGCATGCGCGCGACCCGCGGAAACTGAAAATCCGCGACGAGCGTATGGTGGACGATAGCAAATCTTTCGGCGTTCCGCCGCCATGAATGGCGAGCATGAATAAAACATGCTCATCACTCGGAAACAAACGGGCGGGGAGCAGTTGGAGAGGAAGTCGATAGGTTTTCGGGGCACGTATTTCATACTCGGAGCAATCTGATTTTCTAGACGGCATGAAACTTCTTGGCATACTCGAGCGGCCTTCTTCGTTCCCGCGTGTCTTCATTTATCCCAGATTATCCTGCTCGTTTCTCACCTTTCAGGCTCGGGGATTGCGATTACATTATGGCACTTTCATTCTGCTCTTATTACTTTCTACCGAGATGCCTCTCGACGCGCGTGCGTCGCCGCGAGAGGAAGCAATCGGACTAACCGATGGCACTTTAATCGCGGCTGGGGAAAAAAATGATTCGCGATGCCCGTTGCAGTTAATGGAATAACAATTGCTGTCGATCGTAAATCGCGTCTGACATTATTGGACTCGGACGAGGGACCGTAGGACGCCTCTCGTATTTCTTTATTTCCCCTCGTGTGCAACCGTAATTTTCCCTTGACGGTATAATCTCGTACTCTCAGGGATTCATCCCTTCTTTTTTTCTTCCGCAACGCAGCATTCATATCGGATGAGGCTGCAATTTCTTGACAGCAGGTCGCCTCTGCGTACCACAGGAATGCGAGGTGATTACGACTCACGGCACGGGATGATTGCTAGGGACTATTTAATTCCTTCGTAGAACGGAAACGTTGCAGGGCTGCGTCGCCATGCAGACATACCACCGCCAATTAGCGGGGTGCACGGAGTATCATTTCATTCGCCGCGAACTATGTAATTCTAACGTTCTTCGTAAATGCTAAAAAAAAAAAACAAGGGAGATTAATGTGACTCGCATCAGCCACTAAATTTCACCTATTCATTTATCCAACGCCATGTTTCCTGCATTTTGCAACCACAGACCATTTTGTATTACATAGCGATACAGAAGCTTTAAAAGTTTCCTTAATTGAAAGTTTGGAATTCGCAGGAACGTTTTGTTCGTGCAAACTTGCAATATTCACACTTCTAATTGGTCGCCGAATTAATGTTCGCCCAATTTGTTTCGCGTTTCGGCTTGCTATTTGTCGAGGCTGAACCATGAAATACGCCGCTCCGCAAACGGATTCGTCCAAATGATTTCAATTATTGTGATAATTGCGAAACGGAAGGGTACCGCTTACTCCGCTATATGGTAATCGAAGTGTTAACGAACAGTGCGTGGCGAGCACTTCCGGGAGATAAGTAGCTGGCGCTCTCGAGTAGATAGAGCGGCGAGTAAGGGTAGACACTTAATCGAGTCTCCATTCTTCAAGGGTACACGCTACCTCCGTTAACCCTTTCGTTACCTAGACAATGAGGCTGAATTGTGTTTGAAGCTCGCTGATACGAGACAGTGTCTGTAACAAAGGACTCCATTCGAAGACTCTGAAAACTCGATTCAGTTTACATCGTGATAATACATGTATTATGTTGTGGAGTATAATTAAAGCACAAATAATTATAGCAGAACAATTATATTTTTCATATTCACATAGTTTCAGCGCTCGTGTTAATTTCAGCTCCAGAATAGTCAGAGAATTGCAGCTGTTGAGTGTCGAATTAATGAGCTCGGCTTGGAAATTTTATCCTTAATTAGACTGCCATCTGTCGCTTTTTATTTCCCTTTTTCGTTTCGAGATTGTAAAATCGGAGTTCTGCAGTACGAAAACTGAGGTAATTGAGGATATCAGTATTGTATATCTTAATGAATCGAACGGTACAGTGGAGGATTAGCGCGAAACTAAGTTTACTTGTTTATGGATCACTAAGTTTAGCGAGCACGTTTCTGACGATTTATTATAAACCGCTGCAACGTTCAAGCTTGTCGAACAAGAGCAAAGCAGCTTTAGTGAAACGCTATTTCCGCTTCAATTCGATAATAATCTACCAAATTTTGGATCACGTTGAAGTTAAAAAGAATAAAAAAAAGGGTACTTTAACTTTCCATCTTCTCATCTCTTCTCTGTGAAAGTTAGTACAAGAACACTTCCATACGTTTCTCTCGATATATACATATTTATCACTCATCGTCGCACCACGGTACCGTTAATTACAATTTCACCTCGTCCAATGTAGCTTCGTACTCGAAGAATTCTCCAGTGACGTAATCGAGATATTTTTTTCCTCAGTCTACGTTCACCTACGCTCGGCCAGACTCTCTGGAGATCGATTCACCCTAGCACCATCTTCCACACAGTAGGTACACTCGCACCACGTCGCGTGGGTTGTTCCTATAAAATTTCGCCGGCGCACATCAGTCCAAAAATATCATCTCCTATTTATTGCGTTGTTGCCCAGAACGAAGAATCGCGATGGCAAAGGACAGACAATAAACGTTGCGACGCAACTGCTAAATTTACAGAGAAGTTAGATTCAAGACAAAAGTGACGTTAATTAGCGCCAATACAACCTTTTGAACCGCATCAGGGTTAACATCAGTTCGTGCTGAAAGAAACGATCGATATTAATCAAGATTCAAGTAAAATGCATTTTTCACCTCCATGGGGATCGATACTACCGCTGCTGCGCCTAATTTGAGCATAACGATTATCGATTCGGTATCATATTACTGATAGCCGGAAAATACGCTCCACAGGCATCGCAGGAAGCAGGCTTTCCGGGTAAAACTTGGTGAAATAAATGCGAAAGCAATGTCGTCAGAATGTTAGTTGGTTGAGAATCGTAAAGCGAGGCGTACCCAAACGAACCACGGTCCTCGTTCATGTAACTTTACTACGATTCAGCAGTTCGTATTTCCAGATAACGTTCGCCGTAAACGTAGACGAGGATTTTCGACGCGTGCACCATGGCGTGCACGTAGACGCACGTTTCGGAGTATGGGCGCCGTCGCAGAGACGACTCGACGCCCAGCGTCGATTCAGTGTGTCGTGCGACGTCGTGCGGCCGAGCCACGTGCTTCCGGTTCCGTCGCTTCCGTTCTCCGAGTTTCTCGCGTGTGATGCGTCTTTCAGTGAGTTATCCGCCTTCCTTTCCTGTTACGTGAATGTCCACGGCGTGCAAGCAGACGGCCAGTAGCAAGTAAATACATAGCCTGCGGACCATTTATCGCTTCATACAAATTCACGAATCTTCGAAAACAGATTTCTTCCGAGATCACGCAACATTGCCATTCACTTCGTCACTTTCTTCTCCGAAAAAAATGGGAACGGAGAAATATTTCTCATCTGCATCTCTTAGCTGTAATGCGATTTCTATGATCCGCCCGGAGCCGGAGAAAACGGTGAAAAGCTACCAAGTATCGCGAGACCTAGCGCACGAAATAATTCGAGGTTAATTCGTCTTAATGAAGGCACGGTGTACGAGACAACCGCGACCATTGTTCTACTCTACATAGCAAGTGTGGTGTGCTAACTCGCTTCCTGGATGGAGCGTCGCACCATTTCCCTGCCCCGATATCTCGCTTGTCCCCTTTCGTACACTGTATAATCCAACGTTTGTTTTCCGATCGGAGAATTTCCTGTGCCGTTCCCTTCAGCCTTCCATTTCGATTCGCGCCGGAGTTCGGTCGCGCGATTTGCACGGCGAATTGCAGAATCTGCTTTCCACCCCGACCGAGCCGATTACATAATCACGTGCTTTATGCAGAAACGCGGCAACAAACTGCATCCGACGCGTATTATCGATGATATTAGGGAACGGTTCGGCCGTGAAACGGTGGGAAGTTTGCGTGGGGGTCGCAAACGGACAGATTGCATTGCCAGAGATACAGGCGTTATGGTTTATGTATACCTATACCGGCGATGATGCATGCGTCGCGGTTGTCACACCCTGCTTGGTAATACGCAACGATTTTCCATGTATGCAAAATCAATTGAATTTCGTGAATTTTTACGCCGCTGGAAATTTGTCGTCTGGCTCGCAATTTAGCTGCTACATTCAATTAACTTGTCGCGCAAACAATAACCGACTCTGTCACGTGAAACGGCACATTGTGAAAGATTTAGTGAGTTAATTCCCAGGAGAATGGATTAAAATCGTAGCAGAAATGGGAAACATTTTATTCGTGAGTCTCTTTAACCCGGAGAATCAGTCGTCGCTTGTTTCGACCACTTTTCATGGAACACCGTGTAGAAAACACTATCTCTTCGATAATGACCATCCAGGAACGCTCTCTGGAAATACAAGTTCCCGCAAGTGGGCTTTGCGGTATCCTTTCGGAGCTGCAATAATTTACGATGTCCGGAGCTCGTCGGTCTAACGACCTCCCCGTTCAACTTCATCAGCTCCGTTCGATTTCGTACGGCAGTAAAGAGTTTGACAAATCGTGGCGGGCTACTTTCGCGCTTTATCGACCACGTCGGGGCTGATTCGCTCGCGGAACAATGGGCGAGGGTGGTCGAGGGCTCGCCGGGAAGAAAGGGTGCGCGTTCGAGTAGGCCTCGATCTACCCCAAGACCAAGGCCACGCTTGAAACGCGTCTTCACGGGGGTTCGGTGCTTTGATGAATATTCATCTCGCTTCGTCGATAATTTCAGTGAAATTGAACATTCCTGAGGCACAGTGTGCTGTACCCTAAGGGTGATTGCTCCTGAGTACGCTACAAACAGATTACAATTTAATTCACCCGTCAGAGGTGTTCAAAGTAATATTTTTCCCACTAAATACCTATATAGTGAAAAAAGAAACAAGTAAAAAGGGGAATTTTCTTTCAACCCTTCCATTTCGTGCTCGCGAAGAATAAAATTTACGAAGACGCTAAAACTGCAACGAGGAACACGCAGCAGAGAATTTTCCCGTGATTCCACTTGGTTCGTGTTGAGTGTTCATCAAGGTTGAGTGACGTGGGGCCATCAAGGCAAGCCCTTCTGTACACATCCAGGTTCAGACCTTATGTACTGGCAATGAAACAATCCTTGATCCGTGCTCTCCATGCGCGGGAGGCTCGGTAAACAAAGGGGTACCGTCGATTGCGCTGGAGTGAATGGCATTCCACGATGCTGACGAATTACGTTGCTATTCTTCCCTGCACGCGCGCGGAGGAAGGATGGTTAATCTTGGCGCGGATTGGCAGGTCGTTGGTCTTCCCCCTCGGGGCAAATACTCCCACGAATGCCGAGTAATGTCTGTCTGGAGATTGGGGAGGATACTTTCTCTGAATTTGCGAGGAAAATCGATAGTCTTAGATCAAGGCTTCGTGAACATAATTATAAAATTCGATGTGAAAGAATGCAAACTGGAAGAATAGACTCGAGGGACATTTTTATTCTAGTTTCTGTATTCTTCTCAGCTGTCCGTTGGAAGTTTTCATGAAAATATTAAGTCACTCTTCTCGGATTATCGTAATCGGGAAGTAATCAGTTAAATAACAGCACCGTGGAGCTTCGTTTACTTTGTCGTCCTGTAGTTCATCGAGTAATGGAAACAGCATGCGACCAGATTCCATGCACAGCCACTTTGCAAGATTGCCCGGGAAGTCGACGAGAATCTTGGACTTTATTCTGGCAGCGTTTCGTTCCTGCCCCCTTTCCTGTTCCACCGTCTCGACGATTGGGAAACAACTCGACAATATGCTTGCCATTTTTCTGCTTCCCACGGTCGCAGACATCCTACGCGCCCTACCTCTGCAGTCGCCGTTCCTCTTAGATCGAACAAGCAACATCAGCGGTCCCGATAAACCCAGCAGCAAAATCGTCCGATACAGTTTCCCTGAACCCGACGAAACAGATCCGCCGAATTTAACTCGTTAAACGTTGACTCGTGCCCGCACTCATACCCTGGAAAATCGCCAAAGCAGAGTTCCGAGGCAAACCTCGTGAAAATAGTTCTCGCGCAATGAATACGTCAAGTTTTACATTGAATAGATTTGGCGAGGTTTCTCAGCCTCCTCGAGAGACAGTTAACCCAAATGCATCGCGATACTCAACAACTCGGTAATTCACATTCGAATTCAACGTTTGCCCGCGTTTAACGCGGCCAGCCGCTTTCCTAAAACAACTCTGACAGCCGCCCGCTGCACAGCAGTCGCCTCTACCTCCGAGTGCCGCGGCCGACGCGAGAAACTCTCCTGTCCCATTGAAAACGCCGTGAAATCGTGACGCAAACGCGTCAATCACGCGGATCGCGCGTTGGGACTGTCGCCTTATAATCGCCTCGCATTTATTTAGTAACCGTTAGTGCGGCGATCGCGCGACTGGGAGGTGGACGACTGCACCGTGGCAGCGGAGTTTTCACGAGACAAACGGTGCTCCCGCGATCTCCCGGAGGCGAGAGAGCTCGCGTGCCTGCCGAGGAATTCGTGTCGACCGAAAAAGGAGGAAAAGGTTGTCACTAGGTGGCTATCTCCTTGAGTAAACGCGCACCGGTACACCGTGGCCACGGGTCAAAGGTGAGCTAGCTGAATACGTCCATTACTGGGTGGGTAATGGCTCCTTTACTCGTGCCTCGCCGTGAACAGAGGCCGCAGCGTGGCGTCTCATTCAGGGAAGAAGGGACTGGATACACTTTTGTGAAGGGCTATCGCACGATGGCGGACGGCACGCAGGTAAATTTACCGAATCAGCCCGTCAGCCAGCCAGGGGCGATGACCCACATCGTCGTAAACATTCCGTGACTTAGAAGCTTAGAACGGAGCAGCGTCTTGTTGGCTCCTAACGAAGGCAGGGCTAATTATCTTACCAGAGCTTCACGAGGACCTGGTTTCGCTGGGACATCCGTTTCTAAGCTTTCGGTAGCTCGTTCTGCTCGAGATTTTAAGAGTGTTCCCTAGTTTCGTCAGCGTAAGGATGTAGCGGCAGAGTCAGTGGATACAGAAACGAAGTTCTGTGCGTCCTTCTTGGTGAAGGTAACTGGTGGAGGGTCGTTGGAAGGCTTTTCTGAAAGGATATGGTTTAAAAGAGCGTGGAAGCTTCGAGTAGTATCGGCTCGAAGGACCGTGGGGGTTCGTGGGATCTCATTTTAAGTTGATAAATTAAATCTTAAAAGAGGATGGCCAAGTCAGAGAGGCAAGTCTTCGTTTAGTTGCGAGATCGCTCTTTCACCCTGTTGTACGTGCAAGCTTTTCGTCTGGTAAAAAGCGAACGTTCCAGGTTTCATCAGCTCGTTTCCACTAATCGATTCCTTCGGAAGGGGCGCGGGGATATTGATTCCCCGCGAGAGTCATCGAATAAATTAGCGGGCCATTTCGACCGCGCATACATAATGGTCGCGACGCGAGTGTCTGAAAGCCAGAATCACGAACGCTGCGAGAAGCCGGGAAACACCGATAGTAAAGGATGTAGCTGTGGCATTAAACGTGCCAGCGTAGGGAAGATGGAAATGGTCGCTTTCAAAGCTGCCAGCAGATTTTTGAACTTCGTTCTTTGCGTCGTCTCTACCTCGAGAGCATTCTGTGAACGTCGGTACTTTAAAAGACTCGTTGAACCGTCCCTAAGTTAAACCTTTTCCAGCTTCAATGCTTGTTTTAGTCCAAGTCGGACCGAACAATGTTTATTTTACTCAATCGACGACCGTGGTCTCGTTACGCCATGTACAGGGGACAGTAGATTATTTCTTACATTTATCAACGCGGTACATACGACTTGGGAACCTCAAAATTCTGAAGTAGACATTTTGATACCCATGCAACGCCAACGAAGACAACCCCAATCTCGTAAAACCGTAAAGCTCTCTTTGATACATCGTTGTTTACGATGAAACTAATTTCCTACAGAGGGACACAAGCGACCTGTGTGCTCGGCTATTTAGGAGCACGAGTACCTTTATCTGATTTTCATAACTCAATAGTTGAGCGTATAGGAAGGCAGCGTGTTATTGGTCTTCATTGTTCTCTGCAACAGCGGCCAACAACAAGTACGTAGGTAGTAAATATCGATCGATAGTTTGATAAAAACCGCCTCCCCTTAATTAATAGCTAATTATAGCCTGTTAAATCCACTTGTTATAAGAATAACGGCAAGCTTGTGTCGACCGTTACGGGATGGTAAACGTTGCGGAACGATTTGCGGACGATTCGTAACTTCCGCCCAATAAACGCACTTCGCCCATCGATTTCGTATCAATTAACCGCTTTAATAAGCAGACGTTCAACGCACTGCACGCTAAACTGCGTTCATGAATAACGAACGCCTGTTGTTCATTTGCATACCGAATTCTCTGGAAAACTTTCAGCACTGCAACTTTCGTTTCGTTTGCTCATTATCCAGTGTTACGTCAAACCATTCTACCGGAAACCCTTTTATTTAGCGCATCGTTGACTATTCCAATTCCCAATCAAGCTATTCGGCTATTCAATCATCCGTGCCCGAATTTTCGTGGGAAATTCAGCAGGATGCAGAAAATAGGGAAATGAGATGAGGGGACTTTTAATTGAATGAACCTACTGTATGATATATTGTGTAACCGTCCACCAGAGAATATTTCACGTTCCTCAAGTGAGTAGGATTAAGCAGAGGGTTTTTTAATTTCGTTAACCAGAGGAACTCGAGGAATTCTGGCTGCGTTGCTAGGGAACGGGGGGAGAAGATCGCTGATACGCCTTCGCGAAAACGATGAAAATACCTCGGCTCGCTGGTTTTCAGCAGCGATGGGCCTATTGATTCCGCGAACATCGATACGCGAGTGTTTGTTATCCGCGAAAGGCCAGGTAGCTTGTTCTTCCATTTGCACGGTGCCGACTGCTCGCTGGAATAAACGGGCTATTAAGTTGCACGGATGCGATTGGCGAATAAAAGCCTGATTTTATCGGATTCGATTGGCGGACGCAATGTTTGACTTCTGAATAACGCGGCAATAGCACGAGTCGCTTTCAGCTCTGCTTTATAAAAGGAAACCTATCCGAAGAATTCCACCCTTTTCTCATGCACAATTAAAAAGAGAAACAGAACGAACCTCGAAATTCGTTAAAATAGGGGAAAAAATGAAATTTCACACGCGTGCTTTCCTCTCGAGAAAATTAATTCCCCGGATGCTCTGAAATATTCTCTCCTGAAATTCCTTCGTTTCCCCTTTCTACGCCGTCGCTGCGGAATATAGAGGAGCCACGTACCCGTGGCCGTAAATGGAGAATTTATCCGCATTTACGCTTTCACCACGCTGCATCCCCGTGCACCGTCCATAATCGCGCGCGTGCACCCGCCACGGGGTCGTGTACTCCCCGAACTTCGTTACACAGAGTAATTTCCTTATCTCGTCGCTTGCACTTTCGAGGAGCGTAACGAATGGCAAACACCGACAAGCCTGTCCCGTTCAAATTTCGCAGCTCGGAAGAAATTACATTTCACGGGGTAAGGGGTGCCGGGGCGTGGTCGGCGGGCGAGGAATCAGAAATGGCTCGATCAGTGTTTGCCCTCCTTTTCCGGTTCCAGGTTTTCGACGCTTTCGACGCTTCCCACGTGCTGTCGAGGCTCCTCCGGCTACTATGTTCGAGTCAATTAACGCTCCCGGCAAATTGTTCGAAATCGTATTATCGTTGGCCCGCCTAACCCACCTACGACGCCCATTGCTTGCTTTGCCGTCGGACATCGCTTTGCCTCGGGCGTTGATATTAATTTTATTAATTGTTAACCTTAGATTTAATTTTAGTTTCAGTTTTAGTTTATATGTAATCATTTTTCTGTAGTTCTTATCATTGTGAACTAAAGGGTACTATACCCGTGCAATAATAATAATGATGATAATGCTAATAATAATAATTAATAATACAGGAAAATCTTTCGCGATCTCGGGAAATAAAACAAATTTAGGGTCGCGTGAAGGAACTGGGACGAAAGGTCGTAGCTCTCTATGGGCGATCGCGAAAATCGCTACCCCTTCGGGCTCCCCGTCTCGCGGTGACGAGAAATCGCGATAGAGCAGAGATTTTAACGCGACGCTATCGAGGGACAGCTGTTCGTTCGCGTTGCTTCCGCGATTAAGCGATAGGACTGCTCAAACGATGCTCAAATCCGGTTCGCGCACTGAAGGCCAATTAAACGCTGGCGTCTTGTTAGCCTGGCGTCTGGGCTACTCGAGGTGTAAAATTTTATGGCTGAGGCTTTTAATAAACGTGACGATGTTTATGGTGGTACATTTATTGAGGGATATTGCTTTCACGGCGATCAACGGCCGCTTTTAGTGCCTCGCAACTGGGACCGTGTAATCGCTAGCTACTGCGTGGGGAGGAGGTCGATGATAGCCGTAGGGGAGCTACGAAACACCATCGTCGTATACAATACAATAAATAATATACTAAACTAGGGTGGTCATTTGATTTGCTAAGTCGAGTCTCGTTACCCTTAGATTAATTGGTACATTACGGACGGCTGGCTGTCGAGATTTTGCCAACAGTATCTTGCGGGTGAAGCAGAAGACGGGTAACCGAAGCTGTAACTGGTAGCATAATTGCTATATGTTCGAGGGGAGACGACGTAATTGGCGTTTGGCGAATAAATCGCGTCTTGGGCACTCGGAACTTGATAAACTTGTATCGCTGGCTGTGGGCTGGCATCCGCGAGGGCTAGATCGTTCGATGGCACATCGTTGTAGACCACGTATCCAGGAGTCGTGCAGGGACAGCCGTAACTTCCACTTGACGCGTATCTGGGGGCTTCGAACGTTCCTCCTTGTTGATTTATGAACACTTTTTGGGATCTCAACTTCGCGCCGACAAGCTCTCTGTCGTTGCCCATTTCTGCGTACTTAGCATCCTGCAAACAGAGATAATCGAGTGTCTGTTATTTTCTATCAATTTGTAATTATCGGTAGTATCAACAGTTTAAATACAACTATCGATACTGATGCTTTATTATTTGTCACTAATATTTGACTGCCGTTTCTTAAAGGGTTAAGTACTAGATTATAGTCTTAAGGGGACCTTCCGGTCTAGAGCCCAAAAAAATAGGTGATTTTTAGGAATTAATTAAAGGAAAACTACTATATATAATTTAATGGGACTTTTTGCATTGTATTAAGCATGTCTTAAGTTATAGAAATATATTTTTTGTTATATAATTAATCATTGCAGACGGCCCTGGGGAGTCGTTAAAGTCAAGGCGTCAAAAAATTGATCCAAATCGGTGGGACCTGTATCTCCAAAAGTTATTATCCGATTCGACTGAAACTTATTTTATTTTGAAGATTATACTTCTGGCTAGGGGGGGAACTAGAAAAAAAATAAAAAAATGACATTCTTATTAGAAAATAACGACACTTGAAGTTTGAAATCACTTTTTCTTGTACTTTTCGTCCTTTCAACGCCTTTGAAAATTATAAATTTTCAATTTTTTGTAATTTTTCTAGTTCCCCCCCTAGCCAGAAGTATATTCTTCCAAATAAAAAAAGTTTCAGTCGAATCCGATAATAACTTTTGGAGATACAGGTCCCACCGTTTTGAGAACACTGTTTCGAGAAAAACGCGTTTAAAGTTTTACGTGAGCGCCCGAGTGGCTGGTTCAGCTGGTTGTTGCCCATGCATTTGCCGCTACTCAAATGCCTATAACTTCGGGAATTTTACGAATTTCAACAAATCCTTTTTAACACGTATTCCTAAAATATTGAACATTCGAAAAATAAAATAAAATAAAAATCGATTTTAAGGGGAGGTTCCGGTCTAAAAATCGATTTATTTTTTATTTCATGTTTCGAATGTTCAACCTTTTAGGAATACGTGTTTAAAAGGATTTGTTGAAATTCGTAAAATTCTCGAAGTTATAGGCATTTGAGTAGCGACAAATGCATGGGTCGCAACCGGCCACTCGGCGCTCACGTAAAACTTTAAACGCGTTTCTCCCCAAACAATGTTCTCAAAATCGGTGGGACCTGTATCTCCAAAAGTTATTATCCCATTCGACTGAAACTTATTTTATTTTGAAGATTATACTTCTGGCTAGGGGGGGGAACTAGAAAAAAATTAAAAAAATGACATTTTTTTTAAAAATAACGACACTTGAAATTTGAAATCACTTTTCCATGTACTTTTCGTCCTTTCAACGCCTTTGAAAAATATAAATTTTCAATTTTTTGTAATTTTTCTAGTTCCCCCTCTAGCCAGAAGTATATTCTTCAAAATAAAAAAAGGTTCAGTCGAATCGGATAATAACTTTTGGATATACAGGTCCCACCGTTTTGAAAACACTGTTCCGAGAAAAACGCGTTTAAAGGTTTGCGTGAGCGCCGAGTGCCCGGTTGTTGCCCATGCATTTGCCGCTACTCAAATGCCTATAACTTCTGGAATTTTACGAATTTCAACAAATCCTTTTAAACACGTATTCCTAAAAGGTCGAACATTCGAAAAATGAAATAAAAAAAAAATCGACTTTTAGACCGGAAGGTCCCCTTAATATTCGTGCAAAGTTTTATTCAAATCGGTCCAGTAATCTTTGCGATATTTTTGGTATGGCAAATGCTGTAACTAGGAAGAGGCCTTGGGAGAAGGTGCTGCTATGGCTCCATTTTTAAAAATATAAAATTTCTTTTTGAAGAGAATGCAGCTTAATTTATGCGCAACAAGGTGTATATCTTGATTTTTAAATATAATGATTCTTTATATAAAAAATAAATCATAAAAATGCCCCAATTTTAATTTTTCGACCTGTAAAGGGTATGTAACCCCCTAAGTTAAAAAGACGGAAATACTTACTGTAGACGTTTGAGATGCAGTGCGACCGTTGGGCGTTCCCGTCGTCAACGACTGAGGAGCGGAAGACACCGGTCTGGGATCAGGAAAATTCCGCAGTTCGTGGTCAACGGAGTTCCGCAATATTCCAACTTGCTGACGTTGCAGCGGGAGAGGTTGGACTCGTACAGCGTGTTGCATATTCGCGGAGTTCGTTCGAAGGCTCGCTGTCTGTTGCGCCGAAGTTGCAACCTGATTCTGCGATGGTGTTTGTTGCTGCGTCGCTGCTCGGGAATTTATTTGGGATAACGTCGGTGTACGTTCCTCTTCGCTGACAATTCGCTGATGGGAATTAAAGGCTGGGTTTGACGGAGGCGCCTCCACGGAGCGATATTGATACACGGGAGCCATGTTTGATGGATGTATGCCTAATAGCATACCGTCGCTGCTTTTATCATCATAGCTGCTTTGACGAACTCCCACGTGCTTTTCTGTGAAAAAGAATAACGTTGCTAGAGTCAGAATCTTCACTAAATACCTTCTATTAGAAACTGGAGACAAGTTAAGAGCTGTTACAAAGGATAGAGACACTCTGATACGAAGAAACTGCCCTTAACTAATAAGGGAACATCCCGAACCCGGAAATTCAAAAAATTCTGAAACTTTGTGCATATGTAGGGAATTTCCTCCTGATTATGACGCAATTTTTGTTTGCTGCCCAAATTCACTCTAAGGTGGTGTAATTGACCCCTGAAGATCAGGTTATTTTCCGATTTTGTGTTATAACTCGTGAACTGTAAAATAATTGTTTACCAAATGATAGATCTAATTAAAAGAAGTAACTTTTGTCTTGAAACTTTTTTTCTATCTCTTACAGTTCGCGAGTGATAACACAAAATCGGAAAATAGCCCAATTTTCAAGGATTAATTTCACCCCCTTCCGGTGAATTTGGGCAGCAAACAAAAATTGCGCTGTAATCAGGAGGAAATCCCCTACATATTCACAAAGTTTCATAATTTTTTGAATTTATGGGTTCGGGGTCCCGCAAAATTTCCCCAGATCTATAAACTATCGAGTTTGCTTCCGCTGGAATACCCCACTATCTCACCATCAAGGTCCTTCGTAGCCTCTCCGCCCTGACTTTGCAAATCAACGACCGGCGAAACTTTTTCGGTTAAGGACGACTTCGCGGCCACACCAATTTCATCACGTTTGTCCCTTTCTGCCCCAGCAGTGGATTCATCGCCGATAGATCTTCTGCGCCGGTTATGTACTGCCTGAGGAAAGTGTTCAGTTAATCGATACTGCCGTCGCAGCTCCGAAAATATCTTCATTACCGAACTATTAACAGAGATCTGGATTCCGCTTGAATATGCATAACGTCAGCGACAGAATGCTCGCAGACAGTAATGGAATTATCGAGATCTCGCGAAACTTAAACACCTGACACTCACCAAAGGGTAGTGGTATTGGGGCGCAGCTGCCGCGGGCAGCCCTACAGGCAGGCCGAGTCCAAAATCGCCCAACTTTCCTGAATTCAGGCGCCTCTGAGCGGCCCTTGACAAGTATGGCGTTAATTGATGCGCTTGCACCAGCGAATACGGCATCACTGTATCGCCAGGGGCCTGGTGCAAACCCGGGTAAATTGGATGAAGTTCGTAGTGGTAGCCAGGATCGAGCGATGCTTGCAGCAGTTGCGTGTCCTCTTTTCCCGGCGCGTGTTGCACAGTCGGGAGAGGATGTGCCATTGGGTGTATCAATGAATGCGATTGTACAGTTGAGTGCGGCTGTCCGTATCCAGGTTGCACCAGAATATCAGCAACCGCATTGCTCGTTAACAGAGCAGCCACTGAAAACTGAAGTAAAGCATTGTCAAGCACGTGTAACGATTTCATTATTGGTATAGAAAAGGTCTCTTTGAAAATTCAACTGCAGTCAACGTTCGGAGGGAACGTTCCCAATATTCCGAGATTATTCATGACTTACCACTATCCACTGTGCCATGATCGTTCTTCGTCGCGAATCGTTTGGAAGCTCGATCGAAACTGCGACTCGTCCTCCCGAGGACGCGTAAATTAATCCCCGCGGCTTGCTGACGCTCAGAAATTTTTCTTACCACGCACTTCTGCCAATCCAGCGTGTTACAAGTGTGTGGACATTAGCAGGTTCGCGGAATCGCTTTCGAGGTCAGTCTCTTTTTGAAACGGCGCGCAAAATTGCAGTACACCCATTTTCAGGTTCTCACGTTTCCCAATCATTATTGTATTCCACTGGAATATTGTCAGACGTGCACGGCAATGAATACGATTTCTTCGCAATTCCTTCTGCAAGCAAAAGTAAACTTTCCACTCTGGAATATTTTATCTTATCTGCGGGACGGAGATTCATAATTCACGCCCTGCGATCAAGAACCGCTTCCGAGCAAACTTACCGTCATATGCGGGCGCCGATAACGATTTTCCACGGATTTCTGACCCGCCTACTCCTCTTTCAACATCGTTTTCACCCCCTACTGTTGGGAAGTTGCGTGCCATCAGAATATTTCCAGGGGTAGGTACATAAAATGGCAGATTGCAGAGGGTTGCTTGGAACACCAGGCTCACCCTTTTGTTTCAACTTTCGAATTCTCGAATGTGTGTCTGGCGGTACGGAACACCGACGTCATGTGGCGACCGCATAATAACGACGTTCATGCAAATCGATGTGATTGTTACAGACCGCGAAACTTTCTTCGTCTGCCACTTGTACCCGATTCGAGATGTAGGGAAATCGTGGAAACGCGCGGCACGTGTCGATTTTGCTAATAAAATTCAGGAATGACCCGGTGCGTGAGAAATATGGACAGAAGACAGGTAGTTTATTGGTCCCGGTTTAAATATTCACGATCGAGGAGTAGTTCAGTAGGAGAATGCTAGATCAACGGCCGAATCTATCCACCCAGTTCGCGCGACAATCAGGGCATGTCAGCAGGGCCGGTGGCCTCGAAGTGCAACGAACTTGTAAAACCATGGATTTCGCACATTCCGCATACCATTACTCGGTTTTGCAATACCATGTATCGTTCGAGCGGCGATTCCGGTGAATCAGATCCTGCTAGGTTCGACGCGAGAATTTATTGTCCACTCGATTCTACTGGAAGGAAACAATTGCGACAGTGATTAACTTGCATGCTCAGCTCACATGTATGAACCTACATTCCTATCGATTAACACGGAATTAATTTAGAATCTAGTCCCATTAAAAACACTTGAACACCGGGCATTTATCTCAATCATTAATCTTTGTAAGTGCAGGTTGAACCACGTAACTAGAACAGCTCGATCATTTCCTGCGTTAAGGGAGCGATTGACAGTTTTGTTTAGTTACAGGCTGATTATAAGTAATCTTCCTTTCCCAAATTATCTTGACTTCTTTCAATGGACATCTATATATTTTCCTTTGCCTAGAGACAATGAATCATATATTCTATATTTATATTTATATTATATTTATATTTCCCTTAGTTTAATATTTATATTGTAAATGTTTGGTTCATAATTATTATAATAAAAAAAGTAATTTAAATTAAATTTGTTTCAGTATTTATTTAGAATAAATTTTGTTTTTTTATACTGATGGTATTGTGAAAGATTAATTTTAGATATAATGAAGTAAATTATTTTTTACCTTTGCATCAGAGTTTATTAAATAAATAATATAGATTATATTAATCTCGAAATTAAAAGAGTTAAGTGTAAATTATTTTTTATGTAGTAAAATGATTATATATTTATATTTGGGAGTAAAATGTTAATCGATTTTAATGATATCTATTTTTTTTTAAATGAATTTAATTTACATATTTATTGAAATTAAAAAAAAATTTTATTTAATATAAAAAGTGTATGGTATAATCAGCCTGCAAGCCCGCCTGAACCAAATAATTCTAAATAACGAACATCTGAATTGATCCCACAACATTTGAAATCCATCCAGATCATCGAGTTACATGGTTCGCCCTGTACAGCTCGACCTTTGCCCATCCTGTTATCAATGGAACCTCACCCAACCCATCAGCGTTCGATACAGAAGGTCGAGGCTGTAATTGTCTGCTCTGGGAACTGTCCAGGTTGCGTATTCGGTACGTGATGCCCGCGGCGCACCTGACGCTGCGCGAGGAGGATGTGGTACGACTAACCTTGGAGTTCCTCCACAGCCGCGACCTTCACATCTCGCAGCTCTCGTTGGAACGAGAGACGGGTGTAATAAACGGTCAGTACAGCGACGATGTCCTGTTCCTTCGTCAGCTGATCCTCGACGGGCAATGGGACGACGTGCTCGAGTTCATCCAGCCCCTGGAGGCGTTGCCCGACTTTGACATGAGAAGGTTCACCTACTCGATCCTGCGGCACAAGTACGTGGAGCTGCTCTGCATAAAGTCGGAGGCGAACGTGATCGTGGCCGGGACGAACGGGAGCGTGGACAACGCCGTGGAGGAGGTGGTGAAGGTCCTGAGCGACCTCGAGAAGGTTGCGCCCTCCAAAGAAGAGTACAGCAGCCTGTGCCTACTGCTCACGTTGCCGCGACTCACGGACCACCTGCAGTATAAGGACTGGAATCCCAGCAATGCTAGAGTCCAGTGCTTCCGGGAGGTGCACCCGTTAGTGGAGAAATTTCTGCCCGGTGACAGAAAGAGCAGCGACCCGTCTCACCCGGTCACCTCGGCGAAGAACGATCGGCTCATTCAGCTGATCATCAAGGGCATTCTGTACGAGTCCTGCGTCAATTACTGCCAGGCCAAAGCCACGGGTTCGAAGGAAAGCGAGCAGGTAACTGTTTAACTCGAAATTAACTATACTTGATATCTCAACGTCGAGCAGTTCGCCGGGCGACTTGACCCGGTGTAAATCATGTATACGCGGATCATTATTCTGAGTCTCAATCCACGTTGGCTTGCAGTTAATTAGGCCTTTAGTTACTAATAGAGAGAACGTTAGCCGTGGCAGCTTTAATACTTTGATTTAATTCATTCACTATATTCATGTATTTCGTATTGCCGCAGGTGGAGATGAGTTTCTCGAGACTGCTGGATGGGTCTGTAGGCTTCAGCGACTCCGACCTGAGTCTACTTTCCTGGCTGCAGAGTATACCGCCGGAAACGTTCGCCGTGCCGTTCGCGCAGCGAACGTTAAACGTGGACGTGGAGCGGCTGGAGCGACCATCCTTGGAGACCTCCTGGACGGAGCACATGTTGATCACTCCCATAAAACCCAAGACTTTCCCGCATAGCGCCATGCCGTTCACCAGGCCGCGATCCGCCGCCGACATGATGTCGCGGAGTTTAGTGCCAGCGCTAGAAGCTGGACTCGGACCGAGGAGTCCTGGTCCTAAAAATACACCGATACCATCCGCGGCACTAATGGCGTTGTCCACCGGCGATATAAATCCCATGTCGAGATCGTCTTTCGCCAGCTTCCATCTAACCGGTTTCAAGAACAACAAGCTGATGAACACCAGCGTGGACAGGCTCTTCGAGAACGAGGGTGACGTCTTCCTCAGCTCGAGCTACGCCGAATTCCAGCAGCTGCCTTCCATACAAGAAACGACCACCAACAACCAGCCCAAGGCCCCGCCGAGGACCAGGGCACAGTCGAAGAGCCCCGATGGTAAGTCTCCTCTCATTTGACGAAACTGAAGCTATATAATGATGGTAAAAAGAAGTTTAAGAGACGAACGACAATAAAAATACCGCAATTTGTCGAGAATGAACAACATCCCTATCTATGTTGCGTAGAGTGAGAGAATTTCCCCGAATAGATCAATGAGACCAACGCGATAAGTAAGGTCCAGTTTGAAGCTTTCTTTTCACCACCATTGTATGCGCCCCGATGGTAGCTCTAACATTGCTTATGCATCGCTTCTGTTCAAGGTATGAAGGCCGATCCGTCTGCAACCTCCACGCCGGAGCGTAGAGTGGCTGGCAGAGAATCCCCCGCGCCATCGACGGCCAGGAGCTCCAGGAGAGACTCCCTGGCCGAGAAGCCGACAGGAGTCGCGGCGAAGATCACCGAACCCACCGCGGTCCCAGCCAGGACCTCTGCGGGCGGCGAGAATCTCGAGCAGAGCTACAACGGCGATCTGTTCAAGGAGTACCAGAAGCAGAAGCAGAGGCTGCAGGAGAAGTTCCAGCAGAGGGAAAGGGAATGGGACGATCTGGTCAGACAATTGTCGGCCCCGTTGCCTGCGCAGGTGGTCGATAATAGGCTTCAGGGTGATGGGTAAGTAGAACCTGCGTCATCCGCAACCTTCAATCTTCCGACGTACAGCGGTGGTTAAGAGAAAGTTTAAAAAGGTGAACGGATAACAGCGCAATTTAACTTGAAACAATTGTACCCCGATTTATAGGGCACAGAGTCAGCAGGTGATCCGAAAGGCGTACGTATATTTTTCAACTTTCTTGCGACCGTCACCGCAGTCTCTTATCAAGAATCGCATTCGTATATGGCGGGGGAGATAGCGGGACAAGAGCGTATTGTTCGGCCTGTTCCCCGTGTTGCTCCGTGCAGCAGCCGGAATGTCAACGATTAACAGTATCGTGGAATCGCAGAAGCTTGCTACAATACTTCGAATTAACGCTGGCTCGTTTCCCAAGCGAGTCATTCGCGCCACATAATCCAGGCGAATGCTATTGTTTTATCGCGGGCCGCCTCGCGGTTGTGCAGAGTGGATTGTAGTCAATCATACCGAGTGGTTGGCTACATTCTCTAACAGATGGCAGCAACGGAATGCCTTTGTCGCGCTTATTATGGTACTAAAGCGCGGGCCGAGAATAACTCGTTCGGTCTAGACAGCGACGTGGCGCCGATCGAAATAGCAATTCTCGGCGGGGTACGGTAAAAAAGAAAGGGGGATTATTTTGACGACTTGACAGTGACCTCTTCCCCTCTTGTCCGTCCTTTAATTAGAATCTGTCTTTTTATATATATCCTGGTATTGAAATCTCAGAAGCATCGTGACAAGCATCAATTCAAACGTCAACTCGCGAAACAATTTTCCGTTTGAAAAAGACCCGCGGTGACGTTGCTGTGCTTCTTTTTGCCACGTTAAATGTTATTCCACGAACTTTGTGTGGCCGATTCTTTTGAAAGCTAGCGACCGTAGCGGCGGTCTGTTTTCCCACGGACCACGTGCACCGTAGACAAATCAGCAACGGCGGGAAGTCGTCCCTCGCGAGGGTCGCGCGAATTCCATTTCGCGAACGAATAAACGTCCCCGCCCGTACCCTCGTAAATGTCTTGTAACGGTCTAAAATTATCAGCTCCCCGAGGATGTCAAGAGCAATGTGTCTTCTCTGCAAGGGCATATCGGTCGCATCCGGTGATGGCAATTAAAGCAGCATTCGACTCGTCCAGCTCGCGTAATCCCTGTCGGTCCAACTCCATCTAGGTCGTCTGACATATTCGATATTCATTAGGGTAAGACACATTGAAGTGGCAAGGCTGTACCAAAAATGTCAGGGTGCTAACGTAATTCAAATTGTACTGTTGGACGCAAGAAGGGCCTCGGTGCCAAAAGTCAGTTTCGAGAAAAGTTTCTGGAGACATTACGAAGTTAGATATTTTTTATACATCGTGAAGTTGTTGTAAAACTGTCTATTGTATTTAAAATTTTGATATATCTCCTTTGTAGTTGCATTATTACAATCGGAATTCTGTAATAAATTAATCAGTGAAATTAATTTTAATTATAGCCCTCTCAGGCCCTTGCATAAAATGGAGAAATATAGGAAAAAAGGTTGCTTCTTATTATTTATTTAATATTTGCATAATATTTGAAAAAATATAGAATATTGAAAAAATATTCTAGATCGTGTCATATTCAGGTTGATGTATATTTGGCTTAGATACGAGTTAGGGTCACTTAGTCACCATCGATTCACAAAATTTACCATATCTCTGTCAATTTTAAAGATACGGCAATGAAATTTAAAGTGCATATGTAGAAAAGAATGAGGAACTTAATTATGCTTTTTATGCAAAAAGGACCTGAGTGTCCTGAGCCTTTTTATCAATATTCATACGGTGAAACGAATACACCTACTATCACAATATAGCTAATAAAGTTCAGCAATCTGTTTTACCAATGCGCGCCGTAGGTACTATTACGTGTCGGAGATCGCAGATTCGTTATCGTTTATCTATCGTTTTGCAATCGTTCGCGCGGTTTCGAAACCTAAATAACTTTCAATGACGTGGACGGGAAAGAGGTAGCACACGGTATCGGTGCGTCAACGAAATGAAAGTGGATTTTCGAGCGTAGTTCATTGGCATCGATCGTTGACATTGTTCCGAGGTCCGGATGCCGGATGTATGGGAATAGGTACGTGCACGGTGGTCACGGGGAAATCGTGACAGTACAGCCCCGTCATTGGTCGTGTACCATCGACGATTCTCGCTCCATGGTTTCGTTATACATATTTATGGTCTCATTGTCCCATTCGTGCGGACCAGACACTTATAAAACACGGATGAACGCGCATATATCTGATACGCCGTCTAGACGTATGAATTTTTATATTGGACAGTAGAAATATGCCGTTTGAATAAAGTCCAAGTTAAAATTCTTTGAACAAACATTCTGCGAGCTCCAAACGTTCTCAAATGTAAATAAACACCTGGACTCGTAGTGCCAAGGGTTGTTGCAGGCGTCGTGTTTTTTGTTGGCTAATTTAAACTGCAAATAAGCAAAGCACAATCGATTCAAGGAACAATATGGCAGTCGCAACGTGACAAACCTGCCGCAGTCAAACCCGTGTGTTTGCACGTGTGCAAACGGCTTTGGGATACAGAGAACAACGCGGCTACTCCAGCTGCTAACGATAAAATTCTGTATATGATGTAACTGCTGGATATTGATGGCTGATTGACTCGTTAAAGCGACGTAGGGGTTGTCTTTTAGTGACATTTTGTCCGAAATTATCTGCAAAATAACATTTACATACCTACATTATAAAGGAAGGATTCACCTTCAAGAAGAAGTTTATGCTCTTTGTCTGCGGACATATTAATCGCGAACGGTGACCATGAAATTCACTCTCACGTTGCTAATTGAAAGCCCTCTTATCTGTGATATCGCGCAATCAATCGATTCTAAGGCACACTTAATCGCAACATCTAATTCTCGGGACGTCGTGCGTTGTCTCTTAGGGAGAGCACGTCCCAATGAATCACCCATTAAAAGGATCGATTGGCGTAGGGTAAAGGACCCAATTACTGACACCTAACCAATTACTGTCACCTTAAGCTATTTTTCTTAAAATAACGAACAAATAAACGTTGTAAAGTCATACACAAAAAGAATTAGGTAATTCAGCCTATAATCTATACTATACATTATATACTATAGTTTATTTATTAGTTATTTTAAGTAAAATAGCTTAAGGTGACAGTAATTGGTTAGGTGTCAGTAATTGGGTCCTTTACCCTAGCTACAAGTAGATTATCTTGGACTGAATGCTCGTAGAGAACAACTAAACATCGTCTTGCAATTAAGAGACGCGTAGGTAATTTCTTGTCGCTATCAGATCTCGCGTCCTCCAGATATAAAAGTCACGAAGTGGTTCTTGAACGAAAGGGAATGCGAGATTTGTTCGCTCCGAATGCCAGTGATTCTATAACTCTTAACGAGACTTTCTTTCAATACTGCACACCTATAAGCGCACTAACGAGCCCGGTTAGCGACCACGTTGACACGCTTGCGTCGCGAGTCCACGAATTAACGCAGGCCAGAGGGGTTCCGGGTGCCTGGCACTTCGTTAACCACGAAATATAACGTATTTAGCCGGCGAAATGAACGTTTCGTGGTCGTTGATGTAGGGGCGGCCGTGGGTCCTTGATCCTTCAACAGGTTCAACAAACGAGCTCGTTCTAAATGATTCACTGCGCTCGATTCCTTCGGCGCGTCCCTTGAGACGGTATAACTAGCTACTGCGCGTTAATAAAAGAAAGACGCGATGTCGTCGAGGCACGAATATTTCACCGTCCGAAGAGGTCATCAGAAGCTGGATTCAGCATGGAAAGATGAAATTTGCGAAAGTTTCGCACGAACGTTATCGATTCGTTCGGGTTGCCGAGTGATCGATAGGAGATCAACGTAAACGTGGCTTTCACCTCGGACATCGACAGTGCCAGTCATTGGATGAATTTAGTGGCCCCTGGTGGGATTTTCTCGACTCTTCAACGTTCAGCAGCGGCAGTCTATCCACCTACTTGCGCCTGCCGCGCGAGACGCAACGCGTAATTAGTGAGCGCGGCTGGCCGAGATTGGTCACAAGTGTGGCTTTGTTCGAAGCCCCCACGATTAAGGGGAAATCGCGGAATGACCATCCATCTGGAATTAAGGCGCCTCGTTAGCATCGAAGAATGGCAGGTGTTGTGGTCGCTTTATCTGGAGAAGCGCATTCAGAGTAGGTTACTTTAGTTCAGTTCAAGGTGAATCGATCGCAGGTGCCGTTCAAGGCACGACGGGATCGTTGCATTATTTCGCAATAGATCGTTGTGAATTACATTTGGCAAACTTGTGTTCGATTACGAAGTGAACATGTTGCGACACGCGAAACTATTTAGTACTATATGTTTTGTCACATCTTCGTGTTTATTCTTTTTAGGCATTAACCCTTTCGCACCGGACGGGACATATGCTGTCCCAGTCTGGAAAATTTTTGATATTACGGCTGGGACAACATATGTCCCAGTTACTGAAAAACATCTAGGACTGATTCTAAATTGTTGATGGTGCGCTGTTATGGGGACGTTTATGTGTTTCCAAGACCTTCAACCTTTTAGGCATAAAAGTTATTTTATCCAATAATCGCTTGGAGGAGAAATAACTGATCCCGGCAATGGGGCGCACTCGGACTGATTTTTCGCCGTATTAAAAGGGTTAAACGGAAGATGCAATCTTCGATTCGTTAAAAGCATTGGAACAGTAAATGAAGCATTCTATGTGCATCGTGTGCAAACAACGGTTGGCTGTTCGCAGCGACGGAAAATCTTCTCGATATCGAGGATGCAGGAAAGCAGAACGAGGAATTCGATCGCGAATGCTATGACGTTTGAAAATTTATAGGAATCCGCACGTTGGTGTACGACGGAAAGTGTGGCAGTGCGTTCAAGCTGTTGTGAAATTCCCCGCGACTCATGGATAAGATACATACTTCATCGCGAGCGGATAGCAGAGTCGCGTTGTCGTTTTGAACGCGAGAAATAACTGTGCTGCGACGGCTGCTGCGCCGAGGCTCGGGACGCATCTGCCAGATGTTCTTTACTGTGATTCTTCCAAAAGCGTCCATTTATCGCGTCCCCCTACACTTTCTCGTTCCAGAGGAAATCCGCTCCGAACTGCGCTCATATACAAACCCCGATTTATCGAAGAACGCGTATACAAAAAGAATCCCAAAATACATCATACACCTCGAGAAGACTTCCAGCAGAGTTTACAGATCAATCTCGATTTCCTCGCAACCGTGGCATTCCCAGTACAAATGCTACTTCTCAAGAACCATGATGCAATTAAAGCCCTATTCAAAAGAAAAGTGCCGCGAATCAAAGCTCCGTGACGGAGCGTCTGCGAAATCTGCCAAGTCAGAATCCAAACAACTGGTCAGCTCACAAAGGATTCGCGCGAGCCAGCAGCCAGGAGAACTCCGTTCCCACCGAGCTTCCAAGCTCGAAGCGCAAACAAACCGAGGTTTCCACGAATGCTCGCGACCGCATCGGCGGATCGGCGACAAGGGCACAGCTGATCGCAGACCGCGTGCCCGCGAACGGAGCAGAGCGGCCAAAGCGGTCGCTGATAGGCCGCGATACGCTTTGTTGTCACGAGCGGAGTCGGTCATTCGACGGCCACTCGAGTCTAATGCCGGTGGCGGGCGAAATCGTAGCTCGTAGCCACCGCTTGGCTCCCTACGATACTCCACGTCGGGCTTCCTCGCTGGCAGCATCGTTCCCCGCAGCCGCGACCACAGTGCTCGCCCGCGATCTCAGCATTCCGCCCAGGTCCTCGATCACGCTCCCTAAATAAGACGCGGGTACTTGGAATTCCGTGGCTACCGGAGCGGTCAAATCGTTGCGCGTAACCGTGAACCGATCACCTTGCCTACCGTCGCGCTCAGGGTTCGCTGGTCGGCGACCAGTGGATGTGCGACCGCCGATCCTCCTTTTTTTCGCGACTCGCTCGAGCACCGACACGAGGGTTCTCGCGTGTTCCTCGGTGTGTTACGGTCCACGCCACCTGGGAGATGAGTCTCATTCCCCAGCTGTGAACAGTTGTTTTGTGCACCTCCGACGGACCATTTGGCGGGACAATGATCTATCACAAGCCGACTGTGCCGCGATTTCGCATCGCCGAGCGTGTCAGCAGCGTGCCGCCCAACAATCGGCCGATTTACACCAAACAGAACAGCCAGAGCAGCACGTGCAGCGCCAGGAGCGTGAGTTCCACGCCGCCGTGCATCAATCGGTACGCGAGAAATACTTCTGTGTTTGTACGCGTAACAGATGTACGTTCGCCGATGGTATTCTTGAATAATGTTGGTGTAAAAGTGTAGAGGATAAAGTTTCCTTCGTGCTGCCAGTGTTTTTGCGGACCTTTTTCTCGGGACGCAGTTCTGCATTTGAATGGAACGGTTCCCGACGTCATAGTGTCAGTCCGGTTTAAAATGCAACGCTGAATTATTATGAACAGTCTCCGTTTACAGTTGCCGTCAGACTACTCGCACACCGCTGGCGCTGATTTTCAGGCGACTAGCTACGAAAATGATGTTGATAAATTGTAGAAATGTCATCAGTTTCCCGAACATCGCGATGAGGAATGTCGATCGGTGCTCGTGACACGGCGAGATTTTGCCTAACGGAATATAGGAAATCGAGTGTTGGTTCGATAGAAACCGTTTGACATTGGCTTGGGGAACCTTTGTAAATCACGCGATGTTTGTTCACGTGACTTGAAAAAAACGGGGCGCGTGCTCGGTTTTACGAGTTTGTTTCGTCAACACGCGAAATCGCTCTCGCGAATATTTCCGGGCGATTGGGAAGAAACTTCTCTGTTTATTGATCATAACAATCTCGGTGTCCTCGAAGTAAAGAAAAAGTGACGTACTAATTTCTTCTGTAATGTTTCTGCGTGGACAAAAGTTCCTTGAAAAAGCTTGGGACATTTTGTATCCACGTTGGAATATTTTTAATACGTTTTTAAAATTTGGTATAGTCAGTTTCATGAATTCTTTTAACGTCGTGTTTGAAAGAAATTGGAAATCAATTGATTCTAAGTCGAGAGTATTTGCTGCGAAGTATAAACAAAGATCGCGCCCATTCTCTGTCTATAAAAGGACGCGGGACAGCTTGTTTCCATAAATCATGTCTTGCTTGAATAATGACTGGTATCCCGGATGACCCTTCTAACCCCGCCGTCCCTTCCTGGTGATACTGTGTAGGAAATCTTGATTACCGGTGATCCTCTAAACGTTTGCCAACGTGGGAATGACGATAGGCTTTGGTGCCAAGTAGCCACTTTGAACGATGTAGAAGTTTCAAGTAAATGATACCTGCACGAACTTGATACTAGGATCGCCTCTTCCGAACCGATATACAATTACGTATAACAGCTAATCATTCGAAGGGATTCTCTTAAATGATCATAATCGAGGTGTTTACCTGCTGCTTGGAAACTGATCGTTCGCTTTCTTTCGTAATTGCAGTATAAAACAACCTTTGGGAAGCAAAGTGCCCTCGCCAGTTCATATGAGTACACCTGTTCGGTCCGGTATCCAGTCACCGAAACCAACTGTCAATGGATCTGATTCAGTAGTGTAAGTATCTCATTATTTTGCTAAGGATGAGCAAGGAGTCTAGGTGTTTAAATTTGTTGATAATTTTTCAAAAGAAGAATGAGCACTCCAGAAATATTATATGGCAAGAAAGTTTAGAAACCTCAAAACGAATAAAGGCTACGTTAAAAGTACCCAAAATTTTTAGCTATCCGCACCATTCCCACAATCTATATTTTTATATTAAAAGAAAAGAATTGCCAAAATTTTGAAACTGTACTGAAGTTTGAGAGACATAGGCACTGTGTATATCGAATTGCATGTAATCGTTGCAGGAGACAGAACTCTGCGTTAGGCACCACCACCTACGACGGCCGGGTGCAGGAGAGTCATTACGATGTCGTCAAGCCGCTGAAGGTAAGTCAATATAATGCGATTGCGATTATTGCACTCGGTGTATAAATTCTATAAATAAGATTTCGCCGAACGCTGCTTCAGGCTTCGCTCTATGGCGACGCGGTTAATATATGATTACTGTGCAAACACCGATATAAAACGGATGATACATCGTTGGATGTAACTTAATAACAATCTGCGAAGGAGGACACGGAGGTAGATTCATTTGAACGCGAATGAAACTTGATGCGCAAATAACAAGAATACATGACGCTTTAATCTTCCTTTGCGCGAAGTTTGTAGCCCGGAGGTACCACTTCGTTGCAGTCATATCGGTAATAAATTGACATATATGAATTTTAGAATTTACTGTCCGTTCTTCGAACGAAATATAAACGCACGGTTATGTTTCAATTATCACTCCTGAATTCATAAGGCGGATTTACAAATGTCATTAAATTACTCCTGATTGCTGACAATATCGTAAGAAATCGCCAGGCACTTCTCTATTATCGCATATTTAACCAGAAAAATCCTTCTAAATTGCATTTTAATAGTCGATCGTCAACTTTCTACCTTTCCCTATTTCCATAGGCGCTCGTATAAACTCGTGACACGTTTATGGTTAAAACTCGTAATGGACCGGAGAAACTAGCCGACCGACAATTTCCAGAAATCGCTGCAAATGTTACACATAAAACCCGAGTTTTCTCTGCTCGTTTTTCGACGCGAGGCAGTAATTCAGACATATGTAGCCAAAAGTTTATCGACATTTCGTACAAGTGTCGTTTTCCGTAACCGGATATTCAATATTTTCTCCAGCGATTTACATAAATGTCACGTCAATTTTGCGTGCCATTCGGCCAGGTAAATATGACACTTAATCGGCTGGTGAAAGTATTTCAACCGGGCACAGTTTGTAACGTTATTCTCGAGATCCAGAAAAGCCGTCGTCGGTCACCCAGGACCGCATCGGCTCCAATTCTCGTAATCATCGATCTGCTAATCGAGAAATTGCCAATTAAACGGCCCAATCGGGGCAATTAGCAGTTGCTCGCATAACTTCATCCCTCCCCTTGTCTTCGGTCAACTATGTCGAATTCCATTCCCGGAAAATCCGCCGATGATGTAACCGTTTGCGCGAGACACATTAAACACTTCCACGAATGTTTATTGCGCGGCGTAACGTTTCCGTTGTCGAATATCTGGCTGGCTAATGCATCGTGTTTCACTTACGTCAGGCGATTTAACATTTGAATGACCCTTCGTGTCGCCGTCGACGAGCACCGTTTGAAAGGCGAAGATTAGTGAAATTTGTAGGGGGTAATTACCAGTGACGACGTGTTTGTTGAGCAATGGAATTTCGTGTACCTAATCGTAGAAACGATTATTCGACAGTTAAATCTGTTCCTGACGAATCACACGTCCGGTTACGTCATCGGTTAGCGAACAACGAGTGCGTCCTTCCGTGTCGAATAAATCAGCAAATTCACGGTGCCATTTGAGTTTCAAGTTGTCCTTGTGAGTCTGGATTGGTAATTTAAAAGGACCTAATTTTCGATTTACCAGACGTTAACTCTGAAAAAAAAGCCTTGGTCCCAACAACTCCGTCACCTCCGAAAGCTCTGTGTCCAACTTACACGACTGAAAAAGAATCGCGCTCTCGTAGCTCGATTCTTGCACGTTAATCGGAGCGCTGATCCAGTACACGTACGATTGCTCATTCCGGTTCTAGAATCGTCAGCCGCGATGCCAGTAAGATTCGATTGTGCAATCACGTGCGTTTCATGGAACTGCAGGCACCGCCGAGCAGGTGCACGGTCGGATGTCCATTCAGAAGCGCGTAGATGCGACTTCGATTCGATTCCATGGCCCAGTACGTGATCCTCGCGATCGCCAACAGCTGCTGGCAGTGTTACCTGCCTTTGGGCGTGCTAATGAGTCAATGGGTCACGGTCTGCTTTGGCCATTCCCAGTTTCGCGGGCAAACCAGTTCATCGATCCATACAAGATGCTCTTACGACACCAGTAGACCTGCACATTTGCATTCTCTAGATAGAACGAGACGTGGCACCGTCGTAGGAACTCGACGTGCATGCATTAACAGAGATTTTTATAAAAATCCTATTTTTCGTTCCATTTTGATACTCGACGAATAAATATTGCGTAGCTCCTACATTTCATCAATGTAAATTAAATTCTCCGCCGTTCCATCACCGTCTCTGTTTGCGGTCAGTCTCGCAGAGTTGCAGATAATACTGTATCTAAATCCTGTGTGACATATCAGGCGATCAAGTTTGCAGAAACCGCATCATCGGTGGAAGTGAAAAAAGAAATGCATTTACCGTGCAGTAAGTGAATTTTACGAGGCGTGAAGAAGTGGATGCCTTTTGTATCGACACTTGTGATCGAATCGTATGTCTAATCGCGCTGCTAGAAAAAATGAATCTGTTCCTCCACAAGGATGTGGACAAATAATTCATAGAAGACGGGTTGACGTATTGTTTTTTGCTTCAGCGAGTGGAATACTGTTACCCAAGCGTGTTGGTAAACGCCTAACAAGGCTGGTGCACCCACACTCGAAATTCAAATCATTCCTGAGCACATCGTTGAATCGGGTTGCGCGATGACGCAGTTGGAAGATGCAAATCGGTGCATGCCGGCGCACCGATGCGTCTTTTGCCTCGCACAATTAGAAGACGCATCACGGCGCAAACGAAAATGGCGTTTCCGCGTGGGCGAGTTTTTCCGAGATTTTTCGCTGCGCTGCATACTTGGCAATGACTGTGTGATGAATTTTGATTTTAATATTGATGATCATCGAGCGACGTAATACCGAGGAAAAAATGTCGAGGGGATTAGCATGTCGATTAAACCGTTTAAAATCCTGCGCAATGGATCAAATTTATTCCCCCTTGTATAGATGGATCATCGGCTGCTGGTTTCGCTCGAGAATTCAAGACAGATAGAATAATGTAGAGTTGAATGGAAAGAGAAAAATCCTGCTTTCGTTGTGGTGATAGGTCACAATTGTCATGGTGTATTCTACTGGAAACTCGACACCTGCCTGCGTGTCGCTTTTCCGAAAGGGTACACCTTTTCCTACTGGAACTAAAAGCGCGATACACCTTCGACCGTCAAGGTGAACTGGAATCGACCACCGCTTCATGTGGGTGTCGAAGAGACGCCTAGTAACTCGATAGTGACACGTGCGCATTATTATACGTGCCCCGCGTGCAATTATGTTGGCAATTATTAAGTACAGAGTGGGTTCGTCGAAATTTAATAGTGATTTTGATATTTCAGACACTCCTGTGAGGAACTCGTAAAAGTATTCTCTCTTTCTAGAGTGACTCCCCATTTTCTTGTTATTTTCGAGCAAAATTGAATAATTGTGTTTTTTTTTACCAGTAAAGATATGCTGGTGAAAGTAGTCGAGCGATTCAGTAAGATAGTGGCGAAATCTTTTATTAATTAATATATTCGTTATATCCTCGGGATATTGAAAGTATATATGGAATGTGTATACGAGGTAGAAGAGAATTGCAGCTCCATCTCGTTGCACTTGCGAAAGTCTGCATCTGCAAATGCCAGTACGTTCCGTTGCCGCTTTTTGTTGGTGTTGCAGAGATTAATTAAGAGTAGGTATCGGTACATGCAATCGTGAATGGGAGTTATCGACCAAGCGTGCTCACGTTTCCATGAATGAAAGTGTAAAAGGAGTTTCTTCTCTCTGGCGTTAAGATATTGTTATTACATTTTCTCTTTATCAATGTCCTATGTGGGCATCGTACTAGGTACCACTAATGTATATGTCACGATTCTTCATTTGTTTAATTGAAATTTGTCCCGGAGGGATCGTTATTCGATATATTAAATTAGGATTGAATATTAATTTTAATGTCACACATTTCATTAGTAATTTCACTAGCCATTCCTATAAATATCAGGTGTTTTCATGAACCAGCATAGCACGATAGTTCATCACAGTTGGCTGTGACTCACCGAAACGTTTTCGCTCCTAGTAATGGGCAATAAACATCTTTTTTCCCTTTCGTTCGTCCGCTAAAGGCGGTGCCTGTTTACAAGGCGAAGCGCAAAGACGTACACGAATGATTTCATCGCTGTACCGAGAATATAGGTCACCTGTCGAGGTTCGTTAAATTCTGGCCAAAATTTCACACATCCAGTATTTGACATAACTAATTACTTTCTCAAGTTAATACAATTGAGCACAAATCTACGAAACTTACAGGGGAAGATCCCGAAAATTCAAAAAATTCTGAAACTTTGTGAATATGTAGGGGATTTCCTCCTGATTACAGCGCAATTTTTGTTTGCTGCCCAAATTCACTCGAAGGGGGTGAAATTAACCCCCGAAAATTCGGCTATTTTCCCAATTTGTGTTATAACTCGCGAACTGTAAGAGATAGAAAAAAAGTTTCAAGACAAAAATTACTTCTTTTAATTAGATCTATCATTTGGTAAAAAATATTTTACAGTTCACGAGTTATAACACAAAATCGGAAAATAACCGGATTTTCAGGGGTCAATTTCACCCCCTTCGAGTGAATTTGGGCAGCAAACAAAAATTGCGTTATAATCACCAGGAAATCCCCTACATATTCACAAAGTTTCAGAATTCTTTGAATTTCCGGGTTCGGGATGTTCCCTTGTTAGTTGCATAATGAAATGTTCATTGATATGTGCAAAACAATAAGATTAGTGGCGCGATATCAGTATCTGAGGACGTTAATGAACCTGAAACAAAGGCACTGCACTTATTAATAGAACAAAGAACGCTGCGTCACAGATAATCGAAAATACCAGCGTCTATTGTCGAACGAATTAAAAAGATGACGCAGCAGAACTCTATATCACCGAATAGCCAATCAGCGTTTGATTCTTTTTGACTCAAAAAACGTATACATATAAACGTATGCCATATAATCAGCACATCTATCATAAAACTTTATTTCCAAAACGACACAACTCATCCCCCACTCCTCGGAACTTACTTGCTCACAAAACCTGAAATAGCAATAACAATAACACGACAACCACATCCCCTGCTTTCGAAAACGACATTGTTGTCACCTCGAGCGTGCGCATAACAATATCTGCAGCCTCGAACCGGTTCCCGCGCCTGAAAGAATGAAATCCGTACCGATTCCAATAAAATCCAATGCTATCGAAGGAAACACGCCACGGGGCGCGCGCGAGTTCGTAAAGCGCTGGATGTAACGCCGCGTTTCCCCTCGCTTCGAGCGGACAATGTGGAAACCCGTGTTCACGGCAACGGGACGCGTCGAACACGTGGAGATAGGCCATAAACAGAAGAAAGTACACGGACAACGGCGGTGTAAGTCGGCACTCGACCCGATTACAGCCCGCCCAGGGTCGTGCCGGTGTTCTCCCGCAGTTTTGCGCGACAAAACCCATAAGGTTTGACCTAATATGGAGACTTGGACTTTGCGAATGCCACTGGCCTGGTGGGGATCCGTATGGAGAGCTCCTTTGAGGCCTTCAGGTCTCTCTCCTCACGGAGTCCCCCAGTACCTCACTGGACGTGTGTTACGCCGCACACGCGTTTCCATGTAACCCACGATTACGTTTCCGTTCCGCGAGCCGTCCGTCTGCGTTTTAACGGGACAGAACAAACACCTCTGAAAGTGCTTAGTGATTTCCGCGCGTTCTGTGCCATTTTTCGAACAAAACTCCTGCATTCCCTCGGATCACGTTTCCGACCCGTGCACGGTTGGTAGACAGGTTGTTTTGCGGCGGATCGTTTTGTCAAGTTGTCGCCTGATCGACGAGAGTTTTTCTGCCTGTCTTGTTGTCGGTAGGATCTGATTGAAAAACGAGAAGGAGGATATCGCGTTGATGTAGAGCGTTACGTGATGGGTATGTTTACACTGTTTCTCGGAAATTCTGGTGAGAGAAACTAGGAAGGAGGGGGGAGTCTTTATTCAGTCGCGATGTACCATTGCCTTTGAGTGCACGTTTCTCGACGACAGCGACCAGCAAAGTAGTTACAAGCTCGAAAAATAAAATACATCGTTAGGGAAGATATCGAAAGCCTCGTTCAAGAAGATACTCTTCAGTGAATAATAATAATAATACTGATAATAATACTGATAATAATACTGATAATAATAATAATAATAATAATAATAATAAGATGTCAGCATCTACGCATCAGCAAGCAGCGATACGTCGCCTGGAAGCCCTGTTCAGGGACGTGAAACTGGAGCAACAACAGAACTCCCCGGAGCTGGTCAAGGTGGAGATCGATTCGAGCTGCTGCGACATTCATGGGAAACACGCGAAGGAGAACTGTTGGAACCGTAGAGGTTCGATTGGGAACGCTCCTCAGACTAGGAGAGACTCCCTTAGCCGTCGGGAAGGTTACCCAGGGACATCCCCGGGCAGAAGGGGATCCCTGGGTCTGCCAATGTCGCCACCGAAGAGGGAGCTTCATCCTTCGAGCTTCCCTAACACTTTGAGAAAGAATCCACTGGGCGCATCGATGGGTGCTATAAACCACACGAGGAAGGACGCTTACGGGGCCACCATAGGCAGTGCAGCGTTGAGACGGGGCCCCGTAGGTCGATCTATGGGCTGTCTGAAGAAAGACACCTTGTCCAACTACAACTCGCCTTTGAGACGCGACTACGTAGCGAAATCGATGACGAGTCTGCAGAGACCCAGCTCGAGGCAGCAAGCTACCAATTTGTCCAGCCTGTTCGCGACATCGCCGACGTCACATACACCGTTGAAGACTAGCCTCAGCACTTCGAGCAGCGATCTGAAGGCAAAGAGCACGTCCAGCCTGAAGAGCTGTTTAGCTGGCTCCAGCGGGAATCTCAGGGGCAACTTGAACGTGACGTTGAGCACCGATCTTTCCATGGGCTCGAACGGGAACCTGAGGAAAGACGGGAAGCTCGCGGCGCCGCTTTCTAGCAGAAGAGGCTCCTACGACAGGAGGAGGCTCTCCACGGACTCCTTGGATAATACCAAGAGAAACTCGTGGGATCCGGGTCGCAGGGGCTCTTCCGGATCATCCGGAGGATGGGACGATCCCATTTGGGAGGAGGGAACGTTCGACGGCGGCGTTGATCAGGTAACATTATTCAGAACTCTCCAACGCTAACCGCAGCCGGAAATCTGAAATCCTTTTACTTTCAAAGTAAACGCTGCAAGCCACTTCTCGAGTCGGCCCGCCTGAATCCTCACGGACTTCGGAACAAATCAGAAAGCCATCGCGCGCTGGCTTATTGTCTCTGCACTTTCCCGCGGGGGACAGGAGAAACCATCTCGAAGTGTACTGGTGAAACGTACACGGGGCTTGATTGTCGTTACATGGACAGGCGGAATTTATCGCTCCCCGTTGGAAGGTGCAGTCAGCCAGCCGTGGGAATGCATTTTAACCGACCACCGAGTTCTCCGCGATTGGATTTGGAAACTATTGCGATGGAATTTCTAACGCGTTTTTAAACATTAGTTTGACTGCGAAGAGTCGAGTCTTTGATTAATAGGGGCAACGCGGCGCGAGGCTTTCTTTCCACGTCGGAGATGTCGGTGATATTCCGCGAAAGCCGTTGATTCGCAACGAGGATAGCAGCGGCTCGGGCGCATCGCGGCATTAAGGCGGTTTGCATGTGGCGCCGGCACATGCAAAGTGTTTGCCGCATACTTACGTCATCGACGTGCCTTGCACGGTATGGATACGCTGTACGCAGTTAGTCATCGACTGATTATGAAAGCGTCCACCGTGCAGGGCGATAGGTGATTTCGATCTCGTTAATCCTGGCCACGTTCTTCATTAAACACCCGTGAAAATGGTAATCGTTGGCGCATGTCGTTGGCAGAGCATCGCTAGTCCCGCGAGTCACCCATCGCCGCTCGGCAAATAAATCTCGCCCGTGACATTTCTAGGAAAAGTCTACCCGCAACATTGCCTCCGACGTCCATTAGCAAATATTTGTATTCCGATTCCGTCGGAATGCCTCTCGATGTGTTTCCACCTGTTGAATATTGCAGGCTTCCAGGTGTAATATTATTCGCTTTAACGGAATTGAAATTCGAACGTCGTGACTCTCCGAAAGTGGGGTAGATCTACTTCGAAGGAATTTGCTTGATCTGTAAACAAATAGAAAGCATCTGTAGACCCATGTCCATGTCACTCGTATTTGTTCTCCGTTATGGTGACTCGTAGAAAACGGTCCCGTGTTGCGCAACCCTTTTTTAGTGTCACTGTAGAACCTTCGTGCCGTCGTCCAGTGTACTCGCGCCCAAGTCACCAGTCACCGATGATTTTCATCGAATTTCTCGTTATACGCGAACGCAACGGTAGCGCGCGCATTTCCTGAAACGAGATTGCCGCTGGTGAGACCTACGCGTCGCATGGCCATGAGCTGCCCACGCTCACCTGCGCGCGCGGCGCTTGTAACTCACATTTTTTACATTCTAGTTGTGTCCCGCTTCCTCCTCGTCTTCGTGCCCTTTATAAGCAGCGATCACGCGCAACGATCCACGAACGACCCACGCCGCGACCCTCGATATGGCCACTTCCAAACGCGTCGATTTAAAAGTAGCATCCGCGTCATTACGTTTAATCAATTCGATAGGCATGGCTGCGTCGTTGGGAGCTCGTCCTGGGAGTCATTTCGTCGCGTCGCTGTCATTTGTCATATTTCGCTTGGTTTATGCTAGAAAACGTATAAGCATTAAGCTTGGCTTGTTGCGAAGCTTTGGCATTTTTCTGGTTCCGCAGCTGTTTGTGGTTTTTGCTAAATTGGAAAGTTGCAACTTGCCGCGGTCCGTATTTTGAGTCGATCTTTCCATAATTTGGAATAGAATGTTAGCCGGGAACTAGTTTGCTAAACGAATAAACGCGTATCGTGGAACTATCCGGTTACGGCTCGTTGAACGAGAAACTGTGAATTGTTTGACGCGGTAGCTTGTTTCACGAGCAAACGTTTGTTCGCGTCCAAGTGTCAGAAACGTGAACACGTAGCCTGCATCGATGTACATTTACTCTTACATACACCAAATGCCACTCATTAAGCTGCATGTTAAATTGCCGCGAATATACCTGGTTTAATTGCTTAAAAAATCAACAAGAAGGGACTCGAATGCAACGGTTGTTTTCGAAGCCGAAGGAAATTCGCTTTACGTAACGCGAATAGGATTCGCTATCGAAATGAAAGTTTTTGTTTTACGTAACAGGCGCAACAGGCATCGAAAAACGAAAGGCTCATCCTCGGAGAAACAGATGGCAATTATGTCACGGAAATCTCCAACAATCGAAGGTCGTTTCAGTTTTAATCGTCGTCGAATTCGCTTGTTCGCGTCCAATTAAAACCGCTGTCGCGACGAGGGAGGACATTGCCTAACTCGAAGACGCTTCCTAACACCTTAACGACGTTAAATGCAGATGCTAGGTGACGTTTTGCTCGTCTGTGGGGCTCTGGGACAAAAATCTGTGACGAATTACGCGACGCTACGCTTTTGGGTTACTCGAACAAGACCACCATGTAAAAAGGACCTTTTCAGGTGGACGTGAATGGCCCTCAAGAACTTGGAATGCTCGTGTGTTAATTGCATGAAATTCACATACCAATTCGTCCAAGGGCCTTCTCCTTTTTTTATCATATACCTACGTACCTACTCCAGAATGAAAAAACAACTGAACGTTCCATGCAATTTGGTTTGAAGTAAATGGATGTGAAAAGGTTATGGGTGTATTGAAAATTTTGAATCGATGAGCGAGGGGAAAAGTGGATGGTACTAGCTTTCAGACTCGGTCGTCGACCCATCCAACACCGCGCAGCTGCATTTTTTGCAATCTCCTGAAAACATTTCTAATGGATGAGTCGACAAGGCGCACGCATCATTTTCCCGTATTATGTCGGGCCGACGGCGCGTAATTGGGTCTGATTCCTGAAATCGCGGCCCGGCAATTTCCGTCTAAAACGGCACGTGACGCCTGTGCACGGTTGCGCGGCTTACTTCCGCGGTACGGTGCACGTGCATCGGGCCGCGATGCGCTTTCAGCTGTACACGCGGCGCGTTCTTGCACCGCGAGCACCGATTTCGTTCGCGTGGTGCTTGCACGGAACCGTTTTGTCTCACGGTACGACGTCCGAGATGATTGACCGATCGAGGCCGGTACCGTTAGCAAAAATTGACGCTTATTGACGTATAAACACGCGAGTCGCTGGACACTTGGCTGCACCAGCGACGCTTCTTGCGAAGGAGTTGATCGTTGCAACAGGGCGAAGTCTCAGCTTAAGGCGTTCACAACGGAATGATTTTTTAGCTTAGGAGGGTTATTATTTGAAGGGAACGCAGTTTAACTTAGGAGGTTTGGAAAGGGACGAAATTCAACTTAGAAGGTTTAGAAAGGGACAAAGTTCATCTTAAGATGTTCAAAATGGAACAAAGTTCAACTTAGGAGATTTAGAATGGAAAAAAGATCAACTTAGGAGATTGGAAAAGGGACGAAGTTCAACTTGGGAGGTTCAGAATGAGATGAAGTTCAACTTAGGAGGTTGGGAAAGAGACGAAGTTCAACTGAGAGGGTTTAGAAGGGAACGAACTTTCACTACCTTTTAAAAGGAAACGAAAGATCTCGTGAATTGCAATTCCAGTAAATATGTTTCAACTAAGAAGCAATGTCTCCCCGACACTTGTAGGTCGAATTCACTAGTTTAACGTCTCAGCACAGTTTTCTTTATTTCAATTTGAGTAGTACATTTAACTGATTCACTTCTGAATTTATCGAAACGAATATAAATGTCTGTTCGAAAATTCGATCAAGCTTGTGGAAGTTGAAGCTTGCGATCCCATTCCGACATGCTGCAGGATTGCAGTCTGTATGGCTTTTCTGCGACAAATTCGATTAAAATACGGTGCACGTAAATACACGAAACAGGGTCAATGCCGCAGTAGCATCGCGCAAAGGAGAAGGTGATTCATGCGGTAAACGTACAAACGGTGGCTAGTGAACCTTGACATTTCTGTGCCGAGAATTCTCCGCTGCTTTCAGCGTTAAACGAGCTAATTAATGCAGCCTGACGGCCAGGATTTATGAAACGTTCGTTCAACTTTGGAAAAGGATTCACGGGTTGATTCTTGTCGGTTATAATCTCGCGTAAGCGCCAATGTATTCGTATGCTAAATTCGCTTTTAAAGCGTATCTTGATATCTTTCTCTCTAATATAAATTAGTGATACACCATGTTAATTACTCCAACTGATTGACCGGATTGCAGTGGCTCAGTTGGAGGGAATTCAGCGAAATGCATCCATTTAAAACGATGAATATTTCAGTACCATCTATGTGATCTGCTCGTTGCGGATGAATAAAGTAATACATTACACGAATATGTCATAAAAGTGTATATCGATAAGGCGTTACTAATTGCCGCGAAGTACCCCGGATAATTCATAAATGGAGTGCAGTAGGCGCGATTAAGTGGTATCTCCGGTGAAACGTTCCCTGCGTTTATCTGGTATGCATATCAACTTCTATACGATGCAGATAAATTTAATGTAGAAATTAAGAGAAATAAGACAAATTTATGTGGCGCTGCCTTGCCACTTAGGTGAAAGTCGAGCTTGTAAACAGCACTCTGCAATGCATTCGAACAGAATTCTTCTTCATTTTGCGATTTGGTATCATTCTCACGTTTATTTTCTCTCCGCTCTTTTACTTTTTTTTTTACCGCAACGACCTGCGCTGATCCCATTTCTACCGATATCTACAAATGACCAAGCGTGCAAAGATATGTCGCAAACTGTAGTCATCCGGAACGATCCACCATCTTAGGATTTATACAAGATTTAATCGAGCAACGTAAGAACAAATTACACACGTGCAATTATGTTTACCGTTGCAATACTTCTATATTTGTTCTGTTTTGCGAATACAGAAAATATCGAGATGCAATTGATCGAGAAGTTTAATAGCCACTGTTTTATTAAGATGGCCAATCAACTGAATGTTTAATCAGTTTAGTAGATGTTCAATTCCCCAGTATAACCGTGGAAAAATATCGCAAGCACGTGATGTTGAAAGTAGGAGCTTTGTAATTAGAAATATGAAGGTTCTAGGCGTTTTATCAGTACATTAGCGAGTCGAAAAATAATGCAAGGATGCGCTTATAGGATCCGCACTAATAACCGTGATGAATTTTCTCGAGTATGAAAATTAACGAAGCCCTCTGGTATTCGATTTTAAATTGCATGAAATGTGTAATTAAAAATGTTCCCCATGTGGAAAAACTAAAAGCGCATTAACAAGGCAATTTATAGGCACAGCCGCAATCATCATGACAAATTGTCTTAATTTAAAAAATACATAGCTGTAAAGTTTAATTTGATAATACATCGTTGTAGAATTTCACAAATTCTCTGCTGCTTTAAAATATGCACGATCCTATGCTCTATCGAAAAAGTAATTTCATGATTACTTTTCGTGTTCGCCAAGATTACGTTGCAGATTATCTGGTTTCGTCACAACTCGCTGGTCAGTGGATTTCCATTTGCAGCGACTCGCGTGGGCATGCTCGATAACATGTTTGCCACGGTGGTTAGCAACACCCATCGATTTTTCCGCTGCTTTTCCATTCTTTTTAGTCTCTTAACGCGACCCACGGATCGACTGGCAAGTAGTTATGTTCCTGCTAACGAACGGCTCGTCATTATTCTTATCGATCGTTAAGCATATTCCAGCAAATGAAAGTAAATTAGGTACATCTGTTCAGATCTGTAATTTCTAATTTAATATACTCCAATTGCTGATAAGATACAATAGATTAAGAAACATAAAGGAGAAAGTTAAAACTGAACGGTGGAGGATTGCTTTCATACACAGAACATAGAGATTATTTAATTCAATTCAATTTTGTGTCTCTGATTTCTGTACTCAAATTTGTGGTACCTTTTTAGAGGCTATAAAAAATGTTATGCCACGAAAATTTATCACCTGACAGATTACGCAATTAGGGTAGATGTACCATTTGTGGCCACTTGAAAGATTTCCGTACCATTCACAGATACATAACTTACAAAAGAATACGTACACAAAAGTAAAGAATACATAAGTGTAATCCAAAATATACAGATAATTAAAATATTCTAGGTTGAACAATGTTTTAAATATAATTATTTAAAAAATCATTATATTATCGTGCCAGACTGGTTTGCACCATTTGTGGCCACTAGAGTACCATTTTTGGCCAGCCGGCTTTCCATTTGTGGCCACTTATAGAATTGGTAATACGAAAGACCCACAGTAATAATTGTAGTTTTTAATTTATTACAAATGTTCACTACTGAACAAATAATACAATACTTGCTGCACAAAAATAATATTAACTGCCAATATCCTTTTAATTTTTACTTTTGGTAGCGACAGGTTTTGCTTTTTCTGTTTCTTTCTTATTCCTTTCTTCTAACTTTATGGCTTTAATTTTTTTATTTTCTTCTATTGTTGCTAGTCTTTTTTCTTTATTAATCTTTCTCTCCTCTTCTTTGTTCTCCTTTTCTTTTTTTTTGGCCAACATGATCTCCATCCATTTGTCTGATGTTATTACAGCAGGTAAATGTTCAACTGCTTTCCGCTTTCGCTTTATGATTTGCTTTTCGGGCCATAAAAGAATTTCGTTGAAGACATCATCGAATGACTCTTTCACGAATCGTAAAAATCTTCGACTTTAGAAGAATTTTTTCGCTTACTATTGTATAATAATTTTACAATAATTAGGTATTGTACAATAAGTTGCTAATGAGAATGCCTACTGACTAAAAATGGTTGTACCGTGGACCGTTTATGGCCATTACGTGGCCACGAATGGTAGAATTCCATTTTCGATGTACCATTTTTGGTCAGTGCCTAATTCCAGTAGAGTTTAGGTTATATCGTTGAAATTCTTTTTTAAATCTCAAAAATATTTGTTTTTTAATATAAATATGTATAAAACTTCTTCCATACTCTTGTTAAATACAGTAACTAATTGTTTTCTTACCAGTCGTATGCTAAGCACCATTTGCAAGGATGTGGAAAGTTATCAAAGATTTGCACATTCACGTATGATTATTAAATAAAACGGGACAACAAAACAGTAGAAAGTAGTAGAAATGGTGCCAACATAACCCACCCTTAGACAGCTTCATTCATTGTAATGAAAGTAAACTAAGAATACTTAATATATCGGAATAAATAAGACAGTGGCCACAAATGGTGCAGTGGCCACAAATGGTGCAGTGGCCACAAATGGTGCAGTGGCCACAAATGGTAATCTACCCTACTCGATTTAACAGGAAACAAATTCGTGCTTTTAAACATTCCAGGACTTAGAGCATATAAACATGGAGGAAGCATGCAATAGGCGAAAATGTAGAGGGCGATAGAAAGAGAAAGATATACATGTGGGACACCCCCTCTCTTTCTAGCGCCAGGCGGCGCCCCTGGCGTTAGAAAGAGAGGGGGTGTCCCACATGTATATCTTTCTCTTTCTATCGCCCTCTACATTTTCGCCTATTGCATGCTTCCTCCATGTTTATATGCTCTAAGTTCCAGGATATGTACGTGGCTACTTTACTTTCTTCAAGTTAGGGCACGCGACATCGGTAACTCGTTTCGAAAAAGTCCCGCGAATGTAATCGATTATCGTTGCGAGATCACTGTTTTACCGACGACAGGTAAACTACTTTAAGAATTCTCTGTCTTATCCGGCAAGCAGCGGTGCCGCGACTTTCAATTTCACCGCGAAGTAAGAGCATCCACTTCGCTCCATCTCTAATTTACGAGTTTCCATCGGAGCACGCCTCCAATTATCATTCGCGCCGCGCAACGAAAGTAAACGCCTGGGCGTGGATCAGCAATAATAAGAATATTATTTAAAGTATTTATTCTGGAAGAAATCTGGGTCACGGACGTCGCTTCGACGTATACAGTGTCCGTCCAGGCGGATCTAATGGCCATAAACTTTCTTATAAATTCTTTGTGATTTTCACGAGCCGTTTTCTCTCAATCATCCGCCTAACGTCTGCCACTTCTAAACGACGGCAAGGTTGTAAATACGTTACAGATCAGAGCGCATCCATGCTGCGCGTATAATCGAATTACGCTCGTACCGAATATCGTGCCTTCCACCCCATATAACTTTAACGGCCCCTAAACCTCGCAGCATCACAATTACCATTCAAAATTCTACTGTCTACTGGCATTGCACTTCTAAATAGAACACTAGATCGGACCAGGTGGTACGATCCAAATTCTAGAACCAAATAAATTCTCCCTTAGATTTCGACAGATTAATCGACTTTCTACTCGATACAGTGAAAACGGAGAACACATTTTTCAGGTAGTCGTGTTCGAAACGGTAACGAACGTACTTTCTTCCAATTAGAACCGAGTCGGAGAAAGAAGTCCGAAACGGGAACGAATTTCGATTCGGGGGGACAATGTCAGTGAAAGCACTTGAAAATTGAAAGGATTCAAGTTCGCCCAGGCAACGCCCAGAAATGAGATCTCGGTGGCGGCGCGAGTAAAATCGAGACTCATTATTGAATGACGGTTTGGCAACCAAACTTTGGCTGATCAGAGGTACACTGAGTTCCCTTGGTTCTCGGACGCCAACCGATTCGCACAGTGAAAGGGCTGCCCCCTCATAGGCGCTCCCTGTACAGATTTGTATTTGAGCTTGCCTTTAGTGCCTTATAGCCAGAGATGAGCGAAATTATTATTTAATGAAAATTTCGATTAACAAATAAAAGTTAATAAAATTGTTGAATAAAGTTTTCAACTTTAACTTTAATTTTAACTTTGTTCGTCGAGTGTTTCAACTTGAGCGTCGAATAAAGTTTTCAACATTAACTTTAACTTTATTCGTCGAGCGTTTCGACTTCAGCGCCGAATAGCATTTTCAACTTTAACGTCGAATAGCATTTTCTACTGTAACTTAAACTTTAATTTTAACTTTAACTTTATTCGATAGCAGAGTGATCCTCTCATTCGCCGCGGCAAGAACAGAAGAAGTAAAGGAGACAGCGTTCACCTTAATTCGAGACAGAAACCACGCCCTTAAGGGGTCTCCCTAGTGTGACGCCTGGAAAATAGGGCAACATTTGGGAATTTTTTTGAAGGAAATGTACTTGATATTGCAGTTTCAAACTTTGGAGTATTTATTCAGTTACATTTGGGCAATGTACTTAAATTTTTTGAATCATTAGTGATAATTATATTTTATGTTTGAAGGATTATAATGAGGAGCTCGCAAATAAATGGCGATCATGATCCCGGCTGTCATGGTCATCTGAAATAAAAAACACAGTTATTTTCTTAATCTATATGAACGCAGCTAAGGTTTGAACTAGAACGAAAATATAAAATCACAAAATACAAAAATGGCAGCACTTTAAAGAGAATTATTTTTTCGCGCCAAAAAAGTGATCAGTTTTTTGAGCTGCGAAATTCGAATTCTGCATATAATGACTTCATTCTAGTTCAGGTTCTAACAGAACACGCAGTGAATATATATGTTAAGTTTTAAGTCGTTTAATTCACTAGTTTTTGAGATATCGTGATCGCCGCGCCAAAAATGTCGTTTCGAGTAAAATGCTCACTTTGCTCACTTCTGCTGTTTTGCTCGAGAGTCTACGATGCACTGAATCACACCAGCTATAACACTTGGAAGGGCCCCTTTAGCACAGAAGGGGACGGTACATGTAGCTAGATCATAGGTAGCTCTGGAGGTAACGGTTTTTCAATTAAAAAATGTCGACCATCGGTACAAGCGTTGAGGGCTCCGATTCATACATACCTGCGCGCCCGGTCGCGCGCTACCTTTCATAGCTCACAGCGTTGCCAAAGTTTCGAAGTCGGCTATAATATTTTAGGAATATGTTTTTAAGATGTTGAACTTTCAGAAAACGCAAAAAAAAATCGATTTTTTTAAACCGTCACACTAGGGAGACCCGTTAATTCCAAACGATACTGTATCTCCCTTGCGCAGCGCGCGAAGCTAGGGCGGCCTCTTTCACTGTCTGAGCGCGTTTCTGCCTAAGAATCAAGGAAACTCGGTGTATACATATAATACACACGGCGCTCCATTCATCCGCCGGTCGGAAACCACCGAACTACGTTGTATCTACTTGATTACGGTGGCCGAGCGTGCGAAGGCTCGATTCGGCGCGTTTCCACACGCGTTTCGACGTCACTTTCGACCGAAGTTTTTCGACGGCGGCGGAGAGCCAGTCATGGTCCACGTCCCAGCAGACCGGACGAGTGGTAATTACGGTAGCAGAGCTTGCGCGTAGTCGCTACGTAAAACACACGTTGCCCGGCCGTCTCGCTCCCTTATCGCGTACGCACGCGCACGGCTGGCTTGTTATTATCATTTCTCAGCGGGTCGACGGTGATCCGGTAATACCTGACGCGGCATTTTTCCGCGGTGCCGGACGAAAGGTGGGAAAAAATAAAAGAACAGTGCACCTTCGATTGCGCAACTCCGATCGCCGGCGATTTGCCCCGAACAGGTTGCACTTGGTCGATCCGTGCTGCGAGCTGCGAGTAAATTGCGACACGAATCGTACCGCCTGTAAGACTAATGTCAAATCAGATAGCTGACGAACGACCGCTTAATTGAAACAGTCACTTGTCTTGGCTTGGTTTTCGGAGCGAAAAGATACGTATCGCTGTAGAGACAGTGGACGCGCGCGCGCGCGCGCACGGTGCTGAAAAATCGGCTTACCGTGATCCCGGAATGATTCGTGAGATCCTTGATCGACCTTCGTTCGTTCTGCAAGGTAATAGGCGTGATCAGATAATATCCTTGTTTGAATTTCTCCGCTGCAGCGCTGACCCAAATTGCACAGGCAACAGCAAGTGTCTGTCGGTTTGCTGCAGCCGGCCGATACAGTGCCCACGATGAATACAAATTATGCATCGAATGAGAACATTGCGTTGTTAAATGTATGGTATTCTCTTGATACTTTAAGAAGCTGTGAAGCGAGGCTTAATTCTGTTCGGAAGGCCTGCTTCGCAGCAATGTTGTCATACCACGAGGATCCTGCACGTAAAGAGGTAGAGCGGTCATCAAGAGCGTTTAAAGTACCGTTGCCGATAATCTTCGTCTTCTCGAGGTAATCATACACGAATCTGATCTTAGAAACTCCACGACGATATCGGTTTCGCATTCATCGCGGCTCGCGATAAAGGAGGGTCGCAGGATTTTTGTCACTTGATTGCAAGTAGGGCAAGCAGATCGCGGTTAATTCGAAGCCAGTTTCGGCAACTTTGACCCGCGGTATGCTGCTTGTCGGAGCCCCCTGCTTTCGTACACGTCTCCGTACGACATCATCGGCATAAAAACGAAGGCAAGATCGGCTGGTAAAAAGTGGGTAATGATCGTACTCGGAGGCGTATAAGGAAGAGGAATAAACGCACCGCGAGTACCGTTCGAAACTGAAAAAACTGCGATGTTAAATTCGGAGATCGGCTCTTTTGGTTTTTACTCCACGGTTTAGTGGCGAAGCGAGGGATAATACGGTAATTGTTTGATGTTAGAAAGTTAACCGTGAATGGATTAGGCACGGCGGATTACGCTAGCTCCGTTGTTTAGGAAGTGGTTGTTTTAGTCTCATTGCGTTGGAAAGCTGTGAAAGAGTGACGGGAAATTGATAATGGACAGTAATTCGTAGTGTTTGTAAATTCTTACTCCGCCTGACACGAGTCCGCTCAGTGCGAATTGGTTACAACTAAGTGACTGGGAAATGTAATAATTGTGTAATGATACGAGTAGCTATAAATTCTCAGCGTTTCAGCTCGACATTTTATGAGCTCCCATAGAGCTCTACCTCTATCGCGTTTTTGCTATGGTCAGGCTCGTTTAACTCTCGATATTACATCGTGTTCAAAGAAATAAACAAAAGTCTGCGGTGTGTCAAGCAACATCCGTCATTTTCGTGTCATCTACGATAAAAACAGGGTTAATTGCATGGGATAAAAAGTGTATAAAAGGGTTGCGGAGGATTGACAAGCGACCCGTTTACATCTCATTAGACCTCCACTTTACACCGTTTCTATTTCAGTTGAATATAATTATCATTGAACTGCGCGCCAGCTGTAGGCTTTAGACGTAAAAGTTGTTCGATCTCAAAAATATTCCGCTATCATTCATATCTGACGAGCAGTGCAGATGTTCCCTGTACTTTCACTGCGAACGTCCAAAATGCCTCGGACCTTGACACAGTTCCCGATGTTCAGAAATTCTTGAATGCTCGGCAGCACAATATCCAATTGAAACGGGAGCGTGAACAAGAAATAAACGCGGCTTCCGCGGAAAAATGGGCCGGCGCGATAGAAGGTAGCGCCAACAGGTTCTAACGGTTCGACAGGAAGACTTTATCGGCTCTGTCCGGTGGAGAGCCGATTTTTGGTACGGGTGGATCGATAAGGAGTCCAGCGAGTAACACGAGCAGCAAAAGTTGTGTCGTTTTGGCGCGGCGTCGATCAGATAATCGCCGCGGACGCAGCCCACCGGATCACGGCAATTTACTTTTCGTGTCGCGCGCGGTACTTTCTCTAAAACGCACACGTCCGATACCGATCTGACATCTGCTTTAGCGTCCCGTCTCGATTATACGCTCCGCGACCCATTTTCTGGGGGTTCTGACCGGCGGCACGTCGAATTGCCAGAGAAAACCGGCGTCGATCGTCTCCACGCCACAATGAGCCGATCGTTCCCGGGATTCGTTTGCAAGAATCACTTTTACTCTATGTTCGAGTAGAATCGATCGGATTCCCCCCCGAGACGATCGATCGATTACGCGTCGGACCAGAAAATATCGGTACACCTTAACGTGAAAGTTACCCGGTTTCTTGTCTACGTACGTCGAGGACAATGGAAATGTCTAACGAATATCTGTAACAGAGGCGTGACTGCTCTGGCTGGTTAATCGTGGTCAACGTCGATTCCCTTTGGATACTTTTCCACGAGAGTTCGCTTGTCACTGTGAGAAACAAAGTTTCGTGGCATTCCATGAACCTTGACTACTTATTTTAGCTGTGCAGTGTTCGTAACGATGTTTAGGAAAAGAAAGCAGGTACCTGTCATAGTTCTTAGTACAGAATTTGAAGATTAGTAAACCAAGATTAATTATTTCCGAACATTTCCAAAGTTGCTCCATCTTTATGCAAAGGAGAGGCTGTAGAAAATGGTCCAAGGAATAAGATAAATTTTAGATTCAAGTGTTGCAATGATCGAATGCATATTTAACAAAATGTCAGGTTGACCTCGAGACTTCGCATGCCGCAACAAGATTCATTTCTTTTCGGATATTTCCAGCGTACATTCACCTTTTCGAAATACACAGTTCGCAGAGGAAGGCTCCAGGAGTAGCCTGGTATTTTGTATCCCAGGGCGATGTATCGTTCGGTTTCTAAATATCCGGTAGTTGTCAGGCACGCGCGTTAATTCACCTGACTAGGAGGCGTTATCGTGCAAGCTCCGTTTCCAGCGAAAGGAAATCTTGCGTGGGCACCGGCACGCGATAGTTTCGCGGGAATAAAAGAAAGGGGAGCGAGAAGAGAAATAGAGGAAGGAAAAAAATAGAGAGGATTGCCGCATCGTCGCGAATTATTAACGGAGCGTATCGGAGAAAGCTGAGATGGAAAATTGAATCGGCGTGATCGCGCCTCGGCACGATGGTGTCCTTTGAAAAATTCAACGTTTAAGAAACGTTTCGCAAGGGATGCGAAAAAAGTAACGCGTCTTCTAAGTATCGGGCTCTAATTATGCTGCGTCTACAGAATGAGGCGCAAAAAGTGGATTATTTATGGAGGCATAAAACGCGCGTTTACTGCTGAAGAAGAGGATGCACGGGACAGAAATGCTTCCAGGAAAGATTAATTTGTCTGGAATCTTTAAGCGAAGCTGAAGAGGAGAGCACTTCACGTCCCCGATTAAACTTCTTAACGAACTCTTACACGGATACGAGTTCTCGGGTGAATCAGTTCATTCCAACCCACCCGCCGCTTCTTGCTTCCTGCGCGATTTCTATCTGATACAAAACGAACCCAAAAGGATGGGCTTGGTTGTCGCTGAAAAGGATCCCAACAGCGCAGTGAAAGCGGGAGACGATAGAAAAGGAACGCAGTCGGGGTCGGTTTAATTCTGCGGGGGTATCATCGAACTCTCGAGAGAGTGCTAGTCGTTTGGACTTAGCGTCCGTGGAATTTCACTGTAAAATTTGTCATAGTTTCATTGGTGCACCGTTACGATATCTTAGGGGATCAGTCCGGTTAACGCGCCGATAAATTCAGCGATTTTCAGGAATTTATTGCGGCGAAAATAATTATAATAATGGAATAAAACTTTTTTTCTATTTATTAAACTACATTTGTACAGCAAATAAAAAATATAATAGTAATAAAATTATTGCTTTTCAAATGCTTCTGAAAGCGGTCTTAATAACAGGTTTAAAAATTCATGCCTCGTTCGTGGAGGCGATTTCAGCTGTTAGGCTTATCTGAACCCAAAAATCCAAACAGATTCTTGATCAGTATGTCTGTCGCTATCGCTCGGACTATAATTAGTGATTTATCTTCAAAATTAGCAAAATGGCGGGCAAAATGCAAGAAAAATGTTTCTCGGCTTTTTCTGTTCCAATTAATTTATTTCTTTATTTCCAAAGTATTTCTCATTCGAATACGTACAAACTGAAATTTTTCAGGGAAATCTGTAGGCAGATCGTGCGATTTTTGACAAATCCTACGTTATACTCATTCTAAAGCATAATTTACTATCATTGACAAAGTCAGAGTCGCCCACGCGTGCTCTCAGAGGTGCAAAAATTATTACCATTTTGGAGAACCACCTGTTGTGATATCGACGACGATACATCAATTCGCGAATGCGACGGCACTCTCGTTTCACGGTGGACGCTCGCGAGACTCGTGAGAGGAGCCCAGGGATGAGTCTAGAAGGCTCGGTGGTAGGGAGATGAAGTTTCGATCCCGCGGCGGAGAAGTGGGTCGTTTCTCAACGAGTCGAAGTCACTCGACGAGAACGTGTCGGCTACGCACTCCTTCGCTGCACTCAGCTGAGCACAGTCGTCTCCGATCCGCGATCCACGGTCCTCCCACCAATTCCCTTACCGATAAGCCCCTGATATTCGCTCGGAAGCAATCGGTGTTTAACTTCATTCCGCGTATCGACGGGACAGGTGAAAGGTGAGAACCAGCGGTACCGTCGAAATCCGCGTCGCAGGTGTGATAAGCCTCTCCACGGAAGGAAAGACACAGCACCGAATTCAAAGTGAAGTGAATAAAAAAAGTGCTGGCCGCAGAGAAGAAGATCGAAAGTGACAGGGCCTGCTGGCTGGATTTCCAGCCAACACTGTGCTCGTTGGAAAGTGGTGAAAATCAGACCCGTGCGAACACCACGGTCCTTTGTTCCCTGGATTCCCCTCAGAAGGCAACCTTCGGTTTTCCATTTTCCAGCCTGGAGAATTTCCCTCGGGTTTTCTCTCTCAACTACCTACTTCTGCGGAACAATCCCGCAGGTTCTGTTCGTATCACACGATCACCGTTGAAGTCGATCGTGAAGTATGACTACCAGGAAGCACCGCAACTAGTACGACCCAGGATGAACGTCCAAAGCATCGTCGTTCATTGACACCACTTTCAACCTCTCCGCCGGTCCGCTGTCACTCAGAACCCGGTCACCGATCGCGCCATAGGAAATGGGTGACATCCGAGTGCTGGATCCTCGTATGGATCCTCGCTTCGACGCGAAGCAGTCCCGTCCGTGGCCCCCCATGTACCGAAACCACCCAGCGTCCAGGGCGCCGTCCTTCTGCTATCGCCCTGTCCCCCTAGACGCCATGGGTCAGTGGATAGCGCCCCACTTGGCGGACTACAATTACGTGCCGGCCAGGATAAGCTCGTCAAGCGGGAACAAGGGTCGCGATTACTATTACCTGGCGCCGTTATACAGAAACGCTATGCCGCCACCGCAGGCGATGTCGCCCCTTCAGCTGTCCCCCGTGGCCGTTTCGCCGAGAATGATGATGATGGAGGCGCCAAGGGGTCGGGCCAAGAGCTCCGGCGGCCTGTGCAGGAGCAGCGTGCCGCCTTGCACCTGCTCCGTGGGCAGGACCAGGTCCCTCGAGGACGTCAGGAGCGAGGTGAGCGAATGGGAGGACTGCCACGACGAAAACGGCAACCACCTGCAGAGGAAAAGCCCGAAGAACGGCGGCGCTTGCAGACAGACTCGCAGGTCCATGGAGAACCTCCTGGACGTCGAGGCGACCGAGCAGCACGAGCTGAACACCTTCGAGAGGGTCGGCAGAGGGTGCAAGAAACAGGACGAGAGGAGGAACGAGAAGCCGGGAAGAAGGCGCGGCAGCTATATGGTTCGTTGGCTTCTTCTTTGGGGGAGTCCGGTATTAGGTGGTTCTCGTTCATTAGGGGATGGGATTTGGGTAATTAGAGCGCAGGCCAGGTCACCAGTCTTCGTTGAATTTTGACGGTGACCATTGTATTAGATCTTTAAAGTTGAATCTCATTTGCCTGTGGTTTGTAATCCGAGGAACGAGAGGTTAGATTCCGTTAGATGGTCGATGATTTTCCTTGAAATTAACCTTGCTTCTTACGAGCTCTTTCTAATATAAATATTTATGAGCGTCGGCCCTAGGAAATCGATGGAGCGTCGATCTCTGCCAGTTTCTCCGTCGCTAGAATCCCGTTCCGCGTCGTTTTTGAATTTAAATGAACCTGCGAGCTGGAGGTTCGCAATTTCATTTCTACTGAATCACCACGACACACGATCCCGTTTTAGCCTGGCGTTAATGAGCGAAATTCGGACACTTTAACATTCACATTTCAGCTATTTTATAACCAATTAACCGGTACACTTTTGCGTATGCAAATGAGCTTAAACCACTTTTACTGGGAATTTCAATTCGATTTATGTTATGAATGTGTAACACTATCGTGTCTTACATGCAAATTAACGTGATCACCTATTAATGGAAAGTGTTCCATGTGTTTGTTGATCCAGTTTCACAGTTTCCCGGTAATGCCTGGTCCCGGAAATTTACGCACCTTCTGATCCATTACGCGCCGTGAAAAACGGCGCGAACCGGGGTGTCTTGCAAAATGGCCCTTCTCGCGAGACCCCGTCGCTGGATCTCAGCACCTGTTGCAATCCGGAAGCGATCATATCACTGATAATCGATTTTCCTCTCACCTCGATAAGCATCAGCTGTGTCCGATTGAATTTCTGTTAAAGAAAGTCTGGTCTTATATCTGTTAATCGGGCGTCGAGATTGCCAGTCGCGTGTGCCGCAATAAAATTGAGAGTATATTCTTTGCTCGGGAGCAGTTTAAGTAGAGTTCGCTTAATCGGTGCAAAACAGTTAAAACGATTCGGTAAGAACCTTTTAGGCAATTGATCGTTAGAGTGTTTTACGCAGAGCTGTGACACCGTTGTCCAGAGTGGTCTTAATTTCTATAATAATCCTCTGCGCGGGATTTTTCTAATAGGGTCCACTATGTGTTTTGCCTCCAAATCGATTCGCACTTTTTCAAAAGCACCAAGCCGTCGTTAATGAGGCGTAATTTTGCAGGCTGCGGCTAGAAAGTGTTCCCAATTGCTGGCCCCGTGTTAATCCACCGTTACCTGTTCATTAAAAGGAAAAAAAAGAAACCTAACAATAATCATCGATCGCTTCCGACGATCTTAATCCTCCGCTTCACGAACTCCGGAGAACTTCCTGCTCGATCGTTTCAATTTAATAGTTCGAATTTGTTTGCTATAATTATCTCTTCGCCTCCATTGTTCCATACTTAGGACCTACGCTCGATCGCGTACCATTAAATCGTCATATCGTTAAGCAACGACCTTAATTATTTACCGATGTTGTCATCGACCTTAATTGTGTATTTATTTATCCATTATGCGAGAAAGCTTCGTCGCATATTATAATAGCCACAAATATCAAGAGAAACTTACTGTCGAAGTGATGCATACCAAGTGATACTTTATTTATTTATTTATATATACACGGGAAAACCCCTTGGTTTATAGAGAATAGAGAACACCAGAAAACCTTCGTTTCAATTACCTCTGTAATTGAGTCAACGAATTACGTAGCGAGGATTTTTGGCAGAAAATTGTTATTACACCCTATATGTAGCAACGAAACGTATTTAAATTTTCTCTTTCAGTCGATCGACTCTTTTCATCTCAGTCGACTCGTAATACAGAAATTGTTGATCTTGACAAAGGCCGGTTCACGAAGCGCGTTCATTATACATTCGCTATTTCGACGAGGCCTCTTGAAACTGGAACAGCCGTTGCTGACGATAATTAAAATTGCTGGACACTTTCGAAAAAAACATTTTTCTAGGGAAAGTGAATCCACGGGTTGCGCAATCCGGCGAGGACGAGCGATCGCGTCGCGATCTCTGTAAACTGCTACGAAATCCAGGGGTTTTTGTTTGCACAGCGATCGATAGGATGTCGAAACCGGAGGCGATTTACTTCGAAAAGTACTCGTTTCGACCGATGAGGTGCTTAATTACCGTGTTACACTAACCGCGGTTGCAACAGTTGGCAATCACCTCTGTAATCGCTCTTTTTTCTCGTTCACCCTTCTTTGCGACTGGCTTGAAAAGGAGGAAGTGCTTTGGATTTGTTCCATGAAGAAACGGATAGGAAAAAATTCCATTATCGAGCGGCTTGATAGCGTCTAATGTATTCCAAGTAATAGGCCATTGAGCCAGAAAAAAAGGGTTACATAAGAATGTTCGAGTTTATTGTACTTTGTGAACGTACGATGAAAGGTAACTTCGTTAGAAGGGAACGTGAAAAGGATAGTCCCCTTCAGTTTCTCGTTGCGAAATTGTTGGATCATTTTAGTCGAAGTACACTGTTTATGCTTCAATTAATAACACATCACTAATGAACGCGAGCAGTGGAAAGTAACACATAGTTTAATATACGTTTTAGTTGTTGCAGCACGATCGGTATCAGTGTATTTCTTTTTAAAATTTCGTCATACGACCGAAGCTTTCGTTTCATACGGGACATACACTTTTTGGAGCTTCCTAGGAGGCGTTGAAGCGGGGATGCAACTTAAACTCATATGCATTTATAAATAATAAATATTCCCTTGTCAGACGTTCACAGCAGATTAACAAGGTACATTCACTCGTCAATATTTTACTGCGACATAAATTACCAAATGCTCTGCTCGACGAATGGTAGGATGAAGACGTTGAGTCGCAACTAGTTAAATATGTATACACGTTACATCGAATGTAACTTCTTGCGCCCGAGGGGACCATCGTTTGAACTATTACGTGGTCGGTCGGTTTAAAGGCCTCTGGTTTTCAAAAATCCCCCTTTGGAGCGTATCCACTCCAGCACCGGTTGGATACCAGTCGATAAGAACTCGTTGGGTGCAAGTGACCTCTTATAAAATTCCTCGGCTGCCATAATGTCGTTTCGTTTGCATTCCAGTTCTCAATTTATTTGCGTTCGATACTCGCTTGGGGACCAGTTCTTATCCCTTGTTATATTTTAATTATCGTGTCTGGCCTCCAGCCAACAATCCATCGTCCATTCTCTGTAGTTCTGCGGAAAACAACTCGTCTATCAGTTGCTCTTTCAACCACGACTGCACCTGGTGACACCAGACTCAGAATTAAGGAAGATTAATTTTGTTCCCGTGACCACTAGGTAATATTCTTCCCTTTCGTTGCAGTTTTTACAGGTGGAGTAACTAGAATCTGTAAGAGCAGTAATGATTTGAATCAGCGAGTTAATTTTTTTGGATCATCAAAAATCAAATTCAATCTACCCTAAAATCACCTACAATAATTTAACTTTTTATTATATTACAACCCTATATTTTTGTACCATTCTGGCTAATTCTATGGGACATCCCGTAAATAAGTAAACAAATAAAATAAATAGAAAATTCCAAATATAGATGTACGTTAAACCACGGGTAACCTCGATACTCCTAAAATCTCCGATTCTAAACATTTCCTCTCGCAAAGGAACGCTGACGAAACGCAGTGCACATGCCACAGGCGTATAAATTCGATGGGTGAAATTCGGTGCAGGCGTTTCGAAAGTTCCCTCCTCCCAAACCTCGGTCCACGTCTTAAGCCCCGACCGCACTCGCATCTTCGGTTGCCCGAAACACCCAGCCGGCTGAAAAAGTGTGCCGCAACCCAGATCCCGCGATGCGACTGGTTTCACCGGTATGTACTCCGTGAATATTCTATTTCGAACCACTCGGATCTGCCCGCGGTATTTGTGGAGATCTGAATTTGACGCGATTCCTCGATCGAGGGGATCGTCCTCGATGACCTATGGCCGCGTCGCGTCGCGTCTCATCTGGCGGGGCCGAGGGAAAGGACCAAATGCGGGTAGACGAGTCCGGTTTTACCGGTTCGCCGTGAAGAGTGAAAATTTCAACGCCCAATTGCGTGGGCAGATCGGTCCCGGCCGTTCCAGTTTCGCGGCGGCGGTTTTCCACGGGGCGACGGATGTCGATGGAAAGCGCCGATCGATATCGTTCGGGCCGCGTCTGGCTGGGAAATTCCGATTTCACTTCGACGTGCCATAGTCGCGAATTTACGCGGTCGTAAACTCGCTAATATCCGCCGGGATTTATTACGAATATCTAGGATGGCTTTTCAATCGTTTGCTTCGGCACGCTGGCTGATCGGAGCGGGGAAAAGAGGCCGAGGAAGGAGTCAAGGCTGTTTTAATCGGTAATTGTTTTTCATTGAGCCACGCATCGGTGAGTTCTCAAAGACGCTTGATCGAAGGCCTTCGCCTCTTCCGGCGGAATTTCCTTCTCCCGATGCATCCATTCTTTTAAACGAAGCTCTTAATTTTATGTAGACTGCAAAGCAGTCAGAATTCAGTCGATAGCTTGCTGTTTGCGATGAGAGCTACGAAATGGATTGGCATTCAGTGCGAATATCGTTATCGTTAGTTTCATCTTGAAGCACACAGTGTAGTTGACTAGGGGCGATTAGATTCATGAAGGATGTTCTAAGATTGTTACAGCTTTACGAGTTAATTTGCTCTGGCTCTATCAACCGAAGTAACAACCGTAGAAATGAATTCGATAAGAAAACGCCCGTAGAAAGTGATTGCAGACCGAGTCCACTTTATCATCTAAAGTAGGGGAAACATAAATAGATTCACTGGAGCAGTTTCAATGGAAAGCGAGAGCGGCGTCTAATCGTGTTGCTCGATGTTTGATAATTCCACAGATATGAATTATTGATAGGAAAAAAAGCAACGAGCCTCGATCGCTGACCTAAATTCGTATTTCTGTCTCATCGAAATTCAATAGCCGCCCGAAAATTGGCAAAAGGGACGATCGTTGCTGCATCGCTGATTAGCCTAATTGCTCGGTAATTATCTTAATACGCGAATTTGGCGAAGCAGTCGCTGTGCCCTGTTTTTGATCGCAATCAACGTTCAGGGATCTAACGAGCGTTCTTGATTGCTTCGAGAAAATAAAAGAAGAGGTGCGAGAGCTTTTCCTTGTAGCTAGGAAATGATTGCCACTTAAGGGATTAAACGATGAATCATACTTCGTAGGCTCTAATGTTATTAATCTCTACTCGGCCTTTAAAGTCTGTAAGTACAGGAGAAAGATTATTCCTCGTATATTCAACGTGACCTGTCACGCGAAGGATGCGTCGGATAATTACAGTGCATCAAGGGGTATCCTTGAACATTTAAACTGTGTAGTTAATCACTCAAACTTCCTCAGAGATTAACAGATTTTCCTCCCCTATTTTTACCGGAGACAAATTGAAATCGACGTAGTGTTGAAGCAATATCTGTTTCATTTTTACACAGAGCGAAGCTTAACGCTTACAATTACTGTTTCACCAACTACAATCTCGTATTAAACTGAAAAGAAACCTCCAACAATCCTCTGTATAATTTCTCAAATTCAAACACAGATCTCCAAGAAAGCTAAGCTCTCCATTTGTGTCAGTTTACGCTTTTCGAGTCCAAAGAGTTCAATTAGCCAGATCAATCCATAATTGTAAACAGTCCGATTTCTTGCCACGTCGCTCCCCTCGTTTCCCAAATGAAAAGTCATTCCACTCGATGATTCGATTAAAAGAAAGAAACTGCTCGCAATTTCGCGAGTTTAGTGACCCATCAGAAGAAACTAGGCTCTTCAGCTAGGATCTTTTGAAATTTATCGTTCGTTCCCGGATGGCTTGCCACCGAGCTGTTTCCGGCTCGTTAAGCCGTCCGGAAGAAAGCCAATTCGTGGATTTCCACTGAAGTTCGGGCTTCGAAACGGATCGACGATCGATTTTCTCGGCGCGGCCCCGTTCTCGCTCGTAAATCGTCCCGACGTTCCATTCCGAATCTTCGGGACACTTCGTTCGAGCCGTTGATGTTCCTTTCGCCAAGTGCCTTTCGGAACAAACGTTATGAACTGTCTGAGCAGGATGATTTAGTAACTATTGTCTGCGTGGATGCTTCTTAATTATTTTACTCGTTCAATGACTCTTATTATAAATTATAAAAAGTTTCTTGATACTTTATTCAGGGTAAGCTCTCGTCCCGAGTGTGACATAATTTGAACATTGCAATGTGCTGTTCTCTGTTTAAGAATCAAGGTAGATTTTTAACTTGATTTTTCTATCAAATTCTACAGATATTTATTGCAATTGGACGCTCATTGTTTAGTTAAAGGGGGACACCTTCTTACTGCAACGTGTACAATTTAGTTCATTATATGTATACAGTGGCGGACGAAAGAAAGTTTACACCTTTTAAAATCGCATAGCTTTTTAAGAATTCGTCCAAACGACTTGAGTTTGTTTGAGAAGCTAGAAGCATTAGTTTGTTAAGTGACGTGTTTCTTCGTTTTGAAAAAAATTGCAATTGGTCGGAATAGCGAAAAAAATAGTAAAGGTCGTTTTTTCAACTTTTTTTCTGAGCCTGCAATGAAAATTCAAAAGTCCCGAGCGTAGATTTCAATAAGCTGTATACATGCTGAAAATTTCATCAAAATCGATTGACGTTGCTCTGAGCTACAAACGCATAAACATCGCAGAGTAAGGTCGAAAATCGCGAAATTCCCGAAATCAGCGATTAATTGCGACATGGAAGCTTCACGAACCACGTGTTAGCTATTGACTTATTCGACGATTACGTGTCTATTGTTTCATCCGATCGAGCCGATTCCTGCCGGTGCTCCCCCGTGAACGATACACTGCGGTGAACACCGATGGAGAAACGGCGCTCGTGACTAAGCAACCAGTACCGCTGATTCGTTATGTTCGTTGGAATCGCTGTACACCTGTCTCGTCCTAGATCTCTCGAATTTTTTCCACGTCGATTCATTATTTTGACCGCGCCATTCCAGCACTGATACGTTTAATCGCGCTTCCTCGGATCCATCACGTGTCGCAACGGGCAGACGTCGCTGCTTTCCTGCGATTCTTGTGTTAATAGTGTGTTATGCTTTTTACTTAGTTCTCAGTTCGCTGGATGCTCAGTGCACGTACAATTGCCCACAGATAGAATCATTCGAAGCTTTCGCAATGACGAGTCAGTTTTCAACGTTGAAACAGGAAATCTAAATGGTCCCTGTCACAGGGAATCATCCGTCCACTACGTTGCATAATAAAATTATCAGTTGCATGCAAAGCTGATAGACGCAACACTCGACAGAGTAATCGCCATCGCGTCGTGTACAAACTGTCTCCTCTATTACTGATTCTTGAACAACAACTGTCGTACACCAAATTGCCTTAAGGGGGTATAGGACTATTGAACGACTGAAATCGACGGTTTCTTGTCGGTTGGATTGCTTAGATACCAAACAATCACCATACTGGCACTTTTCACAGTTTTTTATGTACGCATTAACGAGTAATGTAAAATAAAAAAATTGTCAGAATGTTGAAAATTATTCAAGTTATTTGACGCTAAAGATGGTTCCGCGTAGCGCGCAGCTGTAATTGGTGTACATAGTCTCAGGTGAACCAATGGTCAAAAAGCAAAATGCTTTGGGATGATTAGTTTCTACACTAATACATATCGTGTGGAACTTTGGTGGCGAATTTAAACAAAAATTGTAAAAGTTACACACGAATTAAGTTTTTTCCACATTTTTATGGGTAAAAAATCGTCTTTAATCAGTTATAAAATGTAATTCAAAATTCAATTAGTTTCGGCGCACTGGTTCGGTCACTTTAAATTGACCGAACCAGTGCGCCGAAACTAATTGAATTTTGAATTATCTCATATATACGGTCGAAATTCTAATCAATTTATTGTTATAAAATGTGTTTACAAACGTCCAATGTTGATGCGGAAATTCCACACGATAGAAAAATTAATTCTACAGCTGCAGTTAAAATTTTAAGTGAAAATATTCATCCGTTCAAGAGTTATGATGCACACCGTGTTTGAAAATGTAGTTTCTAGATAAACGGCTTCAAAGTTAAGTCCCATACGCCAATACCGCTCTGCGAGGCCGTTACTCGACGGTGCATTCAATTACGTTCAGCGCTATAATTTGTGTAATTATTCAAATTTCCTCACGATACATTGTTGTAAATGTTCACAAAGCATGGCACTTTCAGAATTCATAATAATAAAAAAATCGTTTTTTTCGAGATTTCAATAGTCCTATACCCCCTTAAGCCCTATTCTCGCATACACAGAACAGAGTAGAAGCTCTTGAATAGAATCATAAAGTAACATCTCGAGGATGGAATGCATCAATGAAACTGTTGACTTCAGCTGCGGCTGATCCCGAGTCACGAAATACAGACGTGAAATAGGAGTTTTAGCCAGTAAAGCGAAGTCACGCCGCTTTGGAATCTACACAAGGGAGTAGTTTTCCCTCCGTTTCACGGTTTACGGAGAAGGAGATGAATAAGAAAGAAGCAACGGCAGTCCTCATTTCCCTTGCTAATTCCTCGATCGAGATAAACGGCCCTGTTGGAACCCGAAAGTAAAAGCGTGGCGAGGCGCGCGGAACGTTGTGCAAGACGAGTCGCGAAATAATTTCGAGCACCCTCGGTTTCGTTAAGAAAAAGCCCGAGGAAAATTCGTTTATCGCGCGATACCGTTTCCCCGTCAAACGTCCTCGCGCCCGAGCGTTTTAGAGCCGCGCTCTCCGTTGCGACAGAGGGGCGTATCGTTCCGTGACGTTGGCAAAAGTAAATCGAAGCAGATCGGAGAAAAATTCGCGCGAACCCGAGTAGAACAGAACGATTTAACCAGCTGCGCGAGAAATATGCATAACGGGGGTTACGCGTTTGCATTGTGGGGTGCCTGGTGATCGTTAGTCGGAAATTGAATAATCATTTTGTCGTGATTTCCCCGAGGCGAAATCGCATTGTGACGGAAAGCACTCGCGCATGAAAGATTTTTCATTATCCAAATTGGGATACTAACGATTACGTTGATCATTCTGTTGAACTTATAATAACATTGATCGCTATCCCTGAGAGATCTATTTCTTCAAAGTGGAGTCCTATAGAGACTGGCTGTGAGGTGGAAGAAAACGGGCGATGTGAATCGGTCGTAATGAATACTATGAATACTATGAATGTAAATGAATACTCTGTGTAAGACGAGCCTTCTAATGACCGTCGTCGTAATACGAAGGTGACTCGCTATGGAAAAATCAGATTAACGGCTCCTATATATAGTGGAAATAAAGCTTCTGTAGCTCGCGATGTTACATTAACGGTATTGTAATGCTAATTGGCCATTACAGTAATGATCTGTACCTTAGGTACACATACCATGCTGACCACTTGTAGAATAGAAATCGGACTATAGTATTTCCATAGTGTAACGACATTACTGCGGAGATAATTGATTTTCACCACGGCGAATCACATTATAACGGTGGCCTTGTTTGGAATAGAAATCCACCCTTTCGTTAAGAATACGTCGCTTATTATAGCAACGATCAGCGGCATTTGAATAACTATAAACGCGGTGCAAATCGATGGTTAGGCGCGCAATTGGTGGCAGTGACAATCAGCGCGATAGAAATCAACCGTAACGTTTATTATGATAAGGACCGAGGCAGGTGCAACGCGAGCAAAGCTTTAAACGATAAAACGCCCCGAGCAAGAAGCTCCTTCGGGATTAGCATACAAATAAACATCATGATTGTGTAGAAAAGAGAGGCGTTAGAAATCCTTTCAAGGTCTGACTTTCTAATTCCTCTGCCGAGTTTTCGTCGCTCGTTACGTTCGCTGGTCGTAACGCGCTGGTTTACCGAGAGCCGACTGGTTCGCGTAGAAAAATGTCCCGAAATCCCGCGACTTTTATTGCACAGAGCACACGGGGAGGTCAAAGTGGGCGCCGCTCGAGATCTAATGGGGCGCCAGCCGGTTTCCCGAGTGAATTATTAAAAGAGATAGTTGTAACCACTTTCCACCCAGCTGCCACAGATATTACCACCAGTAAACATCCGGCTGCCAACGACACTTCCAACGGAGAAACGGTTCGAATTAAAAACTTGCCGACATTCCTAAGGTCAACGTGAAAACTACTTAAAAAGGCCGAATTTACATAATGTCAAGCATGAACGAACTCTTCTACAATAAGTTTCCTCGCCTCGCGCGCGTAAATAGCAGGATCCACTTTTTCTGAAATATCCCGGGAATGTTATCGATGTGCAAACTCACGCACGATATGCAAACGATAGCAGAACCAACGATTACAGTCTGGAGAGTGGTTAAAGGAGCAGCGCTCCGTGACGCAGATCCCCTCCCACTGACATGTTTGACGGCTCGACCACGTCGATCGTATCAGATCTCCGTAGATTTGCAGATTTTTTCACCGCGCCGAGGGGTGTGATTAATCGTTGGCCAAACCTCGGGCACGCGAGCCCCGCGCGTGTTTACAGTTAGATCGGTTTGGTGGGGCAGCGAGTAACCGTATCGCGAATTCGGTTTCAGCAAGAGCCGAGGCAGGAGCTGGACGCCAGCAACGGCAGCAGCAACGGCGGCCGACCGAGATTCGTTCCTGTCACGGCGCTCGAGGACGTGCAGGCGGTCCGCTGCGCTGAATTCCACCCCCATGGAAAACTGTACGCCGTGGGATCCAACTCCAAGACACTTAGAATATGCTCCTACCCAAAGCTGCACGATGTCAGGTGAGAGCAAGTTTTTTTAATTATTTCTTTGTGTCTCTTTGCGCGTTCAAGTGCTCAATTTTGGTGTAATTATACTAATATTAGAATATGGTAGATTTCTTCGAAATTTTGTTTATTGAAGAGTTGGGGGTAGTGATGGGACTGATACCAATACTATTGATGATATTCAATCAATTCGATACCAAAGTACTCAATAGGAAATATCGATACGCACCGAAATGTTATGTACTTGGTATCAATCATCGATACCAATTCTTCTTCAACCGATACCATATCAATACTATACCGAATCAAAACCGGTTTGATACTTTACGATATTATCGATACTTATTTGATAGGTACTTACGAAATTATCGATACTTGTCTGATACTGTACGAAATTATCGTTTTTTATTTGATAATTCTGTGATCAGATGGCAAACCTGTTATGATATCTATTTGATACGAAAGTATCGGTTTCGATTTGCAATTTACTAATTCACGAAAATAGTATTTATTACCAATCATGATTTGATAATATAACTAATGAAGTAGGAGTTGGAATCAGTATCATGAACTACGTATATAATTGAATTTTAATTAATAAATGATGTACATATACATTATTCTAGAATGAAATATTTTGTTGCATTTTGCTTCCAATAAATAAGACGATTTTTTATGGGTAAACAACTTTCTTTAAAAAAGTTATCTAACTGTAATTGTACATCATTACCATCTAATGAGTTTCTATTTCTGCCTTCGATATAATTTTCAAATGAAGCCCAAAAATTAGATTCATCCTCTGTCAGTGGTGACATTGATGTTTTGTGGCTTTAATTCATATTGATTGAATTGATTTGATTTGTGGTTACAGGCTGATTTCAAGTCGTTTGGATTTGTGGTTATGGGTTATATTTATTGATGACAGGGTAATTCTATCTCCCCTTCCGTTTTTTTTTCATAATTCTGTATTATCATCATAACTATGCGCGTCTGCAAAGTTTCAAGACAATTGGATTGGTGGAACTGGGTTAAATAGGTTTTCCGTTTTACCCCACGAAAAGTGTTCCGTTTTGCCCCACATGCAGTTATTTGGTAAACATTTAATATTTACATTTCAGCGTGAGGTAAAGATATTGCAGGTATCGATATTCTCGTATAGGTATCAAGTAGGTATCGATATTTTTGTGTAGGTATCAAACAGGTATCGATACATTCTGATATGTAAGTATTAAAGAAGCATCGATTCCTTTTGATGCCTTTGACTTTGATATGTATCAATACCAGATTGAAATTTGTAGAAGGGTATCGATATGTATCGATACGGTATCAGTCCCATCACTAGTTGGGGGTAGAGGTGAAGGGTGGTACTGCTTTGTTCTTTTGTTCTTCCGTTGAACTTTTTAAGACACTTTTAGAGACTGAATGTTTATGCTTCGGTACCTCCTGTTGACTAGGACTTCTTGCTTACCTTGTAGGTACTATGTAGAATGCAATTACTTTTTCTTTCGTCTTTGGTTTTTACTTGATTTTTACGCGTGGAATATTCTCTGTCGTGACATTGAGCTGCCCAAGGTGTCTCGGTTAGATTTTTTTTACTGTTATTTTGTGGAGTAAGGTTTCATGCTTTGATACTCGAGTTACTCAATGCAGTTATGCAGTGTTGTGGCACTGTTAGCGATTGATTCGGAAAGTGAATGTTTTGGTTGTATGCTTGCTTCTTATTGTTCACTTTTGCTTGTTACAATTGGGGACCTTGCAGGTAGTGGGGTGCAACTCCATTTTTGACAGGTTTTGAGTTCTGACGTTTAATATAGGCACGTAAAAAAATCTACATCGTTTGGTGCACGTTTGATGCAAATACGATAACAAATGAGCGATTTATTGCAAATTTTGAGCCTGCACTCATTACTGTTTTGTGCAATATTTTTGTTTCGGGCAATTCTAGATTTGAAAAATTTGCCAAAAATAGAAATAAAAACTTATCCACTCGATAACTACTACTTACTGTGTGAAAATATATATTTTTCATTTAGTGTTCTCTTTTTAATTTTAAGTCAAAGCAAGAATTTTATAAACAGTTTTTTCTAATTTACTCGAAGTCGGTAAATATGGAGCTGCACCCCTGTTGCTGCAAAGTCCTCATTTTATATTTGTAACTGGGTCATCTCTGAAATCGAAAGCACTTTCATCGAAAAATTTTACGAGCTGGATGCAGAGGTTACCAGTTTTGCATTCATCCATCACTCTATCTATCACATCTACCACCATCGGTTTCATTAAACCACGAACGACTTACGTTCCTGACAGTCCATTTCGCGCAGCTCAGCGGCTAGACTCGCGAAAAAATTTTGCCACTCGTTAAGACACGCTTTCATATATTTCCGACAAGACCGACCCAGATCAAAAAGCGGAAAACTGCCGCGGAGACTATTTTCTCGTTGCGCGATGGAGAAATCTGAAATTCCTGTGTGTGACTCGAACGAACCATGAAGAAACAATATCATGACTCAAATTATGACAGAAAAATCGAAAGATGGTATCATACTTGAAACCTCTCCCGCAACACATATCGCAACCTTTTCTCTTTTCACCCATCATATCTTTGATTTAGCGGGGCACAAAAAACAAATGGAAACATCGTTCAAACGATGCGCCTAAAGCTGAGAAAGCAGCGTTTTTAACAAGCTGGAATGCCTCGAATCAACGAAATCACGTTTCTATCCTTTCTCATTTTTCTGCGAACGGTGATGAATGGCATCCTGCTCCGCAGATCGCCTTAAACCGACTTAATTGGACCCTCTAAGTGTTTCGTGTCTCGCAGGAAAAGATCCTATGGAGATCGTAGTCTTTTACTAGAGAAGCAGGAACGTAGAGCGTTGCCGAAGTGTCGAGGGGATGGATTTTGAAATCTTTTTACGATCACTCTCGAATTCTGCAAGCCGGTAGAGATGCCTGCAAGTTTGCGCCAACTGGACTAATTTTACGGAAGCGTGCTGACTTAACGAACGACGGAGGCCTTCATACCAAACGGAGCATTCGTGAATGCTCGACCAGCGTGTGGATGGCGCGCAGTCGATTCTTGTATTGCCCGCCACCGTGCTTCCACGATACCATCTTTCTCTTTGTTACCTTAAACAGGTTCCACCTGACGTTTACACCGAGCCGTGAAGTGATCATCCCCTTGGATGCACTTTACTGGTCATTATTCCCCGCCCGGCGTAACGCGATTTCTTTCCACGCGTGATACATCATAAGCCAGCGACGCGTGTCAAGGGGAATGATAGATAGCCCTTCTTTTTTTCGCGAATTAAAGGTCGGTGTTATGAAAGTTATTGCGACAAATATTCGCGTTTTTATTCCCTTTATCCATTCGCGGGCATAGTGATTGATGTAGTGGCGGTGCTCGATGACAGTGGAAGCCTGCGTAGAGAGTACTTTGATGTTAGATCCCAGAGGATCAAGAGCTTTTAGTCCCCATTGAGATGGGGGCAGTTGATATAATTCTTGTTTACGGCCGGCAAGGCGAAACGAGACGCTTTCCAACGCGAGGTGTTACGTTACGCGCAAAATTAATATTTACAACGAGGTGAAAGTCCCGAACATAGGATTACGACGCAACGAGGCAGATTTATGAACAGAGGATTACGACAATTTTCGTCTATGACACAGTGGCGGATCCAGGGGGGATCGCCCCCCCAAGAATAATAAAATATAAAAATATTATGTCACATTCTGAAACACTTGTTAGGTATATACTTAATGTGTATTTAATTATTCAGGCTATAGTAGCAGATAGATATATTAAAATATAAATTACAAGCATATTTAAATCTCGTAAAAGAAAATTAAAAAATGTAGGTATGTCCTTTTACACGTTTCGCGCCCCCCCCCCCCCCCCCCCCCAAGAAAGGCTCCTGGATCCGCCACTGCTATGACACCCACACCAGTGGCTGTGACTATGTAACTCGGTGAGAACAGGGTTACTGGATCTCTCAACTTCTGGCCGCGCATCTTAAAGATATCTTAACGTTACAATGAGATAACCGAGCTCCACCTAGTCTTTCATCTCGACGCAGCATCTCAGGTGCCACTCAGTCGGGTATCTTAATGAAGATAGGACTTGATAATACTTGCAACATTTCGCCAAGGCTCGTTCACCCATGTTTCGAAACCCTTCGAAGACAAAGGAATCACGAACTCGGTTTTGCGAGCATGTCGCTCGTAAACGAAATTTTTACGAGCAGCTTCGCGTTTCAAAGAGTGATCAAGAATAATAGCCGCCACGCCACGCGCGAATTTCTGCCGCGCAGAGATCTAGAATTGCAGGAAATTATTTTCTGCGATGTAATACGCGGTTACGCGATCGTCGGAGGCAAGGTTTCTGCAAACTCGACTATTAAAATGCCGAGTGATCGCTCAATTATGATCCGTTGGTAACCATTTACGTTGTACATTGTCGGTGAGCTGGCATCGAATGAACTTGGAGCTGGTTAATGGAAGCCTTTAAGGAATCGATCGGCGGAACCATCATTTTCCTTCTTCGACGCACTGCCCCAGAGCCGTCTTTACACATGGGCATACTGGGCAGTCGGCAGGGGCCCCATGGCAGTGGGGGCCCCCAAATGTAAAGTTACTACGCGTCCCGCATTCTGCTTTATACTCTCATCGCAGATCTGTTAACCTTTTTTTTTTTGCTTATCCCGCATTGCAGCGGGAAATATGTTGTCACTTCACCGAAATACGAAACATTTTTGCTCGCGTGGGTGGGCAGGGGCCCCATTGCATTGCATTGCCCTGGGGCCTACAATGCTGTTAAGACGGCTCTGCACTGCCCTAGAGCATATGTAGATTGATACTAGTGTTGTCAATGATCCTACTCTCTTCAAATCGAGCAGAGTTTTTATGAAACATTAGAACAAAGTCACAGACATTCGAGTTTTCTTTATGGCAATTAAGCAAACGTGATAGAATTTTTTGATGCAATTCTTACACTTGATTCCACAGTAGAGCATCAAGATTTCGCGCAGGCACGACCCTCAGGCGATCGTTGCTACGCCGCCTCCCCACTTAACCGCCTATGTTTTTCTCCGTCGCACGGCCTTCTCTACTCTCTCTGTTCACTCTTCGTGCGGGACTGTTTACGTTGACAACGGTCAGGTCCCGCGTTTGGGATGTACCAATTATTCCTTGGAAATTACCACGACCAATCGCATGCGGTTCAAACCGTGGGTAGTAGTGGGAGCTGCGCAGATCGGTCGCAAATCGGTAGGGGCGTCGAGATGCTCCAATGTGGAATCAAGTGTAAATGTTTAAGGGTCCTACCGTGCCGGTCGAAAAAGAGGAATATTCTCATGAATCTTTTTTTCATGAACTAATGTACGGATTTTAATATTTTTTTTGTTAAATGTTTATTTATTATTCCTAGTGATGGGACTGATACCGTATCGATACATATCGATACCCTTCTACAAATTTCAATCTGGTATTGATACATATCAAAGTCAAAGGCATCAAAAGGAATCGATGCTTCTTTGATACTTACATATCAGAATGTATCGATACCTGTTTGATACCTACACAAAAATATCGATACCTACTTGATACCTATACGAGAATTTCGATACCTGCAATATCTTTACCTCACGCTGAAGTGTAAATATTAAATGTTTACCAAATGACTGCATGTGGCGCAAAACGGAACACTTTTCGTGGGGTAAAACGGAAAACCTATTTAACCCAGTTCCACCAATCCAATTGTCTTGAAACTTTGCAGACGCGCGTAGTTATGATGATAATACAAAATTATGAAAAAAGAACGGAAGGCGAGATAGCATTACGCTGTCATCAATAAATATGTATAACCCATAACCACAAATCCAAACGACTTGAAATCAGCCTGTAACCACAAATCAAATCAATTCAATCAATATGCAATATAACCACAAAACATCAATGTCACCACTGACAGAGGATGAATCTAATTTTTGGGCTTCATTTGATAATTATATCGAGGGCAGAAATAGAAACTCATTAGATGGTAATGATGTACAATTACAGTTAGATAACTTTTTTAAAGAAAGTTGTTTACCCATAAAAAATCGTCTTATTTATTGGAAGCAAAAGGCAACAAAATATTTCATTCTAGAATAATGTATATGTACATCATTTATTAATTAAAATTCAATTATATACGTAGTTCATGATACTGATTCCAACTCCTACTTCATTAGTTATATTATCAAATCATGATTGGTAATAAATACTATATTCGTGAATTAGTAAATTGCAAATCGAAACCGATACTTTCGTATCAAATAGATATCATAACAGGTTTGCCATCTGATCACAGAATTATCAAATAAAAAACGATAATTTCGTACAGTATCAGACAAGTATCGATAATTTCGTAAGTACCTATCAAATAAGTATCGATAATATCGTAAAGTATCAAACCGGTTTTGATTCGGTATAGTATTGATATGGTATCGGTTGAAGAAGAATTGGTATCGATGATTGATACCAAGTACATAACATTTCGATGCGTATCGATATTTCCTATTGAGTACTTTGGTATCGAATTGATTGAATATCATCAATAGTATTGGTATCAGTCCCATCACTAATTATTCCTTGCTGTATAGAATCGTATTTTTCATGTTTTCAAAATATAATTACAAATGTGTTGATTTAAATTGCAATGTTTGTGCCTCAATGAGAACACAGGCCCTCTGCGGCCGTACAGTGATCCTAAAATGATAAAAAGAATTAAAACGACTTCAAAAAATAAAACTGCACTAAAAAGTAAATAATATTTGTTTCCCTTATTTAATCCACGACTCTCAATTTTTTATGTCGGCGCCTCATCATTTGCACTCTATAAATCTGGCGCCGACTTAAAAAAATTGAGAGTCGTAGATAAAATAAGGGAAAAAATTATTTTTTACTTTTTAGTGCAGTCTTATTTTTTTGAAGTCGTTCTAATTTTTTTTTTAATTTTTTTATTTCATATTTTTTTATGTATATATTGACACAACATGCTGAGGAGATGTGCGCGTACGTACATAAAATAATAATAATCACGTGACAATAGCATTTATTAACCAGAACTGGCAAAATAATGGGCTAATAATTCATGCAGTACGGGATGGGACCACCTGGGCCTCGCCGTCCTTCGAATAAAAAAAAGATCATCAAAATCGGTCCATATGCTGAGGAGTTACGCGGGGACAAATATATATACATATATAAATACATACGGGTCGAATCTATAACCTCCTCCTTTTTGAAGTCGGTTAAAAATACAATGATTGTGAGTTGTAGGGGTGTACTGAGGCACAAACATTGCGAATTAAATCCACACATTTGTAATTATATTTGGGAATATGAAAAATTCAATTCTATACAGCAAGGAATAATAAACATTTACCTAACCAAAAAACAAAAATTAAAATTCGTAGGTACTTACTTACATTAGTTAAAAAAAAAAATATCATGAAAATAGGCCTGTTTTTCGACCGGCAAAGTAGAATGGACCCTTCAGATGACAGTGGAACAATCGATTGTTCCTCTTCTACCTCCACATCTTACAAAAAAATGCGCAAAATTTCGTTACTTTTATGTCAAAACCATAATAATTGGATTGTGCTGTCTGTATTCGTGGGTGAGAAAGCAAGTATCTTCAGTGTGCAGTACAACTTGGTGTTTGAAGAAGTCTGTCGTGTCGGATTCATCCATCAAGGAGTCTGTGTTCGCAAAGTCCGCCACGACAACCGTTTCACTCTGTCCCCGTGTAAATTGGCCGCGTGGAACGTGATAAACGCGCGGATCCCTGACAGCGGTTGATTGATAAGCGAGAGCGTGGCTCTTCATTTGTCGTTAACTGTCCCGTGGAACTGTATCACCGCCAACTTCCCTTGCTGTCGCCTCTCAGCGACGCGGTTTCCACTCTTACCTGTCCGCTTTCGAAAAAAGAGAACCGCCAAAATAGCTGTCCACGATGAATGATAATGACAATCCGAATGAACGGTCGTCACATCGTGATGAATATTGGATTTTGCTCTTATTTCGTTTGTTGATTTGTCGAGCTGCTGGGAAAGTTCCATTGAAAGTTTCCAGTGGCAACTATGAATTACGAGTTTGATTTTTAACATCGTTCGAAGTGGAGTGTACCGGGTGGCCAATGAGAAGGAATTATGTCCATTATGGTTGCTATTAAGCATATAAAAAGGTAATTAAAGATTTTCTTCGCTATAATTGACCTTTTTTGCCCCAGAAACAATACTCGTACCGGGGTTCATTAGAAACGATATAATGCACTCATTACATCCAATAAGACTCAAAAGCCAATGCAGCAATCTAATAGATCCAGATCGCCGTAATTACAGCCAGGTTACACTGAACTGCGCTACAATTTCGTGTTTCTCTTGGCCCGAATTCAATGAAAAACACACACGGATCAATCCTAACCAGACTTCTTTCGTAGCGGTATGGACCGTTCCACGTTTGAACGATTCCCCGTTTTAATCGCCCCTGGTTTAATCGTTCTCCGCGGAGAAAGTTAAACGGACCATCCTACTGATACTGATGGAGCAATCGAGAATTCTTCCCAGTCTTGATTGCGGCTCCCCGACAATAATTTCGAGCACGCGATACCAGCGTTTCCACGCTGGAAGAAAGTGGAGGAACATCAGAAAACGGATAAAGAGAAGGAAACAGGATAGTTCAGAGCAGAAATAAAGAAATACGATTAGATTTTAGTGCTTAATAACATATTCCAAGGAAAAAAGGATCTATGATGGACACTTAATGACTCTCTTAAAGCTTCGTCTCTCTGCGTAGCTCGAGCCTCAGCGCACTCCTCTTTCCTCCCGCGCGTCGACCTCCAACCTTCTTTTTGCATGCGTCTACGATATCGTTTGTCATTTTTACTCGCGTCAAAGCCGCCGTTCCCCTTTTTCCGGAAATGCATAAGTTGTTCACACCTTTTTTTCACTCTAGAGCATCGTTGATGAAAAGAAAAAAAGACCACCGCAGGCGAGGGTTGACCTCACCCTCGTTTCTTCCGCTTGCGTACAACTGCCATCGTTTTTTTCTGCGAGCCCGTACGACCCCCTTTGTCCTTTTCGCACGCGTTTAAAGTATCGTTCCTCCTTTGTCTATAGCTAGTTGGCCACTGATTTTTACCTTCGACCATCGAGGACCAATAAGAAGTCTACTCCTCAGCCCTTTTTCTTGTCCGCGCGGACAGTTTCATTTGTCCTTTTTCCACGCACGCACAGCTTCCTTTGCCTTCCTCGCAGCGCTATGGCATTGTTCCTCTTCTACGAGCTAGTTGTCCACACATTTCCGCCCGTGACCATCGAGGACCAATAAGAAATCCGATCCTCACACTTTTTCCCTGTCCGCGCGGACAGCTTCGTTCGTCCCTCGCACGCACGTGCAGCTCCCCTTCCTTGCAAGCGTCTATGACTTCGTCCTTTTTGCACGCGTCTAAGCATTCGTCCGTCCTTTTTCTGGGACTACTTGTTTACACTTTTTTGCGCCTCGGCCCTTCGAGCAGCGCGATAAAGAAGACTGCCGCGACTCGGGCCTCGGCTTCCCCCTTTTTTTCTGCAAGAACGCACTACTACAATACGCTCGTCTTTCTTGCACGCATCTAAGGTGCCACCGCCCTTTTGTCTAGAGCTGGTTGTTCATACTCTTTCCCCCGGATCATGGAGCGTCGGGGTGAAACCTGATCTCCGAAGTGCACGTGTTTTTTTCGCCAGGTTTACAGCTCTTTTCCTCCTTTTTACACGTGTTTAAGAATTCGCTGGTTTTTTTCTAGGGCTAGTTGTTCACACCCCTTTTCCCCTCGCTCTGTCGGACACTGATAAATGCGGGGACCGCGAACTCGCCGAACCTTTCGCCTTCGCAGCGCGCGTATTACGCTCGTTTTTTTTCGCGTACATACGATTTCACTCGTGTTTTTTTTTCGCGAATGTACTATTTCGCTCGTTTTTCTTGCACAACTCAAGCAGTGGGCATTATCCAAGCGTCTGACGACTATTTTAGAGATAAATGAAGAAGATGTGGGAATGTTATTCATTACATTCGCCACGAAAGTGATAATCGTGGAAGATGCTTCAAATTTTAAGTAAACTCACATTTTGCACTTTTAAATACTCTGAGACCAAGGGCGTCTGCAGACTTTTTTCCAGGGGGAGGGGCAACTTTGAGAAACGGTTGAGTTGACATGCGGCGATTAGTTGCTTATTTGAATCCATTTTGTAGCGCCAATTTAATTAAAATTTTCAAATTTAAATTTAAAAATATTCCCTTCCTCAGTATAAACTGAATAAGGATTAGTTTTTAAAAATAAGCGATTGTTTGTGAAGCCAGGGGAGGGGCAACAGACACTAACTTCTTCTGGATTTTTAAATGTACCTACATATGTCACTCTCCAAAATTGAGATTGACAAGGACTAATAAAAAATACGTATCTCTTGGATCGTATAGTGTTGAACAGCATGTTTCAAGGAGAAAAGACGAGCAGAGAGATAACGCCGATGCTCGCGATGCAGGTTCGGCTGGGAAAACTCGCGGCTAATTAAAATCGACGTAAAAAGGAGCGAGCGGTGTGAAAGCGTCGTTGTTGCTTCTCCTTAAAATCGTATCGGCGATCCTCTCCCTCGTTTCCACGGCCGAAACACGATATCCCCCTGTTGCTTGCTTGTACTTTCTTGCATCCTCCGCGTTTAATTAAGGTAGAGGTGTAAGCACGATGGGTGGGAACGAGGTAAGAAACGAGGATGAAGGAAAGTGACGCCTGAGAACAGCGGGCGCCTGTTCTCGCGGGAAAGATCGATGCGACGGAGATTAAATTGCGTTTGGCCCGATAAATTTGTTTGCTGGAAAAGCGGTACATCGTGATAATTCGAGCCTCTTGATGGCGGTGATGCTTGCAGGGTTCTCAACAGGGAAGTTTCTTTGGAAAGGACATAGATTGAGATCTAATTGTTGATCGTACATGTAACGTGAGACATATTCGATAAACTGCGACAAAAAATAGATACTATGACAGTGATATTGAGAATTTTCGAATTGGAAAAGTAATCCGAGATTGTAATTCGATAATTATTCCCTTAATAGTAATTTATCAGCTATATTTGGTATATTTAATCTGGCGTTGTTTCACCTGAAAATTCGTGGTATCGAAATGGAAAGTTGCACGCAGAAGTAAACAAACGTGACTTCGACGCGTTGGTAGCTTGAACCGCCGCAGACAGTTGCGTGTTTTCGTTTGGTAGTTTTAGTGATACTTGCGCGGTGAAACGGAACAAACGTATTCCGATCGTTGAAGGAAAAACACGGGCAAAGCACCGCGAAGTAGCGTTCAACCGCGTACTGACGGGTTCTCGTTTCCACAGGGAGGACCATCAGACGTATCAGCCCACGGTTCTCTTCAAGAGAACGAAGCACCACAAGGGCTCGATATATTGTCTCGCGTGGACACCGGATGGACAGCTGATGGCGACCGGAAGCAACGACAAGACTGTCAAATTGATGCGTTTCAACGCCGACACATCGAATCTCGAAGGTAAACGGAACACTATTTAACACCAAACTCAAAGAAATATACTTTCATTCAACTTTCAAAAATGTCCCGGTAAAAATTATCAAATTACAACAACCCCGCGAGTCGATAAATGTCACCGGATCAAATTCTTACGTACCTACTCGTGTGACGGTAACTACTTAGTTACGCCCAACAACTTCCTATTTGCCACTGTATTACGAGGACAGTAACCACCATGTGTGATTCTTGCATAATGGACTTCAGAAAAACTTTCTCCGCCGCGAATGCCACGTTCCTCACCAACCTGTGCTCCTTGCAGGTCAAGAAGTCGAGCTGACGATGCACGACGGCACAGTGCGCGACCTGTGCTTCCTGGAGGACACGTCGAACAAGTCGAGCTTGCTGATAAGCGGCGGGGCAGGTGACTGTAAGATTTATGTGACCGATTGCGCGACAGGCACACCCTTCCAGGCGCTGAGCGGTCACAGCGGCCACGTGCTCACCCTCTACAACTGGGGTGGAGCGATGTTCGTGAGCGGATCGCAGGACAAGACCGTGAGATTCTGGGATCTTCGGACGCGGGGGTGCGTCAACATGGTCACACCGGCGACGGTACCCGGCAGCAGGGTTAGTTAAGCTCCTCTCTGAAGGATATCACGATTTCTTAGGTCGTAGACCAAGTACTCTATCCGTCGAGTGGTACGAATTCATCTCTGACCGATTTCGAGGCTGTAGAACTTCGAAATCGTCCGAATACTTTGCAGAGCAATCTAGAAGCTATTTCGATCATTCTAAGTACAGTAGACGTCAGAAATCAACGGTTTTTCAACTCGACTGTGTAAGCTTGTACCACTTGGCTCCTCAGTCTTTTAAAACAGGCTTGTTCGCGTTGAATAAAAGAATTATGGATAATGATGAGATAACGATGAGATCATAATGTAATTCTACTCTCATCGTCCGTCTTATTTTGAATAGCCAGCTAACGTAGCGGTTTCTTGAGAATCTGATTCAACAGTCTTTCACCTCCACTGTACAGCGAAAGACATAAGATTCCCACCAACTGAACAGGCCTGTTTCGAATATAGTTACATATCATCGTTCGCCGAGAAGGTAATGGACGAATCTGAAAAGTCTCTGTTCCCTTAATCTTCTCGGTTAGCGCTTTCTTCCTGTCATCGGTCCTGATCGCAGAAATCCTTCCTCTCCCAGGTACGAATTCGATCGGGAATCAGAGAAATCGTACACAGGGGAATCAAGTACAGTCTCTTAATTAAAACGCGACTAGCATGAAATTGTAGAATGCTCGTTTTGCAGCTTAGAAAGGATTACTGTCGACTCACGACGCGTCCAGCATGCATCGACGGCATCGATTTTGGTTGTTTAAGTTCCGTTTTCAGTTCGACGTCCGATAAAGCTTCGACCCACGTTATTCGGTCGCACAGGTCATCCCTCCTCGCCACGAGTCACTCCACTTCTTTCTAGATCTTTAGCTCTAGTTCTCGCTTTCTCTCAGGATCGAAGTTTTATCGGACGTTCTTTCGAATCTACGTGGAACAGAATCAGTATCGCGTCTCTGATCAGCATCTGATCCCCCTGCAGGTCGGCAGCCCGGTAGCGGCGCTCTGCGTGGACCCCTCTGGACGCCTGCTCGTTTCCGGCCACGAGGACAGTAGCTGCGTCCTCTTCGACATAAGGGGCGGTAGAACCGTCCAGTGCTTCAAGCCGCACGCCGCTGATATCAGGAGCATACGCTTCTCCCCCTCAGCGTACTATCTGCTCACCGGCGGCTACGATAACAAGCTTGTCCTCACGGACCTGCAAGGTGAGTTTCCGGGATTATTGTAGTTGCTGCATAATTGAGGGAGTTCGAGGTGTTCGAGATGAAACGACAAGCTCGTTTTTAGTTGCATTTAGAATCGCTTCGATGATTGATGCATAATCGAGCAGTTGACACGCTTAATGATGCAAGTGCCAGAATTGAACATTTTCTATATTTTATTTTCGCAAACTTATAATAATAATAATAATAATAATAATAATAATAATATTTATTTACGGGACAAGCCCATTAAGACTTGTGATCTCACCTCCGTCTTGCGACAGCCCTAGAAACTAAAATAAATTATTCTAGCACTTACCGCATTTACTACCGTATTCACCATGGAATTTGCATACTTTCTCACTAAAAAATAATGTTTGGCACTTATAATCTGCCTGGCTTTAACACGCGATTTACTTGCGTTAACCTATCAAAGGACTTCCGTTATTTGGGTGACTTTTGATAGACAAGCTGTAAGCGTTTTAAAAGCTTTTCACCTCGCCCTCTGAAATTATTGGCAGAACATTCTGGTAACTGTAACTATAACTGTCCATACTTTTGCAGGGGATCTAACGATGCCTTTACCCAGCGTGGTCGTGGCCCAGCACCAAGACAAGGTAATCTCCGGGCGATGGCATCCGACGGAATTCTCGTTCCTCAGTACCTCTGCAGACAAGACAGCGACGTTGTGGGCCCTGCCACCGGTGTAGACTAATACACGCTGAAGACCAGCGTCTAGCATTCGCTCATCCTTTTTTTTTTCTGCGACCATCATTGCATTGTATCTCGATCGTGATCGTTCGTTCCACTCTCCTCGATACGACGAGCCTCGAGTTTACCCTTTCTTTTCTTCATATTTCTCAAAAAGAAAAGGAAACGCGGTACTAAGTTCTGCTGTAATCGAAACAGGACGAGTATGATCATTTTTACCGCGGAGAAATTAGAAATCGTTGCCGGAAACGACGAGATCCGAAAACGAGAGGAACGAGCGATCGCGAGCGATATATCATCGACGTAACGTACAACGCGGGAAGAAAGTTCCGTGTATTCGCGCGCAATTCAACCATGACCAATTAAAACTTTCTGAAAGCCCCGCGCGCCGACGCGGAGGTGTGTAATCCAGCGCGACGCGCGACGCGATTTAACGGCGCACGCGTGGAAAAGCGCGTTACTGCTACGAAGTAAGAGAGGAAACGGAAAGGGAAAAGGGAAATGTTACGCGCTTCGAGATCCTCGGAAGGGAGGAGTGAAAGTGTATTCTCGCGTGGAGACGATACCGAGTATAAAAGCATCGATCGTCTGTCTGTGTGAATCATAAGACTGCGGAAGAATGAACGGAGAAATTGGTCTCTCTGTCGAGATACTTAAACGCGAAGCTGAAATGGCTAGGACGCTGAGAGCAGGGCGTCGTGACAAAGAAAATCAACGGGGACACTTTCATATTAGTTGGAGTCTAGCACTTTTCTCGTAGATTCGCGCTGGTAACGTTTGTCTCCCCTTTTTATAGTGTTTCTTCGCGATCGTGTTCGCCCCGATGTACATACGTTAGCGTAGCGTTAAGACCGATGATCGTGGGAGAAAGGAAATCCCGCTAATGGCCCCTTATAATTTCTCCACGCTATTCGTTGCGGGCAATTCTAGATTCGCGTTCAGTAACGTTTCTAAAATCTCCCCGCGGATGTTCCGATCAATTGCGCCGCCTGCTTGGTTCTCTTCTGTTGTGTCTACTACTGGAGTTGATTGTATTAGATTGGTGCGTACGAAATGTTGTCAGACACTATTGCAATCAAGGACGCTCCGAGATCATTTATATTTCTTTCGAATTTGATACATGATTTGTGTTTCGTTGTTTCTGATTATTCCAAAGGCGGAAATTTCTGTTGGTACTTGTAACGTTTCAAAGGAGATCGGCTGGTAATTACGCCGAAGCGAGGGAAGGAATGAAAATCTGTAAGTGTAAGACTAGAGAAGGTGGGGACTATAGTACAATTGAATATTCTAATCCATTCGGTACCTGTTATCGCGAGATTCGCCCAATCTGTTGCAAAATAAATGTTGAACAAGATACCTGGAATCTTCTTGGAGAACCAAGACCGCGTAGATGTATTTCATATGCACCAACCTAATATTAGTCTTCCAGCTCTTATTGTAACTCGCTCATCGAACAAACGGGGCTTTCTCCCACCAATACTCTCCCCCTGTCTCATCGATCCCCCGAAGTCACGCCAAATATTCGCATGTTACGCATATTATTAATATATAGATACTCGTATTAAGAGACTCAAGACGCAACATATACGTACGCTCATATTAATCGCTATTTTTTACCGACTAAAACGATATGAGAGGAAACGAGACGTTTCTCTGAGCGTCGGAGGACTAAACGGTTGAACGCGGACCGATCGGGAAATAAAGTGACGCTGTTAGCACGGTAAGCGTGAGCGAAGGAGGATGAATCTAGGTTTAAGTTATTGCTTATCGCAATCGCCAAAGTTCGGAGTAGCCGTGAACCCGGAACAGACGGCGGAAGCCTCGGCGTGCCCGAGACTTCCCCGATAGAGACGCATCATTTCTTGTACATACGCACGTTTTCGTGGTGGCCGTCGATTTTTAAGCGGCGACGACCGTGCCTCCTCTCGTTTTCTTTCTATTTCCACGTCCACCAGACGGGGACAGGACTTCTTCGTCCCTCCGCGCTCGTTCTCCGCGCGACTAGCAATCGCACCGCACCTGAGAACTTGCAAATCACATACGTACACGCACCGAATGCAACGAGAGAGGATGAAAAGAGGGACGCGCTAGGAAACAGGGAGAAAGATGCGGCGAATCGAAAGCTTCGGATGACGGAGTCGCTACTCGCTGCGTCCACGGCGATCGTTTCGATGATTAAATACCAGCGCGCCGTACTTTCTCGACGAGAGAACGAAATTATTCTGCTTCACGCGATCCGCGAAAGTAATTTCGTTCGTTTGCACGACGTATCAGGATCGGCGAGCTCTGCGCGACCAGGCTGCCTTACAATCGATCTTTCGTTTCATCCGACACTTAGGGCGCGCTCCGGGATCCAACGATCAAGCAAGAAGTCGAAAACAATGGAGTGAACAGTTTTAAAATAAAGGGGAAGCAAAGCGTCTGCAAGAACGACGCCGCGTGCAAGCATCCGCTTCCGTGTAGCAATTTGTCGTGCCTTCTGTCGTGGCTGCTTTCGGCGATTCAAATTTATTTTTATATATTTTTCGTGCCCTCCCCCTTTAACCACGTCTCCGACCCACCCTCGTATCCCCCTTGCACCCCGTTTCGACACCCTACAAATTATCCCCAGACCCGACATCCCTCGGATATACATCATCCCATCGAACTCGTAAAACGCTAAAGTTAAAAAACCTCTTCGCTATCTCGTACGATTACTATCGTATTCTAATATATATGATATACATATAGCATAACTTATAACTTTGTACTTTTCCTGTAGATACGACATAATACTGTCAACGTCTAATTTAAACAATAAAATTTACGTTATTAAACGATGTTACTCGTTGGTGCAATCGACGCTCCCCGGATGATATCTGCTTTTCAATTCACTGCATTTAGGTTTTCAAAGTTTAATAGAAAAGGCTTTTGCGACCTCTTATAGCTATATGAGGAACTAAATTTGAAGTATCAGCGAATCCGCATTTTACTATTAGTCTGCTTTACAAAATAGTAGCGACCAATGGCGCACTCAGAGGGGGGCTCCAGCATCTCCAAATAAGGGGCTTTGTAAAATGAAAAGAAAGTTGAATTTTATTCTTTAAATAAATTTTTATAATCACCTAATAAATTTTATGGAATTTTCAATAAAAATATTTTATTCGTTCAATTCGGCTCCCTCCAAATTAAATCCTGAGTGCGCCACTGGTAGCGACTGATTCGAAATTAACTGATAATTATTTACTTTTAACACTCGGAAAATCCTAACAAAACAATCTCGCTCCGTGGAATAAAGTCGTTGGTCGGTGCGATCAAAGAAGCATTCAGAGAGAGCGAGAGAGAGAGAGAGAGAGAGAGAGAGAGAGAGAGAGAGAGAGAGAGAGAGAGAGAGAGAGAGAGAGAGAGACAGAGAGGGGTGATCCCTCGCTAATCGCACCCCCGCCAGGTTTCCAGAATTTCCGATAATAGACGCGATTAAGTCGGTAAAAGAGATTATCCCCGAGTGTCGAAAGGGTACCGGGGGCCCGCCGGACCGTCGACTTTTCGAAAATTTCCCATAATCACCGGGCAATCATGTAATCTTCCACCCGCGCGCTTTACGCGCCGGGCTAGCCGATTCTGTGAACGGACGTTCCAGTTTACGAAACTTTAAATGAGACCGCGGCGGGGGATTTCGATTTACCCTCATTACGGGCTCATCCACCCGCCCAGGCAACCGGCAATTTCGTAAGGGAGAAATTTATGTACGGTCGAGGAATTAACGCTGCTGACGAAACGCGGACGTTGCCTACGAACTCTCGAAAGTGGCTATTACACAGGCTTTCCAGTTAACCAACACTTGAAACAGTGTAAAATTATATAAAATCCCTTTTTACCAACTTTCGATACGAAATTCAGCTCCTCTATTTACAACTTTACTTTCCAATTGGTAAATCAGGTTACATGCGGTACATGAGTGCAATTCTGCGGTGTTTGGACAATGCCGAATAACGATTATATTACATTAAAAAGATACGTATTTAAAACGTGAAATGAAAGAAGAACATCGAATCTCTCAGAGGCTAGCAGTAAAAGATCCCCGAAGCTGCCTTGGGGGACTCCTCCTCCACCCACGAAATTCCTAGTCGGCGGTGGCATCCGTCGATTCGACGAACTGCCTCCCCTTCGTCGGTCCGCGGTTCGCAAATATTCTCGAAATCCTCACCGCGGGCCTGAGTCCCTAATTGCCGGGGCGCCGGTGGACAAAGGCGGTTTCCTCCCCGTTCAGCACCACCTACGATCGGAATTCTATCCCCCCGCGGACTCGTAACGCGCGCGCTCACCGTTGCACAGACTTCAGGAATGCCCCCCGAGCTGCGACGGTCCTGTAATGTTACGTTTTCGGCACGAGGGAGGGACATCGATCCTCGGGCTCTGCGATTCCAAGTCGGCAACGAACGTCCGCCGCTAGCGGGGCTCTGGAAGCAACTTGAAGCCTCATCCGGGCTTGCACGTTTCACTTGGAAAGTATAGCTCGATGGTAAGCAAGCTCGGCTCGTCCCTGTAGGAAAAATTAGGCAGCCGCCTAGAGCGTAAAATTGCCAAGGGGCGCAAAATGGTATTTCCATAATCGGCATTCTTTAAAATAAAGTTTTAAATTAAATAGTACAAGTTGTACTACAAATGTTTAAAGCTACGAATAAAAATTCAGGGTAAGGTCATCAAAGAACTGAATAAATGATTAAGGACTCCATGAAAACACGTTTCACCACTTTTCACTCCCTTAGGGGCTGATTAAGGCAAAATGCTGAATCTGGTTTTTAGGCATCTGCGTGGGTAACCTTTGTAAGTAAAAACCAAGTTGATGTCTAATCGGGTTGGAATTTCAAAAAATCCCTTCTTATCGAGCGCCTACGTCGCAAAAGGAACACGCCCTCCGAATTTCATGTCTCTAGGGTCAGCGGTTTGGGCTGGACGGTGATGAATCAGTGACACAACGATTATATAAGTATAGATAAAGGGCGCAATTTGGCAAGTTTGTCTAGGACGCAGAAAGTGCTCAAGCCGGACCTGGTGGTAAGTGACTTATTTTACACGTAAACTCAGGCCCGGATTAAGATTTTTGGAGCCCGGGGCTATCCAACCTTCGAGGGCCCCCGTGGTTGAATAAGCGGGGGGGGGGGGGGGGTTAGTAACAAAAAGTTAAACAATAACGAATTTAAATTGCTTAGAACGGGGCCCCCCTGGATAGTGGGGCCCGGGGCTGCAGTCCCCCCCCTAGCCCCCCCCCCCTGAATCCGGGCCTGCGTAAACTATTAACTGGAGCAAACATTTCTACAAACACAGAACAGTGCAATAACGACAACAAATGAGCAGATCGTTAAGATCGTACCAAGCGTAGGTAACAGTTACACGGCCAAGACAGCTTCTCGTTTAAACAGCCACGGGATTACAGTTCACCGTTAAATCGCGGTTAATAGAGATAAAAGAATCCCAAGAAAGGCCGTCATTCGCGGCTAATGAATACCATTAATGTTTAGGTGCAAGCGTTTATAGCTACTTAGCGAGCGCGAATCTAAAAGTCATCGCGCCTAAAACGAAGGAAAGGAGCGAGGGTATATCGCAGCGGTATAGTTTGCAAGGGAATAGCAGAGTGAAATAATTGGCACGTGCCGCGACCGATTCCGTCCACGTGAAATTCCCGAGGTGAAACGCTCGCGAGTCGCTCGACGTTGGAAACGTAATAACAATAATCAAGCGGTCACGGTTCCGAGAAGAATCTTGTATTTCCGACCCGTTAATGGAGACTCGCAATTAAACAGAATCGAGGGGGAGACAAGGTTCGGGGCGGAATCGGGGACCGTAAGCAAATTTACGAAAAAACGATCTCGCCCATCAGCCACGGACGAGACGCACGGTTTAGGGGCCCCGAGTGTTTTAATAGAAGAGGACGCTCGCTGCATTAGGCTAATCGGCACGTTAAATAATTCATCGCGCGCGAGGCATTCAAATTAATAACGTATTACGGGAATCGCCTCCAATCGGGCCCGAAATGCGGGGATTGCTTTGTATACTCTATCATTTCTGCAGTGGTTCTCCCGTCCCCGCTCCCGACGTCCTCTTACTATGTTAGCTTTTAAGCATCTCCAAGAATTACGCTGATGTCTGTCATTACTCCCCTTCAAATTGAACGAAATTTATCGGATAATAATATTAATCTCTGTCCTCGTATTTGTTCTTTCTTTAGGCTAAACCACTGCACGGTTCTGTTCTACGTGAAAAGTATACCAAGTTTAATCTCCCTCCTTCGCTTTAATTTCTGCCTTGTTTCTAAATTTAAGCGATTCCTTTTCCCTTAAATATGTGTTGCTTTGGTGCATTCTGGTCTGCAATGATTATACCAGTTTAACGTACTATATTCGCTATGCCCATCAGAAGCTTTCTATAATACATAAAATTTAAAATCTACTTTATGGATATAAAAGATCCCACTCTGGAACGAGTTGCTGCGTTCAAAGAAATTAAATTTCTAATTTCTACCGTGAAGAGTGTTTGAACGCAGAAGGCTTTGTAAAACGCGTGCGCACCGCTGCCAGTCGAAATCGCATTCAAATGAGGAAAGGACCTCGAAAGCAGAGAGACGGCCCTCAAGCGCGTCCCCGGAGCGCGTGTAATCATTCTCGGAAGGGCGATTCCCGTCGAGGGATGATGATGATAATAATAATCTGAATGCGCCCACTTAGCATACGTGTAATTTACCGCTTAGGATGATTCCGTCGTCTTCGTCCACAGCCGCGGCAGAAGCTCCGACGACCGAGCCAGAAATTCGTAATCACCAACCGGGGGGTTGGAGCCTGCGGCGTCTGGCCCAGAGACACGATTATCTGACGGAATGAAATGCAAGGGAAAACACGAGCAATTTCTGGCCCACTCCTCGAGACAGTCGAAGAATTGGTCCTCCGGTCGAAGAAACGCTGGCCGAACGGAGGAGATTTCAACGGCCGCAAGCGCAGGCACTTGCTTCTCTCGATGTTCTTGTACATATCTATCGAAGTTACTACTTTCAGAATATGTGCAATATTTTGTATATTGGATAGGTAATTAATTTCGACCCGTCTTCGAAGGATCACCATGTAGTCTTCTTTAATCTTTTGGTTCACTGATTGATGCTTCGTTTTCGATAGAAATGTGATCTTCATTTGAGAAAGAGGGAGGTGAAAGAATTGCTCTAATTTGGTAATTTCAGAGAAATTAGAATTTGACTGAATATAATGATTGCGATTGTTTGGGAGTATTTTAACTTTTATGAGATAGATGAGATTCATAAATTATACGCTTCCCCCGAAATTAACTAATTTCCCCTGCAACGATTTGGAGGATAGAAATTCTGGCAGAGGAATATAATATGTCGAAACACGTATAATCTTCGCGGTCCCGTCCTCGCGCCTATTCAAATTCACCTTACCTCAGGCTTTCCGCGAAAAGCGAATTTGTTTGACTTGAAATATGGTGATTAAGAGAGCGCGAGCAAAGCTTCGCGTGACAGGAAATGATAAACAGTTGGACGAGACACCGAAAGCTGCGAAGAAGTGAGTCCCGGGGGTGGAGAAAAAGGTACTGATTATAGGTCCAGATTATTATAGGTATTTTTGCAAAAATATTTGCATGAATTCATGAACGAATAACAGTCGTTAACTCGCTCTTAGTCGCGCAACTTGGTCACGGAAGGGAAGAAAGATCGCCAAAAATTCAAGCAAAGTCAAAGGAGTCACAGGAGAAACAGCATCCAAAAATTGTCTCAAACAAATCGAACCCACCGTAAATTCTGCTAAAATAAATTTTAAACAATTCCTGTTTCTCTAGATCAATTCAATTATTCCTTTCATTCCAGAAAAAGAACAAAGAAACTAAATAGAATAACACGCCTGAATGCCCTCTGCAGGTATGTACTTTGCACGGTAACATGCTCCCAGTAACTTACAGGACAATGCACCATTGCGTCCGTCAGATTTGAAGTAGAAAAGGCATGTCACTCGAACGTCAGCCTCGCAGATCATTGAAAGCGCGAGTGGCAATCATGGCGTCGCAATTAATCAAGGTCGATCACGTTGATTCCTGGCCTGTGTAGCCAGGGGGCGAGGGTGGTGCCGCGCCATAAGTCTCTGTAATAGCTAATATCTCACGGGAGTCGTACAATCGCGAATTGGTTACTAGTTACTACTTACATGAGTGCGCGTGATTTATCGCCGCGGGGCGGCAGGCGGAGGCGGCGGGAAGACGGTTGCAGGAATGGACAGGGTTGCGAGGGAGACAGATGAAAAATAGAGGACGCCAGGGCGGTATGGCGATCGAGAAAGAGGGATGAAGGGGACGCGAGTGTGAATCGCTCGAGAGGCTCTACCGCGGCCAATTAGGGGCCAGTTTTAATCGTTCCGCGTCTAATTGCTGGCCCATTACATTGTCTCTCCAGGGTAAATACGTCCGACTAAATACCCCCGTCAGCGGAAAGAATTCATGCCCTCGGAAATCATCAACGTGTAAACACCAGGCTGCGAGTCCTGCGAGGGATTAGCGAGCCAGTGCTGTTAGATGTAGGGTTTATACAAAAACCGACTTTTGAAAAAACCGGTTTTCGAATTCCACTATTTCCAAAAAACCGGTTAAACCGGTTTTCGAATTTTCACAAAAAATATAGTTAAAGTAGTAAGTAAATATTTGTACTTATTTTAAAAAATCTCAGTTTCCTTAATATTATGGAATTACGAAAATATAACAAAATAAAATATACTCTATCTATAAAAAACCAAATAAAAAAGAATATAATAATTAAAGCCCGTACAAAATATAAATATTTTAAAAGGTGTTACCAAATTATATATCTTTATTCCTTTAGTATTTTTTTTTTTTTTTGAGAATATTATTAGTTTTGCAGTAAACTGTTACCTACTACATAGTTTTCAATTAAATAATTAATTCATTTCTGCATATTAATTCTAGTATTTATATAAAACCGGTTTTTTAAATTTAAAACCGGTTTTCGAATTTTACAAATTTATAAATAAAACCGGTTTTTAAACCCGGTTTTTTAAAATCGACAAACCCTAGTTAGATGCCTTCGTAATTACGGGGCGAGGTTAATAAAATTTATGCACTCTGTACGAAGCTATGGAGGAAAGATACTTGTATTTGTTCTACTATATATCTTGTCGTTGATAGGGGCGTCTATACCTCCCCCTTGATCGTCTCTATCTGGGCTCTCGCTCCAGGTTGCATCGAGTACCTGCAAATCCCATATTCTTAGACTCCTTATACCTCGATATACAATTCCTAGATTTCTGTCACTTCGCCGTGACATTAAAATGTATTAGAAATTGCTAACGACCCTTTCTTCTGGAGTAGAAGGTCCCAAAGCTTACGTATCGGCCACAGCACGCAGCGAGCCCCGCTCTTCTCTAATCCGAGTCCCTGACGCTCTCCGTTGGAACCGGTCGCTCTTAATAACCACCCTCGCACATATGGCCTAAGGATCACCGCCGCGACCTACAATCACGCCATAGACAACTCGCAGCGACTCGATCATTATCACGGCCAATAATCACCGGGACGTATTCAGCTAAGTGCTCCCCTCTGCTGTAGAGTCCCTCTTTCGCTGGCCGCCTCGGTCCCATTCCTCTTCTTCTTTTCCATTTGCCCGTCCCCGTTTCAGCTTTATCTCTCTGTTATTTGGCCCAGCGACCAGCGATAATCAAGGAGTGGGTTCCACCGTTGGATGGACGGCATCACTAATTCGCTCCAATTACGCGGGACGATTAAAAAGATTTAATTGTCCGACGCGCCGGAACCCCTCCAGCGACGCCGCATTCGTCTGCGCGGGAGGACGGAGAGCTCGTAGCTTTTGCTGGATCATCTGGGGCGCTTTAATATCGTGGCTCGCATGCTAGGAGCTCGCGTTTCACTTTAGCTTGCGCAAACCCCTCCGAACAAGGAGAGGAGGCTATCTACGACAAGTTAAGACAAGGCCCCCGACGACTGCACCCGCAACGAAATTAGAGAAATTAGATTCGCCGCGGGATGCTTCCGCAAGGAGGATGCCAGTCGAATCCAGGAGCTGTCCCGCGCAGGATCAGATATCGCCCGGCCGAAGATTCACGCAGGGTGAGGGCTGCGGCTGGAATCATCTCACAGAATCTCGTCTCGTTGCCGTGGCCCGAGGACGTTCTCTCGCGGCGGGGCACCGCGGTCCCGCTCGTATCCGCGCAGGAGCAGTCGTTTATAATCAGGATCAGCCGCCGTGTCCTTTTTCGCGTCTCCTCCCGCGAAAGTCAGGGGCCGCGGGACCCCCTTTTCCCTTTCTTCCCAGCCGAAGGCGTCCCGCTGCTCCCGAGGGCGCGCGTATCTTCACGGGACACGCCGGGGACTCGGCAGTAACCTCTAATTAAAATTAACGATAATAAGGACGCGAGGTAGCCGGCTACGTTACCCCCCTCGAACCCGGCTACTGTCAATTAAGCCGCGGTCAAGCGGATACGACGTATCTCAGGGCCCCCGAGTCGCGGGCTTATTTCGAAGGATCCTAACCGCTACGCTGCGAAATACCAACCCCATTTTACAATAGTAGCTAAATATTTCTCCTCGGAGCCTAATATCTCCTCGCTCGGCCCCTTCCGAATCTTCTCGCCCTTCGGAACCCGGAACCCAAACGCTATGAGCAACTTCTTAAGCTTAAACTTGAATTCAAATCGTAGTTACAGAATCGTCAATGCCCATTCTTCCCTTAACTCTACAAACTACAACCTCCGCGACTCGCCAAGGCAGAATTCTCCCAGCGTCCTTGATACACTTCTCCGACCCCAGAGAAAGCTGAAGACCCGCGCGAACCCCGTCACGCGCGAGTTATTCGCCCCGTCGCTGGAGTATCAATTAACGATTCCTCGGGCAGCTCGATCGGTGGGTGCTCCGGTCGCGATAAATTCCACGGCCGGGGAAAACGCGAGGGAGCGTCTGGGCACGTAGGCCGGTTGTAATTAATGACAGGTGTCCAGGCGCGCTTTAACGAGCGGTGCCCGAAAATGGTGGTGGCTGTTTCCCTCCTCTTTCCTCCGTTTTCCATCGGACGGCAGGGCTTCCAGGATGTCGCAGCTGTACGGGAGAGGCGGCCCGTTTTGTTCCCAATAAATTCTAGGCACGCCCGAACGAGGCGCCGTCTCGCGTCGCCTGTGTATTATCGCCTCGCCTAATAAACCTATAAATTCCCCGGTGAACGCCGACGTATATGCGCGTCCGAGGAAACGGCGCGCCACTTTATGACGCGCCTTCCACCCGGCACCGGAGATATAAGGCACGGGTATGAACGTAAAATCGAGACGCTGCAGCGCGGTAATTAAATGGAGGAGCCCTCTATTCCAGTCCCTCGTTCTCTTTCGTAATGGCGACCCCGGGAAGGTGAAGCTGATCATTCTTCTGGGATCTATTTCGTGGTATAGTGTCGTCGAACACTAGTGATTGTGAGAAGGATATCATTGTGGGTGCTTGGACTTGTATTGTTGTTTGGTGTTGCCTCTACTGCGTGTGCAAGGTAGGATCTTAAAATGTCGACTGTCTTTAATTAAGGAGTATGGCTCTATGATTGGCCAGGCTTTCGTGGTGCACTCGCGAAAGTGCTTGGTAATTGAAAGTCTATGACTATGAGGAACTGTGTATGAATAAGAAGTTGTATGAGAACAGGTAGGTTATTAAGGTCATAGACTGGGCTACTGAACTCGTTAGTAAGAGCTTCCTTTATTCCTAGATTCAGTAGATTTTTTCTAGAAACCATTCACTGTAATCCCTTAGACTTCACGTTTAATGATCGTGTAATTAGCGATGTCGATTAGTGGCACCGTGCAGCGGCAGGGACTCGAAACTTGCAGCAACAGGTGCCTCGTGGTCGAAGAAAGCAAGAGAGCGGAGAACTGAAAAGATATCAAACAAGGATTCTCTCTACTCTCTACTACTTTTCACCCTCTTCCTTTCCTCATTTTCTTCTATCGCGATTTTCTTTCTTTCCATTGCAATTGCTATTTGACTTTAAGCATTATCCCCATTTACTGAAATGGTTCTCTGACTCTATAGTAACAAATTTTCAAGACATTCGCGATATGATAAAACGCGCGAAAATCTGCTGATGCAGAAACGGAAGAAAGGGGACGAGGGGCGCGATATCACTGGCATGACAGAGCCAAGTTCGCAACGTGAGATCGCAGAAAGTTCGCGATCACGAAGTACGAACGGCAAAATGCGAAGATGGGTGGGCTGGTCTCTGGCAGCTGACGGTTTAGCATAATCGCTGCAGCTATTTTTTCGGTGGACGACTTGTGTGGTCATCCAAGCAATTAACAAGCTCCGGAGCACACAATGTACGTAAAAATCGCGATCTGATTATCAGCTGGTTGCGTTGCGTCTTTTAAACCGATGAAAGAGCAACGCGAAGAGGACGAAGTAGGTACACTAAAACCTATCTCGCCTGAAAACCAACGAAAAGAGTTGCATCTCGAGTTAACATTTTTTTATTTAATTTATTTATTGTCCCTCATTATTGCACCAATTGTCCACAGTGTGGTGAAAGGCGAGGCGTAACGCGGTTAAAAATCCAAACACTATCACCAAATGCAAACACATCTTCCTGCTACCTCGCAATAAAGATCGTATTCTCCAATTTTCCAATTTTCCAATTTTCATCTACATGTAGTGCCAAGAGGCATTCGTATGCAGCGCGCAATAGTATTAAATCACGGAGACCGTGCACACTAAGGTGGCTCTTATTTACTCTTGGTAAAATTTTTTTTCAAGATTTTCTTCGGGGCACCCTCCAGAATAGTTCCAAATAATTAAAAAAAAATCTGTGTAAAGTTTCAGCTCGATCGGATAACGGGATAACCCAGAAAAAAAAACTTTTTTTTTTTAAATTTTGAAAGTTTAAATGCTTCTAGAACGCTTTTTATTTATGAAGGTGAACAAAAAAATGGAATTTTTATTTTCGAGGACTATTTTTTAAACATTTTAGGGGAGGGGGCATATACCGAAATATGAAAAAAAAATTTCTTATTTTCAGTGTTTGATATGTGATGAATGTTTCCTGAAAAGTTGGGGTCGAAATTCGCAAAAATATCGGAGATATAGACGTCATGATTTCGGGTAAAATGATCAATATATCAAATATCTGATGTCTATATCTCCGATATTTTTGCGAATTTCGACCCCAACATTTCAGGAAACATTCATCACATATCAAACACTGAAAATAAGAAAAAATTTTTTTTTTTTGCATATTTCGGTATATGCCCCTCCCCTTAAATGTTTAAAAAATAGTCCTCGAAAATAAGAATTCCATTTTTTTTGTTCACCTTCATAAATAAAAAGCGTTCTAGAAGCATTCTTGCAAAGAAGCAAACTTTCAAAATTTGAAAACAAAAAGTTTTTTTTTTAGTTTTTCGGTTTTTTTTTCGAAAACCGTTTGTCGCACGAAAAATAGTAATAGAACAAAAAAGATGCTCCTTGTCCGGATCTACAACTTTTGTTTGACATATTTTTTGATTTAATCAATAACTTGGAAGACGTTATATAAAATCGACTTCACGAGCTGTTACATAATGATTTAAATGTTTAACGGCCCAGGGGCACCCTTCCCCGTTATCCGATCGAGCTGAAACTTTACACAGATTTTTTTTTAATTATTTGGAACTATTCTGTAGGGTGCCCCGAAGAAAATTCAAAAATCGAAAATAAGAGCCACCCTAGTGCACACCTAATACGCGAAGAGCAGGTCGAAATCGAAGGAGGATGCCGCCGGACACTTTCGTAACTGGTCGACAAGGAAGTTTGAGAGACGCTGGCCGGAAAGTCGAAATAAAGAATCTTAGCCAGCAGCCGCAGTCCATATAAAGCATCCTGTCCTCGGTATCGGGCCGCTATTACGAATATCCTCGCTCCCATCAGCGTTTCGAGAGCGCCTGTCGACAGGTTCACCGCGGGATCGTTTACGATCACGTATTATGCGCACGTGAAGCTACCTGGGGGACATTTACGCGGCGACGTGGATTGGATGTCTCACCATTCGAGTCCACCGGTCACCTGGAGACGGAAGGGGGCAGCCTGGACCGTGGCAACGATCCGCTGGATCCCGAAGGGGTGGCGTAACGTCACGGCGCGAGAGGGGAGGGCGGCCGTCGCGGTTTTTCCGAACCAGAGGATCGTAATCTCGGTGGACGATCGCTATGCAAACTGCCCTGTATTTATAGGCGAGCACTCGTGCCAGCTGCCCGGTACACGAGGTGTCTATGGTGAACGCAGCAGGTTCCTCCGGCAGTTCGTTTCGTTGGGCGATGATGACGAGGAGCACGCTGCCTTCCTGCATCGTGGAATGATCGTCCTCGTGTATCGTCCTCGCCTCGAGAGCTTCTGTTACGGATCTTGCAGCTAGGTGTTGCACTATGAGGTCCTACAAAATCCCGAGGGATTGCAGGGCGGAGAGATTTTGGCCTATTGTAGAAGATGGACACATTTGTAAAAAGATACTCGTGTAGGTCGACAGCACCGCGCATGATCCCCAATCAAGCAACTGGAAACTGTTTCCACGATTGAAACCCTCCCGTAGCTCCTCTGTTTGTGCAAAGTCACGGGCAGACCTCTTAAATTCAATTAAGCGACCCTCGAAACCAGTGGAACCCGATCCCGTATCACCAGTCATCTTCCGCCCTTTCCCACCGCGCTCACGACACGATTATAAAGTGTAAATGAAGTAATCCCGTGGCTAACACTCTCGCACGATCTCGTGCACGGAGCGGTCCCATATAATTACTCGAAAATTTACAGGTTAAAACTTTAATGGAAGAGTAACGCCGAGCCTCATTAACGAAATCACTATACAAACAGGGAAAGTTGAAACAGAAGAAAGAAGCTTGTGCCTTCATACTTTTCTTAGACTCCTGACTACCATTCCCAGCTCCAACTACCACGCGGGATTTCGAAAGCACCCCACGTGCAGCCATTCTGAAAATCGATGCTCCAGTAGCTATCAGGCAACGCCCCCGAATGACAGTCGCACCGCGCAGCGTGTGCGCGCGCGAACAGGTAGCTCGCCGGAGCAACAGGTTGCTGAACGTGACAACAGTCCAGCTTTTCGATTCGACTAGCCAGTAGTCCTAGCAAGGCCGACCGGCGCGGCGCTGCGCCGAGAAGCGCTTATTAGAAAGTCCCAATGCACCGGCGGTATGCGATTGTTCGGCACGATTGTGTCTTATTTAGATTCCTGCCGCATTCCCGTGCTCCCTCTAGCCGCCCGTTGTCTACGGTGAACCGCCGGCCGCCGTGCTCGCCCGTTTTCAGCGCGGCGACAAGCGTTTTCGTGACGCTAGGCTACGGATCGTAACGGTGTCCACACCGCTGCTTGTATCGCGATCCGGCTATTGTGCCGGTGTCGACTGGCTGGTGGCTACTGCAACAATACGGGACACCTCGTTCTCCAACTGGGCGAATGGTTTCGCGTGCACCAGATACCACGTGCGCTCCGTGCTTGTCACGCTCGCGCAAGGACTCGTACTTTTGATCTAGTTCGCTAACTGCGGCGCATAGCTATCTGTTGTCGCGGGGATTGCGTGGGTCGAGGCTGGACTGCCTTATTTTCTGGGATCTTGGTTCTCGGCTGGTTCAAATGGAAGTCTCTGCTGACACGTTTGCCGTTGATGAGAGATCGTTGGACCCGATACTTTAAAGAAAATTCCACTTGTGTTTTTCGACCTTCAATCACTTGTCTGTTTCTCCTCTTTGAATGCAGTCGATTAAGGAAGCTTGATACCCGTGATCAGTGGCGCACTCGGGATTTAATCTTGGGTGGGAGCCGAGTTGAACGGATAGAAATATTTCTAATGCGAATTCAAAAACATTCATTAGGTGATTATCAAAATTTATTTAAAAAGTAAAATCCAGTTTCCTCTTCTTTTTACAAAGCTCTTGAATTACTTGAGTCGTGGTTACATTAATACCCCACTGCTCGTGATTTCACCCACAACGCAACATCCCAGCGAGAGGCGCAGCACCTTAATTCACTGCCCACGGGACTCGCGGAGGAAGGTTTCCCGGGGTGGATCCTCCGACGCGTCCCACCGTTCTCTCTCCCTTTCGTTATTATATCGTCGATGATGAAGTACCGGCCGGGTTACCTAATGCTCGCACAATGGCGACAACGGCGCGTTCCACGCGCCTCGACATAAATCTCCGAACAACGGGCGTATGTGTGCCGCGCGCGCTCACGGACGCGGGCGTTATCTCGCGATGTATCGCGGCACCGCTCGCTAAATATGTTATAAATCCTCCGGTGAAACATTAGGGAATGCTTTGAATGCGCCTAATGCCGGACGTTGACTTTTCCCTCGGTCGGACGCTGGCCGGGCCCAGCGACGAGCACCTACCCCCTATCCACTGCGGAGCCCGGAGATCGAGATCGATAACGCTGGAATTTCCGGCGATACGCTGATCCACGGCCAGAGTGAACCGATCCATCGACGAGAATGCCGCGCACGGTGGCAATAAGCGGGGAGAACTTTCAATATAAATGGGAGATTAACGGCAAAAGCCAAGGAGCGAATCTCTGAATGCAATCTGGCCCTCATTGTGAGAGGTATTGATCACGTATTGAAACGTTGGCTGTTATTTATCGCGACAGGATTGTAAATGGATCTGGATCTGTATAGAGAGGTCAGTGGGTGTGTGGAAGGCTCGGACAAAAGTTCGCCGAAAGGCATGAGGTAACTAACTCGTTTCCTCGGGATAGTGTCGGATTAAGTGGCGGAGGTGTAAATCTCTCTGGAAGTTTCACGCTGATTCCGTGGATAGCGCTGCCTTTTAATACGGCGCTCTCCAATTGGCGGAATTCCAGCACTCAGCGTTTCACCTGTCAATTCCACAACTTCCACCTCGATCGGCCCGCACATTCATGCACGGGGGGGGTGGTTAAACTCGGCTCCTTTAACACGAAAACTGAGCACGATGTAGTGCAAGCTGATGCTCGTGTTCCTCGGGACGCGATCCCGTTGAACGCGTCCCACACGCGAAATCCACTTCTTTTCACAAAGGTGCCAGCACTAAAATTCGTGGAAAAAGAGATACGGTCGGTGGCGAACAATGTAGCCGCCCGACGACGTCCACGGGAATGATTTATTTATGAATCCGCGCCCGAGGAATCATTTATTCGCCACATTCCGGGTGATTTAGAACTGAGACACCTCCTGGGAAATTTATAACGATAATACCCCGGCGTAGCGCTTCGCCACCACCGAAACGAACGAAAGCGTCGCGTAAATCATTACTTTTCGTAGGTGAACGGGTGAGTTATCGTGTCGTCGAGGAAACGCTCGCACCTGCATAAAGCCACTCACTCGAAGGAACAGACTCTATAACCCCTTAAATCTGAACGAACTCTCCTATCCAAAATCTTCGAACTCTATCTTCTTCCAAAATTTATTACACACTTGACCTAAGTAGTAAGTCCAAAATTTGATTAAATCGGTGGTCCAAACGTCGTCACCCATCTGTAGCACCGAACCTAAACTCGAAACAGAGTCACATCGTCAAGACTGTAGATTTTAAATGATCAGATCACGGTGTGTACGAAAGGGGCACCGTGTCATCGTTGCGCGATGCATAGTGCACGGCGTTTCTGCAGCTTCCACCCTCGGTTCGTCGCGGCGAATATAATGGGCTGTAAATAACCGTTTCCCCGGGCCCAGTGCTACGGCGGGAATATTGTTTGCGATGGTAATTGTAATGTTTCCCGGATCTCATTTGCTGGCTTTCAGCCGCTAATATACGGCGGTTTCGTAGCACGGGGCCACGGCCTGGCCATAATTCACTGAAACGCAACAACAAACAGTTCATCTAGACCGGTGGTCGCGTGGGTGCCGCGAACGTTTCACTTTGCCGATCTCCCCCCGTTCTCTCTTCACGTGTCTCCGCGCGTTTTCCTCCCTCGACGCGCCTCGAGTTACTGGTATCCGCCACGGACGTCGCAGCCGGGTCCTGTTACGAGGGGGAGGCGTTTTATAGAGACGTCGCGGGATATGCGACGGTGCAGCGGCGATCCTGGAAATTGATTCGTTGGAGAACGTCGTGGGTGACGAGATCATTTCCTTCAGCACTGGTGGGTTGGTGCTGCTTCGTTTCTATTGTTCCATTGCTCCGTTCGGTGCGCGTCGCGTTTTGTGTATCTTCACTGCTTTGATAGAGGCGATCGTTTAAATTAAGAGAAAACATTTTGGGGGGGGGGAGATACATTGTCCATTGAAATTATGTATTCGTTTAAGGCGGGCAACCACTTTAGGAGACCGAAAATTAGATGATTTTTGGGATTTTTTTTATTGCGAAAAAAAAAACGGAAATTTCCGCAACTCTAACAATAATTTTTTCATGTTTTCATATATCTCTGGTAATTTTTTCAAGTTGTTTCATCCATTGTATTAAGGTGTAATCCGCTGTGTCCCTTGGCGTGTCCTCATCGTCGTTGTCGAATTGCGGGAGTCGTGCAGCTCGCAATTAGCATCTGAACTAGTCCAAAAAATTTTGATACATTCTTGAGATGTTTTTTAAGAACATGAACTTAAATTTTGAAAAGAAATCGAGAATTTATGGTTGGAACGTGTTTGAAAAGAAAATGATCGATTTTTAGCATTTTGTTTCCCGGCATTTTGCAATAATAAATATGTTTTAAACAATCTAAGCTTTCCAACTTTAGGTTCATGTTTTAATAAATTATATTATGTAAACGTGCTCCAAATTTGAAGATGATCCATCAATTAGTTTTTGAGTTATGATTCCCGCAAATTGAAAAAATGTCGTTTCGAGAAAAACACGTTTAAAGTTTCACAAACGAAAAACTCAAACTCAAATGTGTTTAATCAAATGATAAAGTGTCTTACCGATTAATCAGCGATTCCACCCCAAAGCAAAGGTACTATGCTCTACGTCACCAGGTGAGTCATAAAAAGGGACTACCTGACTCAGCGCTCGTGGATACCTGGGCGCGCTTGGGAGTCGAGCGGAGAGTCTTTATCATTTATATACATACCGTTAGAAGGAATCCGAATATCGATTTGAAATTTTCAGGGTATATTCTTAAGATATTTTGTTAATGATTTATGAAATAAAAAAAAATTGATTTTTTGAAGCATCTAAAGTAGAGCTATTGTTTTTGCCCGGGTATCCGGGTACCCGGGTACTCGAGTACCCGGTGAGACCCCGGGTAGAAAAAAATTACTCGGGTACCCGGGTAGACAAAAATTACCCAGGTGTCCATGAGATACCCGAGTAACTGAAGTGTGATGAGATAGTTGAGAATTTCGATTTGACAGCATATTCCGTTCATTACTGAGGTTAGCCGAAAGTGATCGAAAGTCGAAAAACGATCGGCTGTCAAATCGAAATTCTCAACTATCTCATCACACTTCAGTTACTCGGGTATCTCATGGACACACGGGTAATTTTGTCTACCCGGGTAGCCGGGTAATTTTTGTCTACCCGGGTAGCCGGGTACCCGAGTAATTTTTTTCTACCCGGGGTCTCACCGGGTACTCGAGTACCCGGGCGGGCGGGTAGTAAGAGCTCTAATCTAAAGTGGTTGCCCCCCTTAAAGAAAACTACTTGGAAACATTTAGCAATTTCGAGCGCGAGAACCACAAACTCGAGTTCTACCAAGTTCACTTAGAATCTCGATGATTAATTGCAGCTTGTTAGTTAAAATACAGCGATATGCTTCATTTCTCTGTCTGCTCGTTTTAGCAGCCATTATCCCTTCAGCTGTGATTTAACCGTCGCGGAGCGTCGACGTCATTTGCTGGCGTGTTTTTTAATCTCGAAACTGAACGAACAACCGTGTTACGTGTAACCGCCGAAGGGCCCGATTCCCGTGGGTCCCTTAAGATTTCTTAAAGGGCGGCGCAATTATTCGCGTCATTACCGGCATGAATATTCATGCGGGACGCGGCGAAGAAGCCCGCGGGTGAAGTGATTACCACTGATGGGATCAAGTTCAATATATACTTACGAATCCGAATCAATTTACTTACACACGTAACGCGCTCGTAAGTGCTCTGCGGGCTTAATGAATATCGAATTTTAGAAATTGCACACCGCGGCCACGTATTAAACGCCCGTAATGACTTCTTCAGCGGTAGACAGTAATGGTCCTGATTTAAGATCATGTCAAGTTGATGCTGGTAATGAAGTGATAAACGTTATACAGGACGAGCTACTTAAAACCATTACTCCGACTGCTTGTTAAACCGTTCAGATTACGGAACATATTGGGATCTCACTTGCAACCGAGGCTATCGCTCTTTTAAATACACAAATGAATCCCAATAAACTCTAAATCAATTTATATTAATAAACAGACCTAAAGTCACTATGTATCTTCATATTGCCGTTCGAATAAAAAGCTTCTCCCAGGACAATCCTTTCGTTTCCCTTCCAACGAATCCTTTCCGAAGCAATCGGTCAAAGCGATCCGCCCACGCGCCAAGGCCCGCCGCATCCACCTGTCGACGATAAACTGGTGCCTTCGTCTCCGAGTGGATCCCGATCCGCCGAAACGTAAACAGATGTATCCGGGCGGAGCGTATCGCGGCCAGCGCGACAAGTGATTCGCGAAAACTCATTAATATGCGCGGTACGATAAACGGTCGGGGCCGCTGGCCTCGCCGCCCGGAGACGTTAATTACAATTAGAGCGATAATCGCCGGCCGCTCGTTTTCCAGGGCGAACGGTCGTAAATTAAGCATCTCCTGGGCCACGACGTTTATAGGCAATGACCCTGGCCGTCCCGCGAAAATATCCCCACGATGAGGGCGGCCGCCGAGGCCGCGACATAGACGCGCGCAGCTCGATTAAAGGTACGTCTAACGACGCTGCCTTTCGTCGACCGTAAACTAGAAAGCGGCCGGACATTATGGACGATGAAAAAACCGATCGTCGAAATAAACTGCGTAACGAATGAGAGAGACGCCCGTCCCGAAGGGTAGCCCCGTCCTATTCCTATCCTGCGCAATAAAATTTCGATCGTGACGCGTGCGACGCGATAAGCGCGTCCCCGTGGAACGCTGTTAACGTAACTCTCCTCTCCTCCTTTTTTCACATCCACGGAATTATGTGTTGAACGAGGGTTGTAGTTTTCTATCCCCGCGCGAGTGGTCGTAGTTAGCGTCGGGGGCCTTTCTAAACTGTTATTTCGATGGCGAATGCGTGGAAAGGTAATTTACGCTTCGCAGACGGAAGGTCTCTCGTAGAGCGTAGTACGTAGGGGTTCAAATGAACGTTATACTCTTTCAGCTGGCGTCAGGTTGAAGATATGGCTCCAGGGATATTGGTCCGGGATTTACAGTGGCCGGAACGGTGTTCGGCGCGGACGAAAGCGAAGTGTTTTCCGGTTGCGTAACGCTAACAGACGCCATCGATTTCCGCCTCGAAGTGGTTCGCGCGGGTTTCGAAATGGGATCGAGCCGATCTCTGCGCGACACAAACGCTTCCATCGCGCGTCTCTCGGCAAACGAAAGGCTGCTCTGGCACGAGTGGAACCCGTGAATTGATTTATTCGAGCGTCGCATTCCCGGACGCTATCTCACGACCTTAAAAGCGGCTAAACGATTCAATTTGTAGTAATTATAATGCAACCGGCCCGGGCACCGGGGCCTTGGCTGGCTGGCTCGCTGGCTGCTTCGAGCCTGCGCTTTTTTTCATTGGAACCACTTAAGATGCGACGACGTTCCGCGTGTGGGCGTGCGGGGGCCTCGGCCGAATCGACCGACCGCCTCGCCCCGACAATTCCGAGCCTAATCTAAACGATATTGGAGCCGAAGAGACATTAACCACGGTCGACCACGAAAATTCCACCGTACATACGTTATCGTGGCGGCCGCTTAAGCTGCTTTAAGCGAGATGCCCGCGGGGGACGATTAATCGAACCAAATTTCGAGTCCCTCGATTCTCTTCACCGCAACCATAGGAACAAGGAACGCGTCCCCTTTCAGGGTCTCAATCTCGGCGAATTCCATTCACACCCTTTGCTCGAAAATATGGAACTTACTGATAACGACTCTTATCTCGACGCGGAATCTTATGCGATTGATGACAGGCAAGGGCGAGATTAAATTGAATGCTATGGCAATGTATACGTTCCTATTACTTAATTCTTTTGTCCAGTGTAAAGATGCGCGGAAAAATGGCATTTTAGGTACGTTTCTTTTCTTTTTTGCCGAGTTCAAAATTCTTTCTCTCACTTCAAATATAGTGCGGCGAAGGAGTATTAGAGCTGCGCAGGTGAATAGTTTAATTCCCCCGTGCGAGCGGTGAAACGTATCGCGGCTTCGGTGCCAACGAAAATAAAATCTCTTCCTTATTGCGAGCGGAGCGGCGCGCTTACGTGAGAGCGGCTCGCTCGGCACGCAGGTGGTCCGGCGTTAATAGTAACAATAATCCTTGTGTTCATAACCCGTAAACCGTGAAATACTAAGCAACCGCGGCTGATTCAGTGGTCGATCGGGTGCATATCCGTTTGTTATTATCTGACGGCCATTACATCCCAAACCTCCCACGCCGTGGCGAGCAGCGCGGGCAGAAAGTCTCTGGGAGACATCCTGGAGAGATCGATAAGCATTACTTATCCCACACGCGCGCTTATCGGGGAATTATAACCGCGACGGGTCCCGCGGCCGATCCGCGCGGCGAAAAGAATCGTAATTACACCGATTCCACTGAAGAATGAGTTGACTCGCTTCGGCCACGCTTCTCGCCTGTCTCCGTTTCCCATTCGCGTTCGATTCCGCGCCGTGTCGCGGAATGCGGTCTGGGTGTTTCTAGCGATACCAGAGGGCACTTCAAGCCATTTTCTTCTCCTAATACGTTAAACCAGAAAAATCGGCGGTCGTTGTAAGTCGACGGATACTCGGGGGGTTTCTGGTTTCAGCTGGCAATTTGCAGCGTGGGAGTGAGAGATTGTCTCGTGAGCCAAGTTGTGATCGAGGCGTTTAGAAAGAAGGTTAATGCGCGTGAGGGGGTGATTGGTTATACATATGGAAATGATCGCAGTCTCTGGACAGAGTTCAGGGAGAACAGATGTAATGGGAGTTTTAAGAGAATCTACAGAGCGGAGGATGTTTCTAACGAGTTCTTAGGGCTCCAGAAGAGCCTGATATTAAATCCACTAACGTTGTATAAGGAAAATGTTAGCCAGCTCCATCGAATTCGCGGCAGGGACCGACAAAGCTGGCGAGCCCGCGGCAACCGCGCCGGGAAGTATGCCGGGATCGTAAAAGAAGAAAATTTATATGCCCGAGCACGTCATCTTCCACCCCTCATTTCCTTGGACTTGGCGAATTGTCGTAGATACGTATGAAAATAGCCTTCCCGGAATAGCGAAGAATTTAGACCACCAACGCGCGGCTCTTGTCTCAATTAACGCTTAAAGACTCGTCCACACGAAACCACCACCCACTACGCGGCTCGACACGCTGTGTTTGTTCGTAACAAGAGTCGCGGTTGTTATCTTATAAGAGCCGGTGACGATACCGATCTTGATTCATACGGCGGCGCGGAATAATGCGCGGTCGTGCGACGACGAGCGGGCCCAGGCCGGCGGTCGTAAATCACCGTCGTCGTGCTGCTCACCTCTCGCGGATAAAAGAAAGCACGCGCGAAGCTTTCATGAATCTATGTATTACAGCTTAAAACAAAAACTCACCGCGAATCAAATGAAAACTCGGAGGAGTAGGTGGAGAGTCTGAAACACGAGAATAGGGAATCTTGGAATGCGATCCAGAGAAACTGAAGAGTCGCAGAGTACAATGGTATTCGTATCAGATCGTCACGAATTAATGCTACCATGTTTCAGATCTCGTCATCTCCACGCAACGGATTCTGAAAACGATTCCACATTGTTCACTGGTTTCCTCTACTAGGACACCTACCCTGTGTGGAATAATTGTGAAAAGTGTTTCAAATTTATCTAAGAACTCTGATAGGGTAAGTGTGGGTATTACTGCGGACTTTTAAGGTAGGTTAACTTTAGAACCCTCGATACGGCGTTCAAATGAATGAAAGTTCCTCCTTCTTTTTTTAAAAGAAAGGTGGGACCTTAATAATTCCATAAAAAAATATAAGGGCGGGGTAATAAGCACAGTTAATTAAAAAACAAAGAGATTTGTCGATCAATGTCATTGCATGAGTTACTGCGGACATATGCATGTATTACTGCGTGCCAGTTACTAACGAAACACCAGTTACTGCGCATGTATTACTGCGGTCAGAAATTCGTTTCCCATTTCGTATTTCTAGCAGCGCAACAGATAAATGTTCTTTTAAATAACACAGCCGTTGGCTTTTTCTTTTATTTCTTGATTCCTTATCACTTGAATTTTTTCTCGGCATGCTTACAGAGTTACACGTGATTGCACGCACCGTTGCGTACTTTGCAGGTTTTCTGAAAAAATAACTCTTATTCTATCGAGCAATACCGCTACAGTACATGTATTACTGTTAATAACAAAAATATAAATGTTTTTCAAGTAGGTGTTCATGACCGCTATATCGGAAATCGACCGAAGTTTCGCCTTGACGAATTTCAAACTACGATAAAAGAATTAATAATAACTTTGCTGTACATACTTATTAATAATTATCTGTAATAGAGTTTAAAATAATTTTATCAAAATTTTTCAAGAGATTATGTACTTTCCAACACTAAATATGATCTGTTTTAAAATATCCGCAGTAATCGGGACATCCGCAGTAATACCCACACCTACCCTAGATGTTACTTCGTATGGTATTTAAAATTAAAAGCAGTGAAAAAGTGTGTGTACTAAATATCACATTTTCTGTACAATACTACGGGTGTTCTAATATTTATGGATGCCAGTGTGTATCATGATCAATCTACTGGATGACATACGCAAAGACGTCCGCCCCGTTACCGTTACCGGCGGCCTTATTATGCGACGCGATGCATTCGAGCCTCGATGTTCGCGGAAATGGGAAACGAGCTGGCGAGAAAATTTGATACGCGAGCGTGTGTAACAGTAACGGGCAGTTACGCGGGAGAGGCATCAGTTTATGCGAGAGACCGCAAAACACGGTGGTTTACCTGGCGAGGGGCCGCGAGCTCGGAGCCGAGCCGTAATCTGCGAAAATCTAGGCATGCCCGCGTGTACCAGCTGAAATCTGCCCGCGTAGCCGCTTGAGTTTCGTGGCAAAGTGGGGTCAATTGGAGACGAGGACCTCTGCCGCCTCGCTCCCACACTCCGCAGAAATTTATTCCGTGGCTCTAATCGAGGCCGACCGCTCCTCGCTGGGACGAGCTGCCAGAGATTCGCAGGAAGCTTCTTCTTCCTCCCCTTTCCCATCTTTTCTCGTGACTTTCGTCCTGCTGCTGCGAGACTTAGCCGTGCGAGCGACGAAAGCCTCCGTATCTCGAAAGTTGGCGAATTAGAGCAGGGGATCAGGAGCCATGTGGCACATTTGCTTCAGTTTGATTAATATTCTCTGCTCGCCCTAAGAAAGGAAACATATATCTTTGTATTTGATTAATGTTTGAGCCCTTGGGTTCTGTCACGTAATTGAAAAAAGATTTATTGCGATACGTCTAGAGGTTCTGTTAATATTGCAGTTAGATGTATCATGGGCTCGATCGGTAACCACTGATCAATTAGAAGCTATAATATGAGATCAATGATCCATAACTTGAGCATGGATACGCACGATCAAGATACATAAGGTTATCAGCGTGTCCTTAACTGTCATTACGCGTGTATTCGTCCAGAAAGCCGAAGCACAATCGGCTGGGCTCCACTCACGTGTGCTACTGTCACGTTCAATGGAGAAAAATCCGCTAAACATCGTACTACCACATTCTTATCGAACAAACAACTGTCCTACGAACGTATTTACAATGTATCGCGGCGATCAAACTTATCAAGTTATGAGAGGCATAGAAAAGCGGAGTGTACAGCCGATCTATGCGTTATGGGCTGCAATCAGCTCGAATTTCATTGTTAGTTTATTACCCATCCGTTACACCGAGTTTCTCTTTGTGGTTTCTCTGCGTGTGCCAATCAAGCGGTCCCGCGGAAAGAAAAAAACACTTCGACACCCACATCGAGATGTTGTTTCCTTCCACGACATCGAATAGCAACGACCTATTACGCGTTGCGTAGTCGAGTCTCCCTCGCGGAGCGCGCGGGACATCCGACAGGCTGTAAATCAAGCATCGATCCGCCAACGCTGCACGCCACCAGCCACCGGAGCACGATGGGTTACGCAATCGATCGCGACCGAGGATCTTGCGTCATCGTAACGCGGCCAAGAATACGAATATCAGACATTCAATTAGAGTTTTTAAAAGTGTCAAGTGACTGTCCTCGGTCTGGATAGATCAGTGGATTCAGTGGATTGGAAGATCAGCAGGTTGTTGTATCAGCGGATTGGGTGATCAGAAGATTAATAGACCAGTAGATTGACTACCTCCCAAATGGTGTACCACTTAGTAGATACGGTATGGTCTTGAACTAAGGACGGGGTTTCTGTTTCGAGCTAAGGTCAACGCTGTCCCCTCTACTTTTGTTGCTCGTTCGCAGCCCCTCTCATTCTACGCGATAAGGCAATAAGGATAAAACGAAAAGACTTCCTCATGATAAACTTTTTAAAAAAAAGTAAAAACCGACTTCAAAGGTGCGCTAAATAGGATAAAATAATTTTTTTTTAAATCGGTGCTAAAATAGAAACAAAATTAAATCGACTACATTTTTGCGCGCTCTAATTGATAAGGGTTTAGAAATTGATTTAATTTTGTTTCTATTTTGGCACCGATTTAAAAAAAAAAAAATTTTATCCTTTTTAGCGCACCTTTGAAGTCGGGTTTTCACTTTTTTTAAAAAGTTTATTATTTTTTTTTAATTTTTACTCACCTTTGTTATCATGGTACCAATTGGGGAACATACTCTATATAACAACGAAAGAATCATCCAAATCGGTACACCCGTTACAAAGTTATGTGCGAACATACATTAAACCTGGAATTCTAGATAACTCTAGATAATCTAGATAATAATAAAAAAAATTAACACGGTACCACCGGCTCTTCATACTCTTTCAAATAAAAATAGAACCATCAAATTCGGTGCACTTATGCGGAAGTATGCGTGAACATACATACATAATGAAATATACGTGACGAATTGGTAGTGACCTCCACCTTTTGATGTCGGTTAAAAAGAGGGTGCCGAAACGGGACAAATCTGTAGATAGGTCTACTGATTGTCAGATCCGATGATTCTTCTCTGCTAGATCAACCAACTAAATCAGTCCTTCAATAAACAGAAGAATGAGTTATGAACCCTGATGCAATGCAATGAGTCGAAACCCGCACCAAAGCGTCACTCGCGTAGATGCCGTATCTCATCGGCAGCCACCAGGCGCGGTCGCCTTTGGAAATCCGCGAAACCGGCAAGCAGGAATCACGCTCGCTACCGCGGATTTGAACCCGAAGACGGGCAGGCCTCTTACCTGTCCGACTTCCAGCAACTTCGCCGCGTATGACGCGAGTATGACGCGTACGTAGGAGACCGGCCCACGCACACTATTCTTGGAGTTAATGCTCCTTATGCGAAATATGCCTTTGTTGACGTGCCAGCGCGCTGCCTGCCACTTTGAGGCGTCGTTCACACTGAACTGTCACTTGGTTCCTCCCTTTTTGCGTTCAAGCACGCGACGATGAAGCTAACACAGGCCACAAAGTAACTTTCGAGGGAGGGAAATATTGAAACACAACTAGGGGTTAGAAGTTTTAAGAAGGAACAATCGAAGTGAAATTTTAAACAATTTTTTGTATTCCACTGCACGGTTTATTAAGAGTTTATTTGAATATCGAATGGCACCCACTTCCTCGTTCTCCAATCAGAGCGAGCATCGTTCCTCTTTTTCCCCAATATCAATTACCCTAATTACAAATGCAAACGAGCCCGTATCGGCCGCGATAAGAGCATGACGTCGCCACCAGATCGGCCGCAGAAATCTTCATCGTTATATCAATCTTTTCGCCGAAAACACTTAAGGGTCGCTGAAAAAAGGAACGATCGATCATCAGGGACGAAGGCGAAATAAATTTATTACCGCGCCACTTGCACGCCGCCCTGATTTATCTGGCAAAATAAGACCACGCTGCCGGGGACTTTCGAATGTCGAAGCCGACGGTAATCGTCTCCGCTGGCCCTCCTCTGCGATATCGGCGCGATTTCGCGGCTGGAAACGAAGCGGAAGCCCTCCGAGTGACTGATTCGCGATACGTAATCGCGGGGACCCGCGCGCCCCGCAGCCACGTTTCGCCGCTCCAGAAAACCCATTGCCAGCTGTTTTTCGACTCGTTACGGGTGCACGAATTACTGGGAGCACCGTTGGACGCTTAACGATCGTGTGCACCAGGGCTGGGCGGAGTTGGCTGTCGAAAATGCGCGATGAAATCGATACGGGCACGGTGCGTTAACCGTAACAGCAATCACGCGAATTAAATAGTATCGCAGCTTTTGCTGAAACAAGTACAGACACTGTACAGTGGCTACAGAAAGCAAAGGTCGACGCGGCGCCGAGACACTCTCGGACGGGATCCTTTCGTCGCGCGGAAGCGCAAAGATTCAGAGACGCGGACGTTCCCTGCCGACCGGAGGGAAAGAAAAACAGAAGAAAGGAGAAAAAAAAGGAGACTGTTAACGGCCGAGTTATAAATTATTAATGCGGGTATTATCCGCGCGTAGTCCGGCTGGGGAAGCTTTTATGGGCAGCTCGCGCAGGACGCGGCTGTCGGCTCGGTGGTTATTGTGCTCCTCTTCATCGACTTTGGATAAGGTTTAACTGCCTGTATGCGCCTGTACGTGGCTGTGTAGGGTGATTCGTGGAAGAGTAGAAGGGTACCCGATGATTCGATGATCCCACGCGACGGCAGCGGTCTCTCCATTTCGAGCGGAAGGCTACCTCGTGCCTGTGGCTTCTGGGGGGATCTCGTCAAGGCTGAAATTATGTCCCTGTTTGGAGTAAACGCGACACGGTAACCTTGGAAGGACGGTGCACAGTTACCGGCCCGAGTCGCTTGTATCGAATTAACCGTGATGTATGCGTCCAGTTATGCCCTGGTCGGTATCATGTTCAACCCCTGGGACTTTGCTTCCTCGACAATGTCGTACACGTCGTCTACTCGCAGCACCTCCTTCGATCCTCCTAACGACGCGAGTGCATACACGCGGAGTCGCAGCGAAGATGGGAGACCACACAATCCCCGCGTTCCTTCTTAAGTGCGTAAGTGGCTGAGGTTCTCCGAGGCGCGATCTATGGAAGACTCCTCCACCCGGTCCCCCAGAAATGGGGTGGCCTGTACAGCCAGGCACATTGTGCTCGTGGCCCCAGCATGGTACGCCGGCCATTAACGCTTTTTGCTGGCGGCCGTGCGTGTGTCATTGACGCTGCTTTTATTGGCCGGGCGCATAACTTCCTTTAGCGTCGCTCGTTTATGAGCGAGTAATTGCACGACGATTTCGGTGCGCACCGTCAGCCTCCGCGCCCAGACGGCGCGGCGGGGGAGGGCGAAAATATGGAGCACCGATAATGGCCGGGGACCGCAGCGATCACCGTAATAACGCCGCGAAAAGATTAGGCGCGCCCGTTCCCCTACGCGCGCAGTCCTACGAGATCGCGTAATTTTCATGACCGCCTAAAATTCCACGATGATTGCCGCGCACGGCTACGCGGAATTCGTTCCTCGGGCTGAAAAAGATGTCCCCAGAGCGGGACGGCTCGAGGGGAGGCTTCTTCTTTGGAAATGGCGTCGCTTCGGGGAGGAATTTACGATCGATCCTATTGGGATGTTCCGCTAAGTGTAGGATTGCTTGGATAATTGCTGGGAATGCAGGAGGTTGTGGAGAAGGCTCTGCGGGATAGGAGATCACGCGAGGAATTAATTGTAACGAATGTAGGGACGAGTGATAGTAATAAATGTTGTCAGAGACGTGGCGACAAGTGGTAAGGGATTGAATCAGAGAGGAGACATTTTCGCACGGGATATCGACGATGATCCGCGACAGAGTGCGATGCATTAAAAGTGATTTATTTGCCACGTGACGGGGAGATAAATTAGTAGCGTAATTCGCTCCTCGTCCAAACAACGCGTGCGTAAACATTCCCCGTGGCGTTTCGTAATTTCTTCATCGTTTCCCGCGCATCTCGGCGTGGAAACGCGCGTAACTATTATAAATACCCGGCGGTATCGGCGCCTTCGGCGATTACACGGCTACTACCGTGTTAGGCGTAATTAAATGGCGATTAAGATGAGTGGATATCGCATCGCGGCGCGTGCATTGATTACTTTGGCGGGGAACGAAGACCACAAGGGGATTTATTGGAAAGAAGTAACCGTATGATTAACGCCACGTATGAATGTCACGTCCCTCTTGAGTTATTACCTATTACTATACCAGCGACGATTAATAATCCCTAATCAATTTGAATGGTGGCGCGTTTAGAACGCGAAGTGGTTTTGTTAATTTCACTTTGGAGACTCGGCGGATCCTGTTACGCAAGCGGGGTAACATTATTTTTGACACGCGGTGCCTCGCGTTTGACCAATTATCGTAGGTAATCGCCAACGAGACGCGGAAAGCGCACCGAAGTCTTCTGTTTGTTAGGCTTTAGCGAAGACCACGCATCTATAAATTCTCGCCGTGTTATCCTTGGTGGTGATCGCCGCCGCGGCAGCGGCGAACGGGAGAGGAAGGAGGAAGGCGCGGGTGCACGTGCTGCGGGCTTAAATCATAAACGAGAAGGAAGGGGTGCAGCTGCGAGACGAACACCCTGGAAATGGATGTCACGGAGCCAACTTTCTCCTGACGTACGTCAGATTGTTGCACAATGTTCCACGCGTATTATTTCCGTCGTCTGCTAACAGCTCGAAATACGAGCGGACGTGCACGAGCACTGAATACCAACAATAGGTTAACGAGTGCCGAGCACCTCTTTACATTCTTCTACGTCTCAATATCTCACAGTCGGGACTCCGCTCGCGTAAATTTGCGAACCATAAAGCGCCGAGCTATTATAAAAATAAACACACCACCGGTCGAGCAGAATGAATTTCCATGGAACGATGGAGTCGTAAACGGAGACTTCCACTTATTGTTGAGAATTCGCGAGCGCGAAGTGTAAGTAAGTACTTGAAAGTATACATATACGCTCTGCTGCTCCCTCCGACGACGCTTCCCTCCGGCGAAGGAGAGATCAACAAACACTCGGGCCGGCTAGAGGGATGCCTCGGAGAATGAAGGAATCTTCGTTCGGCCCGGTCCCGGAATCTCCATGCAAATGGGCCGAGCGTAAGAAGGGCGAAACTACTTATTTTGGGATCTCCGGGAATGTGACGCACCCCGTGGTTCCGCGGGTGACGGGTGTCGTTATTTCGGACGATGGGTCCCACCGCGCCGGGGACTCCAGCTGGAGCAACCATAACATCGCCCTCGTTATTCGGTGCTAATGACGCCGCGCGAGCTGGATTTATGGTGTTGAGAGTTAAGGGTCTCGCAGATTTCGCGCGGACCACGCACGCCAAACGTGTGGGCGAGATCTTCTCGTAAATCGAGCTTTCGGGGAAGCTCGTTCGGCTAAGTGACTTTACGACGCGATTCGGGAAAAATGTGTCGCGCCCCGTCCGCGCGAGATTTCACTTGTTTCACGAATCGGTGCTCGATCACCACCGAAATACTTTCGTAGAGCTTCTCCATGTTCGGGTGCTTGTAATAACGTCACTTTAAGGGGTCTCCCTAGTGTGGCGGTTTAAAAAAATCGATTTTTTGTTTTTTACGTTTTCTGAAAGTTCAACATTATATGAAGAAGAGGAAGGTGGTCTCTATGGGCCAGGCATTGGAGACTAATTGTAAGTATGATTTATCAATGGTATTTGAATATTTAAACGCATTTTACTCGAAACGACATTTTTTGGCGCGGCGATCACGATATCTCAAAAACTACTCAACCAAACGACTTAAAACTTAACATATATATTCACTGCGTGTTCTGTTAGAACCTGAACTAGAATGAAGTCATTATATGCAAAATTCGAATTTCGCAGCTCAAAAAACTGACCACTTTTTTGCCGCGAAATGAAAGCTTTTCTTTAAAGTGCTGCCATTTTTGTATTTTGTGATTTTCTATTTTCGTTCTAGTTCAAACCCTACCTACGTTCATATAGATTAAGAAAATAACTGTGTTTTTTATTTCAGATGACCATGACAGCCGGGATCATGATCGCCATTTATTTGCGAGCTCCTCATTATAATCCTTCAAACATAAAATATAATTATCACTAATGCTTCAACAAATTTAAGTACATTGCCCAAATGTAACTGAATAAATACTCCAAAGTTTGAAACTGCAATATCAAGTACATTTCCTTAAAAAAATTCCCAAATTTGCCCTATTTTCCACGCGTCACACTAGGCCCTAGGGAGACCCCTTAAGCCGTTCGTGATCTTTCAAATTTATTTCTGATAGGATAAAATCGATACCAGAAGAGTGTGAAGCATTGATGCACTTCTTCGTAATCGTCAAAGGGTTCCTCGATTTGAGAATCCTCTGAGTGTTATACTCTCCTGTGATTTAAATACGGGAACGTGCCTTAATTCCGGAAACACTACTCTGTAAATGAATATGGCTATAGTGACTTTAAATGTGGTCCATTCATCGACTCCTTCATTCTGTTTCTCAAAGGGAAGGAATAATCTGCAACTTGAATAAGCAGCGCTGCTTAACTTTTACGCGACGTAATTATCATACGCAATTTGTAATTACAGAACATGTTGTGAAGGTGTTCCTCTATCCCGGGAGAACAACTTGCGCCTAGGAATCCGCGAATCTTTATCAGTGCGAAGACCAGGCAGTAGATTAAGCACGCTATCAGCAGCACTGGCTGGTGCGCTTGTTACTCGTTGTAAACATCTCCTCTCTTATCTTTGCAGGAACTGGAACTCCGTGGCGCTTTATAACGGCGATGAAAGGTGCGAAAGGTCGGGTGCAACTGAGCTACTGGAACATTGAAAGACGCTGTGCAGAAAATAAACGAAGGGGTGGGACTCTTTACATCCCCTCATTCTCCTTTTTTGGGAGGCTTCGTTCGGAATTTTTTAGGCCATTCTAAGTGTTCTATATTCTGGAAAGTTGGTCAGTGATTCTGTAGTCAATGGTTGATCGTTCCTTGAAAGAAATATCTAACATGAAAACGTTCCCAACCTGAAAATTCAGATTTTAATGAAACTTAGTGTGATTGTAGAACTCTTTTTAATATAACATTGTAACGGCGTGAGATAGAACAAATCTTTAAATATAAAAATTGTTCAGTTTGTTATACTCTATCGCACTGCAAAAAGAAAAATAAAGTTATATTATATTATAAAGTTATATTATAAGAACGAAAAAAACCTTTCGTTTTAATTCTGAAGTAATAATTATCACAGTCAAATTTCCTTGATCCCTTATTCGATGTGACTAGCGTTCCAATCTATTTCAATTTTATCTCGGTAGTCAAGGGCGTAGATTTCCAATTGATAGAAATTTCATGGCTGCAGAATGTCGTCGAATGTCTGAACTGGTGTAGATAAAGAAGACTGGCAAAATCGTTGACATAACGTACGTTTTTACTTGACCGAGCCAGATGGCCAGCGACGACCGATTTCTCGCGAAGTTACGGGATGCTTGGCTTCCAAAAACTCGGGAATACTGGGAAACGGCCGGGGCCGATGCACGATCGGGGGCACCATTCTCATTACCGTCATGAGCCCCCATTATCGTCGACGGCGTACAAAATGAAGTGATTAGTCGTCTGTTGCCAGATTCTCTCCGAAGCCCGGCATCCGAGGGGGCAAAAACCGAGCTGAGGGGTTAAATTCCAAGGAAACGAGAGAAACTTTCAATGCCCGTGTGTCGTTGGAATTGCAACGAGGAGCAAGGGTGACGGGGGAAGAAGAATACGCGAGCGCGAAGGGGAGAGAAGGAGATGGAAATAGGCAGATAGAAAGAAGAGAGAGGTATCCGCCTACGAGTCGGCTGGATTCCATGGAAAGACGGTCATTGATTGATTCCTAGACTTCCAGACGAACGAGTGACTCGAGCCTTTCGTTCTTTGTTGCCTCTTCAACCTCTCTTCTACTTCTTCTTCGTCTTCTTGCCTGGCAAACAGCTACTGGGGAAAAGAAGGGTACCGTTTCGTCGCCGTGATCGCAGCGATGGCTGTGTATCGTGCTTGGAAACCTGTGGATCATTGGTTTCCGTTGATAAAGTGTCTGAGACTTTTCTTAATATTCGGTGAGTGTCTGTTAACTTTTTGATCCACATTTTGAGTATCTCTTTTGTTTGACGTTACAGAAGTCTTTTAGTAGATAAGAAATAAGTATTACAGCTGGTCAGTATCTTGATTAAACGTTCCGCTTAAGTGTATCTACCAAGTCATGCGGAAATTCGAGGTATATTAATGGAACTTTCAATAAGAAATAACATCTCTAAACCTAATCGTCGTTCATCGTCGTCGCTACCAGTGTTTCTGCCACGATTGCATCAGGAGCCACCGTAGACTTTGTTACGAGTTTCTCCTCGACCCAATGCGCCTTACGGTAATCATCCCGTAATTAGCATCGCGACTTCTAAGGACTTTTTACAGCGCGTTGTAAATCGTGGTTCAAAATTCAAGGTGAGGAGAATCGGTGTCTAAATGATTTCCTTATAGGCTTATAATCTACTGGTAAGAACAATATCCCAGATAGGTATTTTCAATTTTCAGACAAGGAGCGTTTCACTATGAATTTCAGAAGCCTTTGGTATCTATTCGAATTGACAAAAGCTAATTAATTTATCTCAAATAATCCACAAAATCAATTTCCAAGTTCGAAATTGAATAGCATTGTAATTCTAAGTAGTAAAATTTCGATGAAGATGAAAAATACTGACTGTAACAGAGGAAAAGGGGAAAAGGGTGGCGCAACCATCAGCGTTCGAGTAACAGGTGATTAATAAACGTCGGGAGGGACTACGATATCGAGCGCGCCACTCTTGGTGTCGATTATTGTACGTACAGTTGAAACACAGCCGGCGATGGAGATCGAGAAAGAGGTAATTGAATCGATCTCGGAATTATCGTTCGCAGGGCGTGTTCCTTGGCGATTTAATCGCGCGAGAATAATTGAGCTCGCTGACCTGACGCGCAGAAAGAACTTCTATTGATTAATTGAGATTTCCACTCGGCTAATGAGATCGGGACACGAGATAATTGCAGAATGGGCTTCTAACGAGGGTGGAATTGAATTCGTGCCGCCTGATTGGGAATTGATATCTGCGCGGGACTTCAGGTAATTAGAGAAATTCGAGATATGCTTATCAACTTGACTGTGCCACTCTATTATACTCTACTTCGCGCTCTCGGTTTATTCTCGAGCACGCTAGCAGCAGAAAACTGGTAACAAAATGAAAGTCGAAAATTCTCGCAGTCCCCCAAGCGGATTCAAAATTTTCAAAACTGCAACTGCGCGTTCAAACAGAAGTGGACATCCAGTAACAAACGAAACAACTAAAAAAAAATGCCATCTGGCCCGAAGATAAGGACGCCCAATGCAGCCATCCATAAAGGAATGTTTCGCGTTTGAAGGAGCGAAAGAAGCTGGCGGAAAAAAAGGGTATTAAGTTTCACCCACGCCAGAGTGCATTCCCGTATGCATCGCGGGACCAGATCTCGATGGAATTAACATTCCGTTGTCGGACGGTTCGCGGTTCCCTCCTCCCGGGTTTGTTTAATGATCGCTGTGACACGATACTAATATGTCGTCGGGCCACGATGTCGGGCGGTGTCTTTGAGGGCTTTCGCGTAATAAATTAATCTATTAGCGCCGCGTCTCGCCGCTGGACGGTGAATAAAGGATAAAGGAGGGAAAAGAAAGCCGAGTATGGGGGGAGAAGAAGCCGAGGGCCGTGCAGGGGATCGCAGTAATCTCCAATTAGGCCCAAATTGATTAGCCCGGATTACTGCCATCCTCGTTACCGCGGTCAGCCCATGACGATCCTTGCCAAACGTAAAACATTTCCAGCGAATAGGTGTCTCCTTCCTACAGGTCCTTCCTTGGAGAGGTGTTCCTCAGTGCTGGCAACAGGTGTCGATGTAGAATTGAAGGAAAACGGCGGGCTCTTGGAAGGATTAGTTAAAAATGTGCCTGTGACAGACGGATGTTGAAAAATGATGGTTTAGGTGGCGGGGGACAGGCGGGGTTGTGATAAATTAAAGAAGAGTAGGTATACCGATCATGCTCCTTTCAAGTGATTAAGTCTTTTGAAACGTTGCCGGCGATGCAAAAGGAAGCCCACCTAAAGCTGCTTACAGCTTGATGAGACTACATTTAATTACTTCTCCGATGGGCTTTCACTCATCGCGGTGGAGTCTTCGTTTTTAGTAATCAGACGCGAAAATGCGGGGAGCGGAGGAAAGTACTACCCTGCTAGGGGAAAATCTTTCATCGACTGGCCTAAATGCACACTGACATTTAACACGGTCTTTCACTGTCTACCGTTCGTATCATTCATCATCAGCCAGCACAGTGATCGATCACCTGTCCTCGCGGGAAATAAAAAAAGTTATCGGGGCAACGCCGCGAAATCTGATGTATCTCGTCTAGTTACCATTTCAAACGTCACGGACCAATGCCGCCGACTAAACGATTAGTTCAATAAACCCCTCGGTCGGAACGGGGAGGTTCCACATACTATGTATCAAACACGACGTCGTAAACTCATTTACCTGTTGAAACTGTTACAATGTAGAGAACGGTTAAACGCAAGCAGTCGGCTCTCTACATTCCAGCCCCGAAGCTATTCGACGCTGAAGCACGTCGCAGCAGCTGAGCCAGCGCCTTGGATCTTTAATCCCGCTCCTATTGTCGCTGTCTAAATAAACGATGCAACCAGAACGATTCAGTTAAAATAGTCGCTGGCAATTAGGATCGACGTGGATCCGCGTGTTATCGTGATTCCATCCTGGAATACAAGACGCAATGACCGCACGCGAACGCCTTAATTAGTCAGGGCTGAGTGCGCCTCGTATACGAAACAGTGCCTCGCGCCGGGCCGTTCGTAGATCACTCTCTGTCGATCTATCGCAGCAATGGGATCGGGCCCCGGTCGCCCACGTAGAGAAACTCCGCGCGATCAACTAACGCGGATACCTGCGCCCTAGATGTAGGTGACTGTTATCATTGCCTCGATTGTTCTCCTTCCAGGACCAAATATCACCACGGTATCGATGCATCCGATCTACGTCGAGCCCGTTCAACTTAAAACCCGCGCAGTGCCGTGAAGTTTCGAGCAGCCCAGCGCGCCTCGCCGCCGGCGATAAATCAAATAATCACGCGGGGAAGATTAATACCAACGTGTCCTCGATTGTCTCCCTTAAATTACGCCTAATTATCCTGAACTCGGCGACTGCTGAAAACCTACGGCGTCCCCTTTCACCGGCCTCCGTTCGCCACTCCGTGAGCAGAGAGCTAGACGCTCTCCTAGATCCCAGCGATCCTCGAGCACGGTTGGTCCCCGCTCGGGCAATCTTAATTGCCCGAATTAGTCAGAAGCTTGACTAATGGCGCGGTTTATATTCACCGTGCTACGTCAGAACGTGGGCAGAGGGGGTGGAGAGAGATCTAGGGACGCCGCGGGGGTGCGGGGCGGGGAGGGTGGTCAGGCCAATTTGTCGTAGACAGAGGAGAAGGTTCTCGGAAACGTACGGGCTACACGGGCACGGCCGCGGTCCAGGAGATCACGGCGATGATTCACGTTGAGTTAGTGAGTACACACCCACCGTACGGCAAGTTAGCGCCGTAATTTCGCCGCCGGTTGTTTACGGCCGCCGAAGCCCGCGGAAATCGTGACGGTGATTTAGGCTGGGATCGAACGCAAACGTGTACCTTCCGTCGGTCAAGGGTGCGAGGAACTTTCTTCAGCTTTACGTTTCTTCGAGCTCTACATCCGGAGTGTTACTCCCCCGCGTGACCCCCCCAAAGACACCGTGGAACCGACGAATAAATAAGAGGGTCCTCGCGCATGAACCTCGCGGTGAATATCGACGCGCAGCGAATGGGGTGAAAGTGAGAGGAGGTGGAGGGTTGAAGGCGTATTACACAGCGAGGGGGCCCCCGGTGTTGGAGAGTTTCAGTCCCGCGCGCGGTCAGGTGAGCCGAGGCGCCCGGAGCGCCGCTGATCACTTTGACCCATGACCCCATCAATCATCGCCAAATCATACACCACTTATCTCGGCGCGGCACGAAAGCGGCGCACGTTCCCGTAATGCACGTAAGAGGTAACAGGTAAGGGTGCGCACGCTCGGCTGCCTCCACCTTCGCCTCCCGTATCCCCGCGGGCCTTTTTTCGTCCGCGTTTTCCACGACGCCCACGATACCCTCGCCCCGGCAATTATCGTCGGCGCTCTTTTTTCCCTGTCCCGTCGTGCGGCTATCGTGATTGCGTGTTGCCGCGCTGTATCGCGTTACATTAAGGCAAACCTCGCTGCAAACGCACGGCTCCGGCCTAGCACCGTTTCACAGCCGGAGATCGCGTTTACTCTGGCTCCGAGGCGATTGTTTTGGTGGGTGTGATCGGTAATTGGATCGGGCAGGCGATGTTTTCGGGGGAACGGCATTAATACGGCGATGCGGGGTCCGGAGGGCTGTTTTCTCCAAACTGCGAGTTGCGGTGGTTCAGCTGGCTTTAATTGTTGATAAGTGCCGTGTTCTGGTAAGGAAAGAGGCGTGACCAGTAGTAGGTGGTGAAATTTCGATGATAGCCTGGGAACTTGAGCCGAGGGAGCGTAATGTGGCTGTGGGCAATCCATGGTGGAACTTAGAAACGGATGTACCTATGGGGTGCTGGTTTAAGAGCGTAGACAAGACTTTAAAAGACTAGGAAGATGCTGCAAGCGTCAGGCATCGAACGGATTATGTTTCCGAGGTAATTAATTATTTAGTGGTAATAACGATATTAGAAACGTACCACTGCGGCTTGCAGATAGCGCGTTCTAGCGTTGAGAGGAAAGCCAGAAACGAAAACGAAGGCGAAGGAGGAAGGTGGAGCCGAGAAAGATGATGGCAGAGTCTCCTCCACCTTTGGCTCGATCGCGCTGTTCGTTTTCTAGACCCGCAATTTCTCTTAGACTCGTACCGTGACTCTCGAAGTCCGAGGCAAAAGGTACGCCGAGAGTATAGGTGGAACGGTGAAAAGCAACTTCTCGTAATTGGCGAACAACGAACGACGCGGAGTGTACGTGACTCGGGAATTTTCAAACTGCACCCCTGTTACTTTCCTGTCTCACCTTTTAAATTGATTCACGACACTCTTCGCGAGACGTCCAAATATTTCTCGAGGGATCGCGAGAAATCCTGAATAGCTCAGCCGCGGCCGGTCGTTCCCGTTGGGCGATCTTTAAGCAAATATTAGAAGCTCATTAATTACACGGGTTCCGAGTGGAAAGCGACGGTTGAATTATTAGCGGGAATCAAGATCGCGCGTCCGCGGGATCGGGAAAGGCGAATAAATCCTTCGTAACGAGCGACGTATTACACCTGTAATTATAGCCCCTCGTCTTTCAAGGTTCGCCTCTGCATGGCTTACCAATAATGGCGCCGAGTTAATGAGAGAAAATATGAAATTGGCACTGTTCCGGGTACCAGTCGCGCTGGGCCGCGCTTGTTCTGAACCTTGGAGCAGAATGAGTAATTGAAAATCGAAAACAGAAGAAGGGGCTGCCAGCCAGGTGGTATTACAGCGCCCTACAGATGGCACGCACAAAGTTTAACACAAATGTAGATATTTAAATAAATGTACAGAAAATACTCGACATTTCACTCCGACCCTTTCGAACCGTCCAAACACCCACCTTCGCTGCTTTTCCCCTCGACACTGTTGCAAAGAGTATCGCTCCTCGAACTGCAACCCTTCACTCACCCTCTGCCCGTAAAAAGAAGCTTTAGAGCCTGGACAATCGAGAGACGAGGCGGCCCAAGGCCAGAAGCTGCGCCGGTGCCGTTCGCAATGGCATCCCGATCTCGAGCACTCCCAAGCATCAGATACATCGGGGCTCGAATGAAACGTGCACTCGATGGCTGTCACTGTCCGAATCAACGGGCTGAGAAAAATCGATCCGCGTATCGGCGATCGACGCTACCGGATGGGCAGCACTATTACGAAGGGCCAGTCAGCCGATCGAAAGACAAGTCCCGCACAGGGCATGCGTTTCCATCCGCGGTGCACCTATGCGTCCATCATAAATGGACACTCAGCGAGTCCGGCCACCCCCTTCGCCCCCTCGCGCGCCCTCGGTGTTCGTGTTACGCGGGCCGATCGTCCCTTTCTTTTTTTCGCTCCTCTCGCTCGCTGCTGCTTGATTTACATGTGAATAACGGGCGTTAACAGACGCTCCCTCGGTTGCTAACTACCATCTCCTCTGCCTACTATCGGACCTGTCACAGGAGCTCTCCTCTCCGAGCGTCTTTCGCTAGTAGACCATTAACCTTCGTCTACTTGGAAGGGTCCGCCGTTTCGCTTCTCTTCTTTTCCCTCTCTCTCTCCCCCTCTCGCTGCGTCGCGGTCGCGGTTTGGACGTTGATGAACAAACCGAGTTAATTGAGCCCCATTAATCGGTAGGATGTCCCTCGAAATTAAACGTTTGTCAGCGCAGCACAAAGGACACTGTGCTCTCGCGAGGCGGAAGAGGGGAGGTGGGGGGGGGGGGGGAGGGCGGGCAGGAGGAGGAAGGGGCGATCGAGTTTCCCCTTGTCTCGCGGAGAATTTCTAATACCGATAAAAGCATCCTTTATGCAAATATCCTTAATACAAGCCTGAGTGATCGAGCACCCTAGTTAGCTTTGATTTCTGCTACCGTGGGCTCAACAGCTTGACAGCACTAATGAGTCGGACGAGATCCTGGGCCCGGTGAGCCGAGTTTGAAAGGGCCGAGATAAAGAAGAAAGGGGAGCAGACGGCGCAAAAGAACGGGAACTGTGGGATTCGCGAACGATCGAACGGGAGCCTTTTTTCGACGTTCACCCCTTAGTGATGATTGAAGGGCGAACGATCATTGGATGCGCTCGTTAAGGTTATTTCCAAGACGCCGTGTCAATAATATGCTTCCTGCTACTTTCGAAGGCTGACACTTGTAAAATTAAGCAACGGGGATTCAGTGTCGTCCAGCCAGTCCAAAAAGTGCCAAGTTCTCACGATCGTCCACTTTCCATTCCACTTCAAGAAGCTAGCCTATTCCAAGAATGTCATCATATGTATATACACTACTCCTACCAATGTCAACAACTACCAACTTCCATTCAAAATACCTAAAAGCAGCAGAAGATGAAAAATCGTGGTGTCATCGCCGCCAGCATCCTCTCACCCATCATCAGCGTGACCGAATCAACGGATTCACACGGTTCCCAAGGAGCCACGTGATCCACGCGCACGAAACGGAACGCGGAGGGCCTCCGTGACGCCAGGCAATAAATATCTTTATGCAAAGCTCGCTAATAAACATTGTCTTAATGATCGAGGATCTCGGATCCTCGGTTCCCGTCCGGGACCGCGCAGCCTGGCAGCACTAATGAGTTGCCGTAGAACCGAGAGATCACTCGGATCCAGCGGAGATCGAGAGCGAAGACGACGAGGGCAACGAGGACGAAAAGAAGGGCGGAGGGACAGCCGGGGACGGGGGGGGGGGGGGGGGAAGAGCCGGGAACGAAGGGAACTCGAACCGATTTGTTAAGATATCTGGCCGTCCGTGAGGAATGCTAAAAGTACGCGGCCACGGCAAGAGACGTATTACGTACACCGGCTCGGTCCCCAATTAAAAGTTTATCGGCTGGCCCGGGGCCCCGCCCAGCGAGATCTACAGTTCCTAATTATCGGGTAAAACATTATCCCCCCGCGATAAAACCAGCCAGGGATCAGTTGGGTCCGCGCCAATAATGTATATTTAGGCACGGGACACCTAACGCGGTATATTAATAACTTGATATCACTTAAAATATCGCGCGACAAGACTACGTCTGTCGTCTGGCTATTATTTTTGCCGTCGGATTCCGCCGGAACGGGAAAATAACAACATTTTCCAAGCAGAGATCTATGTACCTCCTGCTTTGCGCAAACAGCGACTTGGAAGGCAGCTGGAATGTTCTCGGTTGCGTCGTTCAATTCGATCTAAGATCCGGTACGATTTTCAGTTGTGATGGATGCAGGAATCCGTTTTTCTGATTTTGAATACCGCTTTGGTTTGCAGCTTGCAATAGCTAGGGACTTGAGGTATCATCGCGAAGCCTCGTTGCATCGCCTCGTGGTCAACATATGTGCTGAAGGAGACTCTATTTCAGTAGAGCACTTGGACAAAGGACAAGGTTTCTGGAGGACGTTCTATTGAAAGTCTCTGTAAGAATATTGATCAGGCTGTCCAACACTGCCGAGTAGGCACGGCGAAACGCGTTTACTATTAATAGGTAACCGCCTGCTATTCATTAATCTGGTAGAAGAACGCGAGGAAACGAACGCTCCTCTCAGCTCTGAAAACAGTAAAAGATTCTATCCCCATCTTCGCCTAGAATCGCCATAGATGGAGGTGAAACACCTTTCACCGAAGATTTACCCAAAAATCATCCGAATTAAAGTGTGAAAAATACACTCGTCGTAACACTCGGCGTCCCGTTATCCAATGCCATTTCGGCACACCGGCGTGTTATAGGGACACTGCATAAGAGGCCGAAGCAGGGAGGAGGTGAAGAGAGACGACAAGAAGGAGGATGGGATAGAAGAGAAGAAGGGCGAAAAGTAGCGGGGGAGGAGGTCCAGGCTGAAGTTTCCGCATTGCATTCCCATGAGATTCGTCCTCGTCACCCGCGGCTTCTCCGTCGGCTTCGCTCAGCTCGCGTCAGGGTGAAGCAACGATTCACAAAATGGCACATACGTACAATGTTAACCGCCAGACACGTATGTCGCCGTAGACGACGCTCCCGCACGTTCGGTTGCATTATTTCTCGTTATTACGCTCGCTTTTATCATCGTCGTGAAAGTGGGCGAAAGCAGCTACCTAAGTATCGAGATGGGGCGTGGGGTCCGTATATATATATATATACGCGGTTTGTTGTTGGATTTGGACGTGATCTTCGCTCACTAGCGGATCCCTGTGAGAGAAGTGGAAAGTGTTCTTCTTCTTATTGTCTCGGAACTCTAGATATGTTCTCGGTTTCTCGGTTCAACTCTCGGTCTCCTTTCTGTTGCTCTTTCTCTCCCCTTCCATTTCTGGTTCCGACAGCCACTTCAGGGTGTCAGGAATGCTTGACTCGAGGCATGGCATCCCGCGGAGTTGGCAGGGACCGGCGATTAAAGGTGCGTCCACAGTGACCGCTATTTTCGAATCTGCCCGCTTATTTCAATGGGATGGGTTACGAGCTACGAGTGAGCGAATGGGAGGATCGCGATCCCAGCTGTCGATCATCAGATCACTCCTAGGATCTGAATTTGTCTCACCTCCTCTGAATCTCCGTTAGACATCGGAGCAATAGATTTCCTTGAGCACATACGTGTTAATAAATATTGAATTTCTTGCTGTAGGTGGATCTTCTTCTATACAATGCCTGGCTTCTATGGACCTTCTTGATGGTACTTTGCCTTCATCAGGGTACCTTTCGGAAATCGAATCACCAATGTGTATCCCCGGGTATATCAGGGGGGGGCAGATACTTTGGCATCGATACAAGGCCAGCGATTTAAGAGTTCTGAATGCGACGTAAGTAGTCAATGACGACGGGCGGTCGAACGAGGCGGCACTCGTGTGTGCCAGAAAACAAATTGGAGCAACTCGAAGACAGTCGGGTGCCGTTCAGATAGACATCGACAGTAATCCGCGCTTCCAGCGGCGAGGATGACGGCGAAAATCGCCGGCAACACGACTCGCTAAACGCTTCTCGTTATCTCGCGGCGATAAACGATCGATACGTGATCAAGATCGACGCAGATGTAATATATACAAACAGCCTGAGGGGGCGAGGCGCCGATAAGATCGGCCACCGAAACGCCGAGCGACAGCGGCCGCGGAGCGTTTTTAGACCCCGCCACTCTAGAAGTCATAAGGTTTTGATACTTTCGAGAAACGCCCGATCGACGTGCGATAGTCCGGAATGATCGATGCGCTTCGACGATCCAGCCGCTCGATCGTTCGCGATCCGAGGCGCGCAGCGCACCGTGAAAATGGACGCCCAACAGGTTGCCCTGGGTGATGGACGTGAACTTTCGCGGGGACGTGACTTCGAGCTCGGAATGTCGTTAAATGTTCCACCGTTTCTTACTTCGAGCCTTTCGTACACTGACGCTGCGCCGAGAAGTCAGATCCTTGTGCCACGAAGGAGGTAAGATTGATTTACGAATCACTGTTTCCTGAAGCTAGCCTGCTCTACCTATGAAATCTGATCCCATTACGTTACCCTGGGCCAACTTATGCATCTTGCATTTCATATGCCGCGCAATGGCAACTGTTAAGAAACTACGCACGTATGCGCAACGGAACGCCAGCGTTTTTATCGCTTCCTCTTCGAAATTCCTCTATTCCCGGGGACAGGAATTTCGCGATGCAACGTAGCTTCCAAGAAGCTATTTCATCCGCGAAAACAGGACACGTTGCCGTCTATCAAGCGGCTGTCACCATCGCGGGGGTAGTCGATAACGCGTTCGACGAATTCCGGGCGGTGTGCCAAAGACGAGGGGACCACGCAAGGCGAAAAATTACTTATACATGCGAAACTTTCGGCGCGAAATTGATTACAGCCGATAAATCAATCAGCTCGCGGAGGAGAGGGCGAGGGGAGAGGACAGGGTGGAGGGGAGGGGGGGGGGGGAGGAGAGGGCGGAGAGGGGGAGACAGCGCGGTTTCTGCGTCAAAATTAATAAATCGATTTAATTGATTTAATAAGTCGATCGATTTATGGAAGCAATCAGTGTCGGCGGGTAGATTTATTGCCGCATAACCGTTTCTTCGCTTAACGGTCCTCGATCCTCGCGCACCGCGAATATTTTCTGCCTTTTTCGCAAAGGAACTGCGTTGTGCTTTCTCCTTCTAGCTTCAAGCTCCACGAATTGGGGATGAAATTAATCGAGCAGGTGAACCAGGCTTTCGATAAGATAGCAGTAACGATTACTCTTTTGAAAGCTCCCTGCTCTCACCCCTAGCTTGCCACGTTCTCCGTCCCACTTTGAACTAGGTAAATGTCACGTCGTGCCGGAGCCGAAAACTCGGCGAAACGGGGGCAGGTACGTAAACCGCGGGCCATTGATGTATAACGCGATCGAATTACCATGGAGCGCGCCGCGCGTTGCGACGCGATAAATAATAATAGGTGTATCGCGGCGCGAGCTCGGAACGGCCCCACCGGACACAATCGTTGATACTTTTCAGCGGGAGTAGTAAAAATAAATGACTGGCAGATCGGGCCGGCTTACAGGCATTATATCTCATTCGTGGGACGTACCGTGGTGCCCCGTAACGCGTCGGTGATACCGCGCGGAGAAAAGAAGTCTTGAAAACGCGCGAAACGATACGTCGAAGCCATGCGACGCGCGATTGTATGCAAATCGCGGCTGCATTCGCGGCAGCGGAGCGCAGGGCGTGTTCCACTGTACGGGGACGCTAGCGCGATCGGGCGATTATTAGACCAGGGATACGTGACTGGAAACACCCGGCACCGTGCCGCCACGTACGACCGGGAATCCTAATATGTTTTGTAATGTCGGCTAAGAGGAAACTCCTGATACCAGCTTCGCCCGTCGCATGCTTCCAGAGATCCGAGTCCTGTGATCATTTTCGACACTGTCTCGCTCGCTCCATCCTTTCAGGTGAAAGCAGCCACGAAACGTCAGCTTCGTCTTCGAAAGAAACATAGTTTCGAAGCACCGGGTCGTTACAAGGCGAAAAATAAAAGAACAGATATAATTCCCATCAATTGAGAAGATAAGGAAATAGGTCTCCTCTGGCACAGTTTCTCTTCACGAGTGACTTCCTATTAAAGGCGCCGCAGACGTCAGGAATGACTTCATAAATTGCGACACTGTCGGAAAGAGGACTTAATCACAGGTTTAACGGCAGATCCACGAGATACAAAGGAACTCCTCCCTTTGCGCGTGCAAGCGGTGGCTAAAGTATTAACTTTCGAAGCGTGGCGATATTGTGGATAAAAAAAAAAAGGGAACGTGTCGTTTACGTGGCCGCGAGATGCGAGGTACATACGCTGCGGGACGAAGATAGACGGCGGCGGCGCGGCCCGCTATGCAGCCGTCTCATTACAGGTGCCATAACGTTCATCCGTGACGTCGTGTCGAATTAAGTCACTCTCTGCTCCGCCGCCGGACAGAAAAAGGAACCGTAACGACTACAAATTTTATGGGCAAGGGGAGAAACGTTACGGGTTTTTCCGCCGCTATATCCGCACGATTATCTGTCCGCGGCTCGCGGAGAAGGCATTAATTCCACGGGCTTAATCGCAATCGTTATCATCGGAAATGTATACGGTCCTAACAAGACAGGTCCTGATAACCGGCTCGCGATCCTCTCAGCAGCTCGTTTCTCGAGAAACCGTACCAGTTTGTAATTATAACTTTGTCGAACGAGCTGCGATCGACCGGAAGCTCGTTACTCCGCGGGGCTGATCGAATCGCGCGAGTACAATTGGCTCGCATCTCCCGGAGACCTCGTCCTAGGCAACCGCGGAGGTGTGCATGCGTAGAGGAGGTCCAATTTCCTTCGAAAAATCGCGGACGCCCGCGAGGACGCCTGGCCGCCATTCAATTTTGACACGCGGGGGGGAAAACTTTCGACGGCGAGGAACGGGGCGACGGACCACGCCGATTGGCCGCGATCCAATTACGTTCAATGAAAGTCGCTCGAGGGATTTATGCCCTCCGTTTCTGTCCCGTCTCTCGCGTCCCGCCGCAAAAACAATGATCCATGGATCCCTTTTCCGGCATCCCGTGCACGCCGATACAACGACCGAGCGCCCAGTCCAGTCTCTCCTTCCCTCTCTTCCATATCTCTTTCGCCCTCTCCGTCTCCCTGTCCCTTTTTTCCATTCTGACCAGGTGACGATTTTTTGCGCGGGAACCTTTGGCCCGATACAATGAGAAACGGGGCCGCAAAAGGAAGGCCGCGATGATCAACGAGTCTCCCGGCTTTTGGGAGAATATAAATTCCCGAGATCGCGTAGCTGGACGCGACGCTACGTCCAGGTGTTCCGGGGCGTGCTTCGAGATTTTCGGGAAAGAAGATCAGGACCAGGCGAAGCACCCTCGTAAATACGTCAGGCTGATGCAAACGTGACGTTCTGCAATTCTAAAGTTTGTTGTTCCGCTTTGTCAATGGACGGATAGATTTCGCGAGTCAACGGTGAGGCGACGTCAGCTATATATCAGATCGATGCAAGAGCAGTTAGTCAAATCTGAATCCTGAGTTTCGGTAACCTTTGTTGTTAGACAGTCCTTCTGAATGGGAAGGAAGACCAATGGATCTGGGGGCGGAAGGTAATTTTTCACTAACTTTTTAGCCCTCGGTTGTCACACCTATTTTTTCGAACGTAGTTGTCACGCTGGATCGAGTCGACCCAAGGCAATTTTCAATCAGCTACTTTTTAAAAACTGTCTGTTAAATTAAGTCGCAAAAATTCTGAGATGAAGTTTGAACATTGTGGACGATGCTGTTCGGGTTTTTTATGAGCATATTTCCCAAGTGATCGACTCATTTGTACCTTTTCGTCGGGCTCGGCATCCTTCATTCCCATGTTGGTTTTCCTCGGAGTTGGTATCCCTAACCAGATTTAAGAAGGCGGCTCACCGTGTGTATAAGACCTCGCATCGCTACGATGACTACTTGACATTTAGTCATCTCAGATCACTCTGTAAAACTCTCTCGAGATCGTGCTATGGTAACTATGTTCGCAGGGTGGAATCTAATATCCCGGATAATATTAAAGCTTTCTGGAACTTTGTTAACGTAAATCGGTCCTCGGGTGGGCTGCCGCCTTCCCTAGGGCGTAATGGAGTCGTGTCTTCTTGCCGCTCTGAGATCGCCAACATGTTCGCGGAGTATTTTGAATCAGTTTATGATGCCGGGGATAACTCGGGCATGCAAGCGTCCTTCGACTTCCCTCATTTGGTCATTAGTATAAGCGATATCCTTACTGAAATCGAGGGTTTGGCAAACAACAAGAGCCCGGGAGAAGATGGGATCCCTGCTCTGTTTATAAAAAATTGTAAGTTCATTCTCTCTCGGCCTCTGTTGATAATTTTCAATCGATCTCTGACCACGGGGTGCTTTCCTCGCAGGTGGAAACGGGGCTTAATTACTCCCGTATACAAATCTGGGGATAAGTCTGACATTTCCAACTACAGACCGATTTCACTTTTAAATATTTTTGGTAAGATCTTTGAGGGTATTGTAACCAAGAAACTTGGTGCACTTGTCAGCAGAACAGTCTCAGACGAGCAGCATGGGTTTTTGCCGGGTAGATTTACGGTTTCTAATCTTTCCTCGTTTTGTAACTTCGTGTCCAGAGCTCTAGATGACAACTGTCAAGTAGACTGCATATACACTGACTTCTCTAAACCTTTCGACAGGGTGAATCATGCCTTGCTGATTGACAAGCTCGCGAGCTATGGATTTAGAGACAGCTTTTTGTGCTGGTTATACTCTTATATCACGGGTCGCTCGCAGAGGGTCAAGGTTGGGCTTTCCCTTTCGAGGCAAATCTGCGTCCCTTCAGGCGTGCCTCAGGGTTCACACCTTGGTCCGATGCTATTTCTATTATTCATAGATGATATTAGATACGTTATTACTGGTAGTAGGTTCTTGTTATATGCTGACGACCTCAAACTGTTTAAAACCATATCTGCTGGTTCCGACGCAATTGATTTACAATCGGACCTGGGAGGTCTAGAGGCCTGGTGTTTGCGGAACCGTATGGAGCTGAATGTAGATAAATGCTTTGTTATGAGGTTCTCGCGCAGCAAGAGTGTTTCTCAGTTTCCGTACGCCATAGCGGACAACGTACTGTCGACTAGATGTACTTGGCGTCGAGACGCTACCGCGTCTCTAGATATGTCGCGCGGGATCTGGGTGTTTACGTCGATGCCGCGCTCACGTTCTCCACGCACCGTGTTAATGTCGTCGCTGCCGCCAATAAGGCTCTGGGTTTCTTACGCAGGTCATGTTTTAACTTCGATAACCCGCGTACCTTGCTCATGCTTTACTCCGCGCTTGTGCTTCCTCACCTGGAGTATGCCTCGGTTATCTGGACTCCCAGTACGGCCAAGGATAAGTACAGCTTGGAGAAGGTGCAGCATAAGTTTCTGCGTTTCCTTGCTTATAAAATGGGACAGCCGCTTGCTCGTTTTGACCACGACTATGCTCCGATAATGAGGCGACTGGGATTGGCTACTCTTGAGATTCGGAGGGTCGTGGCGGACTTGTTATTTTTATTTAAGATTATTAATGGTATAGTAGATAACCCGCCCATTACGAGTTTAATTCGGTTTAACGCGCCAGGCTACCCTACCAGAGGTCCACTATTGTTTAACCCGGGTCAGTATACCTCGAGATTTAGCACTAGCGACCCGCTGCATAGGATCTGCGTCCTGGGCAACGCACTCTTTAGAAACCTGGATTTTTTTTCGGGTTCCACTTGCGTGTTTAGAGCCAATGCATACCGAGAACTCCTGCACCGCAGCTAGGTATTGGCGTGTCATCGTCTTGTCCTGTATCATTGTTGTCTCTACCTTACGTCATTGTTTTGCTCACGTATTCTACGAAATGGTTTCGACCGTTAATGTCAAATAAATAAATAAATAAATAAATATATTATGTTCATCGTTCAAAATTAACATTTTAAGTATCATCAGGTTTTACCATTTTCAATGACACCTTAAAGATGTTTTACCTGGAAGTCAAATTGTGGCACAACCGAGGGTTAAACACAATGGACACGATGGACCAAAATTCAAGTATCCCAACTATCCGAGGTACCTGAAAGAATTCCTATTAAACAGTATCCAGTATCTGCCCTAAGTAGTAATCTAATTTCACTTCAAGTTGAATCTTTTACCAAACTCCCTCGTTAAATTTCCAGAAATACACGTGTCTTCTGCTAATGCAATCATTCGCCAAGCTGCACTTTCCCCAGGAGCCAGCTAATCGACATCATTTGGGAAATAGCCGCTGCTAATCGTTCTGGTGCGTGGGCGGTAACATAGCGGCGCCTACCAGGACGGCGAAAAATTTATTCGCCGAAGGAGCGACGTCGAGAGCGGCGGAGAATTATGGCTCGCATCGCGGTCCGCAAGAAAGAAGATAAATTCATCGGTGCACGAAACGGCTCATGGCGTGGCCGATTGTCCATGCCAATTAGGTTAGGATCCGAATAGCGTAACGGGGCTGGCGCCGCGCCTAATAATCGCGTTATTAATGAGCGCTACGCGCACTTACCGTATACCGTTGCGGTGGAACATTCAGACGCCCCTTGTGCTTCCTACGTTTCAGTTGAAACCCGCGACCCACGTCGATAGGACTCGACGATATATCCTGAAATACCTAGAAGAGATACCTATTAGCAATGTCTTAGAATGACGGAAGTCTTCAGCATGGGATATGCAGAGTTTGAAGACTAAAAATTGGGGGACACTCTTTTGGGTCAGCTTTAGCAATGGCTGGAAGAATCCCTAATTTCTGTACTACGTAGCATGGACGTGATTAAACCACTTTGAGAATACCCTGAGCTTTAGAAAGTCCAAGTTCCATCCCCTCTCGTGAAGCCTACCCGACCTGTCTTATATTCTCTGAGACTTTATTAAGTTTTATTAGATTTTGCATGCATCAGTAACGATTTTTCCAGCTTCTGTAGGATCTGAACTCATCTACTCGGATTCTCCTCATTTTTATTCGATCCACTTCGATTAAGCCGACCATAATTCAACAGGTTTCTGCTACAGTCCACTGCGTCGAATTGCTACTTTCAAGAAAGTTGTTATCCCCAATATCTATGCCCATATCTGACGTGCAGTTCGCTATAATCGAAGCAAATCGATGCTCACCGTCTAGGTAGAAATTGCATCGCGATTCCCTCGGTAAGAATACGAGTTGGCGTCCGACGGTGCAAACGTTAGCTCAATCCGAGCAATAGAAACGTTCCCGGATCGGCAGTTTCTTCGCTTGGATCGGTTACACGGGCACGTTAAGCTGGAAATTAAATTCTCCGATTACCGATGCGCCGATAGGGGATTATGAAACGATCGTTTAAATTGGATACTCTTATCGCGCTTCGCGTTTCGAGGTAGCCGTGGCGCATAATGAACGCAGGTGCACCGCCGCCAGTATAGACGAGCACGATAATTTTCGCTGCAACTCTGTAGTCATCGTGGGCACCAATCGCTCACCGGAATTGATCGTACTGTCAGAATTATGTCCCGGGGCTGACATAATTGGGCAGCTGCTTTGACTACTGAATTTTATTAACGGTACAAAAACATCGATACATCGATACAGGGCACGTAGGTACATGCTTTAAAAAATCGGTAATTCCTCGTGGACCGATACGGCGGCATGCTGCACTGGGGTGCATAATAAATAATATCCTGACAACTGGTGCCAATGACATGTACCATTAATTCTTGGAGCAATAAGCATAATTTCGTATCCCATTTATTGCAATGCTTACAGTCAACCATGTGTGTAAGTAATTTAGAGCTCTTACTTTTTGACCCGTCGGGTACCCGGGTACCCGGACATTACCCGGGATAACTTCAAGCAATTGAATGTAGTATTGTCTGTGATTGTCTGTGGTATAGTCTGATGTTAGCCAAAAATGATTGAACAATACCACATTCAATGGCTTGAAGTTGTTTCGGGTAGACGGGTACCCGACGGGTCAAAAAGTAAGAGCTAAGTATTACCACTCAATTCTGATCAAAGGGACCATAGTCTTGAATCGATCTATATTCATTAACCCCTACAGACACGGGCGACGCACTCCGTAGGGTAGGGTGGGGCTAATAGTCCCGTCTTTCGTATAAACCTATGTAAAATTTAGTACTAACAATCTAGATATATCTGGTGTTGTTTTGTATAAACTATAACTATTATCGTTTACGTTAGCGAAGTTCGTTTGTTGATACTGTTATTTTTTGTTCAGTTATATCACAAAATGTTTGTCAATGCAAAATGGACTTCTTGCCCCACGCACGGGGCAAAAAGTCCATTGCATAGGATAGACCATCCCTAATGTCTTTTCGTGTAATATTAAACTAAATAAGTAAAAAACTCTTTTCAAATCAACAAATATTTATTAAACCAATTCATTTTGGTACACAATATTGAAAGAAAGCATGACTTCTTTAACAAAAAATAAAAATATAAGTCAGAGGCTCACTTTGAACTGAAAACTAAAAAAAAATCGCTCAACTAAGACAAAAACAGTATTTAAGGGGGTCACTCAAGTGAAAATGAACTACCAGTTATTTTACACATAAAAATTTGAAAATATGTATTTCCATATTATTTTTTACGCTGAATTGAATTATGTAAGAATTAATACAGTGACATTTTTTTTCAAAAATTTAAAAAAAAAATTTCGAAAAAATTATTCGATTTTAAAATCCATACCCTTATCTCTGTAGTATTGTATACAAAGACTGCAGAAAAAATTCAGCTCGAAAACTTCATTTTTATCCGAGTTATAAAGTTTTTATGTTTTGGCGTAGTAACTAAAACGCTCCTGCTCCGTAGGTACGTTGGACCTTCTTCTTCTTGAAATGCCTGTTCTCTTCGTGATTGTGCAGTTCGTATCATTTTTCTTGCACGTTTGTATCTTTCTGAGGCTTTCTGCTTATACCTGCGTACTCGTTGTTTCTGACGGTTTTGAACAATTTTCAATGAGTGTTCGCTCATTTGCATTTGGTTGTCCTTGAATGCATGTAATATTGTTTTCGTCCATCCTTCATTACATTCAGTAACAGCTTCTGCGACTGCAGCTTCAACAAGATATTGAGAACCATACGCGACGATATACCACGCAGTTTCAACGGATACGAAACCACAACATTATAAATGTCCATCGGGTGAAGAATCATGGTGTTTCTACCAATCAGCAATTGCGAAAGGAAGAAAACCTGGTTCTCATGCTAAGAAAATAGGAACACCTATCAGAGAAAAATTTCTGGATAAAATATTACCAATTTATAATAGACTAAGCGATGAAAAACTGCTCCGTCGTTGTGCACAATGCCTTACGCAAAATTCTAATGAAAGTTTGCATAGCATGATATGGCGTAAGTGCCCAAAGGATATTTTTCCTTCCAAATATCTTGTTGAAGCTGCAGTCGCAGAAGCTGTTACTGAATATAATGAAGGATGGACGAAAACAATATTACATGCATTCAAGGACAACCAAATGTAAATGAGCGAACAATCATTGAAAATTGTTCAAAACCGTCACAAAGAACGAGTACGCAGGTATAAACAGAAAGCCTCAGAAAGATACAAACGTGCAAGAAAAATGATACGAACTGCACAATCACGAAGAGAACAGGCATTGCAAGAAGAAGGTCCAACGTACGGAGCAGGAGCGTTTTAGTTACTAGGGGAAGCCCGGGCAAAGCGAATGCCCTAGGCAAAGCGGATAGTCTTTTTTTTTGCTTTGCTATCAAAGATGGCCCCACGAGTTTTTCCTGATCTAGAAAGCGGCTGGTTGTACAGGCCATGACAATGCAATAAAGCGTGTAATTGCTGTGGTGCGTCGTTTGTAAAGAAAAAACGAAAATTGTGCGCTTTCTTACGTATTTCGCACAGGTAGGTACGTGGCTTAATTATTAATAGTTATCGGTATTTACCACAGTAAATATTTTTTCTAAGAACTCCGTGTTCTTAAGATTCTATTAGAGGTTAACATTTTTAATTTGTTGTTCATATTTTTATGAAACATTACAAGTTTCCACCAAGTGGGTTCTTTGGGCAAAGCGGATGGGGGTAAAGCGGATAGTCAATCCTCTTTGCCCTGCTAATCTCGGTCATATTATTATTGCCGTTTTATTTTATTCTAGCATGGTTTCCCAGTACAAACGTAAAACAGATCAAGCGAAATGGACGGAGAGCAATCTGAAATGCGCCATGGATGCAGTCAATGCGAAAAAAGAGTCTATTATGTCTGCAGCCAAAAAATACTTCATTCCGTATACAACATTACAACGGCATTTGAAGTCAGGAAGTTGTAAAAAAAAATTGGGAAGATTTACTACTGTTTTTACCGAAGAACAAGAAAATGAGTTATGTAATTACTTGAAAGAGTTAGATAATCTATTTTTCGGCCTAACTCGTGCTGATTTCCTGCAACTAGTTTATGATTTTGCAACAAAAAATAATATTGAGAACAATTTCAAGAACGGTAAAGCTGGTGAAGATTGGTTTGCCGGTTTTAAGCGAAGACACCCTGATATTGTCCTGCGATCACCTGAACCCACTTCCATCGCTAGAGCAAGAGGCTTTAACAGACCACAGGTGGAGCGGTTTTATTTACTTTTGTGGGAGCAGATTGAGAAATTTAATTTTGATGCAACTACGATTTACAATATGGATGAGACTGGCGTGAGAACGACGACTTCTAAGCCACCAAAGATTTTGAGTTCGAAAGGAAAAAAACAAGTTGGAGTTATTAGCAGTGCTGAAAGAGGTCAACTTACAACTGTCATATGCTGTTGCAATGCTGCTGGCACATATGTTCCGCCATTTTTCATTTTTGCGCGAAAACGGATGCAAGATCGGCTTTTAGATGGTGCCCCTCCAAGTTCCCGAGCCTCCGTGAGTGATAATGGTTGGATAAATGGACAAGTTTTCTTGTTGTGGCTTCAGTATTTTGTTGAAATGGTTCGTCCAAATGAAAACCGAAATGTTTTGTTGCTACTTGACAACCACGAATCTCACAAGTATTATCCAGCCTTAGAATTTGCACGGAAAAATCACGTTATTTTCGTATCGTTTGCTCCACATACTACAAACAAAATGCAGCCGTTAGATGTTGCTGTTTATGGACCAATAAAAAAGTACTTTGAACAAGAGCTAAACACTTTTCAAAAAAGTCACCCAGGGAGAATTATCAACCAGTATGATATCGCAAAACTTTTCGGAGGAGCCTACAGCAAAGGTGCCTCTGTACAAAATGCGATTCAAGGATTTAAAAAACCAGGACTTTGGCCCTACAATCCACATGTATTTGGCGACGAAGACTATGCTCCATCATCCATAACAGACCGTCCATTGGAAGAAAATGCTTCAGAAAATATATCACCACCACACGACAGTATTCCATTACCTCGTGACAATATCACACCACTTCGCGACATTATACCACCGTCACACGACAATACTGCACTACAATGCAGCATTGTAGAGACAGAAAATCAGGACACGACTATTAACAGCTTATCACCATTTCAAGTCAGACCAATACCCATTATGGCTGCACCAAAAACAGCTCGTAAAAATAAAAGACAAAGGGCAGAAGTGTTGACATCCAGTTCCTTTACAATTCAGCAAGCTTCAAAGTTTCACAAAGTTCACAATAAAAAAACGGAAATAGTCGCTGGCCCTACCTGTAGCCGTCGAACAAAAAAGAAGACAAAAAAAGACAAGGAAAATATCGGATATTTATGCTTGGTATGTTTGGAGCCATACTCCGACCCCCCATCCGAAGACTGGATCCAATGCAGCCAGTGTACCAGATGGGCCCATGAATGCTGCACTGCATATGCAGGATCAGGCAGTTACTTTTGTGACGAATGTCAAGATTAACTCTGCGTTATTTAATAACATCCGCTTTGCCCGACCCCCTCATCCGCTTTGCCCAGGGGGGTAGGGCAAAGCGGATTGATTGACTTGTTTACGTTTTTCATTTTAAAATGGTTTAAATGTTTTAGTTATAAATTTTTTTGTTATTGTATCAGAAAGCTGATTAAATTTCAATGATTATTAATATAAAAAATATTTCTCATCTTAATTGTAACTGTGTTATTTTTCTCACTAAACCTTAACATAACCGCTTTGCCCGGGCTTCCCCTACGCCAAAACATAAAAACTTTATAACTCGGACAAAAATGAAGTTTTCGAGCTGAAAAAATTTCTGCAGTCTTTTTATACAATACCACAGAGATAAGGGTATGGATTTTAAAATCGAATAACTTTTTCGAAATTTTTTTTTAAATTTTTGAAAAAAAAATGTCACTGTATTAATTCTTACATAATTCATTTCAACGTAAAAAATAATATGGAAATACATATTTTCAAATTTTTATCTGTAAAATAACTGGTAGTTGATTTTCACTTGAGTGACCCCCCTTAAAGACTTTGGCATAATTTCTTTATACTTTGGCCATCTTATTATGAAAACAAATAATATAATATATATAGTTTCAGTCTGAGTTTCTGTCTGTTTCTGCGATATATACGTTAGAAAATATTATCATTCAGCAATAAAAAATATCATGCACACATTACTAAAGAAACATACAATCTTAACGTACTTGGCTGATACGCTTTTAAACTGTGGTTTATTTCGTATAAAACAATAAAGACGACGTATTTCTTTTAGTTTTCGATGCATAAAATAACGAAGATGTCGTGTAATTCGCACGACCGTCCAGGAGCGACTGGCGATTCTGTGGTCACCTCCGTTTCTTCTCGCCTTTTACACAGTGTACTGCGAAACTCAATACATTGTTTAGGAATAGAGATATACAATTTGGGACTTTTTACCCGCCGGACTTTTAGCCCCACTCTACGCTACGCCACCGCGTCGAATACGTCTGTTATTCTCCGGCTTGACGGTCTCTTGTTTATGTAGTGGTCATTTACCTTATGTCTGGATATCTGTCAGTATCATCTACCATTAAAATTAGAAAATTAATCCGTCAAAAGATAAACAAAAAGCCTTTTAAAATGACGAAAAAGTGGAGTGACGTACGAAGCACACAGCCAGTGTCCTAGCCTAACTATTCATGGCCCGTGTCTCCAGACGGTTAATGTCACCGCGCACAAGTAACCTCTAAGAACCTGAGCACTTTCCGAGGTCTTTCAGAGGTCCTTCCGAGGTCCTTCTGAGGTGTCATTACCTTGCACGCACAACTCACATTGGAGCAAAGTCGGAGCAGAACTGGAGCGGTGTTCGTGCAGAACTGGTGCAGAGTTGGTGCAGAGTGGCTGCAGATTTGGAGCAGAAGTAGTGCGGAGTTGGTGGAGATTTGGAGCAGAAGTAGTGCGGAGTTGGTGGAGATTTGGAGCAGGGGTGGTGCAGAGTTGGTGGAGATTTGGAGCAGAGATGGTGCAGTGTTGGTGCAGAGCTGGAGCACAGTCGGGGCAGTGTGGAAACAGAGTCGCAGCAGAGTCGGGGCAGAGGGCGGAGTAGAGTTGCAGAAGTGTTGGAGGACAGTGGGAACAGAATTGCAGCAGAATTAGAGCAGAATTTGAGCAGAGTTGGAGCAGAGTTTGAAGTGGACGCGCAGGGCTCGCAGCATTGATTACAAACGCGGGCATCCATGCAGTTCGAAGCCCACGGTTTGTTCTCCGTTTACTCTCGGCCCGTAGGAGCGGCGGCAATTATCGGCGCTAATAGGAACGCGCGGGTCCGTGGTCTAGGACGGAGCAGCGTGGCGCGGCACCACGCCGCTGTCGGCCGCTTTTAATTGGACGAAATTACAAGGTGCGTAATGCGCGAGCATCGCAGGGGCGGATACGAGCGGCCCCAGAGGCACAATGCCCGTACGGTACCGTGCTGTACCGACACCGAGGGCCTGCGCTGAAATATTACGTTTTTACCGTTAACCGCAGAGAAGCCGGTTAATTATCCCGTTTAAGGCGGAGGTGAAAAGTTTTAGTCACCTCTTGCACGGCCAGCCTCGCCTCGCCTCGCGCGGCGCGGCGCGGCGCGGCTCGGCGGCGTACCGAGAAAAATATAACGGAAGTGCGACGGGGTCCGTAATGCCCGCGAAATTGCGCTCGTAAAGCGTATTCGAGACGTTTCGTTTCACCTCCCCGGGGAAGCGTGTGATCCTCCGAGACTCGTGTGATTGGCAGCCCTCGGGCACGAGATGCTCTTCCCTTTCTTTATGCCCGTGTGAAGAACGTACATATAATTAACGCATTTGTTATTTACAGTGCAAAGAAGCACTTACAAATTGGGACGGAGTAACGCGAGCGGTGCTTATGAGCCGAAACTGATAGAACAGGTCTATCAGGAGCTTCCAGAAGCTAAAAGCTTTGCTTATGTACTCACCCTGCTTCCTCACCCGCAAGAACTCGCAGAAGAATCCTCCCAGAAGAACTCGCGTCCCCGAAATACCAGGTCGAAAGTTCTCAAGAACAGTACCGCGAAGTCTCTCGGATTCCCGAGGCGTCTTTTTCGTTCCACATCCAGCCATTCCATCGGCGAAACTCTCCTGTCGCGATCGGCGTAAAAAGAACGCGCACTCCGCACTCGGCAGTTTATCGGGACCGAAGTACAATCGGCGTATTCTTCTCTGCCGGTGAACTTTTCACCGGAAAGGTCATCGAGATACGCACGTGAGTGGCTGGCGACGGTGGCATTTCTCGATTTGGGAATTTCCCGCTTTCGCGGGCCGCCTGTCCTCGTCCTTAAACAGCCAACCGCGTCCATTATCCGCTCGTTATCACGCGCGGTCCCGGACACGTCGATGGACGACGCTCGTGAACGCGAATCGAGAGGAGATCCCGCGCACGACGAAGACGAACGAGTGGAATCCTTAAAGGGGGGGCCCCCGTCCGCGTCTCTATCTGCCGATCAATCTGCGGAACGCAATAGCGAGAACGCCGCGAGAGAGGCTTTCGAGAATCGACCAGGCTTTCTGCCCTGCGAGAACGGCGCGCCGGTCGCGGCCGGAGGAAGGAGCCTCGGAAGAAAGCGGGGAGAAAAGAGAGACTGACAGGGTGCTGGTACCCACCGTGCTGCCCCGCCGTCCAAGAAAAATTCCTCTTGTTTGCACCCCTTTGCTTGCACGGGGATTACGCGTCTATCGACTCTTTCATTCAGCCGCGGACTATCGAAGGGGCGGACAATAGCCCCCTGTATGGCAGCACCTACTGTGCCTCGATCCAGTCGCGCAAAGTCCGGTTTATCGTCGACTCTTTACCTTCCCACGCGTATCATCCGATGCCAGATAGCGGACGGAGGTACGCGCGAGCCTGGAAATCCGGTGAAGAAGGCGCTTTGGGCGATACGGTCCGGCCGAATGCGACTTTCCCTTGGCGCGTGTATGGAGTACGTTATTGTTTCGTTTAAGCTTGACGCGGATGAAGGAAACCCTAGTGTATCGCCAGCAGAGTATTAAGCCAGTTGAATAGTACTACATAGCTACGCGGTATCTACTATTCTAACAAGAAACTCCACAGAAGAGAGCCCGCGCAAGCACCCCAAAGCTACGTTCGACATCACCGACAAGACTTCGTCGGCGGATAAGTGATGCACGCCACGGAAGGATCGATTACAAGGAGGAAGGGCGAAGGGGGTGGTCCAGTTCGCGCGAGGGCAAATCGATTCGAGGATTTGCGGACATCGGGCGATGGAGAAATCCGCGTGGAGTGGGCAGCCGGGACGAAAGGAGCCGCCGTGGCGTCCATTTGTACGTCGGATTAAGACGTTTGGATTTCGTTCGGTACGACCGAATGAAAGAAGAAGGAAGCGTCGGTGTATCGAGGGGAGGGTGGAGCAGGAGATCGAGAGGCGCGAGTCATGGTGATCGTACCGCGACCGGCCGACTGCCAGATTAGTATCAGAACCGAAAAGCTTGATGGGAATTAAGACGACGGCGCCCATGTCAGGGTGGTAATGCATCGAACTGATTCGGTCTCGCGATCCAACGGGGGACATAGAGGGGACGAAGGGGAAGCGCTGATTTTGCTCTTGGATCGTCGCCCTCTGAGAACTCTGTCCCGCGGTTATGAGTTCGCGTCTATCGATTCGGTTCGCGGAACCCATCGAAGCCCGAGCTGCGGAAATTTGCGGCGTTCCACCCGAGACACGTTCGTACGTAACTTCCAGTCCGAGAGCGTAACTTCGATGATATCGCGAGAGATCGCGGCACCGAACTTCCGTACTTTATGGCCCGTAATTATTATTATCACGTACCGCGGTAATAACACGATGCGGGCAGCGTGTGTACTTTAAAAGCAGCCCCCCGAGACCGTTTTCGGCTCGGCTAAAGAGCAGAGAGCAGAAGGAATCGTTCGGTCGGCGATGCACCGTTTCGCCTGGCTGTTATCGTCGCGGTATCTCGCCTGGGAAAGGAAACGCATTCGCGAGGAATATATCGATATTATCTGAAGCACGTGCCGCCGCATGGAAGTCGCCGCGTCAGCGAAATTCGCCGCACGTCGATCGATTTCGCAGCGCGCGAGTGCGAACGCGCGCCCACGGGAGCGTAGGAGTGGTTCCGGACCTCGGAGACCGGTTTCAAAATGTCGACGATCGGGCCCCCGTTTCCACGACACCCGTGCGTCTGCTGGCAACGTTCGCCAGGACGCCCGAGAGGACTCGGCTATCGACAGCGGCGGAGTCGCTGCCGCGGCCCCTTCGAGCGCGTAAATCCCTCGCGCGAAACGATACGCGAGGCCCCCGAGCGTAGGTACTGGCGAAGGAATTCGCGGCGAAAGCGCCTCGCGGCGGGTACACGCGGCACGTCTACGCGACACGTGCCGTTCCTGGCACACATTATCAGGTTCGCGTCGCTAATAGGAAGTCCGTAGTTTTGTATAGCCTTGGAGTAGAAAGTCGTGAATGACGGACAGCGTATAAGGGATGCAGGCTAATTTATGGAGTGAAAGTGGTGAAACGACTGGAAGCGTCTTCGCCCATTAATTATCGAAGGAACCGCTGGTCCTAAAGCAGAGGATGAATATTCAGGTGACACAGCGAGGGATCGCGAAAGCAGGAGAGATCCGGCGTGGCCGCGTACGCAGATAGGTGTACGGCTGCGTGGGCGAGCAAGCGATTGTCTGGCCTGCGCTCCTTTTTTGCGCCTAGATAGCTCGAGGCAAAAATCAGAATAGCTCGGCCGGCTCGCTCGCGGCGGCAACTCTGTCCCCGTAAGCCTACACGGAAAGGGTAGGCAGTGGCGTGCGCGCACGGTGGAGGCGCGTGTAACACGCGTGCACGGTGAGTGCCTCGGTTGAACACGTCGCTTTAATCCGGCGCTGATTTACTTACTGATTTACGTACTTGCCGCACCGGCCAAATAGCGCGCTCGCGCGCGCGCGCGAGACTCGCCGCGGGTTAATGCGTCGACCCTTTTGTCGCGTGTACAAGGTGTAAACCGCTTGTCGTTTGCGCACGGCTTGCTTAACGCCGCTGGGGAACGGCGAGGACTCGCGGACCGCGCGAGCTGGAGGAATGTTGAGGCTTTGGAGAATGTTAATTCGAGGGTTTTTCATTGGCCACAAGTTTTTAGAGTGTTTTTCGAGGGAGACTTTTTTTTGTTCGCAACACGTGGGTCACCGATGTCTGTGGCAATCGTTATTGTTTCATTGGAAGCTCTACGTAAAGTACAGGGTCCTGGGTCCTATGAAACCATGTTCAAGAGAGGAACCCCAGGAAAGAGAGATGGAAGGCAAAGGACTGATAAGCTGAACCAGGGTCGAATAATTTGCGATTACGGTCGTGGTAGCGTGTATCCCGCTGGCGAAAAAGGCCCGAATTGCTGGAACATCCCGAACGAGGCTCACTCTCTCGAGAAAGGTCGTAACGTACCGCGGAACACGTGTTTACCGGCATTTTATTGTTGTAACACGACGAGCGGCAAATATGCAAATGGAGGGCTGGTCCTGTTTCGTTTATCTGTCCACCGAGCACGGTGTTCGATTTTATTTCGGTGCCTCCTGGCGTTTCCTTATTCCACGCAGCCGGGGCGACGCGCGCCGCCAATTATGCTCTCCCGCAATCGCTCTGCCTATCACTTACACGGCTGTTTCGTTAACCGCGCGGTTATCATTCCCACCCTTTCAGCAATTCCCATTTTACTGCCGCGACCGGGACTGCTAGAAACGCTTAATGAGGGCCATTAAACGCGACCCGTGGTTCTCGTGCACGCGCGCGACCAATTGTTGCTTGCCCCCTTTTTACATCCCGGCATCTCGTGGGTTTCACGGCCGTCATTTATGGCGATAATTCATTCGTAAAAACCTTAACGATCGGCAGGGGCGAGCCGAAGAGCGGGCCCGACCGCGTGTTATTAAATCATTTCACCGTGAAATCGGGGGAACCTGAGCGGCTACAGTTTGTCCCCATCGGCGAGACCGCGGTGTCGTTAATCTCACCTCGTAACGTTCCCTCCCGTCCCTGATAATTGATTACGCGGCTACTCTCATTCCGTGTCACTTTCGTACGTCGCGTTACCACTGAAATTGATTATTGAGATCGAGCTCGGCGCGACGTTTAGCGGAAAGTGGCCATTCAACTGGGATTTCTTGGGCCCATCCAGCTCCCTTTTGTCTCTTTGCTGTCTGAATCGAACCATCTCGTCGCGGCAATCCGCTTAAAGCTGTGCTCTTACGCGGCTCGCCGCGGAGATCGCAGCACTCCAGGCCCTTGATAAACAAATCTCGTGCTCATCCACGTTTATAGGCATTATGATCGAGATCCACTTACGATACACGGGATTTTGGTTCTTCGTATGATCATAGTGGAAAACGTGAGATCCCTAGATGTACCGAAACAGAGATCAGCTTTCGGTACGATTAATTCAGAGACACTTCTGCCATGTGTCACGCACTATGTTCAGTAAATCGAGTGGCTCATCAATTAGCCCGCGGTATTAAGCTGCTCAGACTATCGTTGCGATCTAGATTCTGGAATCTAGATCCTCGAAGGGGACCATCCCAGGAGCCCGTCCTTTTTCGCGGAATAAGGCGTTGCCCTAAGTTCGTTGCATCTGAATATTTACAACGCATAAAATCATAGGTGCACCGTATCATCACAGGATGCAAGCTGCTGCTCGCGGAGGAACACGCGAAAACGGAGAGGGCAAAGGGAGCAAAACCGTTGGGAGATCGACCGCGCAACCGTGCCGGTTGCCCGAAAATTTCAGGTTCCTCCGACAATTTTCGAGCGCATCAAAAAGTACACGATAACACCGGCAACCGTGCGCGCCATGTAACGTGCAATCTCGCCTGCGAAGTTAGGCGAGCAGATTACAAATAATTAATTCCAACGGACACGACGAACACTGTCATAAAGGCGCAGCTTCACCTGGCCGCGAACGAAGTATGTAAAATTCGGATACCGGTAGCTGGATCCTGCCAGAAAGATCCAGAGATCTGTTGCAGATGCGTATCGCCTGACTGGAAGCATCAATCTACGTCGTCACGTAATTTCCAGGCCGGAGTATTACAATTTGAATAACATCGTACCCAGGTGGCTATTACAATAATGTAATGTATTAAAAAATTGTTTTATCTCGCTCGAATCGTTTCTCGGGCCACCTTTATGTCATTCCTTCTCTTTTATAGGCGACTGATTTATCTCCGTCGAAATTACATCGTTACTTCGCTCCTAATTGAACAATTTCTTACTTCATATTGTATTAGAGTAAACGCGCAGTGCGTCGAGCACGCGACGCGTTAAAAAAAAAATAGCTGGCACGCTTAAACATCATAATCTGTCTAATCACACGGTAGGAAAACCTGTACTTCTGTCGCGTAAAGGGTTCTAGACAAGTTGCGATATTCGAAAGGAACGCAATTTGCGACACATATCCGTCGTCGCCAGTAACATTCGTTCTACGTTCTACCTACCACGTAAAAAAATATTCTACCCTTCAATATTAACACAATCTCGGATTCTCCAGGACGAACGGTACCTGTTCCACGATAAGAGTGCAGGATTAACTCATCGACCGCGATAAATCGTCCACGACCGCTTCTCCAGCGCGGGGATGACAATTTGAGGAATCGCGTGAAAATTGACCATCCACGTTCACAGAGTTTTCGCGTGCGCGGTGCTCATAAGCGGCAGTGCTTAGCTCACCTGGAAATCCGTTAGCCGGTTAAGCGTTACACGGGACACCTCGCAGCGCGTTTGCTCGGATATTGAAACGTTTGACCACGGGTCTCGATCATTTGTACTGCCCTATCTGGCGCATTTATCTCGCAACGGCCGAGGACCGAGGAGTCCAACGGTAATCGAACCACCTCGTTATCACCCGTTCGCGCGGCATCTAAGCTCCCCCCCGTGGATCTTTATCATCGCGGGCGATTCGCGACGTAAGAGCAGAGGCGTCGTCGCATCGATCAGCGTTCAGCTCCTTCATCAACGTCCCTGCCGCGTCAGGGCTCTATTTACTTTCACCCAACGCTGCCGTGCACGCGGGCCCGTGCGTCGACGGCAGCGTGGCGCGATCCGAACGGCCGAATACTAATTCGACCGGGCGAGAGGCCACTTTCCGAGATACAGATTCGATAACCCCCGCGGGGGGAGGAGGCGATCGAGCGTACCTTGCGAAACGTTTACCCCGAAAGAAACTGCGGTTCGGTCGGGTTGGGTAGGGAGGGAGGCGAGCGAGGGGCCAGCAGAAAGAGGATAGAAAGAAGGGACTTACGCTGATAAACACGTGTAGCTTTTAGCGAGGCATCCCGAAGATTGTATCTGCCGTAAAATATGCCCTCCGAGGACAATATTAACTGCTTCGTGCTTCTGCAGCCTATCTCTGCCCCCTCGCGACACCGTCCACCATCCACCCTCCCCGTGCTCGCGGTGCACGCGGTGCACGCGCTACGGCGACGCGCGAACCCTCCGGGATTCTTCGGCCGCCGTTGAATTATCGCCCGTCCGAAACCTCCGCGGCAACGCGCCGGTAATTAAGCGGCTTTAATTATTATTATTCGTTGCACGCGGGTGGCGGCACCGCGTCCGCTTTATGACCCCGCGTGCCTTTGACCTTGCTGGACGACGAGGGGTATTTTTAACGCGGCTAAGGGACCTCTATCGGGGAATGCGAGAGGATCGCCCGGATGGCCTTCCCCGTGGCTCCTAGCTGCCTGGATCCGGGATACCTACCGATAGGCCAGGGAAGCGACGGAGTTTCGGTGATTGGGTAGTGTTTTTACCGTCTATGTCTAGGGGAGACCGGGGCTAGTTGTGACATTTTTTATTTTTTTATTTTTTATTATTTTTTGCATTCCATATTCCATACTATTAATCACTCCCACTTAAAGCACGTACTTTTCTCTATAGATGACCGGTATCGCGTGTAATTAAATGAAAACCATGACTTTGAGAAACGCCATTCTGAAGGTCAGGACATGTTGTATCAACGTGCCCCGAGTAGGGGCTAGTTGTGATAGGATTAAATTTTACAAAAACAGGCTATTTATGAGTAATATAATTATATTTTCTTGGTACAAAAATAAATTTATCGATTGTAAGAATCGATTACACTAAATATACAAGAAAAAATTATGAATAATCTATAGGGGAGACCGGGGCAGATTGTAACAAAAAAAGTTTTCACAGTTTTTTCTCGCAAGTGTTTTCCTCAATCAGGAAATAATTGGCGTGATTTACTGCTTACATATGTGGTGAACTAATTGCGTGAAAGTACGTGACAAAATCTTGGACACTTAGACATCTAGCTTCATCTTAAACAAATCTGAACCTTTGTTACAATCTGCCCCAGTCCGGGGTAAATTGTAACACATCTGTTTTATTTATTTAAATACAAATATGAACACAAATAAACATTTCTAAAAAATAGAAATGAAAACACAGATCATTATTAAACATTTGATATACATGAGTTAAGCAATCATTGCTTGTGCATCTGATTCTATCAAAATCTTCTTCTGTGCTTTCTTTACTTTTGCCTTCATACTTTTTTTTTTTTTTTTTGGATTCTCGATTGTTTTGTTGTTCGTCTAGAGCATCTTCTTCCGGTGTGTCAGCAAATAGCTTTCTTTATCACCATTTGGAGCGGAGTAAGTATAGTAACATGTTACAATTTACCCCGAGGTCGAATTTTTGCGTTTTATCTCACCAAACGAGAAACTAAACATCAAATCACTAAAATGCGTACACATAATAATAAACCAATGTGTACTGATTCGTTTGCTACAAAGAAACATAAATTCAAACGGTTCCAAATGACGGTTAATTGAAATAAAAGTGCTAAGACAACATTTACTTACGTGCTCTAAATACTAAAATTCTGGGCTATTACCACAAAATGAATACATAACGCTCGTTTGTGTCACTAAAACCGACGGTGCTAATATCGTCAAGCAGCTCTCGCATGCTGTGGGTTACCAGATTTGTCGTTCAAAAGATTTTACTTATGTTACAATTTACCCCGTGTTAGGGGAGAGTAGCCTATATTGGACCGGCTCCTTAATTGGACCATTCGTGTATCTCGATAAACAAATATATTTGCAGTGGTTCTTTCGGCTACACTGATTTAGAAAGTCGAGATGAAACATGTGAGAGCAGCGAGACGGTTATTCATTTGTTTGTCGTTCAGCGTCGTCGAAATAGAGAAATACGTGGTACGCGATCATTATTTTTCATGCTATTTCAAGTGGATTTCTTTCTACATCTTGTAAGTACCATAATTTTAAATGATATTAGTGTAAAGTGTGCTGTCTTAGCTACAAATTCATGTCCTTACTTTCCCATATTCGTATAAGTATAACAATAAAAACATATCTTTTTGATATAACCTGCAAGTTGCCTAATATTGGACCACCACTAGTTGCTTAAATTGGACCGGTCCATTCTAGGATACCATCTACGTTATGGTAGCGAATAGTTAAAAGCATACTAAGAAGTTTTTTTTCCTTTTTTAGAGATTTAAAATGACGACACGGCGAAAGTACGGGAAATGGAATGAAGACGAACTACAAAAGGCCATTATAGCTTACGAAAACGGTGGCTATGGTTTAAATGAGTGTAGTAGGGTGTATGGAGTGCCAAAAGCCACACTGAAGCGACATTCCGCGAAAAAAAACTCATATGCGAATGGTATAAAGGCTCTGGGGAAGCCACCCACGTTCTCTTTAAATCTGGAGAAGATTTTATCGGACCACATTCTAACATTAGAAGAATGCTTTTTTGGATTAACAATTAAAGATGTGCGAAAACTCGCATTTGATCTAGTGGAAAAATATAACCTTCCCCATGCATTCAATACGGAGAAAAAGATGGCAGGGAAAAAATGGTTTTACGCCTTTATACGGCGAAGTCTTCGACTATATCTATTCGACAACCAGAGGCTACTTCACTTGCAAGAGTAAAAGGATTCAATAAAAAGAATGTGCAACACTTTTTTGATTTATTAGAAAGCAGTATTACAAAATTTAACCTTACACTTCTATTTTTATTCAATGCCCTGACCAATGTTTTTTAGATTGTATATATAAATTCATTGGTTTTTAGGAGCGGTCCAACGTAGGAAACCGGTGGTCCAACTTACGAAACCGTTTGCCTGAAATGGACCGAAGTCATTACTTTAATTTTTTTGATATATTATTTTAATCAATTATTTTATTAATACACTAAATACATGATAAAATCTATCATACATGAAATGTAGATCATTTTCCCGTTTCTGTTTGCTTCCTGCAATGTGTTATGCCCGTGTAGGAGAGAAAAATAAAAAAGTGGTCCAAAATAGGCAACCTTCCCCCACAACCTGCCCCGGTCTCCCCAACATCATTTAGCATAAAGCCACTATAGTGGCGTTCCGTCTCCAAAAAATCATTTAGCGGGAAGCTACTACACAAAAACATCATACACAACTGTGTGCCTATGGTTGAAACACATCAGCCACTTCATTTTCAAAGTGATAGTCGAAGCGACAAAAATTTAATCCGCTTTGTAACAACCTGCTCCTGTTACATCTAGCCGCGGTCTTCCCTACTCTGCGGCTTTAAATTCAATGTGGATGCAAAATCTGGGAACGAGGAAGGTTATCCCCAATCACCGCGGAAAGCAGAGTGGAATTGGATAGCGTCCGATGGTGAAAATCGAAAGCGCAGCCGACGAGGGGATAGTCGCCAGTGGCGTTCCAAAGCTTCCGCTGGGCACTGGACGTCACGAGATCGCAGCAGCCAGATATCGCCGCGAGCGGAAGAGAATAAAAAGCGCGAAGAGGCAACGGCAGGTAGAGACAAGGTAAGAAGGGTGTCGTCTCCGTGCAGATAAGCTCGCCCCCGCGCCAGAATAAGAAGTAACCTCGCGGCAAGCGGCGATCCTCCGCGGCGATTGCGCGGCCAAGTGAAACTTTATTGGCACCTCACCGCTCGAAGAAGTTGTCGGGCGAGAGGTCCATCGCGCGTTCGTTTCCTCTTTTTCTCGCCCACCGAAGCGGGACCGGCCGGGAGCGGATCGGCGCTGCATTAATAAGCGCGTATCAACGGCTCATCTATGGAATCTCGCGTACGCAACGATGACGTACGGACCCGTTCCAGCATACTGATGTCATTGCACGGCGCCGCCATAACTTGCTGGGCCCCGTTCCCCGTGTCTTTTCACGGGCGTCCGCGGAGAATGCCAACCGATTACGCCCGCTGATAGGAAGAGCCGGTAGCGCGGCACCGAAAGCGATGCCCCGAACTAACCGGGAGGATTCCCGCGCGGACCACGGGGCAAATAAACCGTTACGACGCGATTCCGTTCCGCGCCGAAGCGGCGATTCCTGGCTTTTATTGCTGTCATACCTTTGTCCCTCTCCTTACACGCTTGGGGGTGTGAAAAGCATAACACTGTTTCACCATGGGAACGTGTCTCGTTCGAGCTGAGATCTTTTGCATAAATATCCATTCTCGCGGATAGGATGATGAAGCTTCTCGGGTAATTTCAGATAAGAGTCTGTGTCTATCCCCCTTCGAAATCACCTCGATGCTACGACCCCGACGCAGCAGGAGAGCGCAGCGAACGCCAAAGTCCTTTCACCGGTGCAGGGCGCCATTGGCAGGCTAAAGTTTCTGTGCCACGGCTCTCGCGAACGGGAGAATTCATTTCTGCGGAGAACCGTGTGGTTAATTCGAAACGAGGCGAAGGATGAATGAAGCGAGATGGGAAGAGCTTTCTTTCCGACGGGGGAAGAAGCGTGGACGTCGTCTACGGAGGAACGAGTTAAAAGTTGTTCCCTCGCCGGGTTTTATAGGCGGTTCATCGCCGAGTGGCAGGTGGAGGCGTATATACGTGCGCGTCCGCGCGCACACAGCGGGAGGAGGGAGAAAAAAAAACGGGGGAGGGACAGGGGATGAGGAAAAGGAATAGGTGGAGGAGAGGTTTATATACGCGCGCGGATATAGGGAGGCACTGCGATTGCGCTCTCACGACGATGATGACCGTGCACGCCGGCATGAGTTTGCTTCTTTTACGCGTTCATAATTGAGATAATCTTGAGCGAGCGAGAGGAGGACCGGAGGTATGTGGATTTTTCCGATCGACCACTTCCTCTCGTTCGCTGGGCCGTTACGTGCCGATGACGATCGTTCGCGGCTTAAATCGCGAATTTATGGAAGTGTGGAAGCCCCGGAGACTGGCGCTGGCGCGGTCTTCTGGCCAGTGAAGGCGGAGGAGCGTGGTAGCTCGGCGAGATTGGATGCGCGTTTACGGCGATCGTGGACGGTTAGGGAACAATTCACGCGGAATTGGAAAAGTACTCGGATACAAAGTGCCAAGGGTATATTTATGCGAAATGGTCTTCGAGATATTTTACTTGTTCGAAACGGGGATGCTTTCGAAAGTTTGGAAAAAATTCGTGATTTTCAACGCTCTCTCATTAGAGAAGCTGAAAGCCTCCTCTCCGTTTTGATTGCCGTGGGTAATAACAAGTAATCAATATATGTATTCATTGAGTTGTCCAAGTCACTGTAATTACATGGAGCCCCCTGTACCTCGAGCGATTAATGCGCAATTTCAAACGAGAAAACATCGTTTAAGCGGGGAATGCAAGGCTCGTCGTTTCAGTCATGAATATTTCAATGCACTGAATCTCCATGGTACTGCAGGCTGACGTATTCAGAATTCATTTTCATAACTCCCATGTGACATCCGTGAACTCCTTGGCAAGAACCCCTCTGGCTAAGTCGGACACATAAAGTTAGCGCTATCGATGATGACTGTGTCATTAACACTTCTGACCTGAAAGTCTGTCCACCGAGGCGAGGAGTTTCTACATTGCGTTGCTACTCTGAACGCTAGAAATAGGGTGACTGTACCTAATATCGCCAGGCAAAAGTTAAGTCGCTGTCAATTGAATAATAATTGATATTTTTGCATGCAGTTCGTTTCAAAGTAAAGAGAAATTATTCATCTTTCATGTAGCATAAGTTAGAATCGTTGAAACCTACAAATTTTTAATTAGGACTCAAAAAACGCAAGACATGAAAAAATCGGGTCCTGAAAAAGGTGTACCTAATATCGCCTACTCAAGAAATATTGATTAATTCATGTATATATGAGTTTTTAAAGTCATTTTCACATGTGCTTTTATTATTTCTTGCTCTATAAATGTTTTTTTATCCATCTTTGATTTTAATTTTATTAGAATAATATAGAAATTTAAAAATATATGTAGATTTGTAAAATATTTTATTTTTTACGTTCCGATGTACATTTTGGACAAATAAAGTTTATTTCGGTTGCTCCGCACATTTCGTGACCTCACCTGTAACAAACATTACATCGAAACCATTGTTCTCCGGTAGGCGGTATTGAGAACACGCATACTGCTAAAAGAAAAACGCTATTTTCATTACGAAAAATATTTGAATCGATTTCATTTCTTAAGTACATCATTAATTAGGTATTTCTAGTAGATATTCCTGCATTCACAGAATTATTAGACTTACCTTCTCCGAATGTGATGTAAAATTGTGACAGTCCAATAAATTTTTACACTCTTAAGATTCTCTAAAATCCTTCCCTTTCTGTAATTGTTGATCACATGCTGCTGCAATTACAGTATGTCTTCCTACATATGTTTAGGTACTAATTCAGTGTATAACCGATAAATTTTAGAGCTTACTTTGCGAGATATAGCGAGTGGCGATATTAGGAAATACTGGCGATATTAGGTACAGTCACCCTACAGCTTGCATTGAATCGTGAATCTTGAAGTAATCGATACGCACCAATATCTTTTTAAGTACCTTATTAGTCCAAAAGCGGAGGACTCATTTGATGCGTAATTATAATTGGTTTTCAGTCAGCTAATTATGGCTAATTGATTGGTGCACATAACTGAACATTTCGAACATACCGACGTAATGAAGACGAGAATAAGTTGTGCCTTCGACTTCAAGGTGTCCAATGATGCAAAGGCAACAAACAAGAATCAGAGTGTTGGATAGATTCGACCAGCGTTCTAATCCATCGCTCTTCGCAGTCGTAGAATAGATGCAGTCCGTGTAGGCAAGGCGAAGGAGTCAAGGCAGCTGCCTTCGGGAGATGGGACGCGGCTCCTGTACACGCAGTCAACCAGCAACTCTCATTCGAGCTTGACAGGCTGGACTATCGAGGAGCCAGGAGGTCGAAGAATCACAAACTTTCGCTGATTAAACACGTGTCCAGGATAAACGTCCAACCCCTACACTTACCAGCATAGTTTCAGTATTCAAGATGCAATTCCTCCACGTTACTCTATGCCCGCAGTAACCAAAAATCGTCCACTAGAATAAGCTGAACGGAAACATCAGGATTTCAACGATTCCGTTTCTACGATCCACAATCGAGAAAGTATACCGCTGTCGGATCGCCCCGAAGATGTTGGTGATCGGTCCACATGAGAACCACGATGATTGGACCCAATTACAGGTGGCGCGGGCGTGCTCAGGACGTTCTTGTGTCCCTGTCCGAGGCGCAGCTCGCGTTCAAACCATCCTCTCTCCTCTCCTCGCTCTGCTGCCCCTTTTCTCTCACTCTGTCCCTCTTCCCCTGCGGTTCGACGGTGTCCGTAAGGTCCGCCTATGCCGTGTACGAGCCTGCATGTCTCTTGGCAGGTGTATACACGCATTTCCCCCCTCTGGCCACCCCCCTTCCAAGTGCTCTCCTTCCTGCACTCCTCTGCCTTCTCCCCGAGCGCCATCACCTTTCTCCACCGCCCGCACCAAAGGAAATTAAACCCCACTTAAGCTCGCTGATTATCGTTGTCACGTACGAGCGGTGTTCGCCGCGAGTGCTCGTGGAACGAGGCAGCGTTCTGCCGTGGCAAAAACCCCGCCCGGCCAACCCGACCGGCAAAAACCTGGACGAAGGAGGAGAACGACGGCGACGAGGAGTGGCCCGCGAGGGAACGACCGTTTCCCTACCGTCAAATTGAATTTTGATCCAGGCCATGGTTAAAACGACCAGCCACTAATTTCCTTCCTCTTCAACCCGACTCGGCGATGCTACCTCGGTTTTAGACGAAAAATTTCGCAAAGTTTCGTGGGCTTCTTCAACTTCACTTGGAGATTTAGCTATTCCTCAAAAACTGGCGAACTAATTAACTTGAATACTGCCTTAATCTAATTCTTATTCATTCTCCTTTTATTACTAAGGACTCAAAATAAAAGGAAAGAAGTTTTAATTAGGGAGTTTACCTTTATTTTCATATTACATACTAAGTAGCTCCTCCTCTATTCTATTTATATTGGGGTTTGACTTAGAAAGGATGGTTTTGATCGTGTTTGATGAATTGGTACGGCGGGCGAAGCGGAGTGTACGGCGTGGAAGAAAGTATGTGGGGACAGTGAAGCTGGGGATCTCGAGGAGGAGAACCAATGGTATTTTCAGTGCCACGAAACTGAATTTCGATGGAAGCAAGTGTTTCGAGATAGCCGTGTCACGAGCGTGCACAGGTCAGCTCAGAAACAAGCTGCGGATACATTGTTAAGAAGGAATTCCGTGATCTCGCTGGGTAGGTCGCATGGATCGCAGGAGAATGTCACGTATCGTCGGTCGTCTTCCTAGTACCTATGTTCCACAGCCTCTTTTCCCAATTTAATCAATTCAGTCCTTCACACATACAAATCACTAACAGCAATTCCATCGCACAGGAATCGATAAATACTGCGTTGAAGATTCGCGCTCACGAGATAAATAGTACAAAATAAAATCCTCTTCCTTGGCGTCAAATAAACCAGAACCCACCAAAACCCCCCCGAATATTAATTCTCGACGAAAGTCCTCGCTATCGGAATTCCAGCAGAGCCACGAACTCAATCAAAGCCGCGACACTCGGCGCTCTTAAATCATCCTCGCGGGGTCGCCCCGAAATTAATTACCCGGCTGCGGAGGCGCGGAAGGGGCGAGAAAGAGGCACGCAGGGTCGAGCGCAAGGAGGAGAGGCGAAAGAAGGAGCGACGCGAGAAACAAAGGTGGGGGACATGCAGAAGTGCGTGGAGAAATCACGGTAAGAAGAAAGAGCGATAGATAGGGCTGGTACGGTGGGCAGGGTAGGCAGGGTGGAGAAGTGGGGGGCAGCGTATCAAGGTGGATGGTTCGGTATAATGAATTCCACCCTCAATGGGTAATCACGGGCCTCGCTCGATTACCCGTCTCTCCCTCTCGGGCACGATAGAAAGGACCAGAGTATTCGTCGGCTGGAAGGAGAGGAACGAGGAAGGGGTGGCTCTGGTTCGGGGCCCTTGGAATAGCACTTAGGGCCCTATACGTGCCTCGGATGATACCCTACAAGGTAGCAGGAACGGCAGCCGACGCTGCCGGCGTGGTAATGTTTTAGTGCACGGAGGCGGAGGCGTGCTCTGGTAGTTAGGTTCGCCTTCACCGTCGTTTCACCGTGTATACAGGGTGAGTCACTGTACCTTAGCGCCTCGAGTAGGCCCTTCGCTGCTGGTATTAGGAAAAAATGTAGATGGGAAGACAGGTTCCGCGTGGAGGGGTTGTATCAAGTACTCGAATGCTACTTTTTACTAATCTTGGGGTTTGTAAGATTCTAAGATCATACTTTTTATTATGTAGTGCTACCAGCGATGGAGAAAATGCAATCTTGAGATGATCAGAGCCGACATTCACAGCCAAAGTGTCTTTCGAATTCCTATCCTCGGTATTTTATCTACTGTAAGCAGGTCTGGCGATTGTGGGTGTGAATGCTGAGGTTCACGGCCACCGCAAGGTCATATCATTATAGGTCACTGAACTCTTCTTTTTAAAGAGTCACTTTCAAGTGGGTATCCAATGCGCCCCGGTGAACATAGCATCCTCTTCCTTCGAGACTGTCGCGTAACATGAAAAATAAAGGAGCTACACGAGGTGCTAGGCTACAGTGACTCACCCTGTATATTCGTGGACCAGTGGTGCTGGCGTTGTTGTTGTTGTTATTGCTGGTGCAGTGGACGGTGCATCGAAGGGGGCAACGTGCACGCTATCATTAGGAGAAGCAAGAATGAGGGGACGGTAGGAGGATGGATGAGATGGACGTCCCCCCCCCCCCCCCCTCGCTCCTCGACTTCGCCCTTATTCTTCCTCTTCTTCTTCTTCTTCTGCTGGTGCTGCCGTTGCTTCTCTTCGAGTCTTATATGCCAGAGGAACGTCGGTAGCTGAGTCGCGCCTCGGGCTACGGCTCTTTTATATGTGGAGCAACCCTCTCCTTCCTTTCTCCGCGTCGACCTCGGTAGTCTCGTTTCTTTCACCGCCACGGTCCTCCCCCGAGGCCCGCGTACTTCGCTGCAACTTCTCCATCCTCGCGCGGTGTCTTAACGGAACCCTCCCGAATCGGCAGCGAAACGTGCTTTGCATTGTCAGGCATTTCACAATCAAGATTGATGAGTGGACGCTCGTGTTAGAAACAAGAGCAGTGTATTTGCTGGTTTTAAGCCGGGAATCCACCTGGAAGCTAAGCTAAGCTAAGCTAAGCTATGCTATTGCTATGTCTAGCTGATATAAATCATAAAAGACATAGGTATCACTGCTTAGCTTAGCTTTTGATGAAAACGGTTCCATAAGGATGTAGATATTGAAGCTAATTTTTTTAAACTTAGCATACCATACCATAGCTTAGCTTTCAGGTGGATCCCCGGTTTTAGATGTCACCTTTCCCTTCCCTACGATCACATCTGAATATTGTACAAAACGCTGTTCCAAATTCTATCGACGGCAAGAAGCAAACGCCAGCCGAATGGATTACCTCAACCCACGTTTCGCGGCGTAGCCAGCCTTCGTTTCCACCCATCCTTTATCAATTTTACGGCTGGGGAGCACCCTGGAGGACGGGCGTCGTCGGCCCCGATTAAATGTAAATCCTAATCAGCCGATGCACAAGAGCGTTGCGGGGAGCTTTGTTTCCTCGCTTTGGTCCCGGGCTGATTACAGGTCGCATGTCCAGCAGGGGGCTGGTTCCAGAGCATTTTTTATCGTTCCGGGCAGAAGTCCAGATGCGTGGGCCTAATGCAACGGCAGCGGGCATCGAGGAAACAGTAAAACCGCGGCGATGGGGGAGAGGAGCCGGGTAACAGAGAACACGTACGCACGCGAAAGCGTCTCGGGACGAAAGTGTGCGTGGGTATCTGGCGGAGCGCGCGAAGCGCAAATATCCCGTTTTAAAGCGTCGTTTGCATATTGCCCCTCGAGGCGGCGCGTTTTTGGCCGGCCAATAACGGTGGCCTGCCACTTTCCACTTGGCTATTCCTTTCTCTCCTCGTCTTGCCTCCTTTCGGCCCTGCGCCCGTTTCCCAGCTTCTGAGTCCTCCTCCCCTGCGTCTCCCTTCGGCGCTCGACTCCTCTCCGCCGCCTACGTCGATCCTCTTCGTCCCTACCCGGTGCCGCGTACGCGCGCGTCCGCCCGTGCGCTGCGTGCCTCCAGGTGGATTATTCCAGCGCCGATTTCTCGGAGCGAACGCGTCGGGAAGATCGGGAGATCCGCGGGGTGGTTCAGTCGATCAACCTCGATCACGCGCGTCGAGCTGATTCTGCTTCTCCGCTCGGGCCAGGCCAACTCCTCGGCCATTCACGCGATCACCATTCATCGAGAGGGAACCGGATGGTCTGGGTCTGGTCGATATGGTTCTTTAAAAACCTCCGCCGATTGCCGAGTGTGGGGGAGATGGAGAAAGAGAAAGGTGCAGGCTGTCAATTCGTGATTGAACTTTTACCTACCGGCCAGAGTCTCGAAGGCGTGCATGGATTTTTTGTGGACGCCGCGGTAAATCAGCTGCATTTTCATGGCACAATTCCCTCGGAGATGGTTGATCGTAAGGTAGAAGCACTTAGCCACGATCGATCGTTTAACGCGACTTAACATTTTCTCTGTGTCGCCCCGTGGCCGGTCGCCGTATTTCAGGATTAACCCACGATGAACTTTTCTAGCCGGATAGATACCTACACGTGAACATCTTCAACGTCCCGCGGTGGTGGACGGTCATAAATCCGTACCTAAGCGTCCACATGAGCTCTGTGTATGTATAGGGTGGTCTAAAAAATGGGTTAGAGGATTTGGAGGTGTACAGAAGTTAGAGGAAGTTGTAAGAAGTGCCCAGGCAACGTAGGTTTCGAGAATCGACTCTGATAGAGGTAAAATGTGACGGAGAATTTAAAAGTTTCAAGCTAGATGTTTATTTTGATTCTTTATGAAAGATTCTCTGTCTAGTTTCGTGGAATCCAAAGAATCCAAAGGAAACTTAAATAAATAATTCAGGTCTAGAAGTCGAGGTAACCATCTGCTTCCACCTCTCATTTTCATTCGAGACTGATAACATTGAATTTTGCAAGTTAAAGTTTACGTCATAAAGTACTTACCTATACATAGGTAATAAACAAAATAAGCTGCAGTAGTTCTATCAAGGTTGATTCACCGATGTAGATTAAGCGACCTAAGTAAGTTAGCAGTCAAATCGCTCGAAGATCGAGTATTTTTTGCGAATTAATTAAAAGAAAATGAATATAAATTGTGACTAATACTTTTCGGTAATGTTCATTAATACTATAAACTGTAAAAAAAATTTTTTTTTGGTAATACACATACCAAACTGAAGCTATATGTATATGTATAAAGTAAAACGTCGTTTCATTTTTCTGTTTCCAATTACCTCGAAGATAAATATCATACACACCAGCGAGCGACGAATTTTGCGAGGCATTACGTCTTCAAAGATGCATAATAAAACATTATCCAAATTTCAGATAAATCGAATCGATGGTTTCTTAAAAAAAAACCCAAATTGTGCTATGTTTTTAGTCGCAAAAATAGGATTCCCTCTTAAGTCAGCACCGTTTGCCCGTTCGTTCACGTGCCATAAATTCCAAAATTCTTGTACCCATTTCCTGGATCACCAGGTATATAAACAGTCAGCAGGTCGTTGGATGCGAGGCGTAATTATAATAGAAAGGGGAAACCGAAAAACGGCCGCGGTCGCGGTGTCACGACCCAGTGATTGCGCGACAGGCCGCTGGGTAATTGTGACTAATAGCCGTGCTAATGCTTTTAACGAAGTGAACAATGAGCGTCAAACGGCGCTGGCGCGTTTCAGCTCTGCCCCCTGCGCCTCGACTCTCCGTCACCCGTTCGACTTTTTCGCTTTCATGCCGAAACGAGGTTGCCTGTCCCGTCTAATCAAGCCTTAAACAGCCCGGAACAAGTCGTCACGCTCCGTGTCGCCACTCTCCCGTTTCTGGTTCCCAGAAAACTGTATGTCGCCGATTTTTCCTGCTCCGCTCTAAATTTTACTCGCGGCCCTCGACTCCTCGCCCGTAAATCAACCGCGACAGCGGCGGACCGAGCGAATCGACGCGATTTCGTCCAATGACGCGCGACCGAATCCATATTCTCGTTATAATTCACTTAGCGACGCTCGACGAGCAGGCTTTTAGCAGCGATAACGGATTTACTGTTGCATTTCGAGCCGCGAGTGTAATGGACGTTAAGAATAGACATTGGCATGGCCTTACTAATTCGGCTATTATTCCCAACAACGTTCGTTCGCGGCTCTGACTCTCCGCTTTTGGCGCTTTCGAGCAGCGAACGGCCGTGAGCAGGATTGGGTAGCATGGTAGGATAGCAAACATTCCGTGGCCATCTTATTCTGCTTCAATTCTTGAATGTCACATACTTTCCTACGGCACTCTATACTAAAACATCGTCTGTTTCATCTTCATACGATCCATGTATTCCCCTGATTGAGATCGAATCGACAATCCAATTAGCCTTCTGTCCAGCATTTCAGTCCCGCGTTGAAAATCAATTTAGTGAAACCGATCGACGGTTAGATTACAAAGAGATGCGCTACAATTTCATCCACCTCGAATTCGTATGAACGAAGGGGCATAAATGTGCATGAGCGTGCACGGGACGGTCAGCCACGATCGTACAAAGTCGAACGCGGCAGAAGTCAAACGAAACAATTTGCCAGGTAATTCCACAAACAGCTTGGTTTTTTCGGGGGATTAAAAGTCGGCCGGAGGATCGTTGCGCGAGGGACCGTGTACGCTTTAATGACCGTCAACCCTTCTCGATGTCGAGAACGTACGAGTGGGCGTGACTGGGGGCAATTTGGGAAAAACGTAATTTAGCAGGCGTGGCCCGCTGCACGCAAGGTGCAACGAAAATGAGATTTTTTATCGTACGTCATCGCGGCGCGAGCAGGATCCCCCTGTCCTTCCCCTTTTCCAACTCGAGCACCCCGCGCGAGCATTTCGTTACAATTTCGACTCGGAGCATCGCGCTTCCTGCGGGCAGAGGCGCAATTTCTGCAAGCGGCGAACCACCGCTGTGCCCCGATCGAGGATACCAGAAGAATGAGAGCGGCACTTAGAGAACGTGAAAAAAAAATGTTGCAAATGGTTCTAATGAGATGCACCTTTTGCGAGTTTACGACACGACCGTAACAGAACACTCCGCGTAATTTTATAGCGCGGCGTACTGTTATTCGCAATAACTAGCACGTCGATAGCAATTTCCAACCGTTTTGTTTCGAATCGGGCAACGGTGCACGTCAATCGACGGCGAAGAGATGGAACATTAAGCGACACAAAGTCCCTGTGTTCTGAAACTGGTTAACACGTGCTAATTGGCGTTCTCGCTGACGGAAATGCTTTCACATCGATGTCAATCGACGTCGGTCGTGTCGAACTGATTCGCGTGATTAAAGTACCGATAGAGATGTAGAGGCGCGCGAAGGACTAACCGCGAACAAAATATTCAGATGACAAATCAATTTAAATATCAATTTTGAGTAGCACACTAGAGCATCAGCGACAAATTCTCCACGTATGTACGTAAAATAAATCATACCTACAATTGGGCTTAGTTATGCAGAAAGCTACCGACCCTCAATGATCTGAAACTGAGTTTCAGTTAGAAAAATTTTACTTGTTACAGAAAAGTAGGTTTATTTCTATTGGGTGTATTTTATTTCTTGTTATTGCTTTACAATGTTTTTTAATGGCTTATTTAATGGAGAGTAGTAGGTACGTATAATTAATATTATTTTATATTTTCTTTAGCTTTTGTTTTTTAACCCTAACATCGAGCTATGGCTTGGTACTTTTAATAATTGTATAATGTAAGAGTTGTTCTATGGGTTGGTAATTTGTTGCAAAATAATGATCACAAAACTATGGGATCTGTACCGTGTTTAACTAATTTCTTTTTCATTTCGAGGGTTGGTAGCTTTCTGAGTAACTACTTATCCCCAATTGTTTCTTAGATAAGTACAGTGGTGATCAAAAGAAAGTTTAAAGCTCACACTTCTATACGTCATCATAACTATTTCAATTCTCGGTTTTAAGTACGAATTATGTTACTATCACTAGCCTAGTCTGGCAATCCAAATCTATAGGCTATAAATTCGAGGAAATAATTCTTTCTTATGGGCCTATCCTATTTCTGTTACCATTCACAGTGGAAACATTCTTCCCACCACTCTATCCACCACACTTTCTTCATAGTCCCATTTCCCTACGACGTTGTGACATTCTCACGAGCGCCAATAGAGTTCCCAGACAAAAAGGAACAGGAAAGACCCGATTAGCTGTTCACTTTATTAATGGCCCCGCGAAATGTCACCGGTCTCTCGAAGCCGACCATCCTGTTTGCCTTTTCCACCTAATTCAACGGGCAACCCGACCGGCCTATCGCGCGGATAATGCGCCGCTCGCACGCACGCGTGCTCCGGCCGAGCGTGTGCGTCGCGGGTCTTTCATAGGAATCGCACCTGTCCAGGACTCGTTCGCGCCGCCAGCTTTAAACCTGTCGACGAGATTCATACTGACTCGGATTGATAGATCTGCGCCGTTCGCGGATCCTCTTCCTCCGTTTCCGACTAGCCAGCGCGCGATATTCTGGCTTTGTCCGCTCGTCGAGCCCGGCGTCTCGTCGCCTCGCGCGATCGGACGCGTCGAGGAGCGGCAAAGGGAGGAAGGAGGAACGGAAGTGGCGATGATGAGGTTTCAGAGGCACGTTTTTACGAAGAGGAGGATCTTTAACCCCTTCGGTGCCGGATCGCGCGAGGCTGAGCGCGCGGAATGGTTGGGGATAGCTATTTTATCGCAAACACCGGTCAATATTGCTGCGCGTGCATACAGTGACTCGTTACTTCGTGTAACGCTGAAAGGAATAATTACTCGCGGATGCTACCGTGGCAATCCACTTTCTCCAGTTCTTTAATTCATCGACCCTTATAAGCTACACAATTAATCCCGATAATCCGTCATAAAGAGATCCGTGAGTCACTGCATGCGTCAAGGATATTAGCCGAAGATAGTTGCACAGCAATTCGCCTCGCGCATGCTTGATGTAGTATATGAGAATGAGCACGCGCGTCGATCGGAGCTGCTGAACGTATGCGCGGCGCTCATATCGTCGACGGGGTTTTAAAGAGGCTTACCCGAACTTTTCCGCAATCACTTTGCCCGCGGAGCCCGTAATAGTTTATGCACGACTGGCAATTAAGGATTAAACCCAATACCGTATCATTTACAATTTCCTGACACAAAGGATATACACCTCGCCGGTTCATAAACATTACTTGCACGGCGTGTATCTAACTGTTTACCGTAAATCCTCTGGTTTCTTCATCGGCCGGCCGCGAGGCAGATCATTATCCCGTGTCCTGTCGACCCGTGACCCGACGCGATCAATCAAAATCTAATCGAGTCTATCAGGCCGGCGGATAGCGCGGCGCCTGGCGCGGACAGAGGGCTCGGGAGCGAAAACGCCGGCAAATTACCAGGCCCCAATTAAAGTAATTCGCGCGGCACGCCGGCCGCTTTAATTGCCTTTCGTTTGGTGATACGATAATCACAATGATCGCGCGGCGGTATTAATAAAGTTATAGTTTTAACCGTCGGTCCGCTCGATAAACGCGATCCCGCGATAGGAGAAGCGTGACGGGCCCGGCAGGAAATCCCATCGAAAAGTCATCGTCGGACGCGCACGTTTATCATTAGCCGCACGCACACGCGCGGCTATTACGCGCTTACATAACGGACAGCCAGCGCCGGCACGATGACGTTGACGCTAATTAATGCGGAGTCGCTCGTTTGCATGCGTGAAAACGATTTTTGCCGCGGACATAGAGCCTCGCCTGTGTCGTACGAGTTCATTAGTCCTGTGGGTGGGCAGGGGAGCTGCGTGGAGAGATGGGGGTTGGAGGGGCGGCCGAGTGAGATGTCGCGAGGCTAACGCAGATCGCATCGATCCGAACGATTGATCGATCCTGCGTCGCCCGGCGGACATCGCTCGACCGTAAACCTACCAGCAATATCGCCGCGCGAGGATCTAGTCGGTGGACGGTGCACCTTGCGATCCAATGCGGGATGGATACTGCGAAACGTCGCATCGAATTTCGTCCGTGGTTTCATACTGATTAATGCGCACTATCGATCAAACGTTCGGGTACTTATACATCATCTGCGCGTTTCGGATCAATGCGAATACTTAGCACGAACTCTGCAAACCGATTGCCGCGTGCAACGGACTTGCAACGGGTGGAAACGTTGCGTTCGGCTCGATATGCGTGGGTATCGACATGCTGTGCGTAAAATAACATCACTGATTAACAGAACTGTTAATTCTGTATAACCGAGCATCGCGACCAAGCTTTTGCTTAAGGGGGTATAGGGCTACTGAAATCTCGAAAAATCGAGTTTTATATTATTATTAATTCTGAAAGTGCCATGCTTTGTGAACATTTACAACAATGTATCGTGAGGAAATTCGAATAATTACGGAAATTATAGCGCTGAACGTAATTGAGTGCACCGTCGAGTAACGGCCTCGCGGAGCGGTATTGCCGTATGGGACTTAACTTTGAAGCCGTTTATCTAGAAACTACATTCTCAAACGCGGTGTACATCATAACTCTTGAACGAATGAATGTTTTCACTTAAAATGTTAACTGGAGCTGTAGAATTCCTTTCTCTATCGTGTGGAATTTCCGCATCAACATTGGATGTTTGTAAACACATTTTATAACTGATTAAAGACGATTTTTTTCCCATAAAAATGTGGAAACAACTTAATTCGTGTGTAACTTTTACAATTTTTGTTAAAATTCGCCACCAAAGTTCCACACGATATGTATTAGTGTAGAAACTAATCATCCCAAAGCATTTTGCTTTTAGATGATTGGTTCACCTGGGACTATGTACACCAATTACAGCTGCGCGCTACGCGGGACCATCTTTAGCGTCAAATAACTTGAATAATTTCCAAAATTCTGACAATTTTTTTATTTTACATTACTCGTTAATGCGTACATAAAAAACTGTGAAAAGTGCCAGTATGGTGATTATTTGGTATCTAAGCCATCCAACCGACAAGAAACCGTCGATTTCAGTCGTTCAATAGTCCTATACCCCCTTAAGCTGAATAATTATACTTAACTAGCAAAATACCACCGCGCTTCGCTTCGGGTCTAAGAGATATTAAGGACTCCGTGAAAACACATTTCACCCGTTTTCACCACCTCCTTAGGGGTTGATTGGGGCAAAATCCGGAAATGGGTTTTTAGGCATTTATGTGGGTAACTTTTCGAAGTAAAAATCAAGTTGATATCTAATCGGGGCTGAGAGGTTTTGAGGAATCCGTGGAAACACATTTCACCCCTTTTCACTCCCTTAGGGGTTGATTGGGGCAAAGTTCTGAATCTGGTTTTTAGGCATTTGTGTGGGTAACCTTTGTAAGTAAAAACCAAGTTGATATTTAATCGGGCTTAAGAAATAATAAGGAGTCCGAGAAAATATATTTCACCCCTTTTTACCCCCTTCGGGTGGGAATTTCAAAAAATCTCTTCTTATCGAGCACCTACGTCGAAACAGGAATACACCCTCCGAATTTCATGTTTCTAGGGTCGGCGGTTTGGGCTGGACGGTAATGAATAAGTGACACAGCGATTACAGTAATTCGTCGTAATAGTCCCGACCAACGGGGCTGGCGGCGGGACAACAACGCGATGCGGACACCATTCGTAGCCGACGACAACTTCGTGTCGACTCTTTTGTTCTCTCGCACGTTCTCGGATTCTCTCACTCTCGACTGAAGGATTCCAAGAAATGGTGGGGATAGCGAGCGGGACTATTACGCATGGTAAAAACGGGACAATAACGACGAATTACTGTATATAAGTATAGATAGATGTAAATTGTACAGTAGAGATCAAAAGGGAGTTGTTTTCCAAGGTCCCCGCAGGAAAAAATGTTTACAGATCTGGCGAAATGTACAACAAACACGCGGGGGTGTCGCTATTTCCGCGAGCTGGTGTCACAGCCTAATAATACTTGCTTTGATGTACTCGTCGTCTCTCAGCGTTCGATAAATACACGTGTCCCCGATCATCTTTCAAAGACCATTCCGTTTGGAGAAGTTCCTCCACATTTCGACACCGCTAATTGGTTTAAAGCTGGTCCTAATTGGCTTAAAAATCCGTGGCCTCGATCCATCGAGGGATCATGACAAAACGTTCCACGGAACATTTGGCTCGTCTGAGCGCGAACGCGCTTATTCTACTCACGTGCTGTTAACGCGTTCAATGGCTTCATCAGTATTCATCACGCCGGCAATATCGAATAAACGGAATGATTTAAGCTCGGTGTGCTGCATAGTAGCGTTAATTTAACGCATTAATAATTTTATAAAGTATTAATATAATATCATGTAGATGAAGTACGTTTGGCGATTAACCTTCCCGTTGCTGCTGAGAAAATCCCATTTGAAAAACTGGTTATAAATCGGCACCGATATCGTTTCTTATCGTTCACTATTTATTTATTGCCGGGTTCCGCTATCGATTTATTACACGTCGTATTTTTCCATGTAAACAGCGCTCCGTACTATAATGTGTATTATTAAATAAAGATAAATGCGTAGTAGTAAATAAAGCTCACGCATTTGCAACAATTTCACAACGAATTAACCGCGTGATTTATGTTTCACGGAGTTGCTGGTGCCTGACTTCTGCCAGCGCGAGTTCGACGCAGGTTGAAAACGTGGAGAAAAGTCGCACGAGAGACGCAGAACGTGCGGCACATTAAATGACCGCCCTATTTAAAAACTCTGGCCATCTTAATTCGATTTCGCAATCGTCTACCATGACGGGTAATTTGGTTGGTAAAACGCTGCGCAGCCTCGGTTAAAAAGAAGACTGGGCGTCGTTCACACAAGCAACATTAAGGAATCTGTGCCTCCTTATGACAATCTAATCGGTCGCCTTTTTTCCACTCCGCGGCGTAAACGCGAGCGCTGGTATATACATTGGTGGTCATTTGCGAGCTAATTTATCAAGACTGCCTCGCGAGGAACTGAAATTAATATTCTCCGCTCGTAGATCACCTCGCTAGTAGATTTTAATGGGAATGTCGATTTGTTCCACCCTCTGCTTGGAGATGATGGAACGAGGTGCCAGAATTCAACTCTCGCCTCGGTGTGCTGCCCACCGAAACGTTTGAAAACTAAATTGTCGCAAGGAGGATTCGAAAAAAGATGATCTCTTTTGAAAAAAATACTAGATACCAGGAAGGGAGATGGATAAAGTTTAATAAAACTTGCTTTAATAAAACTCGCCGGTTGACTTACTTTGCCGCGGAGATTAGCTTCCCCTGCAATTATGTATGCGATAAAACCCTCGTTAAACCCGCGACCACTTCCGCAGAGCGGTGGTGAAAAATCCATGGAATTCCCCCCTGGACGCGCATAAAAGGCCAGCGACGCCGGCGATAAACAAATAACGACTCGATAGTCACGCGCGAAACCAACGTCGTAGTAAAACCTCTCAATTTGTTGCTTTAACGTCTCCGTCTATCGGCTTCCTCTTTGGTCCTTCCTGGTCGAGATCCTGCGAGCGCGTATATGCCCTCGCGACCAGTTCCTGCACGAGTCCTGGCCCCGGCCCCTGCACCAATGAGATACGCCGCGAGAGACTTTTTCCCGAAGAGGCAATTTACGGTAAAATTGCTCGGCGAGGCGTGAAGAATTTTGAAAGGCGTGCAACAAGTGGTTGGGTGCAACAAGTTATTGCCAGCGACGTCTGGCTTTCCAACGCTCGTTCCCTTCGTCGTTCTCCTACGACTTCCCCCTCGCGCCGCGAAATTCTCCAATTCACCGCGTTTCGCCGCTGCGACACTATCTGCAGGGGCTTCCACGGTGAAACGGGAGAAAAACCAGCGACCTCGAGGGATCCTGGGGATCCCGGAGAAGAGAAACACTTGTAATCCGCGGATCAACGAGTGTTTTATCGATTGACGAGGTAATTTCGCTGCGGTTACCGTTAAGTATACTAATGATTACTTTCGTCTATTCTGCGAAGTTCTTTTTGGAGAACCAGTGGTGATCTGTAAAACGTGGTAATTTATTTATTTATATATTTAATAACGGGATAGCAACCCTTTGGTACATTGTAATTACATGAATAGACGAAATATAGAAAACGAACAGATAAAGTAAATAATAGTGCAGTGATCTACAGGTATACACAACGCGATCATCTGGATCTTGACAAAGTGTGCATAAATTTCAAGGAAAATGGGACTCGGAGTATAGGCAGTATTTTCCAGGGAAGAACAATTCGCAGCGTACCTACTTGCACTCAATTTGAAAAACACTAATGCACCCTCAAGAAAGCTGCTCGCGGTGCACAATGCGCAGATTTCTGCCAAAGAAGTCACACCTTCACGCTTCAACCCCTACTGCCTCTCAGCGCCACGTTCACAATGGCTACCCGTATCCAATCCCTCGATTGTCCGCTCCTCCAGCCTCCGTTGCCCCGTGCGTCGCAAAAAGTAGAAACAGAAAGGGCTCCTCGACATCAATCAAACGCTCCGGCCCGTAACGATAGTCCAGAAGAATTATTCCTCTCCCCGTAATCCTTCGCCGGGGATTGGAGGAGCGACCTGGACAAAGGCCAGAGCGAGGCAAGGAGCTCTCGGCCGCGGGACAGGACGTCCGCTTGAAATAGTGGCGAGGAATTATCGGCTGTGTGCGTGGCCGTTGGTCGGCGATGCGCGAGGCGAATAGAAGACAGCCAGAAGGATTGTAACGTTTCGCGCGGGTCGCGCAACGTTTGCCTTGCTGTCGCGGCCGGCTGCCACGGTGTGGAGAAGCGCGATGCACGTCGGTCACGGCGACGTTCCGCGCGATCGGACAGAGGAAGAGCGCCAGGAGACAAATGGGGAACGCCAGCCAGGCGGCTCGCGTGGGTGGCTGTCCGTCCGCTGGCTAAAACGCGAGTCGAAATATTGTTGCGGCTTATGTAAGCGATCGTAGATACGTAGATCGTAGATGCGTAGCAGATGGTACTGTGACATTACGCGTTTGGTGGACATGGTTCCTGCCAGTGGCGCACTCGTGCTTTAATCTTGGCCGGAGCCGAGTTGAGGGGATACAAATAATTTTAATGCAAATTCAATGAAATTCTTTAGGACACAGGTGATTATAAAAATTTATTTAAAGAATAAAATCCATTTTTCTTTTCTTCTCCCAAAGGGTGAGCCACTGGTTCCCGCAGCCACCGTTGCTTCCTGGTAGTGGTGGACGATCAATCTACTCCCCTGCAAATGTTCGACCAATTGAACAGGTACATACTGATGGTAGAACAATGGAGCGACGAATGAATTGCAATTTTGCTAAACTTGGACTGATTTTAGGCCTGTGACGATTGAAATTGTCATTGCGAAATGAGGAAACTAATGCTAATGCCAAGGGAAGAAGTGGAGGAGATGGAATTGTAGAGCTGTAGGGTAATGTGGGGCAAGAGTGCGCACTTAAAGTTTAGACTTCTCTAAAATCCTTGGTATTACACTGATAGTCATATCGTTTTCTGAGAAATAACTACTATCCCTTATTATTCGATAGGCAGTGACTTCATGTAAATTTACCTGTCACAACTTATATAAAATAAATATTTCCAAAAAGTGTCAAATGCGAACTTTTACCCGCTATGTGGGGTAAAAGTTCGCATGTGTGGGGTAAAAGAACGCTTCGGTTATTCCCAATTCTGCAGCGATTTTTCTTTTCGAAAGTCCTGCTTCTATGTTTATCTCGAGCGATCTGAAGCATCTCACTAATTGGTTTTCGGCCGGTTGCCCCCTTATAAGTTCTAACAATAAATGAATAAGACAATAAAATAAAGTCATATTTTTTAATCAAAAACTTAATAAAAAACGTATTTTGGACAAATATTGCGGATTAAAAATTAATAAAAAAAATCAAAAGCTGATATCAGCGTGGCTCAACTATCATAAACTCAAAATTTATTTCCATGTTGTAATTGATAATTAATTTCAAATTTATTTTTTATAGTCGGTTTAATCGGTGTTCGTTACTAATTTAGCAAACTCTAGAAATAAAATAAGTTTAATGAACATATAACACCCGTCAAATTATTTTGGGACAAAAGTTCGCATTCGAACTCTTGCTCCACTGCATTGTGCGAACTTTTGCCCCCACAGCTACTTTTACATTGTTTAATCAATCCTGTTATCTGTGAGGAGAATTGAAAACTTCTATTAGCACTTTTTAATAGAAGAATTTCAGCTCTTTCAGACGGCATATTATTAAAATATTTACTGATCAATTTATAGGAATAATATTGATTCCCAAACATGAGAATATTACATCAGAACTAACGAATTCAGTACTTACCGCATTGTAAGATAACAAACCGAAACACAGCCACGAAATTCGACATTAGTGACTCTACCTCGATTTACAATTGACTGCCAATCACCATTGGCAACTGCCACAACTCAAACCATGAAATTCGTATGGTGCGAACTCTTACCCGCTGCGAACTTTTACCCACCTTTACTCTAAGGTGCAGAGCTGATGAGGTCTTTGGATTCTTGCCACATCAGTCGCGATTTTCGAAAAAGTGCTATTGATACATAAATGTGCTAGTTGGTGTACGACAAAATGCTGTGACAATCAGTAGGATGCATTTAGCTCTGTGAAACCTCGCGGAGAGCAGGCAACAATCGCTCGGATACAAGTGGCCAGCAGTGTTGGCAATTTTAGCGATCATTGCTCGGTCTGTAGGTATCTTTAGACCTGCTATCTTCCACAGCATATCTTCATGCTCGAGTGGATCTTATGATCCTGACACACCCAGATGTAGGTACTCAAAAACCTGACACACTATCGGTCACCGCTGACCCCAAGTGTACCAACACTCGGCACCCTGTCACGCACGGCGCCACCCGTGACTGGAACTCGAAAAACGAGCAGGCTGACCCGCGTACACATAATTTCCAACCAATTTTACCGCGGCCTCTCCGCCCCAGGCCTATTCTCAGATAACGGCCGGTCTCAGTCAGCGATCGCGTTAAGCGGCGGCGTGCAGGGTGGCAATAACGCCGTCATCGACGCCGGCTCAGCTCGTAGCAGGCGTTAGAGGCAGCCTCGCGGAATTACGCTTAAGGACTCTTGCCAGAGGAATGCAACTAAACCGAGCGCCGGGCGATTCCCCGGGAAACGTTGCGCGAGCAACAGGAGCAAAGTAAAAAACGCTAGGTACCCACCGACGACGGCGCGGCAGAGAAAAATGAAAATTCGAGGCGAATGGTTGTGGTAGGCCACTGGAGGGTGTAAGAAGATAGCCGGGCAGGGGCGGGAAGGAGAAGATCGTCCGAGAGGAAGATGGATCGAGGGACAGGGAGAGGAACCGAGGAGAATGGCGACTGGTGGATGCACTCGTTTCGCTGCTCCCTCGTCCCCGTCACCCACATTGTTCTATCCACGCGTGGAATATAATTTACGGTGATCACGTTGCGTGACGCTCGCTCGCGACTCCGAGCGTGGCCCGTGTTCCAGGCTATTCAGCGTCGAGGGCGTCGCGATGCCAGCGGACAGTTACAGGAAGCTGCCGTTGTTGGAAGATGAGCTCTTTTGTGAGCTACAAAATGATATTAATCGCCGCTGTTTGACGAACAATTCTATTCCGGGCGGTGCTCTTCCTGGTAGGGGACACGGTGTTTGTCGCTCGGCTTGGAAAGATATATTGCGTTCATTCTGTGGTTGTTGCAGTGGCTGGCGGGATGGAGGCTGCAGATGTTCGATATAATGTTTTGCAATGGAATGTTATTAAATGTTTCAGAGTATAAAGATAAGTGGAAAGCTTCGATGTGCTAGCAGAAGATACAAAGATCGAGTCACTATTAAATTTTCCACATGGTCAGTGTTAGCGACGAGAAACAAGAAGAAAGCTTCTGCACTACCTATAACCTACACAATCCAATTGGTCGAAACCAATCATTCAATAAAAGGATTCAGGTCTCGAAACCATGTAATCAATACTATGTCCTCTACGATCCTTCCCCACAAAAATGCCCCGATCTCAAATCCTCGATCATCGCTCGTTATCGATACAAACGAGGCATCAGCTAACATCGATATCCTCGAGGCCCGCGATAGTTCATCACTCACGGCGTTAAGCCTGAAAGTCGCTGGCTTATTAATAATCGTAGAATGTCCCGAGAATGCAAGCAGAGTTTCCATCTCCGCGTTACCAGAAAAAGACGAGCGCCCGAGCGAGGGCAAAACGAAGGGAAAAGGAGAAAAGGGAGGTAGAAAGCGCGGGGGGGGGGGGGGGAGGGCAGAAACCTGTCTGTCGTACTGTCCGTCAAGACGTTGTCGGGGGTGGCGAAGGCGTAATAATAGCGACGATAATACACGCGCAAGGCGCCCGTGAATCTCACACGGAGGGATCGCCGCGCGCGCGAGTAAAGGGGCTCCGCTTGTCTCCCTTTATTTCATATCTGCCTGCCTTTCTCTCTGATCTACTCCATCTCTCCACTTCCTCTGGTGCGTGTACCGCGTCTGAGGTGGGTGGCCACGGATCCAACGAACAATAGTTACACGTGTAACCGTCATGCCAAACTGTCGTGCTATTTCAGACGAAACAACGGAACGCGACTCGACGTTCCTCTCCGCGACGTCCGCCACCCCCTCCTCAACTTTTGATCCAATCTACTCGCGACACCCCGTGTTCATCTGCATTCCTGCCTCTGCCATCCGTTATCTGACGCAACCACGATTGTAACGTCCACTTCAGAATTGCCGCGGAGGATTCAGTGACTCGCAGCAATCTGGTGCCTCAGAGGTTCCTTCGATACCCTGCGAAGTCAGTACTCACGTTTCACGCTTCAACATCCCCAAACACCTTCCTCCCATTTGAATCCAGATGCCCCAGTGCCGCTTCCTGGGCGCTCGAAGCAAACAGAAACATGTAATCGGAACGTCGCTGTTTGCTGCTCTATTTTCCGTTGTCGCGATCTCGTTGCGCGCCGCGCCGCTCGTCCATACGGATATTGGTGGCCGGTCGCGATACGAATCTGATCTGGAGCAGAAACGAATTGCTCCCGAGACAGTGGACGGCAGAGTGCCGTCTGATAAGCCCGTCGTTCGTAAATAAAGCGGATCCAATAGGTGGCTGGACGGAGGAATACGCCGGCGATGAGTAGAGAGGCCAGCCGTCTTGCTTGCCTGGGTATCTGGCTGAGTGATCTACATCTGTCTCTACGACGTCCCCGCGCGCTCCTTTGTGCCCTCTGCGGTGGGTGGCCCCCGGGATGAATGAACAATAGTACACGTGTACTAATCATGCCAAACTGTCATGTTGCTTCTAGCCGGACAACGGAGCCCGGGGTGCTTGTGTTCCCCTCGCTGCCTCCTGCTAGTTACACGGTAACACGCGGCGCGAGAGCTCGTTGTTTCTCCGTTTGATCTAATCTGACGAGGACGATGATGGATCGCGCTTTTTCGCGGGGATAATGAACTCGTTCCGAACGCGGGGCCGGCCGCGGTGCGCGCCGTTAAGGATCAGTTACGGAGACGATTTTCGAACGGTTCGCGGGCAAAAATCGCGCCGACGGTACGATCCTGAGCGAGAGATACTGTGCATACCTCGTGGCGATAGAAAACGCGCGGTGTGGTCTTTGCCGGGACATAGACGGCCGCAAGTTTCCTGCCGGCGAGCGGGGAACGGTATTTAGTACGCCGAGCGGTTTGAAGGTTTCAACTTTATAGCGTCGATCTGATTGTGATCTGTGGGTTGATCCAAATACGGACCGCTCCGGACAGTTTCGGCATTATGTATCCAGGACAATGTAACGATCTGCGAGTAGCATGTGGCGCGAAGTTAATTCCTAACGGGAAGTAAATTTATTTGGAATTTTCGATTACTAAATTGCGACGATTATCGTTTAGCGCTGCCCTCCGGGGGTTGAACGTCAAAAGTTATTTTTCTCTCCCGTTATCCTTGTTCTCTCTCCATCCATCCTTCTCCCTACAACGCCGATACGTGAACTGGTAATTGGACCGTAATCATCATCATTGACAATTTTACGAGCGACCATACGCCGATGATCGTTTCACGGCGTAAAAGACCGCTGCAGGCCAGACGCGGGTCTTCTTCTTCTTCTTCCTCGACCACTAATTTACATGGAAACTATAACCCGGAGACCGTCCTACTATGCCCGCTGCACGTGATTCTGCCCGGCCACTCTTCTTTCATCGTCTTTCGATAAAAATCTCTGACGATTCCTGCGCCCGATTCCTCTGCCGATTTCTCGGAAGTTCCGAGGAGGAGCTGACAGAGGGACGCAGTTTATGCTCGACAAATAGGGCGATCAAAATTCCATAAAATTGCATTAGCGCGGTGGAGATCGTAGATTTCTCGCGTATCGGATTATATTTTATATCTGCCCAGAATTAACTATATCCCAGCTCCTCTTGGAATACGTTCGTCTACTAGTTGCGATAAATAAAAAAGAAACGTCTGCAGGTCTCCATTACCAGTGTTCAGCGTATTAAGAAATTGGTATCACGCGTGTAGCAAAAAGTAATATTACTAACGACGTTTCAGGAATGAAATGAACTGGAAGGATCCTTGAATCTTGTTTACCATTTCTAATCAATACTTTACATAACGCACGCAGTGATATATATTAAAATATTTACAAGACACGATGCGTGTATCTCAAACATCGACGCTACGTCAGTTTAGTTGATATTTTTGCGAGTAACTGGTCCGCGGAAGGATGGAGGTTGAAGTTTTTTCAAGCTTCTGGGACGCGATACTTGGAAATGATGCGTGTTGATAGCGTGATAGGGCTCGCGTGAGACGCGGCGACGCCGGAGCGCGCACGCTGGGCGACGCGGGCCTCGGACGACGAAGACGACAACAACGACTTTTCATCCACGGCGACGTGGCCTGACGTGGGGTATGCGATGGCGAACAACTCTTCGCGGTTATGTAACCACGCATGAAACTAATATATCAGAGTTGTCCGGCTTTGTGGCAAACTTAGACCGCGCGTCCCGAGCCAAGCTCGCCGAGAGCTGCTCCCGGAAAGAATGCGAAAGTAACAGATTCTCGTTCGTTTCGAGCTGTCGTACGAACTCGCGGCTGCATACATTTCCCACCGAATTGCGAATCTGCACGGTCGCTTAGCGCTCAGATTACCCTCGAGCTGTTGGACGTTTTAATTCGCAGAATTATGTGTCGATGCGTACAGCTGTCCCTTACCGACGTTTCAGCGCCCTCCAAGTCTGTACTTGGAGTAAACGAGATTAAAGAAAGCCAAGAGGACGGGCGGCTTAAAAATAAGCACCCGAAAAACGGAGGAAAGCGACATAAACGAAGAAACAAAGATCAGACGTTACTCTCGGAATTGGGGGTCGCGGCGAGGGGCGGCGGAGGGGCCGGCGCGGCGAACCTAAAAATAAGTTTCGCAAGACGAGTTCATTAAAGGAGAATTTTATAACACGCAAACGAGTGGATAATATCGATATCCCGTTGTCGGGTGGAAGGAACGGCGAAAGAGAGAAAAAGAAGGGGCCAGCGAGCGACGAGGCCCCAATAAATAAGACCTCCTCGTTCCGATTTTGACAGCGTCGTGAGAGGAAGAATTTTTTCCCGTGGCATGCGCAGACCGCCGAAAAAAACGGGGAACATCTGTTGTCTCCGGAGCCTTTAAGGACCCAGACGCGTCTCGGTTTCGTTGGTCCGTTTCCTTCTTCTCTTCCGTTTCGCCCCCTTCCATCTGATATTGTTCGCACGCATCGCGAAAATGCGGGTGTCCCTTTCCCTCTGTCTTTTTGCGCCCGGGTTAAAGTGTTTAGTCTGACTTTCACGGGGGGGATTTCTCGTGGTCTTACGGAGGGACAGAGACAGAAGGTGGGGCAGAAAAAGAAGTTTCCGTATTTTTAATGCTCGTTAAGCCTCCGCTCCGTTTCTCAGGCGAGACGCTGCCTCGTCCTACGCGGCGGGCATTAATATTCGCATCAAAAACGGATTAAACCGGCAGACACATAGATTCTATGATTAATCTGAACGCAAATGCTTCTAGAGTCCGTTTGACGCGTCTTCTTTTAGAAATCTATTGTGCTTCCCAGTGGCTCGTCAGGAAGCCAGGAAATAAAAGGCGTTCTATTCGTCGCCAAGTGACACAGGGACTACCTATATAACAAAAAGATCCTCGGGGTACATTTGTCCAAGATTCTTTTCCACGTCGCGGAGAAGGCCGCCTGCGGTTTGTACTTCGTCAACGTGTGATAGCTCGTCGCATTTCTCGATTTTAGGGTGTGCCTGTCGCTGGCCGCATTAAACTCCTTTTGCATGCTCTTGTTACACGCGAACGTACCCACGCCTAGCGGCGTACTGTCACTCCCATTGTGAACCGGGGAACGTGTGACACAGGCATGCAACATATCGTGCACACAAGATTTAGTGGTAACACCCACATGGCAGATGCGTTCAACTGCGCGAAACGCGCGTCTCGCTCACGTTGCGCGGCCTCGTCGAGCGTCAAACGCCTGTGCAGTACTGGTGCACACGAGGAGCCTGGAAAAAGGATCGATTCGCGCGAACGACAGTGTAATTAACGCGGCTGCGAAAACCATACCTAAGTGAGCGTCGTTTCGCCAGTGTTATCTATCGGGGACGTTAACGCAGTGAATGTCTTCGATGGGAAAGCCTTCGATCGCAGAAACTATTAACAGCAATGTAACTAGAAGTGATAATGCATTTTCCAAGTAGGGGATAGGTGCTATAAAGGGGACACGTCTTAAATGGGACAAATCGAATTTCCAAAATTCTCAACGCATTACACATGCAAGTTATTTTCCTGTTTATGGCAACACTAGTGCCTAGTCAATTGACGTAAACTTCCCTGCGGTCTCACTTGCAACAGAGTAGTAATCCACGGTTGATGTTTTTCGGCAGTATAAGTGAAATTTTCATTGGTTTTCTGTGTCGTTTTCTGAGATTAAGATATATACAAAGTGTTAAAGTGTTATATCATTAAAATAGCCTGTATTCAACTGAAACGAAAACGCTTAACAGGTAAGCTTAATTAATTGTTTTCTTTGTTTTGCGGTTATTTTATATTGAACTCACTTATAGTCGTAAAAGGGACAGCATAACAAGTCTTAAATGGGACGACCGTTTCATGGCTGTCCCTCTCATACACATGTACTGCTGGACACTATATGTATTATACTTTCCTGTAAAGTTATTAGTGTATCATCTGATACATAGATGACATTGTTTTAAATTATGAATTATTAGTTGATGGCGTATTGTTTCAAATTTAAGAATTAATAAAGTGACTATTCAAAGCGACAAACTTTATCGTCAAGAAAATGTGTGGCAATAAATTAGCCCTCGTTATAAGTTATAAATTTGCAACAGTTGTATGTAAATTTGCAGCAAATGGGCCAATGAGTCATGCGGAATAAAAGGCACATTCAATTTTTTCTATTACATGTGTCATTAATAATAAAATATTGATGATTTATACTACAAAGAGTTAATTTTTTCGTAAATTTCGTTGTCTTGTATCATTAAGATTTAGAATAATAATTGTAATACTTAATAAGTTTAATTTTATTAACGTGTCCCTTTCATGACTTATACTGTCCCATTTAAAACCACATAGTCGTAAAAGGGACATTTCCCATTTTTTTGAAAATCGAAGATTTTCTTATTTTCTATTACAATCGATGAGTTTGCAATATACTTTTATCGAAGGGAAATAAACACGCTTTCTTGTGATGTAGTTGTTTTTTAAATACCTATAACGACATTGTCAGAAATGGACGCTAAACAAAAGTGTCCCTTTTATAGCACCTCTCCCCTAAGTATGATCCTCGAATTGCAAGTCGACGAGCTTACTTGAGGAACATCCCTTTTTTTTTAGGATAACTACGTAAAAAGAAATGAAGAAAATGAAAGAAAAGCTAAGAAAATTAAGTGACTCTTCTGTTTGGTGTCTCTGGCGTCGATTATTAAGCAAACACTCAGCGTTCTACAGAAAGCTTCGTCTGAATGTCCCCCGTCTTAAACCAGTGGGACTATAAATAAGGAGCAGCCCGAAATGGGACGTGTTTCCATCCTCGCCGTTTTTCTACCCGGTCATCTGACTATGGGCGAATTATGGGTAACACTTAAAAGAAGATTTGCCAACTCCAGCCGCAAAAACTAGAAACACACGTTTTACGGCAAACGGCCTTTTAACTCGATTACTGTGTCCAGCCACAAATTGGCCGGCCAGTCTGCGGCCCTATAAAAGCGTCTCGTACGAAATGGCACAGTTTGTCCTTTTAAACGGGCCGTAAAGAACAGCTCCGAGAACGATTCTTGGTGCGGCGATTTTAACAAAGCCCGCCTCGCCGTGCCGCGACTTCGATGAACGCGAATCAGACGTGTGTGCACTTATGCACATGCATTCGCGAAGCGCAATTAAGCCGCGCAAGAGAGTCAACGCTTGTAATGGGATTATAATGGCGCTGCGCAGACTTTCCATCCGAGACAGTGATGACTTAAATACGGTGTTCTAATCGCTCGAGTGATACACATTAGCGCGGGGAACGTTAAATCGGTCAATTGGTACGAACGTTTGTCACGTTCAACAGATTTCACGTTTCTTTCTGATCCCGTTAGAAGTGTCCATAATGGAGCGTGCTTGCGGCGATGGAGATGTTTCATTATGCTGATTAATCGAATGATTTCTCAATGTTATTACCGGACAGCTGTTGTGGCAGTTCTTTTGTGGAGGAGCAGCGGAGAAGCTTAATGAATTTCTAGCTCGAGATTTGATATTGAGACTGGTTTGTTTGCTGTGTAACTGTTCCGTCATAATCGCGGCTTGTTCTCCAGAATTATTAGCGTCGACGACAGACCGCGGCGATAATAATTCAGGACCGTCGACGGCAGCGCCGTGTTCGCACGAGCGAATTAACACCTCGTTTCGAGACAAACGGAAACCAGAAACACCCACTAAACGTCACTCCTCGGCGCGCATAAACGCGCGTGAAAATATCTTTTCGAGGCACGCCGCGGCGGCTCGCCTGAAATATGTTATTGTTATTACGTTTCCCGCGTCATCTAATTTTCCCGTATGAGCGCAGCTAATGAATGGAAACGGCCACCCGTACGTTTTCACGGGTCCGTGAAACGCAAGCACGGCAGAATCGTCGATTAGCAAGCGTCTCGCCCTCGCCAGCCATCGTGTTGAGTCACGACATGTGCTCAGAAACGCGAAGATGCAAATAAGTGTTTGTAGATTCGTCGTTCACATTTGGAGCATTGAGAACAAATATATAAATACAAATTTTATGTTAAACGATTTTATTAGAAATGCACTAAAAACTAAAAAATAGTTCTCCTCCTGTACTACAATTTCGATGGTGTTTTTCGCTTTAAATAAAATCGTGGAGCAAGATATCTCACCACAAATTCATTTCGACGCTTGATGCTGTATTAAATTGATTCATATTCTAATATGAAATATCCTGCTCCACGATTTTATTTAAAGTGAAAAAACACCATCGAAATTGTAGTACAAGTAAAGAATTATTTTTTAGTTTTTAGTGCATTTTTAATAAAATCGTTTAACATAAAATTTGTATTTATATATTTGTTCTCAATGCAATACTTCCACAGATGATATGGTTGTATTTAAGAACTCGAACACTCGGAGGTAGTGGCGCAGCCAGAGGAGGGGCCAGGTTGCCCTGGCACCCCCCAAAGAAATAGGACAAAGCAGATTAATGTAACCACAACTGAAGTAATTCAAGAGGTTTGCAAAAATAAAATAAAACTGTATTTTATTCTTTATAATCACCCAATGAATTTTATTGAATTTGCATTAGAAATATTTTTACCCCTTCAACTCGGCTACCCCCAATATTAAATTCTGAGTGCGCCACTACTCGGAGGAATGATGCTAGATCGATGTACCAAAGAATAAAGGGAATGATGATTTACTAATGAGGAAAGGGGCGAAGAAGAATCATAAAGATTACCTAACCTCCCCTTCCACGATAAACACACCCTCGTTCAGCTTGAAAACACCCCCGACGAGCTCGAGGGGACATAGGAGGCTGCTAATGGTCCAGAATGGCACTCGAAACAGCTTCTTTATCGATGTAAACAACCGCTAAACTCACCGGGCGCGGTGTGCCGTGCCAAAGTGCGGTCGTATTTTTGGAACGCACTCAGCGTCATGGCGTACCACGTCAGCACGCCCTCGCCTCGAATCGGCAGCGCCTAAGTGTCGGCTGAAAGAGTCGATGGAATAACTTTCGTTCGTGGTTTGCCGATCGATTCCACTTGAAGCGCAGAGAGCAAAAGGAACGAGCGTCCTGTTCCCTTTATCGGTGTCCCGGCGTTTGAAGTTCGATCGAAAGCTACAGCGCGATTCGCGTTACGGTCTCATTATGTTTGCTCGATTCGACGTCTCAATAATTTTTCTCAGGCCGCGGAGCGGCGATATATCTTTCGGTAAGCAGCGGCGGGAGCAGCGGCTTTTTCCCCGTGGCGGGCCACGTCGCTTTTTATCGCGGCTGATGCGAAGTTAATTGGTTCTCCGTGCTGCGCGCGGACGAGCCTCGCTACTGTGAAAACCAATATAACGTTTACGAGTGCACGTAAGGCGGTCATAAATCAAACCGCTGAAAACGAACGAGACGATACCATTCGTTCCTACGTGTCGCTGCCTCCGCGCCGGCCGCGATACGTCCAAATTTTATACACACCGATGTTTACGGAGGAAAAGTAACTAACGACGATGGCGCGCGACCGTTTCTCATCCTCCGGCCGTCGGAAAAGAAGAATACGCATAAATCATCCCGCGGGAGCCGCGGAACTGCGAGCCCGCCACCGCGCCAATGCTCGCCTAACGAGGCGTCGATTTCAATTTGCCCCTTTTCTATCAACATTTCGGCCCCTAACGAATCGACGTCGATTCCTGCACGGGGGCAGGAACACGTCGCTATTCTGGGGGGCGGGAGTGAATTTTCGGGGACGAAGCGATATTGCCTCGTGTCTTTTATTGGATTTTATTTTTAGATTAAGGATACCCTCCCATCAAATAACTCAACTAAAATGTCACCGTTAGGATTTTATTTAAAAAAAAAGTGAACGTCATAGTGTTAAAAAACTTTTTGACCTGTATTTGTACAGCATTGAACATAAACATTGTTTTAATATTTTATCTAATACTGCCGTCTGTTTGTGGCTGTGAATAAAATCCTAAAAATGACCTAATTTTGGAGTTGATTGATGGGAGGGTACCTTAAGTCTTCCTCCTATGTTTGGTTATTGTATGACTTTGGAAGAATAACGAGATTTTGAGAATCTTGCGGTTTTCTTTCGACATTTTCCGTGCAGAGCAACGTGAGTGTAAGAATACTCGAAAGACCTGACAAAACTAAGTTTAAGCTAACAAGGGGACACTAAGGTCGACGGGAAACGGATTTTCCTGAACCTTGCAGTATTTGAATGTCGCCTCCGAAGTTAATTTGGCAAAGCAGTAGGGCGCGCTTCTCAAGATTTTCCGAGAAAATTGCATTTGAAAATCGTTTATAGTGTGTGCTAGGTGCGGCAAAAATTATTGTTTTCCATGCTTTTATGATGAATATCACCCTGGCTCGTGTCATACTAGCATGTAAGTAAAAAAGGGAAAGTAAAAAAAAAAAAAAAAAAAAAAAAAAAATAAATAAACTGAAACTCGAAGAAAGCTAATTGCGAAAATAATTCGATTTTCAAATGCCATTTTCTCGGGAAATCTTGAGAAGCGCGCCCTACTGCTTTGCCAAATTAACTTCGGAGGCCACATCTTCAAATACTGCAAGGTTCAGGAAAATCCGTTTCCCGTCGACCTTAGTGTCCCCTTGTAAGCTTCGAAGGTAGAGAAACAAATTTTAAAAACTGATAGAGGCAAGTATTTGTAGAACATTGCAAGTTTGACTTTCCTTGAAAGCCCAACGATTGTGTCTAAATTGCCGCTATTTTTTAGGGTCTGGTTTCCAGAACCGTAGCCTGGTGTACCGCCTCTGACGTTTACGACCATTAAGAGCGCCATAAATTTCGCAAACGCTTTTTGCGACGTACTGTATAAATTTAAATAAACTTCTTTCGAGGACGTTAATTGTATCAACACAACGTCTCCATTGAGCTATCGGCGCAACGTTTCGGTCACAAAATATACAACAGAAGTCAAGGCACCGTTAAAGCCATCTACTCAAGCGTCTTTATTACTTAGCAAACTACTAAATACTTGAATATACACAATCATTGTACAATTTTCGAGCAACGTACGGAACTCCCCAAAAAATCAAACGAGACTTTCAAAAGAGCCAGCCGTTCTGTATTCTTCATATACCTACGAAGGACAAGAAAGGAACAAAAAAACTGACTTTAATTTACATTTAACGCACGTGCAGGGTCGGAACTAGTAGTTGCATAGCCCGATTCGGTGGTCGGGTGTCGGTCGCGGTCGTAGACCACCGGTCCTGTCTATTATTGTCATCGGAGTTGCAATAGGAGCGCGACGAGTCCTCCGCGAGTGAGCGAGCGGGGACGCTTACATTCATCCGCGTTCAAGAGGCGCTGGGCTCGTTCACCAGGTTCACCATCGCGATTCATAGTCTCGCGGGTGTCCCATTAATGAGGGATCCCTGGTTGCGGCTAGCCGCGACTGTTATTATAGCTGCTCATAACAGTGAAGCGTGCTGGCCGACGGTCGGGGGCCTGGCAAGGCGTGTCGCGACACCGACTTGCGACTATGAGGCATTGAGCGTCTATTTTCACGCGAGCGTCGCCAACAGCGTCGCTCCTTGTTGCGTGATCTGTATAAGTATCCAGCGGCGGGGGCCAGCACGCTTCGCGGCTGTGTGGCAATTAAAGCCAAGTAGCGGGAGAAGTTTCTGGACGCGGCCAGGCGACAAGATCGTTAGGTGTCCGCGAAATACGACCCTGCGACGAACAATCGTCACTGATGTATATATCTCTGGTTGCGTGCCTTTATGCAGATAAAACTCCTCGAATTTTGGAGAATTTTTAGAGATACAGTTGCCTCGATATTCCTTCTAGTTACAGTCGCCGAATACGGATCTGCGAATGCAAATGAGCTACGGTTCGCGGTACTAATTTAGGTAATCGTCGGGCTAAGAGAAAGCGTGCAATCGAGTTCTTCGGCGCTGAATGTTAGAGTCTTTACAGACGAGATAGATACTCGCGACTGGTATTCTGGTACACGTTCATACATTTTCGATTCTTTCCCCCATTTTTGCCCCATCGATGTTTTGCCCCCTGAACGTATCTTGCATTCCGCTCGCCACTTATTGAAAATCCCACCTGAAATTACGCCTCAATTCTCCCTCGTCTCTGAATGTGATAAACCACGCGCCGTAGTGGACCGTGCAAGAAGTCTACGGCTGCGGCTATTATCATTCTATTATTCAATATACATTCCACGCGGAAAGCACCTCTTACCACCCAGGCCCAAGAGCGCTTAGCCGCGGATAATTAAAAATACCATGCGCGCAGGCAGCTCCGCGAGGAATCCGCTTAGGCGCATCGCGTCCATCGTCACAGTAACTCGTTAAGGATCGCTCCTCTCCGACAGCTGGCAAATACGTGTTCCGTAATCATTTAATAGAAGGGGCAGTTGATCGCGCGATCGTCCGCCATCGTTGCACGTTTGGTTAATCCGCGGCGGGTACGCGGCTTGATCCTTGGAACAGCGGGGCCCGTTGCGCCGCGGCTCGAGCAAGTCGGCTGTCATAAGTGTCATTAAGTGGCCGCGAACGTTCGTAGGCTGGTGAGCCGGTTGTCATCCCTCGACGCTAACATCTCCGCGATGCGAGCGAGCGAGCGGCGAGCGCAACTACACCGCCGCTAATTATACCCCCCTTATACTTCAATTATCATTTTATTAGCAGCGGCGGCGCGCGCGCCACCGTTCCTACCGTGCGTTTCGATTCGCGGCGTTAAGCGCCGACGTCGCGGCGTATTAGAACGATAACACGTCTGCCTCCTGTTTTACGATTGTCGCCACCGGACTTGCGTTTCCCCGCGAGACATATCGCGGATGCGTACTTAGTTCCAATCAACACATTGCGAGCGGCGCGGTTTTTGCACGAGCAGCTTGCTTCGGGAGCTACTCCTCTGTCTTCATCTCGGAGCGAGTATCATTACTATCTTTCGAAGATTATAACTATGGGGACGCATGGACGGCGGACGAGTGAAAAAGGAGCAGATATCTTGATACGCATTTTCCTGTGAATATGCCGCGCACAGGGGACATGCTTCCCTGTTGGTCTGCGGTGTGTTAGGCAAGCTTCGGCGTGTCCTTTTTCATCGAGTTTTATGATTCAGAAGCGACTTTCTCGACAGCCAATAAGACAGAGTAAGGATCGTTTCTAAATCCGTCATAAGTAAGAAGAAATATGAAACGAAAGGGGGACTGACAACTTCTTGTCAAATGTGCCCTATAAACCGCGACTATGTTTAGAACGTATCGTCTCGCGCGAGGTGACATTTATTCTCAATTATTTTAATGTTAATAAATCCTGTTTATTACTTTCATAATATTCCATTGGCTCTGCTAGATCCCGCTGGAAGTACCTACTAATTAACGTCATTCACAATCGATTGAAAAAGACTGTCACCCCATATAGCCGCCAGTGAAATGCGCACGTCACCCTATACGGTTGACACGTCGGTCAAAGTGTCAACTGCGACATCCTCTTCGACCTGCCACTGGGATTCAACCCGTTCCTCCATCAGCCATTAATTATAATTAGATTTCCGAGTTGTTCGATATCAACCTCGATCTCATCCAGAAAAACACTCGTCCCGGTGGCGACCTCCATTTTAACCAACCCCCGTCAGGTTGCAGATTGGAGGGGAAAAGGAGACCCCGAATACAATAAATTCGTCCGCGGTCGTCTGCGTCCTCGTCAACTATTTTCGCGAGCCGAGTGGGCGAGTCGCATTAAAACGATAAATCTCCATCGTTCCGTTCCCCCTTGGGGGGCAGAATACCTCGGGGCGCATTATCGCGGCTGTTATTCGTGCCGCGGGCCGAAAGGCATTTTTTCGCGGAGTTCAGGCGGCCCCGAGACGACGCCGACGAGTCTGCCCCGTCTATCTGCGCGGAGAGGAGGCAAGAACCTCTCGGCGGCAGCCGCGTGTCGAGGGAAAGAAGCAAATTAATTTACCCTTCCGAAACGTTCGCACGTAATACAACGGCGTGTCGACGAAGAAAGGCCGCGCGGCGCGAGGGGGCCGCAGTTCGTGAGGCAAACGCGAGGAGAGCCGCTGCAAAGAGAGAAATCCAGCCAGACAGTGGAGGGCGTGGGAGATACATTTATAAACTCGCCTCTGTGGGCCTCGGAATCGGCTGATTTACTGGCCACGGGAAAGGAGATCGTCGCGTTCGCTTTAGACCGTCTACGACCGGGGCCGACAGGCGGGGGTCCTCCAATTCGATCTTTCAGTTCGAATCACGCGCTCCACTTAATCGATCGCCCGTGAAATTGACTGACGAGTGGGCCTCGATGATCTGCTCGTACGATTTGCTTTTTAATCGGCGCGTTCTTTGGTCTTGCTGAGTGTTGGACCGCTCGCGACGTTATCTTTCGAACGGTAGGTATAGAGAAAAGGAAGACGCTGGTGGTGCGTAGGGAGTACTCTTAAAATTATGAAACGAATGGAAACTTGCAAGTGTGCAGTAATATCGTTCATTGTACCAAATTCCAACTCCACCCGTTTCATCCGAAGATTGCGAGAAATGGCACTCACCCCGCAAGCCAGCGGCGACGAGCCGCAGTTGCTTCTAAAGTGGTCGACAGGTTCTTTCGTAGGAGAGTATCCGGAAGTAGTGGCGTGTCGACAAATTCACCGAAGCCACGGGAGCGTCCCGACAGGTTCGAGAATTGATTCGCCGCCGTGCAGCATCATCTCGTGCCGGAGGATCGTCCGAGGCGCGCGCATTTTGATGGCCGTGCAGAACCGTGGACCGCTTTGTACCGGTCGCGTTTCAACGAGCGAGTTCCATTATGTCCCCGCGTATTGTAATACGCCCGGCGGATTCCATTAAGCTAACAAATGCGAGCATACATAATCTGCGCCGTCGGCGGAATCTCTCGAGCGTCGGTATCCATTTCGCGCGGGCATTTCTCAGACGGATGGGCTTCTTCGTCTCCCGTTGTCCTCGATTGTTTCGTCTACGCGGCCATCCGCCGTCGGCCGATTGTTGCGTCTGCGGTGCATCAAATTTAAGTGTTTCCCCGCGGGCCCGCCGCGCGCACGAAACCGGATCTGACACAAGAATATCGAAATAATTCAGTTTGAGGGAGGACAACATCTGAGAGACAAATAGTCGCGCAAAGTTCCGAGAGCAGAGATCACTGTACTGAAATTCCCGCGAAGCATCGATCGATTTGATCGGCAGAATTTTACGCGGCAGCCGCGGTATTATATTTCGGTGTCTATTTTCCAATCTGTTGGTCCCCGCAATACAGATTCCGCGCGCGACATCAGCAGAGACTCAACGCCGCATTCCCGCCAAGCCGCGCGTCTCGATGTTTCATTACGTCGACTAATTCGGCCGGGGCAGGCGGTTTCGTTGATTCGATTGCCCGAGCCAAGATCGAGGCCCGACGATAAATTCCGCGGGAGATCGAGAGGAGCTAGGCGATCGCGCCCCGTCACCCCGGGCGTGATAAGAATTTCGCTGGGAATCGCCGAACGCTTTGCTCGCGTTACAGAATGGCATGACGTCGGCGGGAGCGGCCAGCGCATCAGACACGGCTGTCGCGGATCGCAGAAATAGCTAGCCCGCATCCAGGAGAGTCAGGGTCCGTGAAATATATGTCGCTACGTTGACAAAGCGCCGTATGCCGTTAGAAACTTGGAAAATTTCGTGCGCCATTTGTTAGCGGCCGCGCTTTTGTGGTGCCGCCGCCTAACGCGGTACTACCATCCGTTGGTATCCGCGCGATTCGCATCGGGCCGTTAGATATAAAGCGATAGCCACGGTGACGGTTCCCGGAATTATGACTGCGGATTAGCATGAAAAATGGATTGTTTTCGTGAGCCGGTCGACGCGTAATTGTGACACGTGACAGAATTATTCATTGTCGCGCGTGTAAGTGCGACGCTCGTCAGCCGTAAGCCGCGATTTCCGAAACGCATTTCGCTTGTCCGCCCGCGAGACGCGTGGCCTGAATTATCCCGCCTCGGATGTCGCGCGGAGCAACCTCGCCGTCTTGGCTCAAAAATTAACATTCACCGCGGATGGACGCTTCATCTTTCCCCCTGTCACATGGAAATTAAAACGAAGACTGAGGATCAACGTATGTATGTAAGTAAAGCGTCTAATGAAATGGAGCAAATTGAATCTTCAAACTTTCATCGTGACACGAACGACGAAATAATTGTCTGAATATTAATAAATATTCAAATTAGAGTAACAATTCCCCCTCATTTTTCAATCTTGGAAAATCGTGAAGAATTCGTCACCAATGGTATTAAGAGGATCATAGTTGCGATTGCTAGGGAGCATGGTTTAGCGGCGCGAAATGGGGGACACGCGGCGCTCAGTGCCGCTCAGATCAAAGAAAACGAAGGCAGCCGCGAAATCTCGGACGGTAATCGGTAACGCCTAACTAGGTACGAGATGAGACACCCTCGTTATTATATCGCGGAATTCCTTTCCGCGTTCAGCGCGCCTCGAGCCGGGGCACGGTGGTCACGATGTACGTAAATCTTTCGGCGTGGTTACAGCCGCCGGGCATTACGTTGATGCACTATTTATAAACACGTGACATCGAGACGAGTGGTTGGTGCGGGTGGGCCAAGAAAACTGGTGCCCGCCGCCCGAGTAGTTTCGTGTTCTCGCCTCTTCTCGTCCACCTGCTCGCATGTACCCGAGCATGGAGAGCGCGCCTTCTTATTCCCTTCCGCCTCGTCTGCCCACTCCACATTTTCCTTTTCCCCCGTCTTATTAAATTTTCGACATCGCGCGCTTCCTTTCCGCCGCGAGCGGCCAGAGAACACTTCCCTCGCTTCCGCAGAAACGAATGTGGACGCCCTCGCGCCTCTTAATCGTTTTGCCCCTCGAGGAAGACTCAATGATACAGCTCTTCGTATTATTTAGGCTTTCAGGGAGCAGAGGAATTATTCTTTCGATTACTTGACCGTATTTTTGGTAGAGAATTCTCAGTTGCTTTTGTCTTTTAAGGGTAACTATGAACCTCCAATTTCACGAACTGTCAACTCTGCGAGGACTTAAGTAGGGAATAACTGCCCTAGTCTATGATAGAACTCCATCTAGAAGGGAACTAAAATTGTATTACAAAATTGAGCCTAATGTTCTTCTCAAACTACTCTACTGATAACGATTTCTCTAAAATGAGTGACACGCTTGAAATGTTTAACGAGCAGTTCAGCATTCGCATGAATCGAGCTGCAAATGTATATAGGTATTATACAGTCTCCAGAGCTCAGACTGCAGAATCTAGCATCTTTGAAGGAACGTCGCGCAACTTGGGCGGATGGGTGCAACACTCTGCAGCAAGTTGGAAAAGATTGCCCATCCACTAATTACGCGCAGTTCGGCGCCTTTCAAATGGATTTCCCTGCAATTAAAGGGACGCGCATTAAAAGCGCTCGTTTATCGGCCCACTTTCGCGAGTCGGGCCGCGGCCCTTCGATGCGGAAAAATTATCGGCCGGTCGTGGCCGTAATTATCTCGAGGCTACCGCGATACGGTGCCCACACCGTGTAGATCATATTTCTTGTCGGCTTCTGCCTTTCTTCGTATATATACTCGCCGCTCGCGAACGAGTGAGACGTTCCGGAGCCGAGTGCATTAATCTCCGGCGACGGTTGCGTTAATGTAATCGTTTAATAAGTCCGGTTTATTAACTGCGCCCGCTCTCATCGGCATTAATTCACCCTTTGCCGCGAACCCCGTGCACCGAAAATCCGTCGGCGGGAAAGAGATGGCGAGGAAGAAAAAGAGGGACGGTGGTGGTATCGCGGGCTGTCCCCTTTGCTCGCGTGCAGGATGCGCCGGCCACCGTGTGTACCGTTCGAGCCTCAAAGGCCCCCGTGATCAAAGGACACGGCCAGATTCGAGGAACCGTGGAACAGGTTTAACGCGGCGAGACTGTTTCCCCTGAAGAGAAAAGGGCCCCGAGTTGATCGAGCACGGCGGGCAGCATCGCCGAGGGGGCGCTTTTTGATGCTACATTGCGGGCTAAGTCGATTATCACGACGCAACAGTACCTACATACCTGCATCTCTCAGGCGATTTATACGAATTTGTGTTTACCGTGCGGTTCGACGTTAGAAGGACGACGCGTTTCCTCCGCGCGGTGAACAGGTGCGCGTGCGGGGGCAGGGTGTGCGCGTAGCAGGAAAAACAGCCGGCAGCGATTCGCTGGGAGACTTGTGCAAGGTGAAAACGATCGGCACGAGTGGCCGATGGAAAAACCGGAGCCGCGGCAGCCTTGCAAATCAACGGCAATCAATTCTTCTGATTGCCGGCCGCGGGAATAATTTCCATCTGGCGCTGCCTTCTCGGATCGTTTCCCCGCGGCTAATGAATACAAAACGCGGCGATTTATCTCGGCTCATTCGCGGAATATTAATTATTAATTGCGCCACGAATATTTATAAGCGTCGCGCGGCGTGACGATCGATAATTTCCATCGAGGGCACCGGGCGCCTAACGATCCGCGATAATGTATCCAAAATGGCGACCGACGGATCGGGCAAAAACGCGGCGATAATGGACAGCGGAGCGGCACCGGCCGACACGTCTCGCCTCCTGTGCAATCGAGTATGCAAAACGGAGAGTTCGCCCGAGTTATTGCGATCGTGCCCCGGTGGCGGAGGTACCCGCGACGCCTGCAAGGTCGTTAATCAGCCAATTGCAATCATCGCGCGGCACGGGTACAATTCAGTTGATTGGTCGATCGGCTGGCAGCCGTCTCTCGCGTGTCGCCCCTAGACGCGAGCGTGAGTCCCACTATCCCGGGCCGATGCGGCCCTAAGCCCCACGGCTGAATTCACCCGACGCACGACGGTATATGCATCAAGTCGTTCGGGTAACCATCCTTCGGGGGAAATCGACGGGACCGTCCGTAGAGGTAGACATCGATACGCGTCGAGATTTCAGACTCGCCGGGCCGATGGGAACGAATGTTGTTCGTGGGATGGAGAGTTCATAAATTTGAATCCTCCTTCGCCTATATTTCTGCTCACTATTATAATTCTCTTCCTCCTGACATTCGAGGGCTAAATTCCTTTCCTGATTTTAAATGTAAAGCTCGACAATATATGTATATTTCTACATTATTCCTAACTCACTTTTCCTTGTCTCGTCCACGTCTGTCCATTTACATTCATGCTTTTCTATCTTAATGCGCCACAAAATTTTCACTGTTAAATTTTTCTCTTTTTTTTCTTTCCTTTCCTAGTTTTAGTTTTAGCTTTAGTTTCTAGTTACGGTTAGGCTTCTAACAGTATTGTACTGCAGCCTCGCCTTTTACATCGCTATGCTTTACGTATTACTGTTCTTTGTACATTTACCAAGTAATAAACACGAATAATCATAACAATAACCACGATGATTGCGGTGGCCGTGCACCGTCATCGGCGATCGTTCACCGAGCGCGTCCATCGGTTCCCGATCGTCCGGAAAACGCGAAAAATCAGCGGGACAGGTGGATGAAACGGCTGAAAGTGGGCAGAGATCGGAGCTGGTGGATGGGGAGTCGCGAGGAGAACACGCGTAGGTGTAAAAATGCGTTAGTGGGCAATCGTCACGGTCGGTTGACCAGTGTCCGTCCAGTCGGACATCCTGCGGCGAAGGGTGATGGCTCTCCCTGCACGCGGAGGCTCGCGTCGAACAGAGGAATTCTCTGCGGTTGTCGGTGCATCAGGGACGCCGCCGCGAGCTGCTGCTGTTCCGCCTCGCCTCCGTTTCTATGTCGCGGCTCCCGTGGGAGAGGCGGATTCCGCTCGGTAATTATCCTGACGCGCAACATTTGTTGGGCCGCTGTCACCGCGTCGCCCCGTTCGTCTCCTGGAAACAGGCGTCCGCGTCCCTGAAGAGAACAAAAGGCCCCGTACCTGGGCCGAACGTCGCGCCGCACCGTTGCACCGTGACGTTACAAAGTCACTCGCGGCAGAGGGTCGAGTTTTTGCCGTGGCCCCCGGGTACAAGGAGCCTCGATGAAGCAATATCTCGCGACATTGCTTCGAATAATACCCCCGGTGGCGGTTTTATCGCTGGCGGAATGCGGCTGTAGGTACCTACGCCGCGCGCTGTATCGCATCGAGCCGCGCACAGGCCTGCCCGGAGATATCAATAAACGCTGGCGCGTTTCTATTCGTCGGAATAGGAGCGTCGGAACGAGCGCCGTTCGAATGATGTATCGCCGCGATGGTAGGCGATATAAATTTCCCTTCCTCGCCGACCGTAAATAATCCGCCCGCGTGAATTACCGTCCCGAGCGTTCGATGAGAAGGAGCTGGGCAACGGGATGGATGGAATGCGTTGCCGTATCGTTGCGCTCGCGTAATCCCTCTCTCGGGGCACGGCGGATCGGTTAATTGTACGCTGTACGATAGGTAGGTACACCGAAGAAGACCCTGCAAGGCCGAGTTCCAGACGCGTGCAAGTACGATTAAATAAATTTTTGCGATCCAAGTTGCGAGGTTTAAGGTAGCAGTGTCGATCAGCATGCCGAGTTCGCGAAGGGGGCGCGTGGCATGCCGTCCATCCGAATCCCCCTCGTCGGGAGTGCCTCGCGGTCCGCGCGTTACAACGACCGGTTAAATAATAAAATTGCGAAGGGTATTACTTGCGGGCAGCGACAGTAAATCGGAAGGAAGAGGGCGGAAAGGGGGAGAAAATGGCGCGCGATTAGCGAAGCGTGCGCCGTGTGACGACGATAAAAGGCCTTAAACGCGACGTCGAGTCGCAAGGCGAGCTGTTTCCCTGTCTAAGCGCGACGTTGATAAATAATCATTGGCGTAGGTATAGACGCGAGCATCTACATGCAGGTGTACATTCAGGCGGAGCAGGCCGCGACACCTGGTGCTGATTAACGAATCGGGGGAATCGGTTCTGGTCAGGTAGAAGGCTAAGTGGCCGGCTAAATTGCCGCGTTATTCTTGTAAACCGCGGCATCCCCGACTATCCAATTACCGGACGAGGTGGCAAGATGTCTCGTCCCGTGGATACACGCGTTCCACCAGCGACCCGGAATCGCGGCTTTTTTAACGCCGCCGACACCATTAAGGGCGGCTAATGAGCACACGGGGGGAAAAAAATTAATCGGTAAATTTCGCGTGGCACCGAGCCGGCTGGCTGCAAACTGCCTTCGTTACCGCCGAATTTAACAAGTATCGTTCCGCGGCTATGTTTCGTGGCCGTTCCGCGTGCGCTTCTAGATTCTAGATCGTCTTAAGGAACATATTATTAATGAACGAAAATTTTGGTCTACATTCGTTCGGCTAAATTTATTTGTAAATTGGGGCTATAAAGTAAAGGTGGGTAAAAGTTCGCTGCGGGTAAGAGTTCGCACCATGCAAATTTCATGGTTTGAGTTGTGGCAGTTGCCAATGGTGATTGGCAGTCAATTGTCAATCAAGGTAGAGTCACTAATGTCGAATTTCGTGGCTGTGTTTCGGTTTGTTATCTTACAATGCGGTAAGTACTGAATTCGTTAGTTCTGATGTAATATTCTCATGTTTGGGAATCAATATTATTCCTATAAATTGATCAGTAAATATTTTAATTAATATGCCGTCTGAAAGAGCTGAAATTCTTCTATTGAAAAGTGCTAATAGAAGTTTTCAATTCTCCTCACAGATAACAGGATTGATTAAACAATGTAAAAGTAGCTGTGGGGGCAAAAGTTCGCACAATGCAGTGGGGCAAGAGTTCGAATGCGAACTTTTGTCCCAAAATAATTTTACGGGTGTTATATGTTCATTAAACTTATTTTATTTCTAGAGTTTGCTAAATTAGTAACGAACACCGATTAAACCGACTATAAAAAATAAATTTGAAATTAATTATCAATTACAACATGGAAATAAATTTTGAGTTTATGATAGTTGAGCCACGCTGATATCAGCTTTTGATTTTTTTTATTAATTTTTAATCCGCAATATTTGTCCAAAATACGTTTTTTATTAAGTTTTTGATTAAAAAATATGACTTTATTTTATTGTCTTATTCATTTATTGTTAGAACTTATAAGGGGGCAACCGGCCGAAAACCAATTAGTGAGATGCTTCAGATCGCTGGAGATAAACATAGAAGCAGGACTTTCGAAAAGAAAAATCGCTGCAGAATTGGGAATAACCGAAGCGTTCTTTTACCCCACACATGCGAACTTTTACCCCACATAGCGGGTAAAAGTTCGCATTTGACACTTTTTGGAAATATTTATTTTATATAAGTTGTGACAGGTAAATTTACATGAAGTCACTGCCTATCGAATAATAAGGGATAGTAGTTATTTCTCAGAAAACGATATGTGCTATCAGTGTAATACCAAGGATTTTAGAGAAGTCTAAACTTTAAGTGCGCACTCTTGCCCCACATTACTCTAGGGTTTTCCCCCTTCTTGGTAATATTTGAGTACGATAGCGGATTGGACGACAAGTGCCGATACCTATACATATAATATTCCTATGTATAAATTTATCGTTATTATTAGCGAAATTTTTACTTCCTCTCGACACAGCTGTGCGAAAAGAGGATGCAACGGGTCAAATTACCGTTACTGTTTCCGATAGATAGGTACGTTTGCGACATAATGTAAATCTAAGCGAACGTTTTAATTAGTCGAAACGATCCTTCTATCGGAATGCTGCGATCGAGTGGCCAGGCGAAGATGCGACTGGCGCAGAAAGTAATAGAAAAACCGGTGCCGAGTGACACGGAATATCAGGCGAGGAATTACCAAGCGACATCGAGAAACGAGGATACTTAATGTCGCCGATCACGTAATACACTCTCGTCCATCGTTTGCCCGCTATCTTTACGATTCCGTTTCACCTTCTTCATTATTTCAGCCGTGTAATTCGGTCTAACAGCCGTGTTTCTTCGAAAATCCACGTCGAGCGGCTTTCCGCGATTTTTTCCCACTGGAGATAAGTCACCGTACGCGACGAGATAATCCTCGATCTCAACCGGGCGTAAAATGCTCCGATGCAAAAGTGATACCAATATCAGTGCTACTTTGTGCCCCAACCGTTTAGTGACAGGGGTCGAGGCAATTTCAGTGTGCACGCACGTACACAACAGCGGCGCGGCGTCGCGCGGCCCTTTCGAGTTTCGAGCAACGTCGAATCGCTGCCGATCGACAAAAGTGAGGCGCGGAAACCACGATAAACACGAGAGTCAATTATCACGGTGAGTGGCCTCGAGGCGCAGATCATTCCGGGCGCACCTAACGTCAGGATGATTTTGGCAAACATTCTTAAAATTCGCTCGTAATAGTTCGCCCCTGTTCCAAGAGCGGGCACGAGGTGTTATTCCAAATTTCACGTGAAAATTGAATGCGGTATCGCGAAGGCAATTGAACCCTGTGTGCTGGCAAGGCACCGCGACCTCGGGCGTCCTCGTCCGGCTTGAAAATTTCGCGGACACCGCCCGACCAGCTGACTGGCTCGGTGAGAGTCAGTTTAGCGACCATTCTTCGGGAGAAACGAAGGAACCAGCGGCGCTGAAATGGGGAAGCAGATGCCGAAGATGTCAGCCCGCGTGGTCAGCGCGATCAGGAATCTGCGAGAAGCCCATGGCTCTACGTCCAAAGAAATCATGAACTATATCACGTCCCAGTACAGCGCCTCGGAGCCGATCATACAGAGACAGGTATTTCTAGTTCTATCGCTCCCGGTGTAGAAATTTCGATCTTAATAAAGCTTCTTGCCACGTCTTATCTACCTCTAATTCAACGTAACTCCGGTCTCTACGATGAAGCTTCCTGTAATTTTCTCGAGTATTTGCTTCCCGTCGATATCACTTGCTCCCCAGATGCAAGCAGCCCTGAAGCGCGGCCTGGACTACGGGATCCTGAAGAAGAGCAACGGCCACTACTTCCTGAACGCGGACGCGGACGTGCAGCAGCTAGCGTCGACCTTGGTGCCGGTGGAGAGGAGCCGACGAAGAAGACGGAGGAGGGCAAGCAGGCGACGGAGGAGCAGCAGGCGACGGAGAAGGCGAAGCTACGGAAGGAGACGGAGGCGAAGCCGTGGAAGGAGGCGTAGGAGAAGTCGATCACGGCGAAGGAGCACGAGGCGAAGGAGTAGGAGGCGCAGGAGGGTCAGGAGGCGAGCCATGAAGCCGAACTCGATGTGCTGCACCAGATGCAGGTGCACCACGAAGAAAACCAGGGACATGCAAGACCTGAGGAGCAGCGCGATAGAGCCAGCCGCCACGGAGGAAGACATGTGCGCTTGCAGGAAGGAGAGCGACGTGGAGCACCGTAGCAGACACAGCAAAAGCCGGGATCGCAGCCTGAGCCGCAGTCGATCATCGGCGAACAGCGACCGAGATGCGGCGGACGATCGACAGGCGATCCGTGATCAAGATTAATGCGCCGGTGGAACTCGGTATACGGTTCATCCGCGCGCATCGTTAGCGGCGACAATCTCTCAGCACGTCGTCAGCGCCGATCGACATTCCCGGCGATACACGCCGAACGGAACCGACGGTACGCTGTCGCGAGCCGTGTTGTTCGTCACCTCTGTCTAAATCACGCACCCTTCCCGCCGTGTCGCCCGACAAATTAATGTGTAACATTTTGATAGAGTGATGTACCCTTTTCTAGCACATATTTCTCAATAAGTCGGTACTGTGTACGTATGATTAAACTCGAACATATGAATTTTATCAGAGTCTTTCAGTGCCGAGTATGAAATGGATATTGAACAGGTAAGGGGTTCTAAGAAGTTCGCAGATTCCCTGGGTAAACTCTGAGGAATCGTGGTCCCTAGTGGCCGCTGAGGAAACGAGCCAATCGTCCACCAGGCATATTTCCTCATCGACGGTCTCTCTCTCTTTCCTCGATTTTTCAGCTGCAACTTTTCACGGCCGTCGACGAAGCACACCGCGCATCGGCGCGAGTTTCAGGCGCGAACGGGGGTCAGGGTCTGAGGTAGCCCGAATAAAACCAACGGCCATAACTCTTGCAGCGGTGGGGTCAAGATGGGTTAGGAAGGATCGAGAAGTGATTAGTGGTATTTACCGGTCCCCACTGAGAGAGAGCCTGCCGATTCCCGGTACTGCTCGGACGTCCCGCAGGGTCCTGCGTCCGCGTCACAATGCCGCGATCTAACTGCTCCCTATTCTCCGGCAGGACTCTCTCGGAGGTCGGCGCGACATTACCGGGGGAATTCATCAGGCGATATAAATGCGATTCTAACGGTCAGCATGGGCATTAAAAGAGTTTTCTATGCGCGGCCATCTCTCCCGAACTTCTTCGGAGGTCCATCTTCGACCGCTCGATGAAAAGGAGTCGTACGGTAGGACCTCCGGGGGCTATCACGATCTACGTCGATTTGTTTCTTTGGACGAGGTCAAGGCGCTTTGTCATCCAAGTAACACCGTGCAACGAGCAACAATCTCAGAGAAACTTGAACCGCGTATTAAGTATTCCTCGGCTTCAACCGACCATGTTTCAAAAAGGGACTTTACAGAAGTGGATAACCCAAACGTCGCTTATTGGTGACCAATTGGAGAACGTGGTTGCGGCAGGGACCTTACTTCGTACCACCTGGACTTCTCGCCTACCGTTCTCTTTCCGCGTGTTTCGTGGCCGCGGGCAACGCGTAACGAAGGAGACACATCGAGCAATGTAGAGGCTTTAATTCAGCTCCACTGGCCGGTAGTTTCGGGGCTCAGCGTGTGAGCCATTGTGCGCTATAACGAGTAAGCGACCCGCGCATTATGACCGTTCCCGCGCCGTGTGCTCCTCGTAACACGGCTTATTATTTCGTAGGGAGCCGAGGCGACGCGGCGCGGCGACGGGGGGCCGGGGGTGGCGCATTCTGGTCGTTAATGAGCCGCCCAGGACTTATGGAAGCTCGATAACATGGTGTCCCGCGATTACGACCTTGAGAATTACGATCACCTGCGCTTCCGCCCACGCTCGACTTTCTACCAACAGGTGCTTCCACGGTGCCGGCGACCGGTTCCCTCGAATCGATCGAATCTGGGGTCACGCGACTCGATCCTCCGCGACTCGCGAGATTTTACAGAGATGGAATCTGTAGATGGCTGAGGAAACTTGTAGTCTTCTTCAATGAAGATAAACGCAACTTAACGACTAGCGCGCTCCGAATCTCGGGGACTCGAAATAAGTACTAGATTTTTTTCTACATTTAACGTTTCGTTATCATGCGTTATTAGACCGTGAATCTATTATAGTAGGGAATGTAGATCGCAAGATATAACCTGGACAAATTACTCTTCTCCCGGTCACTGATTACGATTCCATCGAAGATGATCCTCCATCCCAAGCGAAACTCGCTCCCCCCCCCCCCCCCCCCCCCCTCGTTTGGTACTGCGAAACTCGCGTCGCGATACCTCAGCACATAAGTCAAGGGTCGAGCAGTGGCGCGCGATAAGATAACAGTGGATAGGGAGGAACCCTTCTTCCCGTTCGAGCGTTACGCCTTATTTACTATTTAACGAGCGCCCGCGAGCCAGCGAGAGCTCGCGGCCGCCGATAAGGGGAAACGGACAAATTGAAAGAGGGATAATTTGCTGGACGGAGGCGGCCTAAAAATCCACGTTACAACACGCCACTGACAAATTTACGAGTTCCACGCTGAAAGCCCCGTTATCGTTTCGTGCCCCTCTGTGTTCGGTGTCCTTCCTCGCTCTGATCTCACAATTAGTTCGCGGGAAGACGGTCTCTCGGAAGACCAACTCCACTACAAGAAGTTTTTTGGCTACCCGACTCGTTACACCTGCCACAACGTTGCAATTTTCTCGGACGCCTCGCTGAAAGCTTCGTCGTACCCGTACTCGTCGCTTAATTGAACTTTACGGTCGTTAAACTGGAAAGATTGAATAAAACGAGGCTCCGCGGTGCCCGCCGAAGTCACCCGTCGTTTTCGTACGTCCGGGACGTGTACTGTACCGCGCGCGGTGTGCAATTTGAATCCATAAATGGACTTGCCTAGGGGAAGAAGCGCGCTTGGAAGAGATGAAGATGTCCGCCTTGAAAGATTTCGATGGGTACGTCAGATATTCTCGGAATTCCAAGGGAACCCGGTACAAAAGCGGAGAAAGTACGAGGGAGGGTATCAGGGCATCTTGAAGCTCGGAGTGTGAAGTAAGCAAAGTAAAGAGTTCAGTTAAGCGCGAGTGACGCGAACGACGAGGGGGCTCGACCTATCTGAAGACGAATCGGGGCCGAAATCGTTTCTGGCTGCTTAAAAACGAGGAGAAACACGAAGCGGTAAGAAGCGAAGCGGCTGGATGTTTGGTGGTTGAGCGGGACGGGATCTCACGGGGGACGACGACGACGAGTCGCGACGTGAATCCTCCTAAACGACGAGAGGAGAGAAGCCGTGGCAGGAAGAGACCGGCAGAAAATCTCGGCGATACGATCTTTCGTGCACGATTGCTCTTACGGCCGCGGTACGAAACGGTGGATCGAGGTGTCAGCCGTGTTCTCACGTGTACCGACCTGAGAGATAGCGTCACCCTGGCATTACGTGCGATATCATTAAGGTAGATTTATGTTGTACGAGCCGGCTGCGGGGTTAGGTTGGGTTAGGCGTTAGGGCATACGATGCATGCAAGCTCGCCAGTATGCAAGTATTCGAATGAATTGCTGCTGGCCAGTCAGAAACACTTCGCGAGGGACACTTTGCTCATCCCACGGGCGGCATTCGCGGAATACTGCACAGGATTCGGCACCACGTGTCTAGATTTCATAAGTGAATGAAAACCTTATCTCTAATATGATCGAGACTAAACTAACCGAAATTAACCACTTCGGAATTTAACACACCGAGTAGCTCAAGATTTTGAACAATGGCCCTTTATCAGGCTTTTCCAAGCGATCTGAATTCTATCAGGAATGTTCTGTACAAAGCGGCCTCCGACCTCGGCTTGTTATCGAAGTAAAAATTCAGGGACAGTACCTACTTTTCATGCTTTCCAGAAAATATCCAGGATAAAACACGTCGACGATACTCGAAGTGTTAAAATGCGCCAATTTCTGTGATATGACTAGCGTACACGTGGCACGCGGTGTTCGCAGATGAAAAGCGAGGCAAGGAAGGTCCTCGGTTCGTGTGAACGTACCTAATCCAGTTCAGGACGAGGAATTTAATTAATCACCAGCTTCGCGGCTAATACACCGGGACCACATGCGGGAGACTTTAATTCGAGCGATCCTGGCGTTTGATAACCCGACAGTAAACTACCGGGTGCTCGAATTAGGCTACGCCGATGATACGAAATCAGCAGGTGGCGATCTCAGCATCCGATTACTCCTCGCGGGCTCCTCGCGGTAGCCCGCTTTCTCGTAGCGTCGGTAACTAGCGCAGAATCTCAGTAGCGCCGCCACCTCTAAAGGTGACCGCGCTTAATTACGTACCAGATGCGGCCACGATTACGCTCGGCCCTTCTCACTTTGTTTCGTAAGCGGACGTCGACCAACGACCGCGACACTTCCGCGTAGCAGAATTACTCAACCTCTCATCGTATCGATGATATTCAGATCCTTATCCAAACATCCTTTCCACGAATTGCTGAACAATCGCTGGGCTCGGTGGCGGTAGATGCGTGGGTGGAACGGAACATCGTGTGCATAGATTTCGACACGATATTGAGGCACACCAAGTATATTTTGAACTTAGGATTTCTCGATCCATTTAGACACTTTGTGAAATGTAAAAGGGGTGCATTGAAGGTTCAACAAAAAATTCAACGAGCATCTAAAGTGTCGCGTCGCATCAAAAGAAGCAGACTACTTCGCCCGGGTCACGAGCTTTGGCGAACCTTCTTCTTCCTCTCAGAAACCTTGCCAAGCCCGAAAGAGGCCCCCGACGCATTCCCACCCTTTTCGCGAAAGAATTCCTACACGGGTTCAACAACGAGTTCCATGTCGCCGCGGCAGCGCGGGGAAGAAGACTCAGCGCGTGTTCCAGGGCCTTTTTCGCCGTCATTTCGCGGGACGACGTTCATTACAGCGCTGCTTCGCGAACAGCCGCGTACTACCGCTTAACTGTTTTGTCCCTGGCTGATGGATAACGAGTTCGCACGTTATTACTGGACACTCGGCCAGTTTTATGAGTCTAGATAGGGACACGGCTCTGGCGGACCTGCGAGAGTTACCAGCGGTGGCGTTAACAGTGTGTTTACTGATAATGGTCTGCGGGGGTTGGTCCCGAGTGTCAGCCATATTAGTCCAACGTTTTAATTATTTGCGTCCACTTTGTAGCCGGGGGGCGCTTCGGTAAAGAAGCCTTGAAATTCGTGACACGTGAAATTGGAGGTGCTTTGGTATTTCAATCGTTATGAAAGTGGAATAGCCTTTTGTAATTACATATTTCCAAGGAATATCTTAGCGGACCTCTATTTCCAATTCAGTGTTCAATACGGAATATGGCACCCAGAAGTTTCTCTTTCTCGCTCTTAAGATTTCGTCTCCATAAACGGTTAATGAGACCCCGAAGTTGTTCAACCACTGATCAGACATTCTGGTTCCCCGTTTTTTTTTTTGTTTTTTTTTCAATCAAAGCAGTGGACAGACGCTTTCGTAGCAGGCCGATCGTAAAGAACCCAGAGACCGTTTGAACCGTTTGCAACGGGGAGAGAAATGCTCGCGCGGCGGCTCGTTTGCATTTTGATAGAAAACGGAACTCGAGGTTTCCCTTCACCGGTCGGAAACTTTCATAAACGTCCGATCGTATCTTAACGATTTACTAATACGGCATAAATCCTGCGCCGATATCATCTGCCTGCGTGCTCGTTGCGCGTGAATCCTTTTAATAGAAAACCACGATTCGACAAATCAGCCACGGAAAAGTGACCGTAAAACGCTCGGCGCTATCGATAATCGTCGCGTTGCGGACGATAATGACACGTTGCTCGCGCGTTAACGGCCTGCAACCTAATAAACCGGAACGCAGTCATCGCCGCCGCCGGACTTTTCAGAAAGCCATCGATACGCTCATCTATACCACGCTTTTCTCATCGAACTTGAGTAATGGGATCCAGTAACATTAACGCGAAACATATACCTATGTACTTATTCGTGAGCAGAATTACGATCTCTCTACCCCATATATTAAAATAATTGGAAGCAACTCGCACGAGAACATTCTGCTACACCTATCTGATTAAATATTTCCCTGCTCCACCTATTTTCACATTACACACTTTCAAACGTTACCAACTTCGACAACCCACCTCTAATTTCCCGAGAAACTAAACAGAGGAGCACAGACTTTGAGGATATAAAAGACAATGACAAGATCCACAGCCCAATATGGCGCACGAAGGAAGAACAGAGGGTAAGGTATTTGTCTCCGCGCGTAACGGCAGCTGGCACCACCCCCGGATGTGGTACGCGCGTCGGCCGGAAGCCCTATCGATAATTATTTATCTGGTTCCCTAATTAACTGCGTTTTAGCGGTGCTCGAGATAAAATTACGTGGGCTGCCGCGGCGGAGGACGCGGCGACGCGGACGGTGCGCGCGACGATCGCTCGGAAGGGTGGCTACACCTGCGAGGCGCGATTCAACGGATACGGGTGGCGTTTTTTGCGCTTCTAGGTGTAGGCGTCCTCGCGCGACGCACCGGCCCTCCTCTTTGTCCTTCGCCCTCTCCCCTGGTAACCGCGAGCATCGCATTTGCATGGTTAATTAAAGGAGTCGCCCTCCGCTCGATGTCGATCCCGATAGCGCTGACCGCTCTGTTTTCCGCCGGTCTGGCACCGCGAATTTTAATTGCGCGCCGGCTCATCGCGCCCGGGATCTCGACGGTCCTTGGGGAGCGTCGTGCCGGCGCAGATCGCGAGCGGATCCGATGACAAAACGGGGGAACGGCCGTGAAAGACGAACGACTCCGCGGAGTCGATAATCGAGCGGAGGATTTACGACGCGGGGTAAGTGTTCCCGTCCAGTCGCGCAGCTCGAGATGGGATAGCGCTGATCGATCGCTCGGCGCCCTATCTCCTTGGGGATAACCAGTCGCTTGGTCGCGCATCCAGCCGATCCGGTTAATTAGACGCTTAATTAGACACGTAGTAGGTTGATCATAGAAATGAGAGCAACCTGCGCGGTTTGTTTATGATGCATTAAAGCGTATTCCGTTTAATGTGTGTTGGGGCCCCATGGCGTGGTTGGTCTCTCTCTTCCTCCCATCCCGCTTCTGGCTGTCCTGCGTACCTGGGTGTGTGTGTGTGTAATCATACATGAACGGGGCGAAATAAAAGGCCGCGAGCGTTATGTAGGCAGTAAAGCCGCGTACGCGTTGTAATTCAATGACATAATTTTTATCCTGGAACACGGTAGAAAAGAGTCATCGACGTCGATGGGGCTGCCTTCCGGTACGTGGAACCGGTAACCATCCGCACGGAACCACCGGGTTACCGGTCTTGTATTTATATAAAGTATAAACCAACAGCGAGAAACTAACGGGAAGAGGGGCAGATAGAGGGAGAGAGAGAGAGAGAGAGAGAGAGGGATGGAAAGGGTGGAGGGAAGGTGGGAGAGAGCTGCAGGTTCTCCAGGGTATCCACAATGGGGTCCGTGCACCATACAGACGGCTCTATTCAGCTCCAAACAATGTAATCACAACTCAGCGCTTTCCGCGCCGTCTGCGACGTTCGCTTATCGATCGATGAATCGATCGTTGATCGACGGATCCCGGTTTGGGATTCAACGTCTCATGGTCCGTGAATCTCTGCGTTAATTAATTAACCGCTTGTCCACCGTCCGATCGACGACCCGAATCGTGCCGACCGCTACGCCGCCCTCGTCCTTTTATGAAATCGGTCTGGTTCAATCGTGGGAACTCGCGGGAGAGCGCCAAGAGGAAGTGGAGTACTTTCTGTCTGCCTGCTACAGCCCGCTTCTTCCTGACTTCTTCTGCGAGAGTACTAACGTTTCACCTTCGTCGCGTCTAAGTGGCTCATCGTAGATCTCAGGTACAAGTGGAGGTGAAATAGAGTCGTTAAGGTCAGCGGATTGAAGATTCTGAGAGTTTAATTAGGAGATGGAGGACTTGGAGCCCTCTGCGCCGAGGGTAACGGGGCACTTTCAGAGAATCAGTAACATTGGTAATTGTAAGCGTTTCGATTCTATGAACGACAGCTATTCCAAAAGCAAAACGATTACTCTGAGTAGACTCGGTAGCTATTAGACGCAGCTGGAGGCCTTCTAGAGTATGCCCAATATCGTAAAACCGCAATGGAGCAGAAGCAGCTTTTGACGCCAACATTGGACAAGGACCACGAAATGGGATTAGGAGCGATTTCGCAAGGATGCCCCTCGTTTTCACGCTTAGTTCCGACTTCGTGGCGAGAAGATCGGCCAGATGAGGCCCAACGTTCGGCGCGCAGGGACGAAACGAAAAAAGAAAACCGGGGAATTAATACTTTCGGGGCCCGCGAGTCGGCACGCAACGCGCGAGCCACGTACGTGCGCGCGGGCCTTCGACCTCCTTCGAATTTGAATTACTGCGAGTCAGGTGAGCAAGGAGGTCGTTAATCGAGCCAGGTAGAAGAAGCATAAGCCCCGCGGAGTTGCTTGACCTGGGATTAGTCCAGCTGGTAGCGGCCGTCCCGCGACAGCTATCCTTAACCAACAACAATATCGCCGATGATTATCGGGAAACGGGATTCTATCGAAGGGGAGGAAGAAAAACGAGCGGGCTCTTTGTTTCGCCACTCGACGCGTCGACAACGGGGCCAGTATGCTGGCGATAATTTACAGGCTCGCCTTCATAAGCTGCAGAATGATATGTATTAAGAGGACATTCCCTTCAGGATTTTTTTTAAAAAGTATACAACTTGCAGTAAGAAAACTTTATGGTCGTTATTTACTTATTCGTTCTGCAAGGATATGAAAATATTTTTTTTTCTTCATTTTTTAATCAGAGTGTCTCCTTAATATTTCTGATACTTTAAGCAATATCTCGTTGATATTTAAAAACGTGATCAACGTTAGCACTATTGACTCGTCTCCAGACCATTCTTTCTGAACATCCTTGTGTCAAACTTATACTACGTATTTAGGCACTTAAGCGTGTCATCTTGGAATACAGTTTCGAATGCGTTTCTTTTCCGTGATACAGCGATCATCGGGCGCAAGTGCAGCGTCACTCGAAGCCGGAAAATAAAATTTACGATCGCGCAGGTTGTTCGTCGCCGTCCGAAAGCGGTGCGCGTTCTTTCTCGGTCGGCGAGTGGCGTGATCGAAATCAATTACTCATTAATCGTCCTCGTTCGCCGGCGCTGCCCCCGCGCCCGTAATTAACGGTGATTAATTGGATTGGATGCTGGCCGGGCATATTTTACCGTGTACGAAATTCGCCGCGGGCTTTCGACGGCCTGGTACTGTGCAGCCGAAACGGAAAGGAGCCGATAACTTGGAGGACCGATGCTGACGGGTGGGGAGGATTTGAGTAATCATTGATCGTCATGCAATCGAGAGTGGTAAATTTTCGAGAGTTTATCTCCGCTCTTACAATAGAGCTTCCTTACAATAGAAGTTTTCGCGCTTCATACGTCAATTCGTTGGAGGACCACGACAAACTACACTAAAACAGCAGAAATGTACGAAAGTGGGATTAATAGAGATTCGTGCACAATATAGGGTAAGTACATGGAGAGGTGATGAGTCCCTAAAACTATTCTTCAGTTTTGAAAGCCCTCCGAACATTCCTGTATGAAGGTATTGTGATTCAGATAAGAGGTTTCTAGAATAGACAGAGTTCGAATTGGAACATTAAGTAGGTAGTAGGGGAGACCGGGGCAAAGTGAGACGAAAAAAGTTTGCAGTCGAATAAAATTTTTCCCTTACAATAAAAATGTGTGGAAATAGATTTATAATATAATTTGAACATTACTATTGATAAATGACGAATAGCAATACTTAAAATAAACTTAAAGTATATTAAAATTCAAATTGAAAAGAAAAAGCCCAAACGCACCACTTTACCCCATTACTATCCGGGGTAAAGTGAACTGCAACGAAAGAACTTTAATTAACTATACAGCTAATTATTAACCCCTTGCGCTGGAATGACGTGTGTAGCACGGCAGCTTCTGTCTTTTTTGCACCGTGGTTGTCAAAAACTATGGAAATTTTTTTGAGGTTAGTTTCTGTTCCACCACGCCGCGTGGCTTTCTAGCCAGCTGACAGGTTAGGCTATTGCGCACATCACTTGCGCATCTGTTCTTTGCAGCCATTTGCAGCTCAGTTTACCCCGGTCACTTTACCCCGAATATGTACTCAATGGAAAATTAATTATATAATAATGTTAGGATTAATGTTTTCTCAAACGCGTGTACACGTATGTTTATAAGCTTGTTATAAACACGTAGAAAAAATTTGGAGTTAAAATAACACATTTAAGACTCATTTATCGAAAAAGCTAAATTGAAAAGATAACCAATCGGAAGTCTCTAAAACTTCATTTTTAATTTTTTAAACGAATTTCCATTTTTCGATATCTGAATGTGCATAATTATCATTGTGGTATTACACACATTTATTACGTCACCAAAATTTGTAAATATATTCTATTGTTAAAGAATAAATTGAGAAAGCTCATTTTACCCCGAGGTTCATTTTGCCCCGGTCTCCCCTACATCCAGCCATATTTATAACAAATAGGTTGATACACGCGATACTGTTAAACTGAAGGCTGCGAACGAAGTGAGACGTTAGCGGCGACGAAGAGAAAAACTCGTGTGATCGAAGTCCCTTACACGGGCATAGCAATCTTCCATTCGCATAATCGCAGGCTAACAAGACCAGCGACGCGGGGCACTTTGATCCCCGTTCTCGTTAGCCAATGGTCGCCGCGAAATCCGGAACGCCCATTCGCTCGTCTAATTTACACGAAAAACCGGAACGCTCGAGGTAATCTCGACATCTATCACCGCGTGAGAGCCGCGCGAGACCCCTTGACGCGCGATTTTTGCACGGTAGTTGGATGTTCGCCGCAACAGGGACAGAGGAGTCGGCACAAAAGGGAGGAAGTAGAGACAGATAGTACCCGCGAGGAGTAAATCGACAGGGGAGATCGGCCCGATCGGCAGCGAGCCACGAAGATCTATGAGCGATCGCGGCTGTTCAGCCGTGGCTAGCACGCAACAAGACGTACGATCTTCCGCGGACTGCTTGCGCGGCGAAAGGGAGGCCTGAAAAAACAATTAGCCGATCAGGCCGCTGAGCCGGGGCATAAATTAGCGATCAGTCGGCGCGGTTGAAAGCGAACAGGCGAGCGTGGTCGCGCGCTTCCACCCGGGCGAGTCGTCCCTGTCGACGACCAAGCAAATCATACGTTAATTGCCACAAATCACGGGTCAGGGAGCGTAACAATAGTCTGCGAAGATAGTATTTAGTGGGGCCACGAGCAGCGGGTGGTGTCAGGAATGCGAGCCACGCATTGGAGACCTCTGCAGAGAGGTTCTCTGAGAAGGCAGGAGGGCAGTGGAGACGTCAGACTGTTTGCTCTTGGTATTGTTCCATGGCTCTCTGTGTTCTTCGAGTTCGTACCTTATGCTGGAATGGATTAACCGCGAGATTGCTGAAGAAGACAATAATCGCGACATGGTATTTGAGGACCAAGGGAATAGGTACAGCGTGGTTTGGCAAATATTTGATTAGGTACATATTCGTATTTGGATAAATCGATCTAGTGAATCGGCTATTGTGCATATTCGACTGAATAGATGGAGGTAATAGTTGCACGGATGGCTGCGAATATTGTAATGGGGATGGCAAGTGACTTTCCACGTCGAATGATCGCGCCGAGGGACGGAAGGAAACGAATGGTACACCTGTCGCGGTGGATGTCATGCTAAATATGGCTACCTGATAATACTTACAACCGTTAATTGACGTTAATTAGAGTTGAGCTTCTGAAACGAGAGGTTCGGTATAAAAGCGTTATGTCATGCTGGATTGAGGATTCGTCAGGGCGACCCTCTACGAAACGATTAACCTGTATCGACACGCTTCTAATTAGTTCAGAGTTGGTGGGATTATTCCCGCCTGGAATGACAAGAATATGTTCGTCGATAGTATCTACATTAAGGGGACTAGGCAGTCGAAAAATCGATTTTTTATTGCATTTTCCGAAAGTACTATCTTTTCTGAATAAAATGCCGTTTGGGTTATATTAAAATTCGCAAAATTGTTGATTTGGCAACTAAAAAGATCAAGCGGTAACTTATTGCGTCGCCTTTGCCCAGAAACTTTAAACGCGATTTTCTCGAATCTTTTTTTCTCTTGGTTTTTTCCTGATTGCGAACGAATGGAGGTTCAGATCGACTTGAAAAAAATTACAGGATGTGTAAAACATGTGCCATTTCGCCCCAAACCTCTGATATGATCCGTAAAAATTCGAGATTTTTATAAAAAAATTGAGGAGTCACCGGATTTTGGCAGCGCACAAATAAGAACGAATTTTTCTCGGAAAAATCGCCCTTTTTCAGCCACCAAACGCATGATTTTGATTTAATTGTTGTTTTTATAGGTTTGGGCGGAAACTATGAATCCAACAAACAAGAATCTCGCCTTTAAAATCGGATTACGTCACATTTTAACACCGATATTAAAGCAAAACGACAGAAAAACGTTAAACAAATAAACAGGGGGACTAGGCAGTCGTTTTTCGTGAGAAAGAGACTCTGTCCTTTATTTATTTGTAAACAAATGAAAGCACATCCAGATATATACTTTTACCCAATGTTTATTACTGCCATACAGATTGAGAAAAAATTAATAAGAAATATATATGTGCTTTAAAAATGGCGCTGCCGACGGGTAAACATTTTAACGTTTTTCTGTCGTTTTGCTTTAATATCGGTCTTAAAATGTGACGTAATCCGATTTCAAAGGTGAGATTCTTGTTTGTTGGGTTCATAGTTTCCGCGCAAACCTATAAAAACAACAATTAAATCAAAATCATGCGATTGGTGGCTGAAAAACGGCGATTTTTCCGAGAAAAATTCGTTCTTATTTGTGCGCTGCTAAAATCCGGTGACTCCTCAATTTTTTTTATGAAAATCTGGAATATTTACGGACCATATCAGAGGTTTGCGGCGAAATGACACATGTTTTACACATCCTGTAATTTTTTTCAAGTCGATCTGAACCTCCATTCGTTCGCACTCAGGAAAAAACCAAGAGAGAAAAAAAGATTCGAGAAAATCGCGTTTGAAGTTTCCGGGCAAAGGCGACGCTATAATTACCGCTTGATCTTTTTAGCTGCCAAATCAACAATTATGCGAATTTTAATATAACCCAAACGGCATTTTATTCACAAATTATAGCCCTTTCGGAAAATGCAATAAAAAAAACTCGATTTTTCGACTGCCTAGTCCCCTTAAGCAACTATTCTTCATAATTTATGTCAGAGACGAAACTAGGTTGTAAGCGCCCCGGGGCAAGGATTCTGTTTGCCCCCCCCCCCCCCCCCCCCCCACATTTTACCACCTTGTATTGCCCACCTTAGGAGGTTGAGTCCACACTTTACATAAAAAAGGTATAATAAATGTGTTTATTAACTGGTTCCAAACATATTGCAGGTACCCTAATTTGTTTGCTGTTTGATAACAGATAAATAAATTTTAAATAGATCAATTTTAATTACTTTTCAATAAAATGTGTATCTCCTTTATTCCTAATGAAATAACGTAATATATAAATTTGAATAAAGCCATTAATGTAGCCTTTCCAAAATTATGTCTTGCCAACATACTAATTGTAAGAGATACACCGTACATGAGGTGCGGGATTGAATCAGTAGCATAGTATACTCTTTACTATAGCATATTTTAATGACGAAAAATAAAATAATAATATCATTAAACAATATAGGTATTATACCATTAGACGTATATTCAAACGCTATTGTGTAAATAATGGTTGGAAGCACGAAAAAATCAAATATACAGTAATTGTAGAAAATTGAATGATCTTTTAATATTATTTGAACAAAATTTCGATAGGGCTTACCATTTTTGAGAATTTCTTTAAATCCACACCATTGATGAATTCTAAACTTTAAGGCCTGGTGTCCGATTGCAATAAACTTTTTCAAGGATTATTTTCTTACGAAGTGGAACCATTTCAGGAGGTGAGAGCAAAGAAATACGAAGAAAAACTCAAGACGTATAAAGAAGGGTCACCTTATAATGCTCACGAGCAACGTTTTCGACGGCGCTGATATACACTTCGTTTGGCGCCCCCCGCAAATCGGCACCCGGGGCACAAACACCCGCTGCCCCCCCCCCCCTAGTTACGTCCCTGATTTATGTAAATCTTAATAATCGTCGCCTGAATAATGAAGTCGCGATTCCGATTTCCCAGATAGGGCAACGTGATAACCATTCGAATATTAGAGCTGGACTGCTGAGCTTAGGTGACACTCGGTGATAGGAACTGCAAGACGAAGAAACCAGCAAGGTAAATCCAAGGAAGCGGTACGTTAACGTTTCTAAACCCTCGCGGAGGCGACATTATGGTCTATTAGGCGGATAATCGAGACATCGATACGTCAGCTTCGCATAGTGCGTCCGCTACACGGTTTCGCAACAACGGGCGATTCGTACCGGATCAAGAAAATCGCCTATGACGCGACCCGACCGAGACATTTAAATCACGCACCACCCACACGTTCGCACGTGCGAGTGAAAACGCGACGAAGTGCGCTCGTTGGCCGATTTCAATGAGCAAGGGGCGAGGCTGACGTCGCTCTGCCACTATGCACGATCCTGGTGAACAATGACACCGACGACAATAGTATTATCGGGATATCAGCGCCGTCGGCATAATCGTTGCTTTCTCTACTGAGTTTCCATCGATGAAATACTAATTGTACCTTTCAGGCGAAGTATTGTTTTCGATCGGGTGTAATTTTTCCTAGGGTGAATGATATTAAAACTGGAGCGTAATAACGACCACGATAGCGGCCATATTCGTAATAACAGTTAGTTAAATATGTTAGATTTTGATCGGATAACACAGTTGGATACAAGTACCAGCTTCCCTGTCGAGTCACGACAAAGTACCTACAATTTAGAACTGTAATCCGTGGTCTAAGGGGTTTACCGAAGATCTTAGAGATCCGTAGGGTAGCCGAGATTCCGGAGACCCGAAAGTCTCAGGAGTCCTGGAGGTTCCTGGGGTTCTGAGGGTCCTGAGATCCTGAGGGTCCCTGAGATCCTCAGATCCCTGAAGGTCCTGGGGTTCTGAGGGTTCCTTGCACCCCAGGTCCTGGACTACCCGATGTCCTGTGATTTCAATATGCCTTGTATCCAAATGCTGCAGTGTCAGGTCGCCCTTTATCAGAGTTTTGTAGGTCTGGATCGCCGGTGTTACAGTTTTACCTGTTCAGGAATCAGGGATACCATATCGGATCAGGCCTGACCATATCGGAGCCGTCATATCACAAAACACCTGTATCGTGTCTTACGAGTTCAGTTTCACCTGTGTCAAGGTTTTATGAGTCTGAGATCGTCCGCATCGAGTTCGACGAGTATGGAGTTATCCTTATCGTGTTCCATAGACCCGACGTTACCTGCATCGAGGTTTTTCATGTCGGAGTCGACTACATCTAATCGCAGTTACCTGTCGTCACGTTCGTTACAACCCCACAGTCTTAGCATCGTTTTTATCGAGTGCTGTCAGTCGAAAGCCCTGTTCCACGAAGCTCATTCATTATTTTCCTCACAAATACGTCGGATGCGTGTAAGTGTGTTGCGAACATCATTTTTTTTTCAGTAACCAAAGCCTAAAAGCTGCTATTCCTTTATACGCTACATGTTATATAGGTACTCTAAAGTATATTGTTCCCATACAGCTCTGCGGGCGTGATCCTTGATAATATTAAGATTGTACCTCGCGTTTTTCACCGACGGAACACATTGTCTTTCAACGGCCGAGAATGGCTGTCAGATGTCTCTTACGAGTACCTAGCGCCCGAGAGTACATGCGCGGACGAGCCCCAAGTGACAATGTTACACATGTCACGACATCGAAATAATATTTTCCTTTTCCCGCGGCTGAAAGAATGCCACGGAGGTGGACATCTTAAGCATCGAGGGCTCAGCCGATCCGCATAATGGGCCGCGTCGCTCTTTTCGACGGAGCACACATTAAGGCGTGTGCACGCGTAGGCGACACTAAACGCCCACGTAGCCCGAACAAATATTGAACAAATATTAACATACTGTTTGTACGTTAGCCCCAACTATAAATACGAACGGCCCACCAGCGGAAGAAGGCGTTTCGAGGAAAAGAACGCCGTACGAAAGAAGGGGGCGACCAATCGGTGCGAGCTGTCGCGCGTGGCTTATCGCGAGCAAGCGTTGCGCCGATTTTTCCGATTACGATCGACGGCGGAAAAAATTCTTCGTCGGCCGAACAATAATCTGCAATAAAGTTCCGCGGGGCAGCCTGTCATTATGTCGCGTTGTCGTATAAACCCGTTTAACTATGTGCTACGTAAAATACGAGAAATCGAAGCGCGGCTCGTGGCACACCGATAGGGATCTGTCGATTAAAGAGAAAAAAATAATCCATATAAAAACGGTCCGCCACGAAGGTCGGTCAATTATCAGCGATAGGATCTGGGGAATTACTCGGACAATTCCTGTCAACGTATTTCATGGCGATCGAGTTCGCGACGAACGCGCTCACATCGGAAATCATGGCGACCGTTCGTAATTACTTATTGTAACCTACGGGGACGACAGGTGCGCTGGCGTTGCGTAAACATCGGGAAAAGAAAATTGAGCGATGCGACAGTCAACCGAGAAACGATTTGCATCGACGAAATTCACGGAAAACGGGAGGCCGAAACGTTCTCCTGGCACCCGAAGGAAAGTGGACTCAGCGGAGTATGAAGATTGCCTGGAAGCTGTTTCTGAGCCCATAAAGCGACCAGTTTGAATATCACTTCCCACGGAGGAAATAAATCCAAGATTACTGGTTGTTATATTCGAGAGGCAGGGGAAATTAACTGGTTGATAATGAGTCGATTCAACATCCACCAGATGCTCGTTAATGGGCGTATGAAATAACGATCGGCCAATTCCCTATGATTATTAGACCGCCGAGTGGACTTAAGCAGCGTTTAATATTTAACTGCGTCAATAATTGTCGGCGGAAAGGATATCGTTTCGATGGACATTCGTGCCGTTTCAGTGCGAGATCCCTCGGTCCTTTCTAAACAAAACGCAAGCCGCCTTTCCAAATGTTAACGCGGCAGCCACCGGCGCGGCGGCTCTAACGACTTCTAAACGATCAGGCGGCCCGAGTGTCCAGCTGCCCTATCAGCTGCGCCATAGATTCTCGCGGAAACAATCACGGGGAGGCCTCCGCAAGAAGCCCGCGGTCACGGTGGATTTTTCGCAATCTCCCGTTCGTGCGAGCACGAGGCCTGTTGCCTCGTCGTCGGGCGGCATCAGCGTTAAAGCGTCGTAAAAGACGCTAAGCCGCGGTATCACGCGACCGGGCAAGGTATAAGGGTGGCGGGCGGGAGGGTAACGGAGAGCGTGATAAGCGCGATGCTTCGTTTCTTCTCGCTTGACGACTAATGACGCGATATTACACGCAAGAAAACGATCCCTGCTCCATTACGTCGCTCGCGGCGAGCGAAGAAGAAGCCGCGAGAGGAGGCTCTTTAATTTAACGTCCGCCGGCGAATTTCTCCTTCCGTTCGTTAAGGACGCGGGACGGGCCCAGGAGGCGGACGATAAACAAGGAAAATCACGGCGGACGCGTGATAAACGCGAAGGAAACGTTCAAGACCCCACCGGGAATGTCCTTCTGCGTGGTGATCGTAAAGTCTCCCTTTTCAGATCATTCCGAGTCGTTTCCTTCTTCCTATTCGTCGAAGGCACCCTGCTGCGCATTAAATGTAATATTAAGCGCCAGTAGGTACGACGCGAGCGCTAATCGCGACTCGTTAGCCTGGCTGAACGAGGAATTACCGAGGAGTGGCCAGGCATCAGCGACAGCGACCAGACGTATTCAGTTATGAATTATCGGGCCCCTCGTAAACGTCCCGTCTCGATAGGGGTACAAAGTGTAACAGGCGAAGATTGGCCATTCGCTTATCAGCATTTTTGCACCGCGTTTAGTGCTACCGACTGAGCTAAGCGTTTTACAACGGATAGAGCGCGCCGCAAAGCCGTCCGCTTAACGACTTAAAGGTTCGAAGAAATTGCTGTAGTAAAAAGTTGTAATGAGGAGGCGCGTAAGCGTTCGCACCCTGAACTTAGGGCGGTTCGTTGCTGCGAGTTACCTACTTGGCGAAACGGGGAGATGGTATTCGGAGAACAAACTGTATTCGCCGAGAACGCGTGTTAAGGACAGGGCTTTGCTTAAAGTGTCGCTTTTGGTGGTATTAGCAAATTTGAAGAATATGATGAAGGATACTATTTTTTTAAAGTTAGAATTTTCAAGATTCCAAGATCACTAAGGGTTGTTTAAATAGAAATAGAAAATTTGAAACTGATTGAAAATTACAGAGCAAGTGTGCGTGGTGCTAAATTGTGGATTTTATTTATCAGAATTATTTTACCCCCAACGATGAGAAATCCAAAAGTGTTCAAAACTCGTTTTCGCAGTCCCGCTACGGGTACAGCGTAACATCAACAGTGTGCCCTACAAAAATGGGGTACAACCTCGGGTCCCTCCCCTTTTATGTGGCCCTTGTGGCGATGCATATTAATTAATATGTTTGGCATTGTGTGGCCGCTCGTCGAGATCCTATCTCGCGCCACGGGTTCCAGCTCGCCTCTCGATGTCTCGCGATTCACCGCCTCAAGATCCTCGCGATCATTACGATCGTAGGATGTGACAAGATCGCAGCGAGATATCGCGGCGAAGGGAGCCCTTTGTCCTATCCCCGTCGGTCGAAACTCAACGGGAAACGATCTGCTCGAAATCGTGGCGTCTGACTTGCGCAAACAGCAAAGATCCTTCGCAAAATTTTGCATATACCTACCTAACAATCTCCAATTCATTTGAAATAGAACCAACGCAACGAAAACTTTGATTCCTCCCACAAGGAATTCTTCTCCGTGCGAAAGCCTGCTCTAGAAACTCACCTAAACTCACCTAAACTCAAAGTACAGCGTTGAAAATTCGCCGAGGTTCGAGTATTCCCTCTGCGAGCGGAATTGCCAAAGGTGTCGGCGATGGAATCGTGTTGGAGTGGAAATCGAGACCACACCACCGCGGCGCATTCTGTAGCACGGTGGTGTTCACCACGTCCGCGTAGTTTCTCGTCGGAATTGCGTATTCCGACCCGGTCCGCCGGGTCAGGAATGCCGTGGGGGATCGTAGGAAGCATTGCGGGTGTACGATGTGGTAAGTTGTGGCCAGCAGGGTCGTGGGTCGTCGCTAGGCCGTCCAGCATCATGAGAACAGGCTTAAGCCCGGTACCGTGCACGCGGCCGTGCCTCTTACACGTGGAGACTAGCTGATGACCATCGTCCACCTGACTCCGCGAGATTTATCGCGCTCACGATACGTACGTGGAGGATACGTACGAGCGCGCGGACGCAGGTGGACCCGACTATATCGTACCTAATCGACCGTCTCCTGGCCAACAGTACCGAGGGGAAACCCCGTGGATAATTAAACTCTTATCCTCCTCCGGGCTCACCTTTTTTCTCCCGCCTTTTCATCGCTTTCTCCTCGTGGCTCAACGCTGGTAATAACGTTCATGATACATTTACCACGGGCGATATAGCGCACGACGCAGGCATGAGTAATGCTCGCGAATCGCCCTGTTGAACTTTTGTCGTGTAATAAGCGGAATCATCCTCCGCAGGAAAGTCCACCGTGTAACGTGGAAATAGGCGAATGGAGGAATAGGTTCGGATGGGTCGATGTCAAATCTTGCGCAGCAAGGCAATCTTGATGAAATTGAATGTACGATGGGAGACCTGGTTAAAGGAGCATCTAACGAATTCACAGGATAACCGAATTGCCGGCCGTTTCACGGTACGCTGGATGGAACCCAAGGTGAAGGATTGCCACCGCAAGCCCAGGCCCCAGCGGCTTATCAGAGTCAGCGGGAAACGTTAGACAGGCAAACGTTCCACATTTTAGAGGGCTGGTGATCGATTGCCACGGCGACGTGTACTATCGACGTGCCCGACCGTATATCTCGTCTGCGTAGGTACCAGGATGCGAGCGTGCAAGGTTTTACGTAACCTCTGCAGGTTTGACGACCTCCACCGCGAAGGGGAACACGCTCCGTCGTCTCTCCTGTTGCAATCGATTTGTACACTCGTCAGGGAGACTTTGTTGGCGCGTACGGCCTGTTTCTCCTGTTCGCGCGATAAACTCCGATAGGGCCGTCGACAGGGCGAAATAATTTATCGCGGAAGTAACGTTGCCTTGGCGCAATAACGCGTCGCGGACCGCTGCAGACTCCCTCGGACCGCAGGTCCCCGTAACCGCGATGTGTGGGCACGTCCATTCTCATAGATACACTTTATTCTTTCGGAGTACAGCATTCTTCTCCCAGTTGCCAGTGCTCGACGTTTCGTCATCGTTGCAGGCAGCCTCGAATCGAAGGTCCGAGGGCTAACGCTGAAGAAGGACACTGGTTTACGTCCACTTCAGTTGCCATTTGCTTCTATCGCGGGCTGCTGGTCCTCGATCGTAATCTTCAGATGATCAGCTGATCAATTGTAAAAGTGGAAAGGTGATGGTAAAGCGGCTGATCGCTTGAGACGAAGAATATATGCACTTCTTCAAAGACACGAGAATCGACGGTGCTTTAGCATTTCACTTCTTTATTCCACCAGCTTTGGTCACCCTACATCCCTCTAATTGAGGACCTTGCAGCAAGAGGGGTGCAGCTCCATATTTACCAACTTCGAGTAAATTAGGAAAAATTGTTTATAAAATTATTGCTTTGACTTAACATTGAAAAGAGAACACTAATTGAAAAATATACATTTTCACACAATAAGTAGTAGCTATTGAATTGATAAGTTTTTATTTCTATTTTTGGCGAATTTTCCAAATCTGGAGCTCCCTTTGACTTGCAGCAGAGTAATGGGTGCAGCTTCAAAATGTGCAATAAATCGCTCATTTGTTATCGGATTTGCATGAAACGTGCACCAAACGATGTAGAATTTTTTTCTACATTTACACGTCATAGCTCAAAAACTGTTAAAAATGATGCTGCAACCCTCCTACTGCAATGCCCTCAATTAAGAATTGTTCCTCTGGCATGGGTCGAAAGCAGATACACAAGTTGCATAGTTAGAAGTCTGAACGAGTAGCTGAAACACCTCTAGTCATAAAGGGGTAGGTTGTTCTGTTTGCCTTTCACGCATCAGTGGATTCGAAGTTTTTCCCGTCGTTAAGTCGGATTCTGTCAATCAGTGATGATCTTATGCAAACCTGATGCGTGGTTATTACCCCGTAACGACATCCTGTCACGCGTTGTCATCGTGTTCCACCGCAACCAAATGCGATTTCTTGCGACCGCTTAAAAAGACAACCCAAACCACCCAAGTGCACAGCGACGATACACAGCCGTTTTCCGTTCAGCCAGCGGATTTATGACGTTTCACGGGTCGAGCATGTAAATCGATATGTTGTTTGGGAGTGTCAACGCACCGTGCACGCCCTGCGCTTTTACATCCGGGCCGAAACACTCCCCGACACTTGCGCGATATTGCAACAGGAAGTAATAATAGGTTGCGCTCCCTGGTGTGTCGATGAATGCAAATTTCGCGCCGCGCGCGTTGTCCACGTCGTACCCGGAAATTCGAGCAGCCGATTTGAAATTATCGCTTGTTGCTGGCTATAATTTGTGGCATTCGATGATGTATGTCATTGTGCATTTTTTTTTCTCAACAAGTCTCTATGGGCTTGCCATTAAATTTGAATGTCTGCTCCCTCGGCGTGCCGCGAGAACCACCGTCGCTTTCGCAAGCCGTTGAACGGATTTTCGTGAAACAATTCTCGGCGTCGTCGTCGGCTGAAGGATCCAGCGACACTTCGTGAGCGACGAGCGCGTACACGCGCGTCGACGCGACGCAGCAGGCGTGATTTAGTGCGGTTTACGGAACGTAATCCCCGCACGTATCAACGCTATACGCGTGACTCCGCTGCGCGCAAGCTCCCGCGACCCAAAGCGAACGGGGACTCGGCACGATGGAGACGCACGGTTTTCGCTCGCGATTCCGGCAGGCCGCATTATTTAGGACGACATCCGTTACGTGTCCCTCGCAGGCGTGCAGGCAGCACACCCGCGAGCACTTTGCCCGGCGAAATCTGGCCAGTGGACTCGCGGAGCGCGCTCGCGAAACTGGATTTCGAGGGATCTAGGCCTGCAGGGACTCGGGGTATCATTAAATTCCTAGATGCAACATTGAATCAACTATCCATTTACGAGCTGATATAACGAGGGTGCTAGAAACTTGTAATGTCGTCGCAGAAATGCTACACGTCTCACATTAGCTGCTAAAAGTGGTTTCCCAACTTGCAATTATCGACCCATTTAAATAGATTGTCACCTAAGACGTATACTTGCTGGAGAGCCTTGCTTACGAGTCCATCACCACCTCATCATTCCTTTTCACACAACATCGAGCCACGGCCAGGTTGGAAAAACCGCGCGCATCCGCATCCTAGCGATCGCGCGGAGCCAACCAGCAACCAGTTCACTGTGCCCGCAGCGTAATGTCAGCGACGATTAAGAAACGCGCGCCCGCCTAATCGGCAATTTCCCCCTCGCGCTTTCGAATTACGCGGCGCAATTACGCGGTATCGGGGCAGGCAGGAGCGGATGTATCCTGTAATAAAGCAACGATACGAGACCGCGTCCGTTTCTACGATTCGCGGCTCTGCTGCTTAGCGATCCCGGCGATTAAAACAGTGTATTCAGCGGAGAGTGGTAACAGAGGATCCTGGGGAGCATTAAGGAGGGTCCAGAAGGCGCGACAGCGTTAACGAATGATCTAACTGGTAATTATGAGGCCCGAGACGGGACTAACCGGCGGAATCGGATGATAGACAGTGGTCGGAACATCGCCTGGAGCTCGAGCACCACTATAATAAAATACTCTATGTTTCACCTATATTCGTGGCTTAATGAAATGTTTCAGAACCCACGGAGCCTTACATCTCAACGAAACGCGCCAAGTTTCACTTATTCTATCTTAATTCAGGCTTTCCAATCTTACGCGGAAGTACTGACAAACTGTTGAAAAATCTTGGTGAAAGAATACGCATGATTAGAACGTTCCACAATGTTTCTTAGTAATGACAGGCTATTTAGTAATAATAGGCTATTGGTGCCAGCCATATGTGCCTGACGTGGCAATCAACGTGCTAATTCATCAAGAAAACAAAATAAACTATTGCAACAGTAACTACTCGTTTTGAGCACGGCAAACAGAGCAATGTAACATTTGCTTTCAATAGTATTCAATCTCTGCTATAGCAGTGAGAATTAAAATCGTTTTTCTCCAACTTTCGGCTTCTTCGATTTCGCGCTTACGATTCACGAAAATGTAGTTACAATTGCCTGTGTGTGAAATCGTGAACGGAGAGTCCCAGCAGCACGCGATCAAACGCGACCTTAGGCTGAAGCTCGCCAATGGGACGGAGAAGAGGCGAGGGGCGAGTAGGCTCGATAAATAAATGGGAAAACGTAACGAGGTGGCCGGTTTCGACGTTCCTGGGCGGCTCGTCGAAATTCAAGCGATCGCGCCGTGTCCCGCATTTGTCACATGGATCGTCCAGGCTTGCGTGGCCGAGATTAATATTGGTACGTTTTCTGGCCCCTCTTCCCCTCTTTGCTGCTCACGCTGCACCCCGTAGGCGCCAAATATAATTGTTGTTCGGCGCGGCGGCTGCCGCCGCGCAAAACTGGGTCATCGGTTGCGCGCGAATTCACGCAGGAGGAGAGTTTTATGATAATCGGCGCCATAAACCGTCCCGTCACGGATGCAAATTAATTTTACGGCACGGCGATCCCTTGTTCCGCCGAAATTTCAGGGCTTCTTCAGTGCCTCGTTGTTCCGGCGAGACTGACGCCGCGGCTTTGTCTGTCGAACACAGATGGATTCTACGTTCAGCATTAAAGTCTGACTTAATATGGACACAATCTACTTGTGTAGAACGTTCCTTTGCCAACAGAGTGGATGACTTGTTCACTTATTCGTTCGTTTTCGTCGTCACTGCCGGATTAAGACCTTTAGAGGCCCCAATTACTTAAAAGATTTTGAGGTCCTCTTATACAGGGTGATCACTTCAACGCAAAGTACGTTTCTTTAGTTCAATCTCAATCATTCCTCGATCGTCAATTTTCTCGGGTTTTCTCTCTCTAAAAAAAGAATCAAGATTAGATAGAAGTAAAAGCTTTTAAAATTCAGAAAATTTCTATGGCGCCTCCCTTTCTCCCGTTGTCCTAAGCACGTGCTCATTTTGTTTATTGGTTAATCCAGCGCTGTTCGTCGTGCTTCAGAATAGTATTCATTTCCTTACAGCTCTGCGTATTATACACTGTAACTTCTTCTGTTTTATTAAACATTCCCTGTCGTCCTTGTGTTCGTCGAAGGTCGCGATGATTGAATTCGTACATGATTGTTACTTTATAAATTGGAGTGTCTTTCTGCTCCTAACATCCAAATATGGTTGCTACCTGCGCATGTAAGGCCAGACTTGTTTACAGTATACCATCGCCTTTGCGTCACACTTTTAATTAGGTGTAATTTCATCCTTCAATTAATTCAACCTATTTACTTATACCTATTTGTAACAATTTGATTAAACTAGTACAGATTTAATGGACGGTAATTATAAAAAATGGAGGATGGACAATTACTAAACATGTAAGAAAAGGAGTATCACGATCTCTTGTACGTATACAAATAAATTGTATATTCTTTTTTTCTTGTAATTGTGTTTCCCTTTCTGCCGCAATAAACACTTCTCATTACCGCGTTGCAAAACGATTACACGATCGCAGACCCTAGTAACAACATCCCTGATCAACCTATCCAACGTTTAAAAACACTTCCAACCTATGCAAATAAAACAGCCAGTAAAAACACCATCCCATCGAAGCCACGGTGTTTGTTTTTCCGAAAACATCAATTTTCCACAATTATCCAAACATGATATCGGTAATAACGCAACAACTACTCCGAGCACGGTATTAGTTACCAGAAATTCACAAAGCAGCACGGGCGTTTAATGAACTCGCCGGTCGGCGATCCGATCGAATAATTCCGCCAATCTCGATCGTTCCATCGTTTCGCCCCGACAACGCCGGTATCGCGACCGCGAGTGTCTCAGCCGCGGATAATGTTAATTTACGTTTCGGGGTCAGCGAGCAAGAATCCGCCGCGATACGCGCCGCTCTTCCCGGCATTCGACGCGCATAATAACGATCATCCAGGAGGATCTTAACCTGCGCTCCGAGGGGATCGGTCGAGCGTGCGTTCGATCGCGGATAGAAATATTCGCGGGGCCACGGTGCACGGCACAATCAGACACGGGCGGTGCCGCTTCCGTTAAATACGTTGTTATTACGACCGAGCAGTCCGGGCCGCGAAACTGGTCCGGCTATCTCCGGGCCCGTGCAATAACGTTCGCGTTCAACCTGCGCTAACGGGCCCAGATACGAGTCGTGGGTGCTATTACTGTCATTAGATCGGCATTGCGCGGTGCCCCGTAATGCGGCCCGGAATAAGTTAATAATCCAGGCGGGCCGATATACAAGCCGCTTCTGGACAGCCACGGAGTCGGCTCGATTCTCAATGGGTGCAAGATTTAAGGCGATTCGTTTAATACTCGACAGCCAGAGAAATATGCGACAGCTGGGCCAATTCTGGTGCTTGCTCAATCGCCGCGCGAAATTATCGTAGAACGATCTATCCGTTCCTTTTTTTTCTTTCTCTCCCTCTCTCTCTTTCTCTCTCTCTCTGCCTCCGCGTTCGCTTACCCTGGAATGGCAATTGGCTACGAATTCTTTCGATGCGTGTCGCGCGATGCCTGGTGCAATTGTCTGACGGGGCGGAGGACAGGCACGCCCGGCCGGGGAACAAGAAAAATGTTGCCAATTAGGAGAAAACGGGCGTTAACGCCCCTACGGCCCGAATACGCACCTGTGCGCGCCGAATGCACCGAATGCAACGCGGCACGGCTCATTGTCTTTGCCGACAAGGTGGACACGCGGCTGAGAGGAGCAAGGTGGGCGAGGGAAGCGTGGCCCCGGACAATGAAACACTTTTACCCCGTTCGCCAAGCGTCGGAGGACTTGGCCGCGGCGAGTCGTCCTTTCGAGGAATATTTGACGCACGATCGATGGTTTCTTGTGAACATCTAGAAGTTTCAGTCTGATTGAATATTGTTAAGGCTAAACAGGTACCATGTAGGTACATTAGGGTGGCTTTTATTTTCGATTTTTGAATTTTCTTCGGGGCACTCTCCAGAATAGTTCCAAATAATTAAAAAAAAATCTGTGTAAAGTTTCAGCTCCATCGGATAACGGGAAAGGGTGCCCTTGGGCCGTTAAACATTTAAATTAACAGTCTTCCAAGTTATTGATTAAATAAAGAAAGATGTCAAACAAAAGTTGTAGATCCAGACAAGGAGCATCTTTTTTGGTGTATTGCTATTTTTCGTGCGACAAACGGTTTTCGAAAAAAATCCGAAAAACTAAAAAAGAAAAAATTTTTTTTCAAATTTTGAAAGTTTAAATGCTTCTAGAACGCTTTTTATTTATGAAGGTGAACAAAAAAAATGGAATTTTTATTTTCGAGGACTATTTTTTAAACATTTAAGGGGGGGCATATACCGAAATATGCAAACAAGATAAAAAAAATTTTCTTCTTATTTTCAGTGTTTGATGTGTGATGAATGTTTCCTGAAAAGTTGGGGTCGAAATTCGCAAAAATATCGGAGATATAGACATCAGATATGATCATTTTACCCGAAATCATGACGTCTATATCTCCGATATTTTTGCGAATTTCGACCCCAACTTTTTAGGAAACATTCATCACATATAAAACACTGAAAATAAGAAAAAAAATTTTTTTTTTTGCATATTTCGGTATATGCCCCCCCCCCCTTAAATGTTTAAAAAGTAGTCCTCGAAAATAAAAATTCCATTTTTTTGTTCACCTTCATAAATAAAAAGCGTTCTAGAAGCATTTAAACTTTCAAAATTTGAAAAAAAAAAAGTTTTTTTTGTAGTTTTTCGGATTTTTTTTCGAAAACCGTTTGTCGCACGAAAAATAGTAATACACCAAAAACATGTTCCTTGCCCGGATCTACACCTTTTGTTTGACATATTTTTTGATTTAATCAATAACTTGGAAGACCTTATATAAAATCGACATCGCGAGCTGTTAAATAATGATTTAAATGTTTAACGGCCCAGGGGCACCCTTTCCCGTTATCCGATCGAGCTGAAACTTTACACAGATTTTTTTTTAATTATTTGGAACTATTCTGGAGGGTGCCCCGAAGAAAATTTTGAAAAAAATTTTTACCAGGAGTAAATAAGAGCCACCCTAAGGTACATATATTCCAGTCAATAAGCTCGTACTGCTTAACAAGCGAGTAGGGAAATCGGTAGCTTTTAAATCACACAACCAATTTGCATAAACTTAACCCTCCTATACACCTCGTGTCTTTATCGACCCAATCGTGTTTCCATTTCATTAGGGACTCTCTTCGTGCCAGTTTTTTGGCGACAGAAACATGGCGGAAATATGTAACAGGTAGCGTGCATCGTGATCGTTCAGCCTTGTCTACCTCAGTTCAAAACAGTTATTTATACACATAAATGCCAGCGCAAGAAACGCAGGAATCCAGGCGATGTGTGAAGGTCGTCGCCGCGGAATTAATCCCTACTTTAAGAACACACCAGCCACCGTACAAGACGACGATTATTCTCGAATAATAGCGTTATATACAAAGAGGGCGAGCCCTCCTATGAATCCACAGCTCCCGCTCGAAAGCTTTGTCACGATATCACCGACAATTAAACGCGCCACTCTTATCTGCGAGCGATTAACGCGCCCTCTTTCATTACCCTCCGCGAGATTCTCGCACTTTAAGGAGATCGCGCTAGAGATACGGTGTTTACAGATCGTCCGCGAGCCAGTGATAAATACGGGCGCGATTGAAGAAAGTATAAATTCTTCCGGGAGGGTGGAATGGAGCGGGGGGTTGATGGGGTGGCAAGAATCGCCGGTTCGACCGGTCGGGGCTTATATGTCATTGTCGAGCGGCCCCCATAAAGCCAGGGAGCATATAGCGCCACAGAAACGCGCGTCGGAATCTCGTTATCAGCGCGTTGCCGATCGCGAGCGGTTCGCCGGGGCTGATACGGGTCCGCCTTTTCTGCGTGAAACGAAGATTCAGGGACGCGCGCTCGCCGCGACGGAGACGCGGCCCGAGGTGGACGGAGAGGGCACCAAGGACTGGTCAGTCGGTTTAAGGTAGATCAAAGAGCGCCGGCAATAATTATAGAAATATGCGCGTTGATGCGTGCCGCTTTGTCGGGTAATCCCCGAAAGGGGGTTGCCAGCCCTCCTCCTTTCTGGCTGCCGTATTCCCTCCGTCACTGGATGCTTATCTGCCCTCCACGCTCCACCGCGGGTAATACAGTTATTTATTCGCCACCCGGTATCGTGCCGTAATCTATAAACACGCTGTTCCTCTTTTATACCCCGACGCGCGATACCCACGGCTACCTTCTGCCTTCCCTGTCGCCCAGCTCTCCCGCCTGTCGCGGAACAACGCGAATCCAACGGATCGCGTTCTTTCCATACGTCCGCTGGCTCGCTGCCGCGGAAGTCCCCCGATATCTCCGCCCGTAATTGGCCCGTAATTTTTTCTCGTTACCGCGAAACCGAACGGTATTGCCGCGTTCGTTAAGGGAATTCCATCGGATTTGGATTTAATCGCGGACCAACGTCTGCGCCAGATCGCCTTCTGGCGGTTGTCTGCCAAATTCAGATCTGGGATCTTGCTGGCTCGATCTTCGGTCGAAAAGAAGAGACAGAGAGAGAGAGTTGGTTCTTACAATTAGAAGTGGAATGTTGAAACACCAGGGGGTGTAAATAGTAGGTAGGTTGTTAGGTATGAAGTTCTAGCGATACCGCTCTTTCGCAAGTACTCTCTCAACTACCGATTCCTATACATATACATATAACATCGCCGCCTCTAAGGCAGGATTTGCTAGGTAAAGCCTTCCTGATGACTCCGTCTAGCAGGCGGAAACCCACACCTCTTTCCTTTTCTCCTTTTCTGTCCTACCTTCAACTCCACATCCCCCACCGTACCTCCTCGAAGTGCCCGATTATCAATAGATAGGAAAACTCGCATTTCGCATATTCGCAGGCACACGCAGGAGATTTAACGCACAAATCGTGCGCTGTCAGCCCCGTTCCAAGCAAGCCAACACCCTTTCCCCCGATGCAGATATCCCTCGTCGCGAGACTGAGTCGAGAAACGAATATCAATGGGCCATTATTGGGAGTGTTGTCACGGAGGGCAGCGGCGGTAGCGCGCGGAGCCCGATAAATAACCTTCGAATCGCCAATTAAGCGAGCTCGGAAGGCCCCGCGCCGTCGCGTGGCCAAGGGGTTGGACGTCATTAGGGGCGCGAATGGTGATTAGGTCAGCGTCGCCGACTGTCCACTCTCCTGTTCGGGAACGGTAGCACGGTCCACCTGCTCCCGAGCGAAAACAGCTGCTACCGATCCGTACGCGTGCTTCCGACACAAGTGCACGCTGGGTGTACACGGTGCTAATTAGCGATCGACCCCTTCACGCTAATGACGCACAAGGATCCTCCTGCAACGTTGCCGTCTATGTCCGCGAATTAATCGACCTGTTTCACTTGTAGCGCGGCAGCATACATAGTTATAAAACAGACCGCAACGGCGTATTACGCGAAATTGCATCGGCGAAAAAAAACTCCGTTTAATGGCGGGCCCGGAACGTCCTCGACGACATTCGGTGCCGCTTCAATTAATCGGCCCGTAACGATGAATGATTATACGCTTACGTTTCGCGCAGTCGCGCATACAACGCAGCGGTACACCTATACATGTATAATTAACGCGGAGCGTGTTCCACGTGCTTTATTTTCGCGCTCGTTTACGTCGGTTTCGCGGAAAGAATGTACCTCGTGCCGCCGTACGAATTTCTCATGTCTCGGCCATTTGGCCGACATGATGCGTAGGCCCGTGGAACGTGCAGCGACCGATGGTGTACATTTACGTGCAGCCGTACATTTTGGGGAAGCAAATTTTTATTTCCTTACTGCCTGTTTACGATAAGTACGGAACGAATGCTGGCACGGATGGGTCGATGCGATCGGCTTCTTCCCCATTTCTCGACCCTCCATTAGCCTGGTATCTTACAGGTGGCTTCGTACCAATAAGATTCGCCCGCGGAACGGGCGGTTGCGCCGATAAACTCGGCCGTAACCCGCCCGTTCCGTTCGTCATCGCGCGCGCTCGCGTGACCCGGTTGCATCGCCGCGCGTCGTCGTGCGCGGCCAACGGAAAGAATTAATAGAAAACACGTTTATATTTCGCGTGTGGCGAAGGTGATAAACGACCCACCGCCACTCGACGCCGGTACACGAAGCTCAGCGACTGTTAAACGCGCGCTTCCCTCTTCTACCTTGAAGCGTTGCTGCACCTCTGTCGCGAGTTACCCGTGTCCGTCACTCTGTTGAACGCGCCTCGCGCGTTGCAATTACGCGCCACTCATTTGCATGCACGCGAACGTCATTAACGTGTCACTTCGACCGCCACTCTATAAATATTACCCGATGGCTGCGAGCGAGCGTCTAGTTCGATTGTAACGCGAGGAGGAAAGGAATCGATCAGGCCAATGGGGATTCGGGGATCTTGCGTTTGTCGAGCGATTCACCTTTGCAATTAACGGGCTCGGCTACTCTGACTGTACTTGAGTATTCCCATTTGAAATCCAAAGGCAGCCAAATTTGAAAGTTAAAGGGTCAACTTAGGGCTCACAGTCTTGTATTAAGAATAAACCATCGACTTCTAGAGTGTCACTTGCTTCAAAAAGGAACTGCAAGTTCCTGCAGCATTCCAGCGAATCTATGCAGATTACATCCGCCCGAGAAATTCCACGGACGTTTCGAGTCGGTATCCCGCTTTCGTCCTACATGTAAATTCCACCTGGAATATATATTCGCTCGGTGTATGGGGAACTCTTTAATTTCAATCGGGAGGACAGTTCTGCGGTGGACGGGCGTGGTGCGCGCGGAATAAGAGATCGCGAATGTAGTCTCTAGCCGACACTCGTAAATTCGTCGCGCAATCCGAGTAGACAAGGCAGGACAGATAATACCTACCAAACGATCGGCGAATACGTTTCCCTAGCAAAAAGTCGATCAAAACGGTCCATATCCCAGCAGCAGATTAAGTTCGCCAGAAATTAACGCGCCGGCTGGCGGAATCGGAAAATATGATGGAATAAATTCCCCGGCGTCTGTGGAGCGCAAGGAAAGTGAATTAAACGGGACTGGGACAGCATCGAGCGCGAATAAGACGTGATTAGAAAAAATGATCGCCGTATCGAGGGGATCGTGCGCGCGGCCGTGGCTCGATAGCAGAAATGCCCGGGGGCGATGCGAATTACGAGGAGCGCGGAGATTTTGCGCTTGACGTGGATAGACCCGGTCGCCACGAGCGTTCAAAGTCGTTAAGCAGGTGAATAACGGCGCTACCAGCTCTCGAGGTGGAAGAAAAACGAAAAAACGAATCGATTACCTCCGACCCTGAATAAAAAGGAACACGTCCATTGCGCAACGCGGCTGGATCGCGCGCGTCCACCATAATCGAAACGCATAGGCTACGCGTGTCTCGGTCGTTTCCTTCACAATTAATCCGACCATTTATATACAACGATCGACAGCCGCGCACAGTCGCGGTCGACAGAGGAGATTGATTTTTTCCCCTCTTTTCCAGCGTCGATGGAACGGGCTCATATGCATACCGCGGCGTGAAACGAAAACCGATCGCGGGGATTCTCAACAGCGTATCGAACCTGTGACCCGACATCGATTAATCACATTCCCTCGGGCCCTGCGCTTTATGAATTCCTCTCGAATGCGCGTCGATGCTCGTGCCGCGAGCTATCCGACAGGCCGGCCAAGTCAATTAAAAACGCCCGGCGGGACGAGTCGACCGGCTAACCGCTAACTCCGTTATTTTCTTCAGCGCGAGCGCTTATTACACCTTGTAATGGACGCCACGAGCGTGCAAACAATGCCAATTTGTCACTGGGGCGACGCGTCGCGCGATCATATTGCGAGTATGCAACGACGTTACCCGTCAAACGACACTTCCTGCTTGTTACAACGAGGAGAGGAAGAGCACCTTAAGAGATACACAAGCCTGAGCTTCCGTTCTCTTTTCTCGGCTAGTCGCCGAGCATTCTACGAACTCCGCGGGATTCTCGAAATGGGTCCGCACCTGTGGAGGACCGTCAGGTACGTCCCATTAAAGGGGCGCCCATTTTCAAAGATGCCAGCCCGAAAAACGGCTTCGACGAACGCCCACGCATCCGGGGCCGAACCGGGCCTGCATAGCTGGAATAGTAGGGCGATCCAATTGCCTAACACGCTATACTTTGTGAAAAGTTTCTCACGGTGAAATTGGGTCCAGCCACGGGACCCAGTTCGAGGGGAACCCTGGTCGCTATGATTAACTCACGTTAGAGCTGTTGGTAATTACGCTCCCCGAAATGGAAAAGAGGAGACCTTGGCACCGTCTCGAGCATTCTATGAAAAAATCTCCCTCGAACACCTACATGCGTTCAAACAAGCATGATTTTCATTTGAGATAAAAAATACCTAATACAGAACGACTGTTCACTTGTTTAGCATCAGATTTATACAGCAAGGAACATTAGCAAAGAAAGTGGTACTGCACTTCGCAATGTCATAGGTATTTCAATCCTTTTGCCTATCACGTTTTTCTAATATCAACGATAAAAGGGGCACGACCCGACCGAACAGCCCGACCCACCCTATATAGGAATTCATTCCGCCGCATCGCGAAGGAATTTTAAGGGAGCCCGCGAGGTCTTCCGTTACTCGGCGCGGAACGCACCTAACTACTTTACGTCCGCGTTCAATTGCTTCATTACGATCGAGGCGAAATTGCGGCACGCCTGCTGCTTTATAGAGCCGCCATGCCGGCATTAAACGGCGCCGGCCGTTTTCCACGAAGCCGAGCTTTGGTCGCATAAAGCACGCGGGTGGATCGAACGCGAAACCGCGGGAACGAGTTCCCTCGCCGTGAACCGGCCCTAATAAATCGGTAAGGCAGAGCCGCCGGTGTGAAAGGCAGACCGCCGACGCCCCCCCGCGGACCGTGAATTCGTAAGTTTCATCGCAAAAATCATCATTAGTTCCGCTCCGCGTTCTCTCCACCTTTTGCTCCCACCATCGTCAATTTCGGCGACGACCTCGTCTCTCGAAAATACCGGTCCTCAGCCGGAATTCCGGGAAATCATTATGGATCTTTATCCTCCGATCTTATACGCTACATTTAATATTCATCGCGGCCTAGGTGCCACTCTCGGGGCATTTAATTGCAAGAGAGTCTATACGAAGCTAATGACAGCATCGACTGCTCCTTTCGCAACCGCCTTTTCACTTAATCGACGCGATCACGGTTACGGGGTGTTTCTAAATACCTCGGGCGACCATTCGAAAACGATTCGTGTCACGTCCGTTACGCGTTTTAATGTAAGTTTCTTTTAAGGCAAGCAGTACATTAGAGATCGAAAGTTTGAGTACGCGAGAGTTGCCTGTGTTTCGTGGACCATGTCTTATCTTTCAGAGTGTCCCAAAGGGGAAGCTATGGAAAGTAGTAGAGTAAAGGTGGGTAAAAGTTCGCAGCGGGTAAGAGTTCGCACCATGCGAATTTCATGGTTTGAGTTGTGGCAGTTCCCAATGATGATTGGCAGTCAATTGTAAATCAAGGTAGAGTCACTAATGTCGAATTTCGTGGCTGTGTTTCGGTTTGTTATCTTACAATGCGGTAAGTACTGAATTCGTTAGTTCTGATGTAATATTCTCATGTTTGGGAATCAATATTATTCCTATAAATTGATCAGTAAATATTTTAATAATATGCCGTCTGAAAGAGCTGAAATTCTTCTATTAAAAAGTGCTAATAGAAGTTTTCAATTCTCCTCACAGATAACAGGATTGATTAAACAATGTAAAACTAGCTGTGGGGGCAAAAGTTCGTATAATGCAGTGGGACAAGATTTCGCATGCGAACTTTTGCCCGAACATAATTTGACGGGTGTTATATCTTCATTAAACTTATTTTAATTCTAGAGTTTGCTAAATTTTGAGGTTGTGATAGTTGAGCCACGCTGATCTCAGCTTTTGATTTTTGTTATTAATTTTTCATTCGCATTTTTTGGATATTTCTCGTTGCGTTCTTTTACCCCATAACATGCGAACTTTTTCCCCACATAGCGGGTAAAAGTTCGCATTTGACACTTTTTGGAAATATTTATTTTATATAAGTTGTGACAGGTAAATTTACACGAAGTCACTGCCTATCGAATAATAAGGGATAGTAGTTATTTCTCACAAAACGATATGACTATCAGTGTAATACCAAGGATTTTAGAGAAGTCTAAACTTTAAGTGCGCACTCTTGCCCCACATTACTCTAATCAAAGAAGCATGCTGACTAAAACAGCGCAGTATTCAATTTCATGCATCTTACTTAATATGTATTCTCAAACTTCCGACCCCTTTGCTTTTATAAAAAAAGAGAAAAATTGAGGCTCTCCGTTCGAGGTAAGGCGAGGACCTCCTCAACTGCGGCGCATCGTGTGTCCCAGATGGTGGAGTTGAGCAGCGCGATTTCTACGACGCCATCGCGTCCAGCGCGTGCTATATTTACTCCTCATAGGCCGCAATGATCTACCCCTGAAAAAGCAGAAGTATGCATTACGCATAATAGCCACTTAATCGTAATCAGGCAGCGACGTTGGCGGGCCCCGTGTTCACCGGCGAGTCTCGCTTACGCTAAATAAAGTTATCCAGCCGGGGGTATGGTCCCTTTAGAGCAGGCAAATCGGAGTCCGATTTCCACGCTGGTTACACGCCCGGGACCATTAGTCGACGCGGCCCGAGCGTATTGAACCGGCTGAAATTACGGAGCCCATAAACGATTCTGCTGGAACCGAACAGAAATCGCCCCTAGGGAACCACCGAGGCGGCGCGGCGGCTACTCCGAGAGCGCAGCCTCTCCACGGATTATTCCGGGTTACCAGCGGCAGCCATACGTCACGATAATGAGCCAACATATCTCGACACCCGAGTCTTCTTCATCCCGTGCTCGCCGCGCTCGTACGCGTACACCCCGATTATTTACGCCTCTCTGCATCCCGAGGCACCGTCCAAATCAATATCAAAAATACTTTCGAGGGGATCGATCGCTTTTAAAGTGATTGGACGCGGGGTTGATCGTTCATCGTGCGCCTTTGCGATATCGTCGCGAGCGAAAAGAGCCACTTCGTTCCTGCTCATTTTTGCGAAGAGATAACAACCAAATTCTGATACAACAGGCACAATAGAGCGACGATAAGAAGTAGATATATGGACGATCTTGAAATCTCCCATTGAAAGGTTCTCCCTGTGTGCCTGCATGACGCGAACGAAATTACGCCACGCCTTGTATTTTTATTACTATCCGAAATTTCACGTGTCCCATAACATTTCCCATCTGGCTAGTTTACGAGCACTTAATTCCAAATTCAATATCAGAAAAGCCTCGTTTATGAACTCTCCTTCCCCTGTCCCCTGCTCGGGGACCAAGCTCAAGTGGACACCTATCTACGATGCGAGAACGATTAATAATTATTGCCTGTCCTTCGAAGCGGTTTATCGGTGGCGAAGGCAGCGAGTACGTACTTACAGCGGGAATCGCGGGCAGACGGATACATAATTCGGGGTGGTCGTGGCGGCAGATGCGACCGTAAAACCGCGGCTCCTCTTCGTGATCCATCGCGATCGTGCGGCCGTTCACGGGCACGCTTCTCTTCCTTCGGGCCGTGTCCGTTCCGGAGCCCGCGACCTCTTGACCCAGAGGAGGACGCCGCCTGCAGGAACACCCGTGTGGATAATATATTCCGGGTGTATTCCAGGCAATTTTCGCGGGGCGGTGTTGCGTTGATTGCGGTCGTTCATCGCGGCCTCGCCTCTGCGTTCCCTCCCTCTTCACTTCTTCTTCCACTCCCCCTTCGCCGGTGCTCCTTCTTCCCCTTTCGCCTTTCCCTTCGCCTTATTCTTCCTCCCCTTCGTCTCCTTCCTCCACTACTACCACTACTAATACTTCTACTACCGGTGCTGCTGCTTCTTCTTCATCTTCTTCCTCCGCGTCTGGCTCGTTCGTTTTCACGAGGCGCAGCCAGTACACCGCTACACTCGCAGGTCTAATTTGCGCGCAGCGGGAGCGACACGAACTAATGCACGTTGCGCGCGCCGGGAGGGAATCCGTAGGATCTTTGTCTTCGCGCACTCCCGCGCTAACGCGCATCCATCATCGTGGGACCCTCCGACGAGAGGACTTTGTCCTTCAGGCTTTTCTAGGACGGGCCTCGTGGACGCTGGCCGTGTTGCTGCTTCGGGCTTAACTCAAGGTAAATAAAAAATTAATTGATCGGCCGAGTGTAAGGAGTGTTTGTCCTTGATCAATGATCCCTGAAGGGTACCTTGAATAGATTACAAAGATGCGAAGCAGTATCAGTGCGTCTTGAGACGTCCGATGGAACTTGAAGCTGCGGTGCTGGTGAGCCGTCGGAGTACTCTTTCTAAAGGACAGGGATTACACCTTAAAATCTCGAGTAGCTGAGGATGCCTTAAATATCTTATCTCCGAGGAAGGTTCACGAAACTCAGAGGGACATCTCTGAATAGGATTAATTTCACGTTGGAAACTTGAATCCCAGCTGTTGCTTCTCTATCCACCTCTGATTACAGTGTAGGAGGATCCTTCTCGGAGGAGATTCTTCTTTCACTGTCTCCTATGCTGTATTCTCCCTCGGCGCGAGTAAATTTTGGCCCGCAGAGGATCAATGCCCAGGATACCTATGGGCGAGGCTCCGGGGAAGCAGAAAACCAAACGTTCCTTAATAACGAAATTGCGAGCGTTTTACCAGGGAATAATCGACGAACAATCGCGGCCGTCCACGAAAAAAAACGACAACCACCCGGCGAATCCTACGGGCGGTTTTACTGAACGAAACGCGAGTCTCGGAGGGCCAGAAGAACATGGCTCCGAGGCAGTCTACTATGTCAGAGACTCGAAGCAACGTTTCATCTTCGGCTTTTGAATGCTGACTCCTCAAGGTCTGGGTAGACAGCCACCTGACTCGGCGGCTCGAGGGTGCAATCATGCGCACGCGAGCCACGGAACAGAACTTGGCCGTCTACTCGCTCCTCGGGCTTTGCTTGTAAACATTTGGCGAAGGCCCAGCCAAACTACTGCGTTCGAATTGCGCGCTGCTATAAACGCGTGCCCCCCTCGAGGAGTGATATTTATAGCCTCCCTCCGCTTCGACAATTGCAGTAATTCAGAAAACTTCTCGCCCACAATTATTTACTGCGCTCCCCTGGCAATACCTAAGGACATGAAATTCCGCCAAAACAAAGCCATAAAACACCTATATTTTCAATGCTTACAAAACTGACAGGACCGAGTGTAAAAGTGGCGAGTTATCATCCACGTGACCAACAGCATTCGAAATGATACCTCCAGTCTCCGATTCGAAATCGCCGCGCCATCCCCCAATCCCGAAACCTTCACGTGCAAATGCATATATCTGGCAGGGCCAATGGAACTACTAAATCGGCAAAGTGGAGGGCCAAGATCCGTGCGTGACGGTTGCGTTTAGATGACGAAGAGCGATGCAGAGGATCCAACATATGCCAGATCCTGGTTGCACACGAACGGGCCTGCCAGCATATGGCCCTCGCGCATATCATTACAAATCGAAGCTCCGAGTCGTCCGCAGTTTCGCGCTTATCGCGGTAGCGAGTATTTACAGAGCAAGGGCTTTTATCGCGTCTCGTTGCCCGCGCGAGACGTCTCACTTTCGACGATTCCCTTCCAGCGAGATTTTATCGGTTCCAGGGACAAAACGCGGCTACTCCATGCTCGCGCTCGCGCGTAGCACGCACGCCTTACCACCGTCAGCCCCGAACTTTTACACCTGTGATACCGTCCATAAATATATATTTATATCGAATTCACGCACCCAAACACCATCCGGCTCGATTATCGCTCTGATCTCGCCGACGACCGTCCCAGGCTCTCGTCCTTGCAACGGAGGGGGGGACCAGCTGCGATATGATGTCCACTCTGTTTCATGCTTACCCGCACCTCGGACTCGCCAAAGGTGTGATCGCGGAGTTATGCGCGCAATTTACTTCTCTTTATTTCACGAGTAAATAAATAAGAATTTCTACAGTCTGTAGTTTAATGGACGGCGCGCGCATGTGTCCCGCTTAAGAAAGGTGGCCCCTTCAATTTCGTATCCCAATGCACATTTCTTCTTAATTAGGCTACAAAATACGAGAAATTCTGCTACTTACTTCGAAGAGGAACAGAAACAAGGTTCAGAAATAACGAAGAGGGCTTATATTAACAGATTATGGGGTTACTTCCTACAGAAAATAATTCAAATACAAAAACACCTGTAATTTGTAAACAAGGTGAAATGATAGAAATTCATGTGAACTTTTCCCACTGCTCCTGCGTTACACTCCCATCTTGGCGTGCTCGCGCTTTTGCTAATTTTCTTCGGTAAACTGAAGGTTCATTTTCGAACGTTCTGGGAAACGCACCAGCCTCGGTGGGACCGTTTCCCTTAATTCCCGTAACAAGCGATCGGAATGCTTTTCCCGACGCGTGTCCGCGCGAGAAAAAAGAAATCGATCGGGACCGTATTATCGATACGCGTAATTTGCAAGAAGGACGGCTAATTATGCAACGCTGATAAGGCCGATTCATTTTTTTTCTCTTTCCCCGTCCGCCGGCTCCTCCTTCTCCGTCGCTCGTTCACCCTCTCGTTGTTACCCGCGCGGATGATGAAGCAGCTGCTACCTGCTCGAAAACGAGAGCACTCGTGCACGCACCGGACGTCGGGCGCACACAGCTTGATCGATCGATCCGTGGATCGATGGATCGTACACGGGGAACAATATTTGCCAGCGCATGCGATAAGGCATTACACCGACGACTCCGGCTCGCCCGTAATTAATTACATCGTCCCGAAAGAAAATGAATTGCCGCTCGCAGCAATAACAGCGTTTAATGCGGCAACAATTATTGATGATGCCGCAATAAATGCTGCTTGTCGAAACGCTCATTTATCCAGGATTAATAATTGATCGCGAATTGATTTTAATCTAAATGTTCTTCTAAACGGACCACTTAATATCCGTGAGCTCGTCGTCCCTTTGCAAGCGGAGACACCGGAAATGATGCAGACACCTGGCTTCGTCCGATGCACCCTACCGAAACCCAATGATCTCCGAGAGCCTCGAAGTGGCCCGTGGAGACGCAACTTTGCCGTGGACTCGCATCGCAGAGCGCGTAGACGAGGCTTCGAGTTCCAAAAGCCAATCCGATGGAATTTGTTATGTCCAGGAATCTGGTAAATTTAAGCAGTACACGTAGAAAATCTAATATAAGGATGACAGCGGTGAAATCGTATCATAATGGACATACGCCAAGGCCGATTTCATGTTTTCCTTCCCATAATGAAGGAGAGAAGTATTTACAGAATGATTATAGTATCGAAATAATTGATTTGGAAGTGAGTTTATAATCAAGGTCAGGATCCGCGCAATCTGTTAGTAGCATTCCTATTTAGCGGGTTAATCAATCATTCAGCTCAGTACTCGTAGAACTCATTCATGAATTCAGTCAATGAAAAACAAAAACCGCTTAACAGCAATTGTTTCGCAAGTAGTTTTTGCAAGAGTACTTTAATCCGGCGTTATTGGACTGCTTTAATTACCAGACGTTTCCTCGTCTACCTTCGTTTCTAGACGGGCACAGAGACTCGCCCACGGTATTTCTCTCCCGTAACGCGTTTCTTTTCTCTCTTTGCTCCCCGCAATTCAGCTCGGCCACGTTTTTGTTCCCTTCTTCACGGTTTGTTTAACAGAATGCAAGCTCGCTACCGCAGATATTCCATGTTACGTTCGCAGATTAACTTTTTCACCGCGACTATCTGTTATCAATTGATACACTGTAGACGAAGATGTACGCTGCCGTTCGTAAGTATTATTATTAATTGATATTTGGTACAGATTTAATACTTTTCGGTGCTATTATTCTCGGATTTTAATTTAAAATACCAAATGAAGTTACGTTTGTTGGAGTTCTTCAGTAAATTTACAACGTTTTTCACAATTATTCGACGCACAGTAGGAATGTTTATGAAGGGCAGTCATTTTTCGAATGCAAAGTAGATGGTAGTAGAAAATACACGTCGATGTGTTCGTTTGCATCTTCCATAAGAAACATAAAAAATGTTAGAACTAAGAACTGGATGATCTAGTTAGTTATTTTTTATAGATATTTAACTCTGTTGTTAGGCGTCGCCCTTAAATTACGTAACGCTTGAAGGGGTCGCGAATTTCTTACGTTTTCTTACAAGGGGGCGAGGGAGCCAGGTAGCGTCTTAGGTAATATTTTTTAATCTAATTTTCAATAAATACAAATTCTATCATTAATCTTCCAGATATGTCATTTCTGGGTTAAATTTCCCGAAACCGAGTTGAATGAATTATATAAACCTTTAAAAGAATTCTAATATCTGAAAAAAATGCAATGTAAAATATATTACGTAAGATGAGGGGGTGGAATACAAAATCTTACGAATTCTTATACTTAGGGAGGCAGGGGGTAAGAAATCGCCGAAATTACCCTTACGGAATTTAAGGACGGCCCCTTACGATCCTACTGAATCGTTCAATGGTCATCGTACACTTCGCCAACTTCATACGGATCTTCCTCGAAATCAGTTCGCGGGAGTGCGAGTCCGGGCGAAACCCGCGTTTCTCGGTAAAAGTTGACCTGGTTTCGAGGAAAGCGTGCCTCGCTCGTCCATCACCGTGGATTACCGGTGAACTCTCGTCACCGGCGCGTCTCTCGAGGATAATTCAAACGGCGCGCGAGGAAACCTCGCCGCCACTTTTACGCCGCCGTCCGTCGCCGAGAAAAATGCCAGCCGGTCTTCGCCTGACCGTGACAAAGTGCGCCGAGAGCGCGTACGCGTAAGCATATTTAGCCAGGGGGGAAGAGACCGCAGACATCTCCATTTCCTGGTTAAACGAACGGCTCGTATGTGTCTGTTCCCGCGGCGATGTGCGCGCGGGCGAGCGAGCGCAGCCACCGTTGGTCAGCCGGTCGACAAATTAATGTCAAAGGCCAGTAATTGGAGAGACGGCGAGGGAAAGAATGCTGGCCGTGTCCAGCAAGGCGGAAGCTCGCGTTCCAGGATCCTCTATAATTCGACGGTAGATCTAATCTATGAGCGTCTAATCCCGAGACTGTTCGTTCCCCGTGACACCATGAACGTATATTTCTCCCGACGGTCCATCGCCGTGGCCTCCTCCGTCCGCCTCTGCGGCCACGAATTTTTCCAGGAAGCGTTCGCCGGCTGGTCGCGTCTTAATCACGACCGTCTATCCGCCTGGATCTCTCCTCTGCCCACGGGTTATGTGACTTTCACGTATTAATTAGCGGCTTACACGCGTGGCCGGTTAGACGTTCACGGCGTGGGCAGCCGACGTTCGTTCGCGGCACGTCGCGACGATGCAGCTCGCGCCTCCGCCTGCACTGTCTCTGGCCGGCAGGTGATCCAGGATTTCGATAGTTCCCCGACGAGTTCTGTCGGCCGTCGGCGCGTCGGATTCTCGGCTCATGTACGGTGGGTGGAAGAAATATAAGCGGGGGTACGCGGGGCGATGCCGCGCGAATCGCGAATGCAGTAAAATGCTAATTCTCGCTGCCTTGATAAACCATCTGTAGGATTAGACCCGTGTCTGTATCAATTTCATAGACACCGCGCCTATCCCGGGAACACGCGGTTCACTTATGCGCATTCTGCTGCGGGACACCCTGCACCTACTAGGTACGTCGACAACGTCATCCCTCGCGGAGTTTCTAACTGAGGAAACGAGGATTTTGCTCTTTTCGCATCTGCTTCGCTATCAGCGTGCTATAATTTAATATACATACATACATCCCATTAAAGCCATTAAAACATTTTAATTACCTCGGCGCAAGACCCACTAGGTGCAGGGTATCTAAAAATACCCTCCGCGTTACCAACGCCTCGTTCTGTAATTACCCTTTCCCGCGACTCGCAGAATCGCTCGGAATTCGATCAAGCCGCGTCCGATGGATGCTCGAGGATTGCTGGAGCAGCGTCGATTGCCGCCGCTGGTCGCGGTGGCGATTTCCATGCGCAAGTGCGTGCGCTGCGCGGAGCAGCGAGTTTCTTCTTACCTTTTAGGTCTGCCCGTGGCCGTATAACCGAAGGGCTGCGGTTCGCCGCAGTATCCAATAGTTACGAAGGAGCGCGTCATTATATCCAATCGATATCGAAAGTTTTGATCGGGGCACGGCAAACTGGGAAGATCGGCATCGAGCCCGATCCACGATGCGAGATCGATGCCGCGGCTACACGCAGCGGCCAACCGTACGTGCATCGCGCCCGCCCGAGTGTTGGTACACGCGTTCAAGGTAGCGCAAGGGGGAGGCACGCGGCAAGAGAAAGGACCTGCATGTGGCGAACGGAAGACGTGTGGCGTTGGGATGCCTCTGGTTCGCGTGATTATCTGCCCACACCATCCATCCAGGGCTTATCCCGCGTAGGTTATTGGTTTTGGATCTGATAGCTACCATTAAAGCCGCTTTCCACCCGTCGTCCTCGAGCTTGTCCGCGTAATGGAATACGAGATAAGACGGAAAACAGCAAGCACACTGTCAGAAGCGACTTGATTACTCGTCCCGAGCCGACCACGCGCGGATAAATGATCGTCAAGCGCCGATTGCCTCTCAATGAACAAATCTAACGACAGCTCAGCTGATGGAAGACTCGAAGGGGCTTTTCGACGTCGTGCTCGATGGCGGTGGCGAATTTCTGATGTTTCAACGGAGCTGGGCTGGCTGGCTAGTTAGAAGGCACATGGTAGTCGCCTAAAACGAACTTTAGATTGAACCAATTTACAACAGATAGGGTAAAGGACCCAATTACTGACACCTAACCAATTACTGTCACCTTAAGCTATTTTACTTAAAATAACTAATAAATAAACTATAGTATATAATGTATAGTATAGATTATAGGCTGAATTACCTAATTCTTTTTGTGTATGACTTTACAACGTTTATTTATTCGTTATTTTAAGTAAAATATAGATATATAATAGCTTAAGGTGACAGTAATTGGTTAGGTGTCAGTAATTGGGTCCTTTACCCTAGGTATCAGAATGCATCTAATTTTGGATCTAGAATAGAGTTTCTCTATGAAAGTAAATATACACTAAATATTGTCTTTATTATATAGATATGTATTACGTAGGTCGATCTATACTTCAAAGACAGTGAATCTTAACTGCTCAACTGCTCCAACTGCGAGAAGCCAGAGATCCCCAACAGCCCTTTAGACGTCATTCCCCTTTCCTTCTATAGACTCCAGTGGCCTCTTTGCCGCGGTTAATATAATTTTTGCGCGAGGCAAACGCTCGTCGAACTCGCAGCGCATTAACGCGCGAGGAGACCAGTCCCATTCCAGTTTAAGACCGTGAAGCTCGAATATTTCCTACTAATCGAACGCGTGCGCGCGGCTCGTTGCGACTTAATTACAAAATCGAGTATCGTCGTGTCGATATGTGTCCTTGTAATAGCCCTCATTACAGCGGCTATCGACTCGCCACAGCGAGCCGGGGCGTCTTTAGAGGCCTGCGCAATCGCCAGGATGGATCTGGCGGTGGACAGGACGGCCGGGGCAGGCGAAATTCGACCAAGATCCCACGAGTTTCTCGTCTGTACGGGACCGTGGCAGCAAGTGGGCGGAATGTTCAGCGGCCGTATCGAATCGAGATGCGTACGTACACGAGGCCGAGAGATCCTATCGAAATGACGCACTGCGTACGCACCTGATACCGGATTGTGCGTATACAGCCGTGCAGGACGGCGACACACGCCCGGTCCAAGAGAGTTATTCGTCGGCGGAGTTTATTTTAGAAGCCCAAGTGCGCGCGGGACGAAACTGGCCTGTCCAGTCCGATGTCCTCCCCGCGTGTCTCCGACTTTTAATCAGAGCCGCGGCGAGGAGGCGGCCAGAGGGGGCCAGGGAATCGCCGGACGAGCGTTAAATTTTGCCTCTTTACTCGTTACCAGTCAAGCAGAAGCGAGAAAGGATAAGGATAATTACAACGTCCGAACGACGCGGGGATAATGCGCGGAAACAAGACGGAGAGCCGTCGTTCCTGGAATGTTTACGTTTCATAAGGGCTCCGGTAATTCCCGAGGCGGATGTTGATAGATGCCGTTTAATTGCCGTCATTTTGATGGCTGACTAGCGGAGGAACGCGCCCGTTAGCTTTAATGCGCCTACTTATACCGAACTTTATCACGCGGCTCCCGCTGGTCCGTAAAGTTTCACATTTTGCCTCGAATACGCTTCCCGAGGCTCTACGAAATATGTACTACACGCTGTCCCCGGGATTAGTCGGTACATTGTGAATCTGCTTCATTAGCTTGACGCGGAGACTAATGTAACGTCGTCACGGTCCTTTTCGATCGTTTAGAGCAGCCTATCTTCCTGTCGAACGCTCGGCGAGAAACCCCCGCGCGCGGTGATTACGTCTTTATAATTGAATCGCTGTTTTATAATGTTCCCTTGGCCACGGGAGCGAATCAATAATTTATAGGAAGCAATAATCGAATAACTCGAAGACATTCGTAACACGGAAACGTTGTAATTGGTTCATTCGTTCTCGGAGGCGTAGCTGGCCCGAAGCAGTTTTCGCGTAATTAGCGATCAGCGTGCAACGTAGGTACACAGTTGGAACGTGGACCTACGAAGCCGCAACTACGAATGCTTCGGAGACGTTGATTACGATGACGCTGCGAGGTCCGGGAGAAATTCAGACAGAAGGGTAGCCACCTGGTAGCCGAGACGCAGTTACGAATCGCTGCTGGTGGTAAGCCCGTGTACCCAAGATACTCCTACACGCCATCGAGTACGGTGACAGACGACGAAGGTCAACCATAAGCTGACCTCAGCGAGATAAGTTAGCAGCCAGCGCGAGCGCGGCACAGCGTGGTCGATGGTGGAACTTACGACAAGGACAAGATGTATCCAGTGTTCGTGCATCGTTTTTAAACACTAACCATTAATTCTCTAAATTTAAATTTCCCCGATATAGGAAAGTGTTCTCTCAAAAGCCACGAGCACCTACCTACCTGCCCAACAGCAACTTGCCGGCCGCGATAGTTGGAGCAAAATTTCTATTTATGTTCTTGGAACTCGTCTAGAGTCCTTTATAGCTTACAGGAACGCGCCACAGATCGAATCGACCCCGTACAGAATGGCAATTACGAGGAAACGGGCATCAAGCGAGATGCAATGGAAGCCAGCGTCGTAAATGACCGTATCAATCCCTCAAGCAGATACCAAATCTCTAATGGCAAGACCGGGAGCTCATTACGTTTACTAATCCCACGGTTACGTAGCCACCGCCGCGGCAAGAGCGCTGCATTAACATCGGCAATTAGTTCGGGCAGAATGAAATTTTAACCGCGGATCGGCTCGCGGAATGAACCACGTTAATCGGTGCGCCAGCCGCGGCTGCAGCGCGCAGCTTCAGTAATTGTCGAACGAGAGGCCAACACCGCTTCGGCGCCGATCCTGCCAGCGATTTTCGCGAACCTCCTTCCTCCTCGCGGGCTTGCGCGGCAAACCTACGCGGCGAGATCCTTCGAGACCCAGTGGGAACGAACTTAATTGAATAATTAAATCTCCGCGAAACGGTCCGCCACGCGAAAAAGGATGCGGGAAGAAAGTGGCGGGGTAAGAAGGTTCGCGCTACTGGAATTTTATGAGATGTTGCGCAAACGCTGGGTGAATGGTTGCTGTCCACTTTGCGAGTCGACGTTCGCTGGTGAATCATGAGAAAATTTGGTAACGCAGGATGATTCTTATGAAGCGATCGATGAGAAACATTTCCAAATTGTTTTGATACGCACCAACGGTTTGCGAGATCACCCTGCACACATGAGCGGGAGTTACGTAGAGACGACAGTTGGGGAGGAAAAAGCGGTAGTCAGAAAAGGAGCGAAGTTCGGTAGCGAGGAGCGCTCGTTACCGAAACGGAGACCACTTGTGATTGGTGGGAAGCCAGAAGAAAATATCAGCGATGGAATTTAGTATCCTCCTGGACAGTGTAAGGAGGTGAGTGTTGATTATTATTTACACCTGACAGGGGAACGTAAATCGTGGTTAAAGAAGCTGGCAAAACATGGAGGATACGAGGCAAGGTGCAAGCAACTCGCAGAAGCGCGGTTCGGCAAGCGAAGTCGTTTATTTCGCAACGACTCTTTATCAGTGCTTGAAGCGTAAACTTGTAGCAGACCCATGAGTACTCGATGCATTCGAATCTAACTTCGGCCTCTTTACGTCTAACAGCTTTGTTGCTTAGTAGAGACTTCGCGTGCATTATCATAGTAATCGACGCTGGCAGAAACAAATAAAGTAAAGGAGTGAAGCTGCGACTCTGAATCTAGCACTACTTGGTTAAATCTACTTAATTTCCTGTGTCGTCTGTTTGAATACGTTCGGCTGGTGGAAAAAGGAGCTTGCTGACAGACTAACTTTCATAACTAGTGACTGGCTCATCCGGATTCCACGTCGCTAAGATAGAACGAAGAACTACATAAAATATGACCGCGTGGAACTTCGTCCTCGATAAAATCGGAGTGCTCGGACCTTAAACAGAACCGTCGAGCTTCCGACGAGCGCGCTCGTAAACGGTTGTTTATGGAAACGCTAGGAGAAAGAGCAGGACGAAAAATCGCCTGTAAAGAGGAGAAAGAGAAAGAATACGGTAACGCCTTCATTCAGCATAATCATACTTGCGGTTTAGACTTGGTAATAAGGACAAGGCATGCGCGATAATCGTTCCCGAGTTTCCATCCCGTCCTCTGCCGAGCCCGTTGCCTCGTCCCGTGGAAAAACTCCACACAAATGCCCCTCGGAGGCTTTCTTTGCATATTCATGACCATTTGTGGCATATTCGATTAACAAATAATCCTGCCGGCTACTTTATTCCGCGATCGTCGGGTGCCTCTTTTTCGTCAGATCGTTTTTCCTCGATGCGGTTCGAGTAGAAAAACCATTAAAGAGGCGTAACGTATTTTATTAGGGGATCGGAGATCGTTAACTCGTCGATGCTTAAAAACCGACTGGAGAGGTACTTAATTTAACAATTTACTAGACGCCGGGGAAAACTTCCTATGCAAAGCTGAACTTTATTCCATTCGAGCACGCAATCTACCGTGAGCGCGCGTCCGCGTTTTCTTCGCGATAAGTAGCCGATGCTCGGTAAACGACTCTCGGTAACAACAGAACCGAACGCCGTTAATTAAGGGAACGTGGCTAAGCATGCGCGTCGACGGGACCGGGGAGAGAGCCGGCGGGGCCGTCAAACTGCCCATCTTTTTAACGCATTTCTGATAGTTTGTAACTTCGAGGGGACGATCGGGTCTTGTTAATTCCCTCGTTAAGCAGTCTTAAGCGTTGGTACCGATCGATCGTCTCGTAAAGCAACCCGATCGTCGTATTTCCGCGTAACCGACGCGGCCGCGCTATCGGTGATCTCGATCGCATAAAATGTATCTCTTATCGGACGGTTCTGTCGCGCGTCACAGTTTCGTCCAGGTGATAACAGATCCCGGGGAGCGATAAGGGGATGTCCTTTACCGCGGCCTGATGACGTTCCCACCGCCGATATCCAGGCCATCGAGGGACCAGCTAAATATGGACTACTTGCCGCGGAATAGTCGATGCCTCTTCCAGAAAGATTCAGTGAAATGCGTGGCTCTTTCCAGCACCGACGACGGTGTTACGCCGCGCTAAACGACGCCGTTTATTCCGCGAAATTACTGCGTAAAATGGCGCCGAACCGCGGTAGTAACGTTCATCCTTACGCGGCCGGTTGCCGAAGGGAACGCATGGTCCCGACCGCGCGTCCAAGGATGCGAGGCACGTCCTGTATTCACCAAAACTTGCCTGTCTCCCGTTAATTGTAGCCAAGAGAGTCTGTGCAACAAATTTTCGAAACGGTTCGCTGACTTTCTTGTGTTACATCGGAAGGAGATCGCGTTAGAATTATGGGAGAGCAAGTCCAAGATGCGTTGTACAGGATGCTTAGAGTCGAACCGAGTGAACTTGCCGAGCGTGGTGAAGAATCATAATCCTTTCGCTGCATTGGGTTAATGGTTCTTTAATCTCGAAGTTTCGCACGGTTCCTTCGTTTAACCCTTAACCAGTGGTACGCAGTCTGTTACCGATTAGGTTGCGACAGACTTGCTTGCACATTTCCTATTCCTGTTTATCGAGCTTCAGCTGAAATGGAAAAGGAAGCGAATTACACGAATAAATTCGCAGCTTACCGTTTCGAAACAAGTTAATCTGCGCAAATTAAACGGACTGCTCCTCTCACTTTTTTTTTTAACGAGGTCAAATTAACCTTGCCGATCAAGCAGCAACAATTATCTCGCCCTACCGGTCGCGAGTTAAGAAGAAATATGTAATTGATTCGACTTTTGATCCACTTTTCGCGCCGAGCGTGCTCGGGACGATTTGTATGCGATTCGAATTCGTCGATCTGCCGAGCGCAAATGCTACCTCCGTGACTGGGCCACCCTGATTTGCATTGGTCGATAAAATACACGGGACAGTTTATCTCGGGAGGCGCAACGGAAATTACATTGTTGCAATGAAATTGCGAATTTACGGCCGCTAGATTCGGCGTTTCGCCGCTAAGTGGACGAATTATTTGACGCAAACGGCAGCCGAGCATCAATAACCGAGTATCTCCGATCGTGATCGAGGAAGCACGGGTGTCGATCGCGATCAGTCCGCCGCGCGCGCGCGCGCGCGCTTCCTTTTTCTTCGGGACCAACCACGCCTCGAGTTTCCAGGTAAGAGCGCGCAACGGTGGACGATTCATTATGCATAATATTCACCTGCTCGGGAGGGAAAGAGAGAGAGAGTGGAGGGGGGGGGGGGGGGCACTATGGAAGAGGGGGCGAAGGAGAGAGAACGGAGAATCGGTAGGGTGCGCACGGGCGACGAGTTCCCGGAGAGAAAAAGAGAAAGTGCAGGAGAAGGTGGAGAAAAAGGAGAAGAGGATGATGATGATGAGGAAGCAAAATGGTACGAACAAGGGGGAGAGAGGGACAAGGAGAGAAGGAGTGGAAGCTACAGCAGCCATGCAATAACGCTGCAGTCTTTACGGTCACCCTTACGAAATAATTACGACAATGCGAGCGTAAATACCCGTTTAAGGTACCTACGCATGTGGGCGAGGGGAGAGGCGCGGTGTAGTAGACCAGCCAGCTGAGATAGCTACTTGCTTCGTGATGTTAATTATCAGAGTAATCGCCCTCCCCTTTTCTGTCGTCCGTCGAGTCGACTCGGCTACTCGGAACGCTCCCTTAACGATCGACTTCCATCTATTAATCTTGAATTTATTTGTACTCTCGGAACACCCTTGCATGCGAACCGCTCGCGTTTAACACACACACCGGATTATTTTAAATCGTCGCTTCTCGATGCTGATCCGCTTTAATTGTCTTTGAGAGACGGTGCCCGCGGCGCGGCAAAGGCTGGCGGGAAATTAGCATCCGACGATTTTATACTTTCATGAAAGAAAAAACAGTTTCCTGGATGGTACTGAACCGTCACGGATAAGAAACAATAGCCAATGAACAAAAGGGCGCGCGTGGCAGGTGCGCGCGGTGAATTTATACGTCAGACTGACTGTGATGGAACTATGAAATTCCGAAATGGTTCCACCCGCGGAACGCATTGCATTCTATTGTTCCAGGATCGGCCAATTGCGCCCCGCCCGCTCGGCGCGGCAAGCATCTGTCGATTCTTGGGTAGGAGAGAATAAAATTTTCGAGCGGCTATCTTCCGTGTCGGCGACGAATCATTGGTGTAGATATAATCGAAGATTTACTTCCCAAAGTACGCGGTTCACTTAAAGCGAAGCTTTTCTGTAGCAATTTTCAACTGTCTTTCAGCTGGTAAAATTTATTAACAAGGGGACATTTGCTCGAGTGTAGTAAGCGAAGTGAAAGGAAGAAAAATCGCAGGAAATTCGTCCTGAAGATCGAGGGGTCGATTGCTAGGCATCGACTTGGGTTAACGAACCGATCGTCCCACGGGACGTGTCCCTCTTTCGCAAAGTCTCCGAGAGCTGCAGTCCACCGGCGAGCGGCGCCATTATTAATATTTCATACGGTTTATGGACCGCTGAGTGGCAGCGCCCGCTGTTCCTCGTCTTCGTCTTTTTGTTCCTCATCTTTTCCTTCTTCTCCTTCCTCTCCATGTCAACTGGTCCTCCTTTTTTTCCTTCGCTATATAGTCCTTGCCTTGCCGTGCGTCATTTACACGTGTGTGTGTGTGTGTGTGCGGCACACGAATCCGACACACGAAACTTTGGCAGTGCACTTGTGCATCGTGCGCTCAGAGTTATTGAAATTATAATCTAACTAACCATTCAGAATCAATTGAATCATGTCCAAGGGTTTTTGCTCGGCACATCCGTCAGGGAGCAACAGTGTCTTTGCACTTTTTCGTGTACTTCTCTCTTCCAAGATCTGCACCAACCGCGAGGCCCCGCAGATGGGTCAGAAGGGAAAGCAAGCTCGTGGATGATGAAATTATTTTGTCGCACGATTTGCACAGCAATCTGCATTTGTCTCGCTTATTATGTGTAATTACACGGCCGCGAGTCGTAGAAACCGCCACGATAGGATCTCCGAGGAAGGGGGTGGATAATGAAAGACCAGTTCATTACGAGCCGTTACGCGATTCCAGCGAGGATTACGATTCGCCGGTGCACTCATGAATTTAACCATCTCCCCGTTTAGCTAATATATAGCCTATTTGCTGCGCGCCATTCACAGGTAACATGCATTTAATATACGCGTGACTCCATCTTGTAAGTTCGAGCGATTCCCAGTCCGGAAAACGAGGATCTGCCTTTCTTCAATTCGCGAATGGCTTTCGATAGTTCCTTTCATACGATCGTAGACCAGAACGACAGAGAAAGCTCGAATTAATACCTAACAACGGTTAGGCAAATTCAACCTCTACGATCACTTTCACCACCAAATTGAGGCTAGTCTCTTCTGATAAAACGATCGAGGTTTCCTTTCGTGTTCCGTGCACACAAACAGAAGATCAGCAAATACACGAGCGAAATAGAAAGGAGGCGACTGACTCCCTTCCGCTGTTCAAGATCTGCTACAACGAGCAGCGATCTTGTTGCTCAGCATTATCGGCTATCAAACTGCTGTTACGCGAGGAATTTCGCGGAAACCGAGCGCGATGCCATGGAAGAAACTCGGCTGCGTTTATTTGAGCAATCCGAACGGCGTTAAGTAATAGAACCGTTCGCGAAGAAAGCGAGCTCGCGATAATGCGAGGGGCGCTAACACGGAAGCTACAGGTTTCATCGGGATCGGCTTTTACCAAACTTCTCTTCGCGGCGACGGCCCTTCACTTCGCGGCGAGCTCTCGGCACCGGGGATAAATCGAACGTTGCAACGATCATAAAGGACCCACTTTCACCGTGGTGCACGGTTCCTGCAAGTCACCCACGCCGGTCCGCTGCAAAAGGAGCTTTTCTTCTCTCGTTCGCGTGGCGATCGGCGAAAGAAAGCCGACCCTCCGCGCCGGTGACGTTCAACGAAAGCGCGAAACTCGTGGCCGTCGCGCGATTAACGCGCCGCGAGCAGCTTAATGCCCACTTTGTACATCATCATCGACACGATCGACCAGATTCTGGCAGGGGACAAATGGCCGTCAAACAAAATATGCGATCATCGTCACAAATCACGCTGACAACGAGTGCGTCACGGCGGACGCCCGATAATGCTCGCGCATTTATGAGAACGCTTGTTATAGGGTGCGTTCCGATTTTCGCAGTGAGTGCATGAAATTGGTGGCATCGTATTGGTGGCATCGAACGATTCCCTAGAATTTCTCTCACTTTCCACCAATACGATGCTACTTCCGGTGCAGCGAGCGTGCAGCAAACGCAGAATTTCAGAGGTGAAGCAGTCACTGCGCGCGCGCATGCGTATTTGTTTTTCCAATCTTTGATTATTCGAATTTCTCTATTGGAAATAGCTGATACAATTTAATGAAATGTAATAAAAATGCCACTTTTTTACGTTATTATTTTGAAGAAACTTCATGTGATGTTTTTTTTTAATACAAATGTATAATTACATACTTATTATCGAATATCCCGGAATAACCTCCATAATATTCTCCATAATCTGTCAATTTTTAGGCAAACATAATCTGTCCGAGTGTTTTGTTTACAATTAATGATATGTATATTAATTCCGATTCTAAATGGCAAGTTAATATCATCTTCATTTTCGCTTTCATCAGACGAATCACAGCTGCTGATTTCATTATCACCATTATTTAATAGTATCGAGGCTATTGTAAACAACGTTTCTTTTTCCATAGTAGCATTTTTAAATTTCAAGACCGCACGAACCGCAGTAACGAAACGGAACGATACGTATGCGCGCAGTGACTGTGCTGCGATTTCTGCACTCACTGCGAAAATCGGAACGCACCCTTATTCATAGGCATTCAATTTCAGACCTTCAACAGTGATATCTACTATCACGAATACAAAAATTGATATCTCCACTACTGTAAGACGTATCCTCAAAGATCCTCTCGAAATGAAATGAAATCTGAGGTAGATCCCCCAGAAGGCAAAAACTGATGCACCCTGGTTGCACCGCAGGCTCATCAGGCGCGGGCAAGCGGAGCCATAAGAGGTTCCCTTCTAATTAAGCCATCGGACGAGTTAGCTTCGAAAGCGTGTTTCCCCACAGCTTCGGCAAAAACGTTGATCTCTAAGTGGCGATCCTCGAGGTGATCAACGATTTCTCGCGGAACTGAGAATTTACGCGTCGGTGGCGAGCGCGCCTCTCGTTACCCGCTGCATCGCGGGGTCATCGAGCGCGGGTGCCAGGGCAAGGGAGGGAAAAGGAGGGGAAGGTGAGTGCACGGAGGAGAAGGGGGCGAAGAAATGCGATGGAGAGGAGAGCCGACGAGGAGAGATCGTGCGGCGTCGATGCGTTTTAAGGCAACGGGGCTCGCGCTCACGAGGAGAGGGCGGTTCGTCCCATTTACATCGAAGGCGGCCCGCGGAATGGCAGTCGAAGGCACGAAGGCCGGCAGCGATAAATAACGTAACTCCGCCCAAAATATAAATTGAACGCTACCGGTGTGTGGTCCCGTATGGGTGCACTCTATACGCGCGCTCCCAGCCACCTATTAAAACCATGCGATCGTGTGCGCCGCGGCCGCGTTGTTATCGTTGCCCCTGCGTACGCCGCGCTGCTCTTCGCTCGACTTTGCACCAGGGAAGAGGGAATATTAATACCGCGCGGGTTACACGCTATGAAATATCGTGTATAGCGTTTTCGTACTGCGTGCACGTCGCGGGGCCTCCTGCATCGGCCGTCACGTCGCGTGATCTATATAAAATGAGCCCAGCCCGCATAAATCGTCGATAGTTTCGAGACGGTTCGCCGCCGCGCTGCTGCCCAGAGCGCGCTGCTTTAAGGTAGGATTTCCTAGACGCGACGGGTCGCCAGCGACCCCCACTAGTGCAAGGGAGAAGTATGCGTTCGCCACCCTGTCTGCCATGGCTCACCGACATCCAAGTACCCTAAGTAGGTATGCGTCGCTGGTTGTCGATGACTTCCAATAATATGATACAGGCTGATAGTAAAACTGGAGGATCGACGAATACACCGATAACTGTAACATCGAGTTGAACTCTCCTAAAGAATAATGGCAAACTTTTCCCCATTCCTCCCCGTCGCAAAGTGTTCAACGTAATGTACAAAAGTCAAGAATCTGAAGTGTACGATCCACGAATTCTTGTATCTTAGGATGTTAATAAAGGAACGTAGGAGGTTTCAATGCTACCCATAACCTTTGCCGAATTTACCAATTTCTTGTCAAAAGTGACACTACTCAAGTGTGGCTATCGCTGGAAGCAGAATTACTTTGACTGGTAAAAAATTAACAAAACGACGGAGGTTTGAAGTTTCGAGTGTCGAAATGCGGTGCATTTGTCAAACATTTTGCCCTGTAAAAATTATGAAATTGTTAACCAAAAAAGCTTTCCGAGGTCCCTGCGATACCCACTGATGTGCTGAATAACGTGTGAAAATTGCAGACTCATTGGTCAAATAGTTTTCTTGCAATCAGCCGCAGCAGTTGAAAAAATGTCGTTTCGAGATAACCGCGTTTAAAGTTGTCAGCGCGCTCCGCTTAGTGCACCGCCTTCTCTGCACCTTTCGGCTAAAGCGGCCAAACTAAAGCGAAGCAGACCACGAAACTTTACCAGCACATTCTTAGATACCTACATGTACATTCGGAAAATGAAAAAAAAATCGACTTTTTCAAACCGTCAGTGGAATGACCCCTTAAATCAATGATCCGTGACTGCAGCGCGATAGGTAGCGAAGCACAGGAACCCACGGCGTCTCCGTCGACCGGGTTGCGGTTGGTGAACGCGCCACGGGCAACAATGGAGGCGCATTAAGACGTCCGAGGCTGCATCTTGGCTCCCCGCGGTCTCATTGTCTCCGCGCGATTATCGGTGCCGTCGCCGGCGCAACGGTACGGATAATAAAATCGACGATAAGAAAAGGAGTACAATAGGCGCGTTAGTCGCCTAGGAACGGAGCACCGAACCCGTTCTACGCACCTATCGACCAAACGGGAGATAATTACGCGATACACCTTTTGTTTGCGTTACGGGCGGGCCGTTGCGCAACCACGCCGTGCAATTTACAAGCGATTTAAAGCGCGTGGTAGACCGTCGCTGGGTGCTATCGATATTCCCGATAAATTGTGCCGCCGTAAAATTAGTCTCCGGCGGGAAACGATCGGCTATCGGCGCGCGGCGGGGAACGGGCGTATTTGTAAAGTCTCGCGACGGAGCATTTCTCGGACCGAAGGTGGAGGAGAAAGGACGCGATAAGGCGTCGATTGAATGGCGTATTATCTCTTTTGTCACGGACGAGGGAAAACTGGTAGAATGTGTGGCTCGGGCGAAAGTTTTTTTCACGGTAGGCTCATAAGGTACCTAGGCGGCGCGCACGTTTTAGCGGGCGTTCGTTTGAGAGCGCGAGCGGCCGGAGCCAATATCCTGCCTGCCAATAACCGTTTCCCAGCCTCTTTGTCCAAGGGGATAGGTGTATAGGCGCGCGTACACGGAACCCGTTTACACGACGTGTTTACAACGTGGAAGTGATTCTCGAGTGATTTTACACGCTGCGAGAAATTCGCGCGGCCGACGCCCGGAACGAATTTACGAGTCTCCCATTCTTCCCGGGCCCGGTGCCCGGGGACTGGCCATTATTTCCCGACACGCGAAGATTTCCTTCGATCACGAGGCAAAGAAGCAGCCGTGCACCGCGAAACCCACGGCGGAAAGCAGAGATCGAGCCGCGCCCCCGTGGATCAAGCGGAACGCACAACGGCCAGAGGACCCACGAGGCAGACGCGATCGCGGTCGCGATTGAATGAATCAAACCGTTCCAGATTTATTAGACACCGCGGCGGTCTGCGAACGTTCAATTAAAATCGCTCTGCGTAATTCCTCGGGCCGCGATTTTTCGCGCCAGGATCTGTGATTTAGACACACGACTGCCCGCCGATCCTGACGGGTATGTACGAGCTCGAATTAGCTTGCTACCTGGTTGCAACATGGTAGCAGGTTACTATAAGTACCGTGTCTGATCGGTGATTTTCTAAATCGCTAGGCTTATCTGTTGGCCGAGTTTCCGTGCCGAAGAAGAGGATAGAAAGTGGTCGGCGTTGGACACGAAATGGAAGTGCGACGTGGAGAAGAGGGGGCCGGGTACAAAGGGGATCGAACGATGAATGATCGAGATGAAGAGGGACAAGGGGGCAGGAGGGGCGAGAGCAATCGCGATGGGGACGAGGAAGGTGGAGATCTCGTGGTTCGCAGGTGGAAATGAGAGCAATCGTCCGTTTCCTCCCGGCATTCATTGCTTCGGCTTAATTACTTGGCTCGGGTTATTAGTCTACGGACGTGTATATTCGTCGGTGCGCGCTCGTATCCGCGGCAACCGATAAGTGATTCGTATTAAGATCTCGCTGGGCGTGGTGATAAATTACACAGTGACTTACAGGAGGCTTGTTCGCGTACGTACGTACGTCGGTAGTGGCGTGCGTGTGCGGCCCTCGGCGAAAAACCATCTTGCATATGTAGACGCCTCGCGCCGCTACATACCTAAACGGAGACTCCCGGGTAATTGGATAATCGATTTCTACCGTTAGACAGAAAATCAGACAGAGGGGAAAGCTCGCGAGTGATTTGTTAACGGGATTAATATTCGTTAGCAGGACTGCCGGTCGCTGCGAATCCGGGCGAAATTGGAATTATACATAGTTTACGACCCACCGTGGATGGTTCGTCTACCTAGGCCTCTCCCAAGTGCCTTGCGCTTGAAACTTTCAATATCCGAAACATGGAAAAATGCAGCATGTCCCGTGGAACTCGCGGTTATCCATCACGCGGCAGATCTAAATTTCAATCTCCAAGCTTTTAGCGATGTTATCGGTGCAGCAGCCTCCCTTCTCCCTACGCTATAAGCTATAATACAGAAACACCTTCCCAACGACGGCTCGAGTGCTCGGCCTCGTGGCTCCGCGCGAGTCCACGGAATGACGCACTCGCCTCCCGCCCCTCGGTCGTCGGAGTAATCAATCCCTTGCGACCAGCAAAACGGGACGAGCGCGTGCAAATGAAAAAAGGAAAAGCGCTCGGGTAGGCACGTCGGAGTATGGCGGTATCAAGGATTACTTGACCCGCGGCCGGGGCTCATTAATACATAAATTATCGGCAATCCATCGCGGGACGGCGGCGCGTCGTCGTCATTGCCGCTCGAGCTAGGATCGGGCGGACGCCCATGGTCGTTTCGCCGTGGCAGGTGCACCACGTCATAACTTGACGAGGTCCCGACCGGCAGGAGGTACCAGCAGATTACCAGAGGAAGACATAAGCGGCCCCAGCACCACTCCGCTTTTAACCACCACCGTCCACCGCCACCTGGTGCGAGACTCGTATCTCACGCGGTACCGCGGGGCCGCATTAAAAGCCGCTAATGCCAAGTAGCTTTTTTAAATACGTCGCGATCGCCTCTTTTCGCGCTGCGCCCGTCTACCGGGCCCCCGTGTCAATTAGCTGCGCCACGCTCGCCGGCGTGAAATACAATCGTCGAACGACGCCCGTCTCTCGCGGGGCGACGTTATTTAGTAGCAATAAGTCGTGGAGTTATACGCGCGCGGGACTTCATGATCATAATACCCGGGGAAGATGAAATTTCCGTTCTGCCACCCGGGCGCCGGGGACCGGCGACACACCGCGGTGGGCCCCATCGCGCTTCGTTATCCTCGGCTGTCCCCCCGTTCGCTTAATTCTGACTGACCAAGCAATCGCGGGTGCGCAGGTTGAACTCGTGGACGGTACGTACAACGGGGTTGTTCTGTAACAAGAAAGTGATTCATCTTTGGAAGCTGCATTTAGTTTAATGTATTTTTCCTGTTTGTCTATGATTATTACGCGCGCGCAATGTTTGCGCGATGGAACAGAAATGAAGAGACGAGCACAAAGAAATGATCTTAACGCTTTCTAATCTCCGTTAGTTTCATAAATCTCGAGTTTCATAATCCTCAGCGGAGGGAGCTTCGGCCAACTCGTTAAAATACCCCGCGCGAGGTCAAAAATATAATTCACCGATAGATTAATTGGTCAGATTCGTTCGCTGGGTCGCCGAACCGTCCGCTATTTCGTTCCTCCCGATAAGATCTATCGGCCGGCCGGCGAAGAATTCACCACATACGAGATGCTAACACGAGGAACGCCGTCGTTCTCGTACGTAGGTGGCCCCGCCTAATGGACGCCGAGGCGATGCGTTTCAGGGGCGGAGTAGGCGAAGGTGCAACCGGAGTGTTTTCAATTTGGAGCACCTGCCGTCAAAATTGTTCCCGAACATGATTGGGGCCGACCCAGAAGGGCGGAATGGGAGCGGAATATCGACGAGACACGCATAAAATGCTTGCACCTTACGCGCTTTCCCCGAGCCGCACTAAAAATCCCATCTTATCGCGTCGATTTTATTTCATCGCGCCGAATCCGTGATATTAATTATCCCGCCGTACGACGCGTGAAACCGCGCTCGCTTGAATGCTCGATATACGAAACCGCAGGTTTTATTGCGAGCGCGTAAAGGGACTCGATTAGCCACCGGTAGATACGAATCTGCGGGCGAAAAACGGGAAACGGGCCAGAAGCGAGAGATCGTAAACTGATTTATAGAAACCTTAGCCGCGGCTAAAACATTTATCGTGGCGCGTGCGGTGTTTCGAAGGGACGGTGATTTACTAGCGATACAGGCATAGGTATTAAGTACCGCGTCGTACGCGGGGCACGGCCTCCCGGCCCAGCTCCTGCGTGGATTAGCGTGTCTGGACGCTGAAAATGCAAGGCTATGGCGGAGCGGCATATGCCTCCGACGAGGTGGGTAAGCACTTTCATTCCGCGTTTACACCGTGACGGATCAGGACCATGCGAGCTGGATATTTAATTAACGGCGGGCCGGCGCGTCGCGTTATGAAACCAGCTGCCCGTCGAACTGCTCCATTTCGAATTAAGAGGGCCGTAAGGGTGGATCCCCGGCAGAATATAAATTTCAGGAAGAAACGACCTTATTCCGCTTTAAATTGCCCCCGCCGCGTTACTTGGAAATTAATGAGAAATTCGCTGTACTTTCACCGCGGCACTTTCTTCGCCGGGGTAAAATCGATCCCCAGCCCGATCGCTCGCGAGCAGCCTTACGAATCTATTAACGTGCGGCCGTTAAACATGTAGCAGCGGGGACTGTAATTGCAATCAATTTTATGGTGTAATTCTCACCTGCCCTGGACTAGCGGACGACGATGCACGCCTTGTTGCATTTTTCACCTCCGGGACTGCCGGCCTAAGTCGCGATTAGGGGCAAATAATACGCTTCGTAAGTGCACGCGCGGTGTCCCGATTCCGCTGCAATAGGTACGAAGCGAAACCCGCCGTAATGGCGAGTTAACGGAACGGCGATTGTGCTGAATGCGCGCGTGGTTCTTTCAAATACAGGGAGACCGGCCGCGAGTCTATTTCTATTTCTACGAGTCCGGTGGACGGTAATATTGGCAGGAACGGTAAGGGTAATTATACTGGCCGGCGGCGTACGAACGGCGGAGGCCAATCTCTGTTCCGCTGGATATTTTAATGACAACCAGTATCGATTGCCTCGGAAGGATTTACAGACCCCCGACGTAATGGGAATCATTTTGCACCACCTAAATTTTGAATACCCACACGTGTTAATTTAAATTTCTTCCAAAACATTTCTCATTTTCTGCGTCATATTTCAGAGTAACTGTGATGCACTCTCCATCGTTGTTTCGTTTATTGCACGGTCTTCAACCGTAAATAAATACTAATAGCAGCGAAAGAGTTATCCCGGCGAATCGCGAAAAGTGTATGCAGAACGATATTTATATTCCCGTATCTGCGCATCGTGATCACGGTCGATTATATTTTGCCCCGGAGGAGCGAAGCAATAAACGATGGAAGCGCGATATCGATTAATGTTTATACAGGGGGGCGAGCACGCGCATTTGTCGGTCAACTTGAAAAGAGTCGCTCGGCGGAACGCGATGCACGAGGCTGGCCGTAAATCGTGGAATCGCGGATGCATTCCTATCATTGTATTTGCCCGGGATAAGGCTAGAATTTCCATAAGTCACTCGGCGCGATGCGGCGATCGGGCCTCATTCCTCGAATATTAACAGCGCCGAGTATTTCTTCTTCGCCCGACGACAGGCCTTATTTCATTCCGACAGTGCAACGACAATTCCGATGTTCCCTTTAAACGATCTGGAACAGTAGTTATTTATTCGACCTGGCCGCGACTCGAGTGAGCGATGCCTCGCGAGCGCAATTATATTTCGGTTTCGTTCCCTTCAGCTATCAACGAACGAGTGATGAAGACGCAAATCCACCTACGGGATTAAAGAGTGTAGAGAAGAAGAAAAAAAAGCGTCGATTCCAACGTCCTCGGCGGTCAATTATGCTTTACAGTTACGCGTTTCCTTGTTCGCTCCTAATAAATCACCGGCAAGTGTGGGAAGACGGTTTCGTAATCACCTCGGAGCGAACCTCCCGGATCGTTAGAGGAATAGAATCTCGGAGGCTAAGTGGTCACATCCGTCGTACAGTGGCATGTGTCGAGCGAGCGCGTCCACGCAAGGTGTCTGGTAAGGACAATAGCGGGGAAAACTCCGAGTTCTATGATGGCGGTGTTATGGTGCCAGCTGGTAGCCGGCCACGGGGCACACGGTGATATAAACGCGAGGGGTGCAGACGACGGCGGGGCGACTGAATCGGCCCTCCACCAAGGTTTTACGAGGGTGTGCGCGCTCGTCGCGTCTCGTGTTTTCCTGTAGTTAGCACAATGAGACGACAAACGACGACACGGTGCACGCTGACCGCTTGACCAACCACCCACGGCCGTTTATCACGTGAAAAGCGAGCGTGTCCAAACACGGAAACCCTGCGAGGGTGGTCGGACGCGTCGCAGCATTTCCAACAAAAGCCATTGTGCTCGCTAAGAAGTATTTTAACCAGGTGCACGGGCAAGATTAATTTCACAGATCGAACAGTCGATGGCAACGTTGAGCGAACCGAAGCTTCAAGATGCTTCACCACGTGAAACGGGAAATCTTGAACGGTGATACCTGAGTAGCTTGACATTGCGTTGGTGGATAAGCAAGTTAATGCCAAGAGAAGGTATCCAGAAATTGGGGAGTTGCCAGTATTTGAAAAAAAAAAAAAAAAGGGAAAAGTAGTGAAATCTACAGATTTATTAATGAAAAGCCTAAAATGATAGAAATATTAATAAAACACTTATTCGTTTTACCAAACTTTAATAAATAAAATTGACGTTTTTAAGTTGTGAGTCATGTGATCTCAAACGCCAATCACGGCGCGTGACGTCATTGTGCAGTAAACAGCGATTTATATATATATATAGCGACGAGTGACACTTCGCGCCTTTGCTCATACAAGTTTATATTAAAAAATATCGTTTACGAGTACTTATTACTCGATTTCTTAGGTAAGGAAAGTATTAGGCACTCACTCATTGCAACATGTTCCAATCAATTACCAATATCTGACACACAATCTAATATAACCTCAATGAAATGAAATAATAATAAATGATAGTTAATAATAAGTTAGTTACTTACATTGAAATGGTCTTCACAAAAACATAAATTAGATTTTGAAGACAACTGATAGTTTATTCTCGCAAGATTTAGCCATTTATTGCGAATATTTGTTTCCAGCGGAACATGAATAAATAACTTCTTCGGTGTACGTATTGAAGTGTTCTCACAACAGGGAACACCACAGTATTGATAATAATTTTTATTATCCATTATTTTTGTGAGAAAAATTCACTCCTTACTGTCCCTAACCACAACTTTCGTTGTTTACTGCACGTTGACGTCACAAATGGTCACGTGACCATGCAGTGCGTTTTCGCGGCAATTTTTTATTTCAAATAAAAATTACATTTTTTTCATGTTAGAGGTGTAGCAAAAAATTAATATTTTTTTTACAAGCATATTTTATCGTAATGAACAGTTTTAAACACTTTTAAAAATTTTGTCAACTCCCCAATTGCATTCAAATCTCTCCTAAATGTTCCTCTAGTCTTGTCGGTGTGTACGAGCTCCAACCACCTACCGAAGTACCTACTTGTTCAGGTTTCTTGGAATGTACGTTAATAAAACTGTACAGAATCGCGATACGGTGTGATCCAACGAAATTCTCTCTCCCCAGTCACTTACGGTAGCAATCTCAGGCGTCGATGGCGGCCCGCTCCAGAAATATATAAATCACGAAGGAAAAGTCAAGCTTGTCGCCTTTCTGAGGCGAGCGCAGGCCTCCGGGGGAGAGTCGAACGTTGTCATTCGTTTTCGGATGACAGCGGGCCGACTGCGCCCCGTTCGATACGATCGGGTCAAGATCGGCTGGGAGCCAAGCAAAAGGCCGCTTGCCAGCCAAGAGCAAAACCGAAAGCGCAGCTGCAGCTGATCGGGGCCACCTCCCTCCCTCTTAGGTTGGCGCGTGCCATCCCCCTGCCTCCTATCTCCCTTTTTTTTACTTTCTTTCCCTACGAAGGGGCTCCAGGTAGGAGACGCCCGTATATACGTTACTTGGGGCTGTTGCGTAACGTACGTTCTACGTACCTGCGGACAGGAACACGCCAGCAGACGTCTGCTGGGTGAATGCAGCCCTTTAAACGAATTATTAGGGGAGAGGTGCGTTCCACGTTTCGGATTTCTTGCAGTAAAATGGAGTTAGATTAAGAACTCTTCGGGAGACAGTTGATTGAGTTGAAGGGGGGGGGAATTGATTTCAATGGAGAAAACGATTGCTCTAAATGAAACTTGAAAAAAAAATCTCCCATTCAAACTTAAGTAGCGTCTACGCGAAACATTACATCCTGTCCCATTGGATAACGACAGTGTTCATCACACGAAGTCATCGAAGAAACGCTCGCCCCCCGTTTTAACACATCGATGCTCCCGAATCGCGCCAACGATTCTCCACGACCAGCCGAAAAAATCGCCTCGTTCCACGCGTCCTCGACACCCTGTCCCGTCAACGGATCCCAGCCATCGAGGGACGCGTGCCAAAATCGGAAGTCCCCCGGCCCGAGACAGCGCAGAGCCACGAAGCAGAAAGGAAAAAAAAAAAGAGGAGAAGATGGAACGGCGGAGGAGCGAAACAGCTGAGACGCTTTGAATCGCGCCGCGCGTGTGTACCCAAGCCATTCGCCAACGGTTCGGGCTCGAATTCGGACGTATAAAAGGATCTTGTCCCGTGCCTTCCCTCCTTTCAGACGATCCTTATATTATATTCCCTAAGCCTGCCTGGGGGAGCCGGAATTTCAGTTGGGCTACCCTCTCGGCCACGCCGACGTAAGATACGTGTGTACTCTCGCAAGGACACGTCGAGGGGGAACGCGCGTGTCACGCTGCCACGAAGAGACGGGGGACAGGGACGCGTCCAAACGTTAAAACGAAACGTTACACGTGCTCGTGATCGATGCTGCGACGAATCGGATTACCCGCGTCGCGTCGCACATCGGCGAGCGCGCGGTGGCCGCGTCGCGGAGAGGGAACAGTCGACCTTAGCTTCAGGTGACTCTGAGTTTGGAGATCACCCGGCGAACCTTGAGCTTGAATTTTATTGGCTTTCAATATTGGGGGTATTTGTAGCAATAATTAATTCCAAATTATATTACTCATGTTTGTACCAAAGGGTAGTACCCGTAAATAAATATTATTATTATTATTATTATTATAACAGTAATGATATTAGGAAGTAAAATATTGGTAGCCTATCGGTTCGTAGCTGGTAATCGAGAATGAGGAGGAAAGAAATCGATTGTGTTACCCAGCTGATGTTGAAAGACGTCCCGACATTAGTAAGATTTATTTAAGTTACTAGGAAGTGATATTGAATTTTTCAGGTAATTAGTTATAGATAATCTAGAAGTCCTCCCAGGGTTAATCGGCGTTCATAGATTTTGACGAAAGCTTGCCATCGGAGGGCGGCGGTCCGCTCCGAAGACTGACGGGAAGATGAAACCCGAACCACGCGCCGCTATTCCAAAGCTAATAATCTCCGTAAACGATACTAATAGCTTACACGCATAACCGTCCGCGCTTAATATAATTAACATTCGAAAAAGGAAACAAGAGTCTTGGGAGAGGACTAACCGCGACACGACGATCGCCGCGTTACCTTCCAATAACCCTCGACATAATTACGATATCATTAGCGCTCTTGGGCCCGAAATAAACTGTCCTCGCCGATAATCGTTCGTAGCAAATGACTACGATGGAATTACGAAAGTTGGGTCCCATCGGAAAACAGAAATACGTGCAAAGAAATCGTGTTGAGTAAATGATTGATATTCGTAGTATAGCCTACGCGTTCAGTGAGACTATGCACAGATTAATTGATATTCTAACGTCCTAAGTAAATATCTACACTGCAATTGAACAATGAAACGAGCGGACTAGGAGGCTGTTCGGCCTGCATAAAGCTACGCGCCAATCAAATTTATTGCAAGCACAGGGTCGCTAACGAGAAGGAAAGAGGAGCATGAAAAAGAGGTACGAGGGGGTACGCGATAACGGCTAGGCGTGTTCGAAACGCGGGCCCGCGCGACCGGATAAGATACGCGTGGCCATAGGGGAACGGGCCCAGGATTCTGATTTAATTTTCAGCGCAGCGAGCGCACTCGCGCTTACAACATTGTCTCTCGAATATGGAAATCGGTTTAATAGCGCGGTGATTCCTAGATGAGATAACGATCAATGGTAAAACGGATCCAGTAGAACGAGTTCTCTCGCCCGTTGCCGTTTGCCCGTATGGAAACGGTTGTGGCCGAGCGGCGGGGTCTATCGACAGTCGAAAGGGGGTACGCGCCGTTTATTTTTAATCCTCGTTACTGAACGTGCACGGCCGATATATGATCGAGCACACGGTGACAGACCGTGTTACTTTGCGAAACGTTACGCAAATCGTAAACGAAATGGTGCTCGACGTGGCGGAATGATGTTTCGTTGGCTCGAAAGGTTCGCCTAGCCGGGTGTCCCGTTCCACCGGTGAACGTTCCGCGCACGTCGGACACCTTCGGACAGTCCAGACACCGGATCCTAATTGCCGGTAAAACCGGGTATCCTGGCGACCAACGAAAAACAACGCCGCGGCGGAGAGAGATTGATGGACAGTCACGCTCGGAGGCTGTCGATCGTCGCCGCGGTGCCTCTGGACCCGGCGTTGATCCCCGAGAGATCCTCGTCGATCGCCGCGCCGCGCCGCGCCGGCCCGTGTGTATTTTCAGTTTGAATATCATTACCATACGAAATGAAGTGCGTGCCCCGGAGGAACCTGCGCTCATCTACCAAACGTATGAACGACCTTTTTCATCGTCTCCCGCTGCTTTTCCCCTTTGTGTCCCGCCACCCTTCTCTCAACCACGCGTCGCGCACCGCGCTCCTTTCGAAAATCGATCGCGGCCAGGTACAAAGCAGATGCTGCTAACCCTTCGGTGCGATGAAAGCTCGAGAGGATACGTCTTGATTCTCGTTCCCATCCAAAGGCCAACAGGTCCTTTGGCATATATTTCAGCGGCCACCGACGCCACTTGCGGATAGGTACTTGCCGGCGGATCGAACAAGCCTCTTCGAGCATCGAGCGCAGGTGATGGTTACATCCTAGCGCCGATTTCCGGCGCATATAAATTCCACGTGTACACTCCTAGCGCGCTCCTTTGATACTTTAGGTGGAACGATCGTCCTAGTTTCGATGGAATAATCGCTGCTCCGGAAGCAAGGTGCTGTATCGGAGATCTGCTCGATCGCAATACGTTGCGTTATGAAAGGTAACGATTATCAACGATTTTTTAGACTAGATACTCCATCGGAGTAGGGTAGAAGCCCCAATTACTGACACATTAAGGACTGACTCTAATATTATTACATAGTGTCTGTATTTATTGACTAAAAGTATAAGTTTTTTATTTGTTTTATTATGGTTTAATATGTTTACTTCATGAAAAACATTTTGTGGGTCTTAGAATTTCTATTTTTATATATAAATTCATTAATCTAAAAAACATATTTCTAGATCTATTACTGACACCTGTAAAACGTGTGTGACTGAATTACTGACACCCCAATTACTGCCAGCTAACCTAATACTGTTTATTACTCATTTTGCGGTTATGTCGTCTCATGTACATGAGCAACCAATGCTATGACAGTAATACCAACATGCTTGAAACGCTTGTGCCCATCACTATCACCCATATATTAATTAAAAGGGCTTAATTAATCGTTATATTACGATCGTTGTGACATTCTATGATACTTATATTGTACTAAAAAATTATTGTTTATTATGTAAATAATTTAAATATAGTAATTATAGCCCTTTCTTTAGTGCCCTGTTTTCTCTTTCACTAGTAAGGAAGTAGCCATCCCCACTGTTGTCATCAAATTAAAATTTTGTATCGTCTTATAGAAATTAATGGAAAAAAAATATTAAGTGGTGCATTTTCTAACGTATAGATTATAGGTTGAATTACACAATTCTTTTTTTGTATGACTTTACAACGTTCATGTATTCGTTATTTTCAGTAAAATAGCTTAAGGTGACAGTAATTGGGTAGATGTCAGTAATTGGGGGTTCTACCCTATCTCGGCTAACTGTGAGTCCAGCTTACCGATTGTACGTTAAACGAATTCCTTTAGCAAATCGGTTGATTCTTCCAAGAGATTCGTACCGTCTAATCTCCTCTATCTCCGGCCGCTTCGCCATCGCCGATGACTATCGCGCTGAATTTTCCGTATCGGTTTGTCGTAATGGTCCCCGCCCATTTGCAAACAATAAATAAATACATTATCCCCTAATCCGCGCGCCGGATGCGCGCTATTAATTGTACGGCCTAACGAGCAGCGGGGCGAACAGATACGAGGCTCCGACGGGGCGAAAAGAAGTCGTGGCTACGCACAATGTACGCTTCCTCGTACGGCGTTGCTCCTTTTTGCCGCAAATGAACACGAGCGTCGCTCTCCCGCGAAATCGCATATCGTATATCGGCGCCCCGGCACCCTCGAAAAATTATCGGCTGCACGCGGCGTTACGGCGTTAAAGCAGCGCGGCGATATCCCGTTTATAACCGTCCAATCAGATCGGGATATTATCTCGGCAATATACAGCATCGTGGCCGCCGATTGGAGCGAGCCCACGCACTGCAATCGTCTCATATGCATATCTGCGTGCTTAATAGTTAATGGTCCGCCTCGTTGTAACGCTGCGGCAAACATCTCCCCACTGTTTGCGCGGCGGGTTCGCCCCCTCTTCCCGAGCGACCTCCACCACCGCGGCACCGTCGCCCGGTGCCACGTCCAGCGTCCCACCGTCCGGCAGCATCGACTCGCCGCCGATCGAGATCGATATAGCCGGGCGTTCGCTATCAACGGACCACCGTGCCTCCGCCATTAGCTTACATTACGCCTTTCGTCCGCGCCAGTCGCGCCGATAAAACGCCACCAACCGCTCAAAACGATCGCCTGGAACCTGTAATTATTGCCCGGCCAGCGTCCGTGTGGCACCGCTAACGGCCAATCGAATTCGGCGACGGCAGCCCGCACCATTCCGCGCGTGGAAACGGAATCGGCGGAATTAGCGGGTCGTACGCGCCAACACCGGCTCCAATAACGAGGGCAATCGATTATCGGGCGGTGGGTATCGTGTTCCTCCGCGGCCGTGCTTATCTCGGCCGCGGCGTACCGTCTGGGGAGCAGGCCGGTCCCCGTGGTACGGGCGAGAGATCGAACCTCGAGGCGCGTCCGACGGCCGCGGGATTTTCGAGCGTCCGCGCGATGCTCGGGCTTCATCATTCACGGAGTGATTAGAACGCACGCGAGCTCTATCTTTGGTCGCGAAAACAACCACCGGCATACCGATTCAAAGGGTTAATCCCGCCGACCAGCGGATCAATCAACGCTTAATCTGCCGTTAACTCCGCGCGGTAGCTCCAGGAATATCAGCAACGTCGTTTGATCGTGCAAAGAGACAGAACCACGGGCGGGATAGAGAGGGCTGAACGGTGAATGGTATCCAGCACGAAATTACATTCATTCAACCCCCCAGCACGTTCTGAAGCTGCTAGAAATGCAGTGAGATACTCGACGCACATTCCAGTGGCGCGTAATGGGATATTATTCAAATTATTACTGAAATACCCAGGCTCTTTATGTTTAACGCGTTCGTCAGTGGTTCCCGCGATCTCGGTATGGTCCTTCCACCCACAACGAGCGATTGGCGCAGACTTTCGACCAGGCCCGATCCGATCTCGCCCATTTTGCGCGGAGGGAACGAACACGTCGAGTGGGGCGATTAACGGGCCAAAGGCTCGACACCATCCTGATCTTTCGGGTGGCGTTTCGTGGCCTAATTTTAGCCCGATTCCCGACTTAGTAAAATATCTGCGAACACAATCGCTCGTCTCGGTGGCATCGCTCAACGTCCAACGCTACAAGGCCCGATGGCTAGGACGCCTTCGTCCCTTGTCACCGATGAAAGAGGTTAGCGCGTTAAACGGGGACGGTTGCATAAGGCTGAACCCTAAGTACATAGCACAGGGACCGGGGGAATCTTCTTGGAAGCGGCTTAGGAAAGGAAGAAGCCCGAGGTATCCGAGAGATCCCCAAATATTCCCAATTCTCCAGGTGCGATACGCTAATTATACGAACTTAGCTTAACCTTAAAGCTCGCACGCTTTTCTTACTTTTACGGCGAGAAATCTTGCGTTGATTATATTCTTATGGGGCCAGAGATGTATTCAGGCGCGTTCCTAGCACCGGTGACCGAAAATATTCTAGAGGAATAAATCTCGTTCCTGCGAACAGCTAGCCCGACTAAATCTACTTAGCAATGGGTGAAAAAAGGGGAGTAGGCTGGAATATTTAGAACAACCATGAATGAAATTTTTTGTAGAGAGCGACAGACCGGCTATTTGTACCGCAAACACGGTTAGGATTTATTAGCAACTGCATTAGAGCACTTGGTGCCCGCGAGTATAATTCCCTCAGGGGGATATTCTCATTATTCTCAGGCAATTATAATCCCCGATGCACCGAGGCGTCGAGGCTATATTAATTCGCGGCGACGCCGTCTGAGAATGTGTCCTGCGTATTAACCGGGGCCACTGGACTCGCGGGGTCACAAATTTTCGCCAATGAAAACCTGCATTCTTCTGTAATGTTGCAGTCTGGCCGATTCTGCGGCACGCGCGCACGGGGAATGATTTAAGGATACTCTCTCTCTCTCTCTCTCTCTCTCTCTCTCTCTCTCTCTCTCTCTCTCTCTCTCTTTCTCTTTATCTCGCCCCTCCACACTTTCACCTTTCTATTTCGGCGTGTCTTTTTGCCAGTCCGCAGTGAACCTTGTTCGGTCGTTAGCATCCGTCACTCGTTCGCTAAAACTAATTTCTCCGATGCGTTGTAACGAGCTCCGTAACGATCCCGCGACTATCGACGGGTTAATCGCCACGGGGAAGAGGGAGAAGGCGGCAGAATTGCCGACTTTAAGAAATCGATCGATAGTAATCGACGCGTCGGGCATTTATATGATTTAGACGCTCATAGAACCAGTTTTTACAGACTGCCGTTGGATCACGGCGAGTACGAGCATCGAAGGACGATCTTCGATGATGAAAACCGAACACGTGCATCGCACGGAGTCGTTAGTGAGGCAGGTCATGCTGATAGCATCGCGGCACGATGGTTTTACCGGCGATAACGAACTATGATAGCTGCAAGAAATGGTCGGCCATAAAAATCATTACGTTACAGCAAATAAGAATAGAATCTCCCGAGACTACCGTTTGGAACATTCCACCTAGTTCCATACAAATTACTTCCAATTAACGCAGGGTTGCAATTAACCGGCTACAAATTAAGAAGCGAGCACTGGCTGGCTGGTCGTGTCGTATCAGCTGCTGACATCAGCCTCGGTGGAAGAGCAATCGATTTACTCGTCCACAAAGTTGCATCTATTACCGCGCAGGAATCTAATCGGCAGATCTCCGCTATGAATGATAATCCGAAGCTCCGCGCGGTCACTCGAGCTAGTCGAGTGTTCATGGGACGAACACGTTTTTTGTCATGCCGAAATGGACATCCATTCCCAGGCTGGATAACGCGAACAGGATCTGGAACGCATCTCGAGTGTCGCCAAGGCATTATCGTTCGTCCTTCGAGCGCTCGTGACTGCTGCCTACGCAAGCGCGAGTACTCGTTTGCGATTGGACGAACGGCCGGTTTAATCGTGGAAGAACCAGGTTCAACCTTATCCCTCTTTCTTTATCCCCCTGACAAATGAGCCGTACGCCCCCTTCTCGTTTAAGCATCATGCACGCGGCAAGAAAAATGCCCGCGCCAAACAGGAAAACCTTCCACTGGCCGTCGGTGTTTAAACATACTTGACGAGTCGATCAACTTTCGAGGCTTAAATCTCGGGGAGGGAGGATGTTAATGATTCGATGACGTACTCATCGGAAATACACTGTGCACAGAATCTTTCCCGTGCGCACGTTCGCTTTAACCGTGACTAATGACCGTGCTACGGAACACAGTCTGTACAAAAAGTGGCGAAACCTCCCCACGATATTTGTTTGCACTTCGAGAGTTTAAACTATTCAGACGCTACACCTGCGCGTTCGTCTGCCAACTTCGTATCTAGATTTCTATGTGCGGAACCAAAGGATTCCATCACTGTCTTCCTTGATACCTCCTCCGTGGTGTTCGAGGCTCTCGTCAACAAGCGAGCATCGACCAAAAACCAACACCTCGAGCATCAAAACGAACTATGTAGGTACTTTCTGCGATTCTGCGATTGCCAAAGAGGAAGCGTTTAGTCGGCGAACAGATGAGAATCACTGGCGCCCAAAGAAGTGAGCAGAGAAGTGAAACGGAGAGTACCGCGAGCTGTCGTCCTTAATGTTCTAACGAACCGCGTATGTTAAAATGATGTCGCGCGCTAGGCCCGGTCGCATACATATGTGGCTGCACACGCTGCTGGTACCAGCGGCGCTAGTGTTATAGTAATGCAGGCAGCCGCGATGCACCTTCGTCAGATGCATCGAACCGCGCGTTCTCCAATGAGAGAACCGGGAGAGATCGTGGCGCGATTCAAGAACCGGGACAGTTTGCGAGCCGTCGATCAGTCGCCCTGATCCTCGGCTTAAACTAAAATTGCCGGACGACTCGGTGCCTACTAGCCACTACTATGCAAATTCCCCGTGGTATGCGACATCTTTCCACTGTTCGGCTGGCTCGGCCAACTAACGCCGGCGCGTGGAAAAACCCCCGAGTATCCCCCCGGTCGCGTTTCCGCGACCGTATCTTCGATATCCATCGCGCAAAAAACGTCCGGTAACGCGAAAGAGCTTCGTAACTGGTGGGCAGAGTGGCCTGCCATAAACATCGCGTTAACGCCGGCGTTAACCGATACGCCGGTCCGTTCCTACTTCCTGAACGGAGAGACTCGCTGAGAAAATATGGAGTGGAAGGCTATCCAGTGGTTCATATTCCACGGACGATTGGAAAGTTATTCTAATTCGCTCGGCTCGCGTAGCTTATTCATCGGGGCTGGTGTCGGAGAGTACTACCGGTGGATCGGCAGCGAGGAAGCGTCCGCTAGGCGAATCATCGACCAGTTCGCCGACGATCGTTACTGATGGCGATGCGAAGCGACAATGCGGGACGCACGGGGGCCTACAAACGATTTTTCGTTCGGCGCGAACGACTGTGATGTCGGAAAAAGGACGAGGCGAGGCCGAACGCGGGCGCGCACCTTGCTCCGTCCGCGACCAGTTTCCCGACAAGAAGCACTGTCAGGACACGAGAGCTAATCTAGCGGGAGCGAACGTCGCCGATAGGTTGCAGGACGCTCGGTATTATACGGACAAGGTAGGTACACAGGCAGGGGATATTAGTGGAAGGGAGGACTCGCGGTGCAACGAGCCAGCGAGGGTCGATATTAATCTACATCCAGCACCGCGGCGAGGGACGGCCGGGCATTCATCATCTTTATTTTAACCACACGACCGACCAGGCGGTATATCTGACTGCGATCTGCACTAATAACATTCGCGTTATGAATGGCGTGCGCGATCCCTGAAACACCGCGAGCATTAATTCGCCCTGGCGAAACTGTATCGAAAATTGCGAGGCACCGAACACGGAGCAAACCACCGTCGAATGAACGCCGGAGCAAGTCTGCGGATTACCTACCGACCACTGCCATCAACAATACTGTTTTTCTGGAAGCTATGATGAATCGAATGGGGCTTACGTTATTCGCGGGATTATTCTGCGAATTCGCGGATCACCAGCCGAGATATGTAACTGACCATCGGGCAGAGGGTTGTGGGTGAAAACTTCCCTTGGTCGAGATAAGCGTCGCCTTTTCGTTTCACGCTACGTCTGCCAAGACCTCTGATCAAGTGTCTTCGGCATCGCGCAGGAACGAGTCCCGAGAGAAGCTCGAGCTTCCAATAGCCTCTACCGCGCAGGTTCCCGCTACTCTCGATACCAAGAACGGTCGAAGAGGGGAACTGCGAGAGGCGCAATGGCGCGTGGCAGGTAAATAGGCGGGCAGCGAGCTGAACAGAGGCGAAAACGACGATCGGAGTACGTAAGAAGAGAATTTATACACGTGTAGCGACTGCGCGGAGTCTGGTTCCAGGGCCGATACAGAACCGTTACGACGGAAGTTCGCGCGGAGCCATGTCATCGGGGGAATTCGATGATTAGCCGGCGCACGGGCGAGGATCGAGACGTGGATGGACGTTTCGCGATGAAAGCGTAGATCCGAGGGAATGGGCAGCGACGGCTGAGGGATCGAGCGAGCGCCGGGGCAGATTGGAAATATAGAAATGTCAAAAAGGAAGCAGCCGAGCGGCGACCCGTTCGGTGCGGTCTGATCCCGGGGCATCATTAATCTGCCGTTATCCGGTAGATTCATCGACTTCGATAGAAATTTCCGCGGTTCGTGGCACGGGCGAGGCGCGCGCCAGCCTGAATAAATCGACTCTCTAAAGTTAGACCGGCTCGGAGCCGTACGAGCGACCGGCGCAATTAAAAGTATGCAAGTGCAAACAGCCAATACATCATATCGACCCTTCTATCGTTTATTACCGATAAGCATCGCGATGGCGTTGGTCGAAACCGCGCGCGCGCGCGCCGCGGCCGCTTTCTCCGTCGTTTTCGAACGTCGAACGACGATCCTCGGTAACATATCGCCCCGCTTGCCAAAGGGTGTGGTCGAATGAGAAAGGAGGAATACCGATATGGACGGCGTTAATGAGGGGAATAATCGAGCTGGCTTCCACCGACGGTGGAAAAGGAACAGGACGATCCGTCAACGCGTCCGCGAGAAAGAAAAAAGAAGGAAGAAAAGGAGGACGCGGATGCCGAACGGGAAGCAAGGGAAGGAGAGGAGGGGAGAGATGGCACGAGAGAGACAAGGACGGGGGCCGACGGACACGGTGGTGTCGGTGAAAAAGAGAGCAGAGGTCCGTGGCGGCTGAACGGTCGCGCGCGCGCACAGCTAAATTAGTCCGCAGAAAATCGCGCGATCTATTCTGCCCCGCGGCTCTTTCTTTCCTCGCACCAGCGTGTCCCGAAATAATTGGCAAAAGAAAGCCCTGGACTGCCGACCATTCCCGACGGACAATGTGAATTATTCGAGTCGGCGGCGTAGGGAGCAGCGCGTATGTTACGTCGTCGCCCTCGTCCTCCCTCCGTCGGCGGCCGTCGTACCGGGCGCGATGCGCCACGGTGTCGCGAGCAAAACGACCGGCCCGCTATTGAGCGGCCGAGGAAAATCGTTTCCACGCTCTCCATTCAGCGGAGAATGCATTAGAGGTCTCCCCCTTCGGCCGCGACGTCCAACAGGCCAGCAGGGACCTGCCGCCTCGGATGACCGTGCCACCGTACAACAAATCGAAAATAACACGCTTCCTGACGATCCGTGGTAAGTACAGGGTGTCGAAGAAACTTTCGCTCGACACTTCGGGAGCATGCCGACCCCAGCATTGCGCTTTGAAGCGAACCTGGACAGGAAAATTATCTGTGTTTTCGCCTAGAATCTGAATTGGCCAGTGACTGAATTGGCCCCCAACCTGCTCCAGCGTCCTGAAGACGATTGTCGTTGCTCCGATCGCCGCGTGAGCGGGCCGAAGGTGGACGGTTTCGCGCGAAGGAAAGGATTTACGGCGAGTCTCCCGGTCCGGGAATGAAAAAAAGGGTGCTCTCGAAAAGAAGAGTCGGCTCGCTTTTGTTCGGGAGGTCAGCAGGCTGGGTTCGCGTGCTTGCGGTGAACGAAAGCGGCGCTGGAGCCGAGGATGCGCCGCGAATGGAAGGGAGACGGACAACGGGGAAAGGGAGCAATAAAAAGCAGAGGTGTAATGAGATGAAAGCGAATGGAAGGGGATCAGGAGGCGGTAATGCACACACGGACGCGCGAAAACCCGGTGGATTCTCTTTTTGCTGGGAGAGCCGAGTGCGCTGCGAGGCTCCCCTCGCGAGGGAGCGCGCGCGTTTCTCTGCCCGCGAGAGATAACTCACTTTATCCCGGGCCCCTGTATAAATTACAGGCAAATAATAGTGCGCGAAACAGTCGCGTGCCACGCTTCCCTTTTCGTTCGCCTTTGCGTTTACGTTGCCCGCGGGCGAGCGAACCGCGACCTTTGCCACCACGAAGGGGAAAAAGGGGTATCGCGTACACCGATCTGCCGCGATATAATTCGGCGAGATTGCGGGCTACCGTATCACGAGGGTGGCGAGTGGTCTTGAAGATTGGGTAACGGTGCGGTCGATCGATAATCGATTAACTAACGGTGAGATCGGGTTCAATATGCACTCATGAATATCAATCGATTCAATGTTTTGAAATTCATTTCTACTTCCTAGCACGTTGTACGATTCAACTGCATTCGAAGCTTACAATTAGAATCATTCTATACGAGGGTCGAAGTATATTTATAGGCGTCTCAGATTTAGTAACTATCGAATTTCATGGGGAAAGAGAGAATGTGTTGAAATTCTAACTGTTATGTCGCAGTTCGATTGCACTTGTAAGTACACGCTGCTTGTATTTTTCCAGGTGCCTTTCCGATTATAAGATTTTCCTTGGAAACGAGTGAACCTAACATGTTCCTATATGACAAAGCACCGGCTTCGGGAATGAACGTCAATCTACAGATGAACGACTATGCTACATACTGTCCAGCAACAATAAATAATATTTCCACACTCCATGTGACACGTGTCAAGTCCTCGGGGCAACGAGGTGAAACGCAAAACGTGTGCATTCGAATTCCGAGTGGCAATACACATCGTCGTGACGACCGATTCGAAACAGCATAATCATCGAGAAAAAAATGGAGGATAAAAAGTTCCCCTGCATATCTGGCTTGGCGATAGCCGTGGAATATCGTAAATGCTAATCGGCTGCGAACACTATTTATCTTCCACAGAATACGCATGCGTCTTACACTTCAACAATATACACATTCTCTATGCCACACCGTTACCCAACTTTCGAATTGTATAATCGTAATCGCTGGACACTTACCGGCTTCTCCTTCTATGGGGTGCGCAAGACGGCGTGCAGACTGTTCCTCCTCCGACAACCTGCAATATCCTAGAAAATACGACGAACAAGCGTTCCACGGGACTCGCAAGGGGATGTACGAAGTGAGCACTGCTCGTTGAACACTGCACACCATAACTCGTAACCAGGCCAGGGTTAAAGGGAGGCTAGGGGGGCTGCAGCCCCGGGCCCCACTTTCCAGGGGGGTTCCACTTCAGTTCTAAATAGGTCTGGGACTATTCGAATAATTTACTATTCGAATATTTTACAAGTATTCGAATGCTACGAATAAACTTCGAATATTTGAGTATTCGAATAGTATTCGAATACTTAAATATTCGAGTAGTATTCGAATACTTGGATATTCGAATTATATTCGCCAAATAATTGAGCAACTGAAGTATTCGAATATTCGAATACCGAAAATTCGACAAATAGTCCCAGCCCTAGTTCTAAGCGATTAGCTCACTCTGCCTTCGTTGGAAATGTTGTATCAAATAAATTGTCTATGAGCTCCAAAACTTCCAAATTTATGTGTTTATTTTAAAATTTCATTGTTTTAACCTTCATCATATCTATTTAAATCTTTACAATTTTTAAGAATTATATATTTTTAGACATATACACGGTATTCCATTTGAAATTTTGCACGCAATTACAGTGAAACTCGTTATTTAAATTTTTTACACTGCCCCCGCTTTTCAACCGGGGGGCCCCCGAAGAACCGAATGAAAATCGCCGATAACCACGCGTTTCCCGAAACAAGCGTTCGCGACTAAAACCGTAAGCGGTAACTGACTCCCGAACGCTTCCGTCATTGTAATCTAAAGAATGGGTCACCTGACCGCCGAGCGCGATGTTAACCGAGTGCAATCGCGCCGCCCAATCACTGACCTTCGTCACAACAGGTGTCCATACCGCGCCAAGCGCGCGTTATTGCCCCATAAACAAACGCCGCTCGACCGTTCTGTTTACTTATTCTTATCTTCGGCGCGGAACAAACGCTTCCCACCGAGGCTGGCATTGACCGATTGGCTGATTGAAAACGGGTGTTCGCGTCACGATTGTTTCTCAATGCCCGCGTCGATTAAGCTCGTCGATTTTAGCATATGTATCTCTGTTTAAATTGGAACGCTTCGGGATTGTGGAATTGTTTTTTGCTCGAAATAACATGTGCGCGCGATATTCTTGGAGGACAGGAAATGTTTTAAATAACACATACAAATTATGGATAACGTTGAATTTTATTTCAGCCGATTGGACTAGAAATCTAGAAACTCTTTATCATAGGTTACTAGAATTATCAAAATTATTTCTGTTACTGAGTAGCCCTGAAATTATAGTTTTATTAAAACAGTGAAATTGAAATGTCATTACCTACGTCCAGGAAGCAGAGATCACCGTCGCAACTCCAAATACGCGGCAGTCATTAGAATGGCCTGCCTCGAATGACTCATCCCGGCTAATAATATGGTGCCGAAATATAATCGATTACGTCACTATTACGTAACACAATGATTCTATACAATTTTCGTGCACACTCACGCATTCGAAATATTATTTTCTCTCTTCGCGGCGAGTGTTCTGTTTCACAGGAGATTTGGTACACACATGTTTATCACGTACAGGTGTATACAAAATGCACAATCGTACTTCTATTGTCTTTTAAACGGACATTACATAATTACACTTGTTCAGACATGTACCGTATGTGGGACTCGGGGTGTTTCCTCGAAAAGACACCAACACGAGGCGGACGTTTTACCGGAAGTCGGATGGAACAATGTAACGAGGCCCGTGGACCTCTCGCGAGGGAAGATGGTGGCCAGATCGAAATAGATCGCCGACCCACAATCCATGCAGTCACACTGGTCAGTTAATCACCCCGTCTTCGACGCAATTATCCCAAGTAGGCGCGAGATCGGTGAGCGCGATCCGCAGGGACGCGAGCATCGTGCTACTGTTCCCTCCGATTCTATAACTGCAGCTCCTCTCCGCGAACAGCCTCGTGCTCGCCGTTCATCGAATTTCGTCGTTGCAGATAAGTACGTCGATCCAATCCGCCGCGCGTGTATCCGCGGCGCGGCAACCTGCCCGGTCGACGGATTTTTCCCGCGTTATGCTCGCGGGCCCCGATAAACGGCGCACCCCGCTCGCGAACTCGGCATTTAAATAACAAATGCGCGTTGCGATCGCGCGTGTCGGATTATCGGCGGAAGCACCGATTATCTTTAAGTACGTGACGAGTGCTCGTGGCGCCTGGTTTATTACCTTGGCACTGATTGCGCGTCCAAGTGCCAGCGGTAATTATTCTCTACCCGAATCTAGTTTATCGCCGCGCGTACGATATCGGGTAACGCCACGACGCTTTTCAGGCGTCGCCCGTTTCCTTTCCATCCGCGAGAAATCCGCGTCTGCACGGCCGACACGATCGCGGAGAGAGTTGCACGCGACGCGGTAAACGCCGATGCATAAATTAGCTCCGGCTAATGGCAGCTTTAGTGGACAGTGGCGACTGCGTTTTATCGCGCGATCGGGATCCTTGTAGCGGAATTATCTAGCCGCGGTTTGCCGATCGAGAAATGAAAGAGTCCCGGGCCTGGAGAAATGGCGCTCGCCATCGACCCAGAGAAAGCAATTTCGTACGTAATTTCGTATATTCGCTAATTTATTGAACGTCCCGCGCAACCATTTCAATCTTCGATTCTCGACCCTTCCTTGTCTGTCCTTGGTCGACGCGGAGGGACGGAGAGGCGCAACGAGAGCGGCCCCCGTTAATAAATAGAAACGAAAAGGCTGCAAAAAGACTTTCATTCGGGAATTGGATTTCATGGAACTGCGGGACCGTTACGGCGTAAGTATAGTACGAATTATCGCTAAACCGGGAAGGTAGTAACTGTACATCGCACATCAATTCGCGTGACTTTATCGCTAACATTTGTCTTCGTGTTACTATTGTGGGACCAAACTACTGCTCGCGCGGAGCAGGAGGTTGGAAAATAACAGATGAAAATACGCTGGACTTGGGCCGGGAAGTGGGTAAATTAGATTCGCGCGAGATCGATGCCCCTCCGATATTTCGTGGCTGACAGGGCGGAATGGACCGCTCGAAAATAACGAAACTGAGTGTTATCCAGCTTCCTATTAAGCGGAGTTTCCAATTTCGGCCGCTCCTCGCCGTCCGGGAGCCGCACGCCCGTTGTTCTCCCCCGCCCAATGATCGCGTGGGATTTATCAAGCTGACAGAACGCCACGGCGCGTAAATGCCATAATTACGCGGGCGACGACGCGCGCCGACTCAATTTCCGCTCCCCCGTGCCGATCTCTAAATCATAATGATTTCAATGCCAGCCTCAAAGTCTAGCTCGCGGGCCACAGCGCGCTCGCAAAACGGCCACCGCGACCGTGGCCGTTGTAATTGTGTTTTCTTAAGCGTGCTAACGTCGGTCACAAAGGGAGCCACGCTAAGGCGCGCATTAATCAAACCCATCGCGAGCCGCTGGTACACAAAGGACTAATTAAGATTTCTGACCGGCGCGGCTAAAAACTCAGAACGGCGACCTTGCGCTCGTTATTTAGTGTTGATTTACGATTATTTTCGATGGGCCGTTCTATTATTTTCGCTCTCCCCTGAGGAAGCCGCCCCGAGTCGTTTTGTTCCCCTGGCCAAGCGGCGCGAGCCGCTTTCACTGTACTCGTAGAGTAGAGTGGGGTAAAAGCTCGCACTGTGTGAATTTCAGTGTTTGAGTTGTGGTACTTGATTGTAGTGAATTCAATAGTTTCGATGTAATATTCTTATTTTTAGGAATCAATATTATACCTATAAATTGATCTGCAAATATCTTATGTAACATATCGTTTGAAAGAACTGACATTCTTCTTTTCATGAGTACCTACTGGTATTACTTTTCAGTTCTGCCCACAAATCGCAGGGTTGGTCAAACGACGGAAAAGTAGCTGTGGGGGCAACAGTTCGCACAGTACAATGGGGCACGGATCCGAATGCAAACTCCCCATTTAAAAATTAGCTTGAAGCAAATGAAGCGATGAAAAGAAAATCTGAATGCGAACGGGCAAAGAAATAATTAGAATGGCAAAAAGAAATCCAAAAAACAACGTCTACTTCTGAAAAAATTTGAAGGGAACAAAACAAATCGGTTCCAAAAAGAGAATAACCCAACCATCAACGTGTGCGTAATCTACGGAAAAAATAATTTGTCCTGCGTGTGAAGAATCTTCCAGGAGACTGATGCCTGTACAAACGACGAAGGTGGGGGTAATGTTATGTGTCATTAATGTTACCTTGATTAAAAAAAATTAATTGTAAACTATTAAGCGTTTTGCTACATTACCACAACTATTGTAAGTAGGTATGTAGGAAAATAAAACACTTTTGTGGACATTTCTCGTTGTGTTCTTTTACCTCATAACATGCCCCACATAACGGGTAAAAGTTCGCATTTGACACTTTTTGGAAAAATTTATTTTATATAGGTTGCGACAGGTAAATTTACATAAAGTCACTGATCGCGTGACAGTGTACGCGACTTTGCGACAGGTAAATTTACACGAAGTTACTGTCGAATAATTAGTAGTTATTTCTTACACAACGATATGTGCTATCAGTGTAATACCAAGGATTTCGGGGAAGTCTAAGCTTTAAGTGCCCACTCTTACGCCACTCTACTCTACCAAGTAGAGTAAAGGTGGAATCAGACGGCGCGTGAATCGGCGAGCTTGCTCGGCTCGGCAAGTCGGTTTGGCGAGCCCGACTCGCGATCCATGACCGATCAGACGGCGCGTGGCTTGGCGAGCTGGCTCGGCTCGTGTAGCTCGGCAAGTCGGCTTGGCGAGCCGAGCCATGACCGATCAGACGGCGCGGGGATCGGCGATTCACGCGCAAAGATCGCCGATTCACGCGCCGTCTGATTCCACCTTTATGTGGGGCAAGAGTGCGCACTTAAAGTTTAGATTTCTCTAAAATCCTTGGTATTACACTGATGGTCATATCGTTTTGTGAGAAATAACTACTATCCCTTATTATTCGATAGGCAGTGACTTCGTGTAAATTTACCTGTCACAACTTATATAAAATAAATATTTCCAAAAAGTTCGCATGTTGTGGGGTAAAAGAACGCTTCGGTTATTCCCAATTCTGCAGCGATTTTTCTTTTTGAAAGTCCTGCTTCTATGTTTATCTCGAGCGATCTGAAGCATCTCACTAATTGGTTTTCGGCCGGTTGCCCCCTTATAAGTTCTAACAATAAATGAATAAGACAATAAAATAAAGTCATATTTTTTAATCAAAAACTTAATAAAAAACGTATTTTGGACAAATATTGCGGATTAAAAATTAATAAAAAAAAATCAAAAGCTGATATCAGCGTGGCTCAACTATCATAAACTCAAAATTTATTTCCATGTTGTAATTGATAATTAATTTCAAATTAATTTTTTATAGTCGGTTTAATCGGTGTTCGTTACTAATTTAGCAAACTCTAGAAATAAAATAAGTTTAATGAGCATATAACACCCGCCAAATTATTTTGGGACAAAAGTTCGCATTCGAACTCTTGCCCCACTGCATTGTGCGAACTTTTGCCCCCACAGCTACTTTTACATTGTTTAATCAATCCTGTTATCTGTGAGGAGAATTGAAAGCTTCTATTAGCACTTTTTAATAGAAGAATTTCAGCTCTTTCAGACGGCATATTAATTAAAATATTTACTGATCAATTTATAGGAATAATATTGATTCCCAAACATGAGAATATTACATCAGAACTAACGAATTCAGTACTTACCGCATTGTAAGATAACAAACCGAAACACAGCCACGAAATTCGACATTAGTGACTCTACCTTGATTGACAATTGACTGCCAATCACCATTGGCAACTGCCACAACTCAAACCATGAAATTCGCATGGTGCGAACTCTTACCCGCTGCGAACTTTTACCCACCTTTACTCTACTCGTATCGAACTGTGTGCTGCGTTTTGTGGTCCTGCAAGTGGAGAGGGATGATTGAGACAGAGTCTATGGCGTTGCCCACCACAGTTGCGTTTCAGGGTTTCATAGGCTTCGATTGACGCATTCGCGCCGCCACAATTCCTCCACCTTGCGTTCCACCCGCGCGTTCTCCCGACGGATCAGCGCCGATTTCCTTTTTTTCATCCCGCGTAACATTACAACGTTTCGAGACAGTGCATAGGTACTGTAAGGTATTGTAAGGTATTAAAGTAGTTGTTTGTCAGGATGTTAGGTTGGATTCTTCCAGGTTTATTCGACAATAGCGTTTTCGCGAAATACGCAGTTTGTAATAAGTCACAAGTATTGGATAACACGTACGCCTTCACGTTACGAAAGATTTAAGCACGGTGGAGCACTTGCTCTCGAGTACATAAATTGACACGCACTTCGTGATTTATGATGCCTCGATTGGCTAAAATAACGATGGGATAATACGGCAGATTAACGGAATCTCGATATCCACTATTTTTAGCCGCAATTGCAATGCTCACTCTAAAATCTCTCACAGTATATTAAAGTTCGCACGTGGTTGCTAGCTCAACGTTCGTAAGAAGAATCCCTTTGTGCCGCCTCGTGACTCTAGACGCTCTCTCTGCCCATCGAATCCTATAGATGAGCGCACCTCACATCTAATTACCTCCTTTCGCGCGCCATCTATTGCGCGAATCTTACAGTTTCGGCCAACCTGACACTGTTGTTCGACCCCGAACAACCATACAATTTCAAAATAAAACGCTTTACAATCCTTTAAATAGCTTTGAAATCTAACAAAATATACATATTTTTTTCTATAAAATTATTTCAAAAATCAAACTAAAAATTATTTTTTTCACAATTTCTGTTCTTAACTTAACTATATACAATGTAAATTAAAATTTATTCGCTTAAATTTTGTGGGTGGGATTGCGACTCATCATCGGTTTCCTTATTTACATTATCATCTGTCCCTCCCGCGTTTGCGTCATTTTCTGATGCAGTATCTTTAATTCGAATCCAAGGCTTTATTTTATCTGCAGACAGAATTGTATTATACGGTTTCGACGATACGTTATATCCCGGTATGTCCGTAATTACAAAGCGATTTTTCTTTAAGATTGCTTTTACCTGGTACGGTCCTTTGTATTTTGGCTCTAATTTTGTATTTGTGCCTACTTTGTGTTGTAACTTTTTTACTAAAACAAAATCTCCTACCTTGTATTTCGTAATCTTTTTATGTCTTTTATCAAATTGTACTTTATTATATTCTTGTAATCTACGGTTGACGTCTTGTGCTGACAGTTGAGTGTTTATTCTTTGCTGAGAGTAATCTCTATCTAATTTTCGTAACTCGTCTATCACTGTACACAAATTTTCATCTTTTATTTTTCTTTGTTCAAAACCAAATAAAGCTTTGCTAGGGGTTGAATTTATAGCTTTGTTAAGTGTATTGTTGATAATATATTGGACTGATTTAATTTTCTCTTTCCATTCTGTTGGGTCTTTTACTATCTTAGCCAGGGTTGACTTTAAAAATCGGTTAACCCGTTCTACCTGTCCATTAGCCCACGGGGAAGCTACCGCAGTTAACACATGGGTGATTCCTCTTTCTGTTACAAAGTTTGCGAAATTTTTTGATGTGAAAGCTGTGCCCCTATCACTAATGATTCTCTTAGGATGTCCCAACAAACTGAAAACGATTTCCAAATAGTCCAGCACTTCATCTGTGCCTGTAGATTTAGTGGCGAACAGCCATACAAATTTAGTAAAAGCATCTATTATTATGAATATGTGTTTAAAATTATCTATAGTTTCTGCTAAGGGTCCAAAATGGTCTATATGTACCGTTTGAAAAGGAATTGTTTCTTTTTCGTAAATTAACATTTCTCCTTCTGTTTTCCCTGCCGCGATAGAATATGATAGGCACTGAATGCAGTTATCAATGTAATTTCTTACCTTGATTTTAAGATTTGGAAACCAATAATGACTCAAAATTCCATATAGAGTTTTGTCCACTCCTACGTGTCCTACTTCATCATGATACAGTCGGATAATGTTATTTACCATTGCTTCTGGAACCACAAACAACTCTTTATCTTTGTATTCTTTAAATAAAACTCCATCAATTAGTTTGAAAATTTTGCTGCCATATAATTCAATTTGTTCAGCAATTTCTTTTAATTTAGGGTCTGCTAACTGTTTAAATAAAAGTTCATCTTCTTGTGAAATAACATTAACCGTTAGTATATAACGACTTAGAAAATCTACATGCGTCATTTTATCTGACGACCTATGTACAAGTTCGAAATTGTAGTTTTGAAACGTTAAAGTCCACCTCGCTATTCGTGGATTTATATTTATTTTCTTCACCGCTAACGCTAATGCATTACAATCGGTTACGATTCGGAATGTTATTCCCTGTAGATAAACGTGAAAACGCTCTAACGCTTTTACAATGGCTAACGTTTCTAGTTCAAAACTATGATATTTTTTCTCCGGTTCATTTGTGGCTTTACTAAAATAGGCGATAGGAGCCATGTCGCCCGATTTTTGTTTTTGTAACAGTATTGCCCCGTATCCTTGATTACTCGCATCTGTTTGTAACTCTGTTTCCGCTGAGGGGTTATATATACGCAAAACAGGAAACGAAATTAATTCCCCTTTTAACAGATCAAACGCTTGCTTACATTCATCATCAAAATTAAAGATTTTATCCTTTTTCGTTAACTCGTGTAAAGGTCTTGCCTTTAACGCATAGTTTTTTATGAATTTTCTAAAATAATTTGTTAAACCCAAAAATCCTTGTACTTGTTTAACGTTTTGAGGATATTTAAAGTCGGTAATGGCTTGCGTATGACGCTTATTTAAAGTAATACCATTCGCTGATACGACATAACCTAAAAATTCAATCTTTCTTTTTAAGAACATGCATTTGGACAGATTTAGTTCTAACCCGTATTTTTTAAGAGTGATTAGCACTTCACGTAGAACTCGTAAATTTTCGGCTATCGTGGTTGAATGTATCAAAATGTCATCTATATAGAGCAAAATCTTACCACTACGCAGAAGTTCATCTAATATATAAAGAAGCCTTTTTTGAAATTCCGCAGGTGCCTCAGAGTACCCAAAGGGCATCTTCACATATTCATATTGACCGTAGGGCGTTGCGAAGGCGAAATACTTTGTATCATCCGGATGGATTTCAATCTGGTGGAAACCGTCTCGTAGGTCCAACTTTGTGAAGATCTCCTTTCCGTATAATTGATCCAACTGGTCTTCAATAATTGGAAACGGGTATTTCTGAGGGTTAATTCGTTGGTTTAACGGCCTCAGGTCTAGTACCATCCGTTCCCTTCCGTCCTGTCTGATAACAGATGAATTCTGCCTGATAATTCCAGCGTCGCAGCTGATGACTCCTCTCCGATTTGTACTGCTTCGGTGGAATCCTCGTCCTTCGCCGATAGTTCTTCCATCAACAGATTAAGCGTTGGCGCCGGTTCCGCTTTCTTGGAGCGGCAGGTGTTGCTTCCGTGCCCCTTCTCCCCGCATTTGAAACAGGTCATGTTGGCCGTCCGGCAATCCTTCGCCAAATGACCTATACGCTGGCAGTGGTCACATCTCTTGTCCGTTTTAGTTAAAAATTTCGGAGTCTCTTTGGCCACCGACTCAGATTCCGGAACCACGCTGTCCTCGGTGATTCTTCTGATGTGTTCGATGAATTCTGGGATACTGGTCGCCCAGGTATTCAGCGCAAATTTTCTCAGCGCGGGATCCTTAACCCCGTCGGCTAAAAGTTCTACCTTTTCTTTCTCTGTCAGCTTAAGGAGTTGCATTAATTTTAACTTATCCTCAGCATAATCTGCGAATTTTTCTGATTTGGACTTCCAAATACGGCTGCTTACTCTTGCCAGGGTTGTGGTTACTGTCTCCGTGCGCTGGAAATACGCCCGTATTTGCCGCTTGAAATCGTCCCAAGTGGCTACTGTACTTACTTCTTGGCGATTGTACCAGTTCAGAGCCCGTCCACTCAATTGATTTACTGCCGCCATTACTAGTACTTCTCCACCGATTTGATGTATTTGACCGATACTGTCTATCCTTTCTAACCAGGTTTTTATGTCGTCTTCCTCCGAACCTGCGAAGGTCGGTATTAATTTGGCGGTGAATTTTATTTGACTCCAATTTTGAAGAGCATTTGATTGTGAACTCGTGCTTGGAGTGGGGGAAGGACCCGCAATTTGTCTTGTCGTTTCTCGTCGCAGTAGCGTCGAATTGTTGGCTTCCAACGCCTGTAGAACTGCCTGCACTATGTCTTGAATATTGGCCGAGGCCATGTGACCGGACGTTGGGTCCTGACTTGCTGGGAGTGACCCTATGCTCCTTGGGTTCTGAGCATCTTCCTCTTCCATCGTTCGGTCATCCAAAGTTGTCGGCCCTGTGATCGTTATTGATTCCGGCCATCCATTTCTTTCAAAATGGTCGGTCAAACGGTCAAACAATACCACTCGCGCACCTTTAATATCTAGGTTGTGTTGTCTACCTAGCTCACGTAAGCCTTCAATGTTCAATTGTTCTAGTTGCACGCGGTTCATGACGACCTTTTCTTCTCGAACGTTCGATTATGAATTTGGCCGCTTCCGGCAACAGTTTTTCTGTCAACGAATGTAAATATGGCGTCTTCCGGCAACAGTTTTTCAGACACCGAATTTAAAGATGGCGTCTTCCGGCAACAGTTTTTCAGACACCGAATTTAAAGATGGCGTCTTCCGGCACTAGTTTTTCAATTATACTGATTGACACCCGTGACTTGAAAAAAATTTTTTTTTTTTTTTCACGCACAGCTTTTAATTAACGTTCACTGATAGCGCGATCCGATCACTCCAGGGTATGGAGAAAACTTTAGACCGATTAGTTCCCGGCACTTGGGACTGTATCCCACTTCTGAGAAATACTGTAAGGTATTGTAAGGTATTAAAGTAGTTGTTTGTCAGGATGTTAGGTTGGATTCTTCCAGGTTTATTCGACAATAGCGTTTTCGCGAAATACGCAGTTTGTAATAAGTCACAAGTATTGGATAACACGTACGCCTTCACGTTACGAAAGATTTAAGCACGGTGGAGCACTTGCTCTCGAGTACATAAATTGACACGCACTTCGTGATTTATGATGCCTCGATTGGCTAAAATAACGATGGGATAATACGGCAGATTAACGGAATCTCGATATCCACTATTTTTAGCCGCAATTGCAATGCTCACTCTAAAATCTCTCACAGTATATTAAAGTTCGCACGTGGTTGCTAGCTCAACGTTCGTAAGAAGAATCCCTTTGTGCCGCCTCGTGACTCTAGACGCTCTCTCTGCCCATCGAATCCTATAGATGAGCGCACCTCACATCTAATTACCTCCTTTCGCGCGCCATCTATTGCGCGAATCTTACAGTACGTAGAAGCCACTGTTACTGGTATCGCACGCCCAATGCGACGCAGCCCGAGCGTGCATAATGCGTTAGTGCTAAATTTACGTTCTGGCGACGCGCATCTAGACGTACGTGGGAGGAGTCCGCCTCACCCTCTCTCTATCTCTTCTTCTCTCTCGTTCGAGAGCTCCCTTCGCACCTCCGCGCCCCTTTCCCAAGTTCCGCCGCTCCTCTCTTTCCCTCTTATCGCCCTGCTCCTCCCTGGATCTTGCCTTCTCGCCCCGCTTGCGCAAGCTGCCGACGGTGTTGCCACTTGACTGGCGATTTGTTACCGGCAACCATACGCGATGAATAATTGGCGACGTCACGCCGCCTAGGTGTAAGACGGCGTTTCCACGTTCGCGACGGAACGGACTCGTTTCCTGCACGAGCACCGGGGCGTACCTCGGCCGCGGAGACGCTTCTGCCTCGTTTTGCTCGGCCACGTACCTACGCGATTAGTCCGGCCACATCGATAAATCGGACCAAAGAGCTCTGGAATCTTATCGAGACGCTCTTCCCCACCGACCCCCATGAGATATCGTTTCGTCGCTGGCGCGTTGCAGCGCGCTCTTAATCCCATCATTTACAGCCACCGTACGATCCTCCATCGGCCCCTAAGTGATTACTAATCTCATTAAACCTGACTGCGCGTCAGATAAGCAGCCGCGGTTTAAACCCGCCTTATTTATCGCCGATTATCCGGCGCAGCCTCTATCAGACGGTGCCGGCTCGCCCGGCTCGAACACCGTTTTCCTTTTCCAATGAAGTTGTCACCTGCTGCCGCTCTAGCCGATCGCCGCCGACGGAAAACTCCCTTAATCGCCGCGTCTATCTACGATCTACTACCCGGGGCCGTTGAAAAAGAGTCCGTGGAACCAGAGTCGGTCCGTTTGCCGATCGGCTTTTCCTTCTCCGCGTTCGCCGGGATCGGTAGCGGTCCTATGGCGGCGATCGCGTACGGGAACGGTGATAAGCCGCCGCTTGTAAGTCATGTATCGAGCGGCGCGATCAATCGCCGGAGAATTAAGCGAGCGGCACGCCGCGGCACAAAGCAGCGCCAGGCTCGCTTAACGCCGGTGACACTTTCCCCTCGAATAGAGCCGTCTCGGTGCCAGGGAACGCGACGAAGGGCCGGGGCCGGCCGCTAAGTGTCCGCGAGTCATTAGCCGGGCAAACGGCGTTACGGTGGCTGAAGCACGTGGTATGGGGTATCTCGGGGCTCTCCGTCTCTCCATCGCAGGCACCGCCAGCATGTCATAATCAGCTGGCTGTGAAAGCAGACGGAGAAATGCGCAGCCCATTAGGCGAACAACGACGGCCACTGTTCCACGACGGTGGCGGCCGCCCTCCCCTCTGATATCGCGACTGCTAGCGCGCCGATGGGGGACCGGCGTCCGCGGCTCCCGGCAGCAGACGCGATTGGCGAACGGGTCCGCGACACGGTGGAGGTGGCTACGCTTCCATTATACGCTTCCACGAAATTCATTCACCCGTTTTCGCGCCTCTTTCAATGAGACGGCCGCGCTTCGCGCCGCTGATTCATGGAAACCGCTAACGAAAACGGTATAAATAGATCGGGGGGGGGGGGGGGGAAGACAGTCGTTTAGGCTGCCCGTCTGCGTTGCCGTCTGCGAAAATAGTAATGGACAAATTATCCGTTGTTTAATTAGCATTATGTATCTCGGCTGGGCGACAGCTGTTTCAATTATGAGTTTTAAAGCAGCCGTTAAAGGGACTGGAATCCGCGTTCCTCCGCGTAGGTATTCGCATCGGAGTCCTTGCGTTCCCGCATGTTATTTCGAGTGCGCTTGGCAGAATCGTCCGTGGAAACTGCACGAAACTACGTTGCGCGGTCCTCGAGATTAACCGAGGACGTCGAGCGGTGGAAGTTGATTGGAAAACGTCGCGGATAGACTTGCTCGATCCCTCTTCCAACAGAGTTACATCCGTAGGAAACTGTACGCTGTCTGGCGGGGGACACGTTTTCCTCTCGTTCCATCTCTCAACTTTCCCTTCGTACTCCCACGCGGCATCAAGTACCGTTCCCATCGCGACCAGTTATCCCCCGCGCCGGTGCACGAACGCCGAAGAGGCGAGGGGGCAAAATCGACGAGAGACAGACGAGCGACAGGTGGCGTTTTCTCCGATGGTCAGACCGGAAGCTTTGCCTCGACAGTCGACGATAGAAGCGGGATTTTCGCGTGCCTACACTTTCTGCTCCACTCAGCCTCCCTCCTCCCTTGCGTTCGACGTGCGGCAACGATCGCTGACAGGTTTGCGGTTGTCCTTATAATAGCGGCAGTGACGATGAAACCACCACCGCGCCACTGTCTAGCTGGCGGGCGCATGAACCGCCACGCTGCTTTCTATTTATAAGACGCGCGCAACTCGCGTCACGCTCATATGCGACCGCTATTATGCTGCCTGTAAGCAGTGTAAGCAGAGAGCTCGCGCGTGTACGCGTAACGAATGATGCTTCTGCGAGCGACTTTTCACAGGTTCGGTGATCTTGCTGGCCGTTTAGGGGTTCTGACAGCTTTCATAGTGTTTTGGACAAACAGACAATAGCTGGCAGTCGACACTGATATGGAAACCGATGCTTCTGTGTGGTCACAGCAATCGTACTTCTCAGATGACTAAGCTCTGACCATTATGCGTAAGAAAGCCGGGAATCCACCTGAAAGCTAATCTAAGCTAAGCTATGTGGGATCAGGAACCCCCATACTATAAGAGAGGGCACGGAAGCATTAAGATCGGGAAGTCGGCGGTAGCCGAGGTGGTTAAGGCGGCTGATCAGCGCGCAAACCTAGAGATCGCGGGTTCGAGTCCCGTTGAGGCGACTTCCTTTTTTCCGTGATCCTACATTTGGTGTCAGAAGTGGGATGGGGGGAGCACCGATCGCCACACGGAGCCGTCCACTAAGGTCGTTGTCTGCGACGTGAAATAATAGACGCAAGGTCGTCGTAAGAGGTGTCAGCGACGCGAAAAATAAGCGACACCACCAAGTGCGACGAATGACATTCGAGGGCGAATGTCGTCGCAGGAGGGCCGAGTGTGGGATCAGGAACCCCCATACTATAAGAGAGGGCACGGAAGCATTAAGATCGGGAAGTCGGCGGTAGCCGAGGTGGTTAAGGCGGCTGATCAGCGCGCAAACCTAGAGATCGCGGGTTCGAGTCCCGTTGAGGCGACTTCCTTTTTTCCGTGATCCTACAGCTATACTATGTGTAAGAGTTTAGGGCAAATTAGGGAACGGCCTATGATGTGCAAGTATGACCATAGGTGGCGCAGGGTTGCCAGGCGTACTGAAAAAATGGCGGTGTGCTGGCCTATATGACGTCATACGATGTAGGAGAAGGGGAATACTTATATTTGATTGGTGACGCCGTGACGTCATGTCAACGCCGAGCCAATCCAAGCTAAGTGACGTCATATATGCCAGTACGTGTACTGGATCGCCTGGTAACCCTGAGGTGGCGTCCCAACGTGAGTAATGTAGCGACGGGAGTATAAGGGACCACGTAGAGTGTGGTTAAGGGCACCTCCCACCCTTGACCACCTCAAAATTACCAAAAATGAGCCTCTTTGTTGAAAAATTGCAGGAAAAAACTATGAGACATATTGAAGAAAGTGGATGTATTTCTGAAAGGGCTAGCCTTACACAACATAAAAAAAAATAATTCAGTCAATTTCACCTCTGAATAAAACCACAGTATACTGTGGGAGGTCCCCTTAACGCTGCTGATCAGCACGCGGGCGGCTCGGGTTCGATTCCCGGCGCCGGTGGCGCTCTCTTTTTCCGTCGCTTAGGGGAGACCGGGGCTGGTTGGCCCCAGGGGTAGGTTGACTAATTGTTAATAACTTTTCACTAACGTGTGCTCTACTGCGGAGCGATTTTCTGTAGAAACAAGTCACTTCTACTATGTCATTCATTTGTTTCCGACACCACCATTACACGTTGTTTGGCAGTTAGCAGCGTTTATCGAAAAATTGGCTATGTAAGTAAATATGTTTTCTTAAAGATTTTATGTTTCCACGCTCTACATATATACTTACAGTAGAATTAATGCGAAGGGACTATTTTAAAGTTTGTTTATTAAACGACCTACTGAGACTGCGTTTTTTATTTTACATAAATAATTAAAGGTTATATAGAGTATTGAAGTCAAAATGATCGTTCGGGGCTGGTTGACTAATAACGTTCGGGGTTACATGACTAAGCTGGTCAACCAACCCCAGTGATATTAATTTATTACGAACTTTTCGTTACTAAAGGTTAGTTAATAACTTATTTTACAGAACAATGAGGACATATCAAAGAAAGTCAAATAGAGGTTCAACTTCAAAAGAACTTATAGAACAAGCATGTCGTGAAGTAATTCTTGAAAAGAAAAGCATTCATGCAGCTGCTGTGGAACATAATATACCGTATAAAACACTATATAGATATGTAACTAAAATGCAAAGTAAAATTGAACTAAATCCAAGCATCCCAAGGTCAGAGATCGTTTTTAAATTGTTATTTATTATTAAAAAGTAATAAATATTTTATAATGAAACAACTCTCGTGACATTATGCTATTTTATTACCATTCAGATAAGTTGCTAACAACATTTTCTTCACAAAATAACCCCGACCACGGGGCTGGTTGACCAGCATGTAATGTGTTAGAAAAACATTAAAATGCCTTAATTGTAGTCACATTTAGTCAACTTTAATAATTTAATCAGATAGCCAAATGTATGCCCTATCAAATATACTAACCGGTTTAATGATATTTCGTCCACATAATTTATTGAAAATCAAAAACTGAAAAACTGGCCTACCAGCCCCGATCTCCCCTACATATGCTATGCCATACTCTCGACTACGTGTACTGTTCCCTTCCCGACACTACCTCTCTTCCTCACAGAAACTCCTCATCACTCAGTCACTTTTGATTTCTTTATTTGATTATTGCTCAGCTGTTTACGGACCATGTCTTACAAACCGAATCGAACAATGTATTCAACGTGTTCAAAACTCTTGCCTCCGTTACTCATTTTGCGTCCGCAAATTTGATCATATAACTCCACTATTTCAGCGGTCTGGTTGGCTAAATATCAGGCAGAGATGGATATTACAAATTTGTTGTCTTACGTTCAAATTACTGTCCTCTCACTCTCCGCCCTATCTTTATTCTACATATAATTCGCACAAATTCTTCCTATCATTCCAGCAATGCTCCCAATACACGATCCCAGTCGCTCCTTTCCGTTCTCTCACATCACACGTCGAAGTTCCGCGCCTCATTTTCCTATCTTTCTTCTCGCTATTACAACTCCCTTCCTCTCGAGATTCGCTCCCTTCCTACTATTTCCTCGTTCAAGCGCGCCGCTGCTTCCTATATTCGCACAAACCACGTGTAAGTCTAATTCTAATGGCAATAATCCTTAATAATCTATAATGATCCTTAATGATCTTTAATTTCTCTTCCTTTGTATTTCGTATTATATTCTTATTATCTTATTTCTTATTATTTTATCATGTTGTTTGTTTATATATATTGTTGTATTTCTTTGTTGTTTGTATTTAAGGTCAGGCATAGTAACAGCATACTAGCTGCGCCTCGCCTTTTACTCCAGTAATAAAGACGTTTAATAATAATAATAATAATAATAATATGCCATGTCTTATCTAGTTGTGCTATAAAACATAAAAAACATAGCATAGCATAGCGTAGCATAGCAAGCACAGCATAGCTTAGCTTAGCTTCCAGAAGGATCCCCTGCTTAAAGTGGCCAAAAATGGAAACAAGTGACGATTTGAATAAATCTGGAGTTTAATAGCACTTAGACTCGAAAAGCCCACAGTGACGTTTAAAGCGAACCCTTCTAACGTAGCACCCCCGTACACTTCCTTACCTTGGCTCGCGGCCATTTTCACCACATTACCAGCTATCAAAGGCAACGAAACGACCGATTCGTTCGGCAGGTGCTACCAAGCTGTGCCACGCGCAGGTGAGTCCGAGAGATGAGACCGCAAAAGTGATCTCCGCCTGGACGCCCAGGAATTTATTGCGGGACAAAGAGAAATTCGCCGAAGTCGGGTGAAACGCGAGCCCGATTTTGATGTAGTGCTCGTAATTACGGGCGTCCTTGGGGGAAACGAATAGCGCCGCTGGCTGGAGATAAGAGAATCGGCGGACAGGTTATCAGCGGCGTCGATGATGCCGCTAATTTGAAAATATGTGCCGAATGATGCATGGGTACTTGTTAAGGAACCGTAAATCAGTCTACTGGTATGAAATACGCGCCGTTTCGAGGATCGATCGGTCGCGCGCCGTCTTCGCAAAGGCCCGCGAATGGGGACACCCTTGAAACTCGCGGTGAGTCCAACGTTTAGTGGAATATTCATTAGATCGACGGAACAGCTGAGGCGTGAACAGTTCGACGGGAGGCCGGAGGAGCGTCAAACTTGTAGAGCCGCTCGAGCATCATTTTTCCGCGACGTTTCAACTAAGAGTCTTAAAAGTACTGTTCAAGCGTGCCAATCGCGGTGGATGCAGGCTTTAAACGCTTTAAATAAGTGCCATTTGGAAGACACGATATCTAATCGTTGCACGGTCCAGCTGAAAGCATGAGGGAAATGATAATACGCCGAGTCACTGCACACCTTTCTCTCCGCGGAGAAACTGCAACTTTTGACAACTTTGTCGTAATCGGTGGGCAATTTCAACGACGCTCTGGCCGTTATCAGCGCGTGCATAAATCAAGATAATTTCGATAATTTCATGCGACCGACGGAGTAAAAAGAAGGCCGCTAAATGCGAGTACGAGTTCACCGTGGACGGTGCAGCCAATCATTAGCCTAATGGACAAGCACGACAATATGATACGCCCATTTCCAGCGACAGGATTCCTTCGGCCCGCTTCCGCTGTGTATTTATACAATTATATTACCGTGCCCGTAGAAACCCATATAATCACGCCGCGGTGTTAATCTCGACGAGGACAGACGGACGCGGTGACCGGGCGAGCGTAGAAGAAGACTTTGCACGATTTCTCCCTTTTTCCGGGGAACCGCGTTGCGCAAGCGATCGGGCGGCATTTAAGTAGGTATAAGTGGCGAGCAGAGGGCTCGCGCACCCGTTATAAATCAGATGTGATACATTGCGGACTGTATTAGCGATATAGTCGTTGATTGTTGACACGTTGCCAGCCGGACGTCAACGTCATTCGTCGGTCCTTCGTCGCGAGAGAGATGCCGCTCGGCAACTAGGGGGATCGCGCGAAGAAACGTGGAAGAGCGTAAAAACGACAGAAACAGATTTATTGATATACAACGCCGGCGTTGCAGTGTCGCCGATATATTTAGTCTGCTGGCTGTGCTTTGGTTCCACTCCGCGTCACGGCCTCATCCTTGCATCATAGTGGAATCTGTGACATAACAGAACTGGGGTGGTACGAGTGTAAACTTGTAAAACCTCATCAGACTATTCCTTTCGCGAGCAGGCGAATGATCGAAAGCGGAACGGACAATGACTCGCGAAGCATCACTTCCGCTACCAAATCGGGATAAAGACATCCACCAGCCCCATTAATACAATCGGACGGTTGAATCATCCTCGGAAACGAAGGCTCGTCCTCCACCTACACCAGAGATGGGCATTATTTAAATAAAAAATTATTTAAATAACGTATCAAATAAAATAGGCTTTACCTTTATTTGTCATCAAATAAAAATAACCCAGAGTTATTTTTATTTCAAATAAAAATAAGTGAGAGTTACTTTCATTTGAAACGTCACAAATAATTTCTTTCGTTCGACGTGAATATATCCGTTGGCCACAAACAATTTTCTCGCTTGACGTGAAGTTATCCGACGGCCACAAATATTTTTCTCGTTTGACGGAATTCATTTTAACCTTCAAATAATCATAAGAACTATGATACACATGATATATACATCAATAGGTTAGATGTGGTAACACAATCCTCCCCAGGCACTTTATTGATGGACAATTATAAGGTTGAAAATTTCACATTTCCTACTAAATATGTCGGTACATGGAAAATTTTCTACCTGATTTCAATACCCAGGGTACTCAGGTGTCCATCTGTAAAAATATGAGTTGTACCTGCAGTTGTTGAATAAATTATAATTGATAAATTGTTAATATGCCTACAGGAATGATTTAATAAATAAAACCGATTGTTTACATATTTAAAATTGTATGAAAATTATTACACCAGGTAATAACCAAACCAATTACACATTACGTGTAAATAATTTACGCATTTACACAGTATTTGCTGAGAAAACACAGCCCCTTCGTTACATTCCGCACTAAATTTCACGAATAACTTACTTAACACAAAATAATTATTAATCCAAAAATCGCTCTAACAACTACCTCCTCGCATCATGCTCTCCTGCTTACCGCTACAGAGAGCGAAAAAGTATCATCTATCTCTATCCTTCTCGCACACGCTCCCCCTCTCTCTCTCGCTCTCTACTCCCAGAGCTATTTGCGCTTTAAATAATTTTTTTCAAATACAAATGCATGGAAAGACGACGAAAATTATTTGAAGGTTAAAATGAATTCCGTCAAACGAGAAAAATATTTGTGGCCGTCGGATAACTTCACGTCAAGCGAGAAAATTATTTGTGGCCAACGGATATATTCACGTCGAACGAAAGAAATTATTTGTGACGTTTCAAATGAAAGTAACTCTCACTTATTTTTATTTGATGAGTCTCGAATAAAATTTTTGTCCTTTATTCGAAATCAATTTTTTATTTGAAATAATTTTTTGCCCATCTCTGACTTACACCTCCCACGTCAGTGTCCATGAAGAAGCGCGGCTCTGGCTAATTGTTACGATGATGGATCGGCCGAGGAGGACAGGGGATCCTCCGTTACCCTCTGGCTGCGCGATGAAATACGTTACGCGGTTGTTCGCGATAGGAATGCCGGCCAATCGAGCTGACACAGGATTCTTGCTCGCCAGCAAGAAACCAGTGGACTCGTTTCTCATTAGATAACGGATGATCGTCGCTGGCTTCCACGCTTTGTTAGCGGTTGGATGTGACGGTGGACCGGGCGACAATGAAGACGTCCACCTCGCACGCACCGCTATCTGAACGTTCATCGCCAGCATGGCCGATACGTACACCCGAGGGGGGCGCGAAACGGGGCACGGGGCCGATCTCACAATACCGCGTCGAAGTAATCTGGCCCCTTGCTCTCCGCAGCGATCGTGGCACGCTTGTCAAGGTAATGTAACGGCACCGACGCAGATACACCCATAAACGCCTTGTAAACCGTCGGTCCGTTGAACGGCGAAAATTTATAGGAACGGTACCACGGTGTCGCGGGATCGAATGGGAACGCGTCGCGTTATCGAGCGACATCGCATCACAGCGACGGCCGCCTTCGGCTGCAAATCTCGCGCCGCGGACAGGGGGGACCCCGGCCGATCATCGCGGCTCGCGATCTCCGGGAAGCACGGAGGAGCGGCCGCGAGATTCCGAGGGGACGGCGCGTGGTGCGCGTACGCCGCGCAGGCTATTAATTCGTCGAAGGACAATGGAGATATCATTCCGCGGCAGGGGATCTCGCGGGGCGCAATAATAATTTATTAACGTCCCACGTAATGCGACGCGTTATCTCGCGTCCGCCCACGCGTTCGGCTACCTCCGCGCCGCCACCCCGTCCCCCGTCGGCCGCCTTGGCCGCCTTGGCCGCCACCCTGCTCGCGCGCTCGCCTCGGCTCGCACCTCCTCGACGGCAGCCGATCGTGTCAGCCGCAATTGTCATTTATCGTCCCGACGATTTACGGTTCCGTTTACACCAGCGCCGATACCAGACCGTCCCAGGGCGTCCCGAAGTTTCGAGCGATTCATCAGCGCGCGATCGCTCGTATATCCTCGCCGACGACAGCGCAGCACCGCTGGTACTTGCTCACCGCGTACCACCTTTTACAGGGCCGCGTATCTCCGGTTGCGTCCGCAGCGCGAGCGCCTCGCGCACCCTGCCTCCCGTACTCGAGCAGCCCCGGGAGGACACCGCCCTACGGGCCCCCTTCGCCTTCTTCTTTCCTTGCTCCTCGCATCGAACACCTCTGCGCCGTTCGCGGCGGAGATCGGGGAATACGTGGCCTGGCGAAACAGAAAGCAGATGGAACGATTAGTCTGCGTAATGGCTCCTATACAGCTGAATAGATTCTGCAGATGCTTAACGCAGGATTCTGTCACTCTATCGAGCGCTAGCGCGGCGGAATCGGATGAATAGTGTTTGCGTTGTACCCGATTTCGTAAGACAAAAGAATATACTAAGGTAATTTTTCTTTCTGGGAGTTGAGACCCTCCTTTTCTACCAATTATACTCATACAGTAACGAAGGAATTTCCACTTTATCGTTGGCAGAATGCAAAAGTCCCGAACGTCGATGCTCACAGCAGTAGACAAATGCATTAGGCTAATTCATCTTTTGTGCATACGGTAATTATATTGCATCATATTTAATGACCAGAGAAGAATGGCCAGAGATGAATAACACTGCACGTGTTTAGACCGTTGAAAGACCTCCAATGCAAGTGAATGCGACAAGATTTATGTATTTTCGGAGTGGCTGAAAAATTGAATACAATTTGAATAGCAAACGTCTATCAATGGGACGCGGGGCTATTAACGAGGGACGAATTATTGCCCCATCAAGGACGGGGATATCTATGCGCGACGAAACGTTACCGTGAACGGGTCCTTTGTACGGTGGGATTCGTGGCAGGGAACGGGCAAAGGAAAGCAACAGGTTGACAGTTCCGCGTGACGCGGTAATTAAGGCCTGCTCGTTCACTCTAGCAATCGCGCGATCGAACCTTGTAATCATGTTGTAATTACCGCAAAGGGATAGAAATATCCGGCCACGCGGAGATGAGTCTTCTTATTCCTCCCCTCGCCTTCCACCTTTTTACGGCCTCCGCGTGCAAACGAATTATCCCCGTACAACCGTATCAAGGATGAAACGGCGAAAAAGAAACGACGACTGCCACAAGTCACCTGTAATCTTAGGCCACTCGGCGGACACGTATTCATCTTCGACTCAGCGTCGATTACGCAAAACGCGATCAAAGGCAGATCAGTCTGGACGCGCGTGGAAGCAGGAGAAATCGAGCCGCGGCGATAGGACGATATAAATTTTACAGGAATCCCGACGACCCCGGCGACGGCCACTGCCGAGCGGCGAGTACGATTTCGAGAAATAAGGCGAGAGACCTCTGGGGCCAACTTTCCTGAGATTCTTACGTCCGGTTATGCCGTAATTGTTTAATTCTCTGTGGGGCTGCAGCGCGGGTCAGATGAAAGGCGACAGATAGGGGCTTCGTCCGCGTCCTGGTCGTTTTACGGGCAAGTGGATAAAAAGGAGGGTCTCAGAAATGCACGTAGGCAGACGTCTCATTAACGAAGCGTGGCCAGGTAACAGCGACTGGTTACGAGTGAGCATTTACACGTGGCAACGTGTTACACGGATATTATGGTAACTCTTATCTATGGTCGGCATGTGGTCGAAGAATCTCCGAAGACGCTCCGCGACGCGAGGAAGATGCTTCTCGCGGAAGCGTTCTACGAAACGATCTTATAAATGTCTCGGGGCAAACGAATTATTGGGATCGTTTAAGGAGCTCGGATGCGATCCCGCGTTTCGATAACGAACTCGTAATAACGAAATCGTGAGTTCGCTGGTTCTTCGCGCAGAATTCGTTCCATCCATTAACAGCAATTTCTGAAGCTATCTGTAACCGCAAGTGCCTCGAGATTGTTAAGGGGCTACGTAAAACTAGGAGGCGAAATGTGTAGGACGGATATGGAGAATTTTTTTTTTCGGCCGAGAAATGTTTTTATCAACGGAACATTATATGTATATAGTCCTTGTATATAGTCCTTTTCTTACCTCTCGTCTCTCTTCCTTGGTTCAGCGTATTCAAAATTCCTGTCTGCGTTTCTCCTATTGCGTCCGTAAGTTTGATCACATCTCTCCGTTTTTTGTTAAGTCCTCGTGGTTACATATGTCGCAAAGATGGAAACTCCATGTGTGCTGTCTCGTGTTTAAGGTACTCTCTACTCGTAGTCCGTCATATCTTTACAATATCCTACTCACTAACCTTTCATATCACTCTACTAACTCTCTGTCAACTCGGTCTCAATCTCTCATCTCTATTCCTGCTTATCGCACCACTAAATTCGAATCTTCTTTTTCTTATATTGCGGCACGTTATTACAATTCCCTTCCTGCTACTATACGACAGTTAGACTCTTACCAGTCTTTCAAACTTGCAGTGCGGCAACACATTCTCCAACATTTTTAATTATCTACATTACCATACTCCTTGTGCTATACTCATGTTAGCCTTAAGTCTTAAGCTAGTTTAATTTAGTATAGTTTATTTTCAACGTTTGTTTGTTTTGTCCTGCTTAGTTTATTGTACGTGGTTAGGCTTCACAACAGTGTCACCACTGCAGCCTCGCCTTTACTCTAATTGGCTATGTCATTTGTAATATTCAGTTTTATTTTCTCATTCTCTTTGAGTAATAAAGACGTCTAATAATAATAATAAAAAAATAATATATTAGAAAGGTCATACTTTTGTCTATAAATTGTGAAATTTTCATTAAAAAAATCGGAGAAGAAGCTGCGCGGTAGCTGTTTGCGTATCTACAACGGTTATGCGATTGCGGTAAAAATCATATTTTCGCTGTTCTTCACCTGAATCAAAAAAGGAAAAATTATTCTTATAGTAGATAAACAAACTAAGTCCTTTTCATAGCCGATTTTTTTTTTCAATTTGTCGCAAAAGGGCGGGTACTTGAACATAGAAATCGACTTTATGACTGAATACATATTAATACATATGCCCGCCCTTTTGCGACAAATGGAAAAAAAATCGGTTTCGAGAAAGACTAAGTAAGTAGAAGCCGTTTTTCTCCAAACACCTTTTTTCAGAGACGGTGTACATCGTAACTCTTGAACCAATGAATATTTTCACCTGAAATTTTTACTGGACGCGTAGAATTCCTCCCTCTACGGAGTGGAATTCGCGCATCAACATTGGATGTTTGTAAAACATTTTATAACTGATTAACGACGATTTTTTCCGTAAAAATGTGGGGAAAAAATTGATTCGTGTGTAACTTCCATAATTTTTATTCAAAATCATCCGCAAGGTTCCACTCTGTAGATTTTGGTGTATAAAGTACTCACTCCAAAGCCTTTTGCTTTCAGATGATTGGCTCACCTGAATCGATGTAGGGGAGACCGGGGCAGGTTGTAACACGGGGTAAATTGTAACATAAGTAAAATCTTTTGAACGACAAATCTGGTAACCCACAGCATGCGAGAGCTGTTTGACGATATTAGCACCGTCGGTTTTAGTGACACAAACGAGCGTTATGTATTCATTTTGTGGTAATAGCCCAGAATTTTAGTATTTAGAGCACGTAAGTAAATGCTGTCTTAGCACTTTTATTTCAATTAACCGTCATTAGGAACCGTTTGAATTTTTGTTTCTTTGTCGCAAACGAATCAGTACACATTGGTTTATTATTATGTGTACGCATTTTAGTGATTTGATGTTTAGTTTCTCGTTTGATGAGATAAAACGCAAAAATTCGACCTCGGGGTAAATTGTAACATGTTACTATACTTCCTCCGCTCCAAATGGTGATAAAGCAAGCTATTTGCTGACACACCGGAAAAAGATGCTCTAGACGAACAACAGAACAATCGAGAATCCAAAAAATAGAGAAAAAGTATGAAGGCAAAAGTAAAGAAAGCACAGAAGAAGATTTTGATAGAATCAGATGAATAAGCAATGATTGCTTAACTCATGTATATCAAATGTTTAATAATGATCTGTGTTTTCATTTATATTTTTTAGAATTGTTTATTTGTGTTCATATTTGTATTTAAATAAGTAAAACAGATGTGTTACAATTTACCCCGGACTGGGGCAGATTGTAACAAGGGTTCAGATTTGTTTAAGATGAAGCTAGATGTCTAAGTGTCCAAGATTTTGTCACGTACTCTCACGCAATTAGTTCACCACATATGTAAGTAGTAAATCACGCAAATTATTTCCTGATTGAGGAAAACACTTTCGAGAAAAAACTGTGAAAACTTTTTTTGTTACAATCTGCCCCGGTCTCCCCTACTTACCTACACCACCTGCAGCGGCGCGCCGCCGTACAGGGCTATCTTCAACGATTAATAACTTCGACAATTTTATACATTCCGACTATGTTTTTTTTTGTCCACAATAGATTGTGAAAAGCACGAGTATAACGATTATTTGAAATCAAAGTAATTTAGCGTCAAAGAAACTAACGATTTTACGTATCCAATAGTCCACTACCCCCTTAAGTCCGTCCTACTTTCTCGCCTCCTAGGTGTATATACTGTATGTAGCCCCTCAAACATCCCTTCCTGCTCGAAAAATTTGTAGGATCTACAAATTGTGGGGCCTACTCGACCATTTCATCGTTTAGCAACAGCTCCATTACACAAATAAATCCGTGCAATTTCGTACAGCGTGGACCGCGCGGTGTGACGTATCGCGATCTAAAAGAAAAGATAAAAGGGAAGAGAGTAAGAGAGATTCTTAGAAGCGAAGGTACAACGTCCTAGCGTGAAACGTTTGAGGCCCACGCTCGAAGCGACCCGCGCCCCCCGGCCTCCCCGTGGATCGAGCACCACGACCAGCACCATGACCTAGAACCATGAATCACATCGCGGCCGAGAAACTTCAAGATCTCCCCGGGTACCACGGGGAACAACGCCGTCTTATCCGCAATGATCTTTTGTACGGCGAGTTTCAAGAAGTGTAGTGCCCGGCCGCTCGGGCCGGGCCATAACACCTGATTTTTCTTATCTGGAGAATTAAGAACAGGCCGATGACGACGGCCGCGGTGGAGTACGCTCCGTGGAAGTGATACCCTTCGGCACGGAGCAAAGGGGCCGACCGTGTCCGGCGAGGGTGTTAAAATCCTCGTTATGGGAGGCGCGAGGGGCCGTGAGTAAGTTCAACGACCAACCGGATTCATGATCCCATTCCGGATCGTCCCGTATCAGATTCTGAGAAGGCTCCGTTCCCTGCGTCCCTTACGATCACCTGCAGCCATGTAAATCTCTTAGAAATTCGACCTTTTCTCACGCTCGCGGGGCCCGCGACGTTTCCGCGCGAGTCACACCGGAGGGAATACATCGGCGGGACGAGTCGGCTTCGAGACGGGACCAGATTTCAAGCGCACAGCGAAACGGCATGCGCCGCGAACCCTGTGCGATCGATACAGGGGATGGCGTGACGGGGCCTCGATAGTGGATGAACGAGTAGATTCGTTAATTATGCGACCAATCGTCCTGGGCACCTACCTGGCACGTTACCGATATAGTGCGCGATAGAGGCTGGCTCGAGGAAGTGCTGCCGATGCGATGCTGGGCGCTGGGAGTCATGCATCGGTGAGCAGAGTATCGGGGGAACGAACCGAGACCGGGTTGGAATAAATTCATTTTCGAAGACAGCGCCGGCCGTGCTACTCTCGTTCGTAGATCGTATCCCCCGGCGCGGCGGCCCGTCGAGGCAAAAAAGAAGCGAGGAGAAGTAGAACGAAGGGGGAGGCGAACGATCTGCCTACGCCCACGCGGCTCGCCCACAACCCCCGCGAGCAGACGGAATTGCCTGGACGAGCTCTCTCGATAAGCCCTCCCGTTCATCGGTCACGTCTTAATCGACGCGCGGCTCTCCGACAGCCGCGGTTGGGGGTCGGGCATCGACGTAACCGAATCGTTCGTCGAACCGAGACGATGCCCGCCGCGCCGCTCGTGGCACTCGTGGAATGGACGAAACGAGAGAGGAAGGTATTTAAGAAACGGTCGGAAACGCGGGCCCGGGCCAAAGGCCAAGGACCCGCTGTTCTACACGGATCGGCCATCAGCGGCGAGCGTGCGCGACGACCACCTGTGTGCGCTCGATTAGACGAGTCCCCTAATCGACCAGCGAGCTTATTGAGCATCGAGGAGGAGAGTAATTGGAAACAGAGACGTGGGCTATCGACTCGTTGCCAGTTGCCACACAACGGTTCCAGCTCCAACGAATCAATTCCCTGCGCTCCGTTTGTCGTATTTTCGCGGAAGTTGCTCGCGTTTCGTTGCAACCTGAATGACTTCTAAGATTTTGGTCGCGAGATAGTATAGTGGTAGGGTAGATGTCCCAATTACTGCCACTTTATTTATTTTATGTAATAAAAACGTAACATATGAAACAAAATGTACAAAAAAATGTTATTATGAAACGGAGATTCTGATTTACATGAAAATAAATTAAATATATGTACTCATATGTACCTAGTGCTTAAAAAATAATATTGAAAAATGAAAGTGCCATTTGAGCGTCAAAAACGCGACGACGTTAGTAGGAAGTGATGGCGAAATCGTACTAAAGAAAGGGTCGCAATTTTACTATTCAACCTCTATCTATTGCATAAAATGAATTATTCCGGTCTAGAAGAATTACTTTAACGATGTAACGAATAAAATACATAATATTTATTGTTAAGTTATAATAATTAACGGCGACATCCTTAAGGACAAAATTTTTGGGCTTGTCCCTATTACTGTTGGCAGTATTCGGGACAAAAAAACGTGAAGTACGCATAACTGTCATCTGTCAAAGTTCAAATTCTTAACCGCAAAATCACGTGTAGCGTATTACAATGTCATGTTGTAAAAGTTTCACATATATTTTATGAACAATTACAGTATATGACAAATTAATTAATAATTCCAAAACTATGCGTTCGATAATTCTGGCTATTAATCAGTAAAAAGGACTGGCAGTACCTAATCGAGTCTTAGTAAAAAGGACCGACTGTAATCGGGTCTCATTGTCAATAATAGGGACCGTCAGTTATGTGGTCACAGTTATTAGGACCGACAGTTATTGGGTGGCAGTCATACGGACAAGACGATTTTTGAGGTGACAGTTATAGGTACACTAGGATCGCTCGCGAATTTTAATTAATTATTAATAAATTCTTCATATTTAATTCATAAAACTATTTTTTTTTAATAAAAGAGATGTTAAATAATATTATGTTTCAAACTGAAACAATTTTTAGGTTACATAACACGCGAAATGATTAAATGAAGTTGGGTTATAATCTTATGGTGGCAGTAATTGGGACATCTACCCTACACATGATCTTTCGAGTTTGGGCTTTTAGAAGTAGTAGAGCGGTACAAAGTTGAGAATTAGAATGGACGGAGGTGCCACGGCGAACGGCAGATGCGAGATTACCGCGGCGAATCGTATTCTCTCGACGGTGTCAATTAACCGAGCCAGGCTTCCATTCGGCACACGGTATCGAAGTGTACACGTTGAATTAATAGGACCGCCACGGAAGGAGCCGCGAGAGAGCAACCGCCTCGCTTCGGTACGCATGTATCGAGGATTATCCAAGGCGATTGCGTGCCCGATAAGGTTTTTTGTCCCGGATCTCTCGGTCGCCAGGTAGAAGTGACGGTCCAGCGTCTTGGTTCTTGTTGGTCCCGAAGGAAGGAAGTCGCGGGGACCGGGCCCCGCGGTCGTATATTTTCGACGCTGGATAAGCGTAGGCCCACTCTGGTCCACTTATCGCGCCGCACCGGCTCGTATTATTTAATTAATGAATACTCAATCGGCACCGATTGACAAGCCGCGATAACTGTTATTACGATTTTTACACGCACGGGTGCCGGGGAATACGTGTCGCGGCGATATCCCGCGATAACTCATCCGCCGTACAAATGGAATCGTGGGGACACCACTTAGCCCGTGGAGTCTCCGGGGGACGTTCCGATCGCTCCAACTAATGATACCCCCTCGGACACAATTTTCCGATGCTTTCCACCGCGAGATTGCGTTCACTCTTGCGTTTTAGAAGGCTACACTAATCGGTGAGAAGTGTCAGTTTGTAAAAGGTGGTCCCAGGGACGAGGCCGCTTAATGGCGCTACTTTTTAAGTGCGGCTTGGCTCGTTATCTTCATGGGAGACGTTTCAATTAGCCCCCTCGCTGCGGAGACATTTCAGTGCAGTTCATTCCTGACATTCTATTAAGCCCCGAAATTCTGACGCTTCGCATCTCGGAATTCCTCGTTAATGAAATCCATTTAATTCGATTAATCCGATGCGCCGAGATATTCATATCCAAGACTCGTCGCCCAGTATTAGAATGCCACTGCGTCGCGATGCAGAGGGAGGCGCGTGGAATATGAATAACAATTTAATGAACACATTACAGCTCGGGAGGGCGACGATAATAAACGACTAAAAATCGCGCGCAGATCAGCCCGACGACTTTTATTAACGATCCCGAGGAACCGGGCGGCGGATTTCGTACCCGCGGAGTGATTCATTACGAATCCATCGACGGTTTCGACGTGCACCTCGTAAAATCGATATTCCCTTCAAGCAGCCTTCAACCCCGTCCGGGACCGGTGAAATAATAATCGACGCAGGGAGGGGGCGGGGCAGAAGGGCCCCGTTCGCGTGTGACTAGCGTTAATTACGCGCTACCATTAGCATATAAATCGTTTTTTAATTGCAAACGGTGGTGGTGCGATCTCGCCGAGCGCTGCGTTCTATACCTGTTCCCTCTGACCACGATCTCGAAGGATTTCGAGTAGCTGACGCCACGCAACCGGCCGTCCATCGATTATTTATCGTTCGCTATGAGATATTAAGTACCGTGAGACTCGGGGACTGGCCCGTAGAAACTAATCCTCCTCCAAATGTCACCTTTTCTCTCGCATCCCATTTCTTTTCCCCCCTCTGTGTCTTTCTATCTTCCCCTTCTCCATCTCACCATCTTTCTCCGTCCTTGTCGCTCTTTTCCCGGCCTCCTCGTCCTCCGGTACCGTGACGGGTCAAGCCCGACGTCGCGAGACCTTGATGACAAACCCAAGCACCTCGGATAAACTCGGCAGGTGCTTCAAACGCGCCTCCGCGAGATTCGACGTTTTTTTTAGGAAACTTTCGAAACCGCGCCGTGACGTAACCGCGCATAATACGCTCGTTTTTATTAATGTATTCGAACGAGCAGGCTGAGGTCGAAAGGTGTCTCCGGTTCGAATCTCCTTTCGCCGGCAACCACCCACCGCCACGTGTGCCCGTCCACCTCGAACAGTCCACCAGGAACCATCCAACGTCTAGCAAACAAAGTAGGGTGAAAGAGGGTGCATGATGGGGAAGCTAAGCAAAATGCAAAGAATTGATAATTATGCCTTTAATGTAAGTTTTTATGTATCAATATATATTTATAAGTTAATACTTTAGCTTTTGGTGTATAGTCTGAGCAATATCTAAATAAAAATTTGAAGCTATTAAACTTTTAAAAAAAGTAGTGAAAATTATCTTGCCCCTACTACGGGGTATGACGCGGTACCGAAAATGGAGCAAAATGGTTCCCCTAAATATTTCCACGATCGACGTAGATATGAAGTTCTTCTAAATTATTTTCTTCAACACCCGCACAGTAGTTGCGGGACCATATCTTTTCAATATCAATTTTTTGACATAACGTTCCAATGTTGTTTGTGGAATAGAAAAGAAGTTATGAAGCTCTCTTCATGGGGAACGATAGGGTACCCCGTATCAAGGACCCCATTTTGCCTCAAACAATCGTCTTCCAGAGACTGATGTTATTTGCACAACAAATAAAAAAATATTGCAATTTTTAATATTGTACATTAAAGTTGTTAAATAGAATGGAGATTATAATGTAACAAAAATAATTGCCTTAGCGCTTTTAAATATATATTTATTATAAGTCTTTTTAGTACAGAAAATAAGATCCACGCAGCACGTGGACGATTTTACAGCGCTAAACTAAAAACGCGTGCTCCCTCACTCATTTCTACCAACGACCTAACTGTTAAAACACAATGGCTTCCTTTGGTACTTTCGACAAATGTCCAGGGTCTTTCGATTATCGTTTTTTTACGATACCCCCCTTACCTCGCTACCCCATCATGCCCCCCTTGCCCTACCTACTTAAATCTTCTGGAACGTTCAGCACGCGAACAGTCCGTCGACTGGTTTCACCCTTTCACGCGGCCGATGAATTGCGAGTCGCCTCAAAGCGCATACGTGCGTAACGATCGACGGATTTCCTCCAGCAGCTAATTAATAGCCAACGAGCAAAGCGTCCGCGCCTATCTTGCCGCCAGCGCCTATTATCTCTGGGCTGGCTTCGACTAACGCGCGCGGACTTTTTGCGTAGCCGCCCCGTACGCACAGCGACCAATCCCTTTCACCGTATCGATTAACCGCACCTGTCAGCCTGCCGCTCTATCCGCATCCCGAAATTCGGGCAACGCTCGGTCGAAACGCCGCCGCGGCACCCTAAACGGGGGAACGTCTTCGGCGCGCGTTTCCAGGGGCGCGACAACCGTAAAATGATTAAATTCGAATTAACCGGACGAGCTTTTAACAGGATAAACGCGAAATTTAATTAAAAAAGGGGGTCTTGCTCGCTCGAGATACCCCGCGATAAACGTAAAACGATTAAACGATCGGGATCTCCGAGCGGCGCGTGACAGAGCGAAGGAGAGGCGAGCATATTCCGTCCCGATCTAATTTCGACGCGTGCGTCGAAATTACGCGGTTCCTCGCGTGCACTCTAATTACCATGCGTAACGCGAGGAACACGACGCCTGCGAGTGGAACGGTGGCCGTTGCGGTAAATCATCAACGCCGGACTCGTCATCGTAACTCCCGATTATTTTACACGATCGTTTTTCCGCCGGCCGGCCTGCCCCGTTCGCCATTTCGCGAGAATTAATTTCGCGTAACGCAGGTAACTTGCCGCGAACGGACGAGTTAACGCTGCGATAATAACTCCGCGGGCCGGTTAACGTTTACACAGGTGCATCGAGCGTGAACGTGACTCGGCCGGCGATGCTTTGCATGCGCATCCACGGTAGCCGCCGGTGCCCGTGGCCCGGTGAAACGCGTACATTTACGACGGACATTAATCCGCGAAGGAGTCTGCCGGGGGATGGTGGGACGGCAACGAGCGCCGCGGATTTTAGCGCAATTTTATAGCGCGAGCAGAAATTCGCAGGGGTAACGAGCATAGTTTTCTTACCGCAACGCAACGGTCGGGGATAAAGTTGCGCAAAGATCCTGCGGCTCCCAGAAACGTTCGATTACCCATCAGATCGTTAATGAGGCCATTAGATTATTGATTTACGGTACGCGTCGCCGGAACGGTAAATTTATCTGTATAATGCGCGCATTTCGTGAGAATGGAGTAATGTTGGGAAATAGGGACGCGCTGAACGCTGACAACAGCGGCAGTGACTCGCGACTGAGTTGAAGGAAATAGAAGAGTATCTGTACAATACCGATGCGAGGAATATATACAGTGTTCTGTGATACAGAAGGCAAAGTAATTCCTCCGGAGCCCGAGGACTTCATCTTCGCGAGGATCTTCGTGATCCGCATTACGCCCCGTTGCGCAAATACCCTCTGGAGCAATAGACAATCCCATCGTGGAACCAAAACGAAGGCATTCGCGGTTGTTCGCCGTAGGAGATGGCGGAAAGAATAGCGACGCGCAGGAATTAGAATCGGCGGAACAACGGCCGTGGAGGAAACCACAGTGTAGGCCAGAAACGCGAGCAAAAAGCACGGGGAGCGCGATTGCCTCGGCGGAATCGAGAGCATCGCGACCGTAAAATGATGAAAAGCTGGGAGTCGAGCAAGGGGCACGCATAACCGGAACGTCCGGTGCGATCGAATCGACTCGTCCGTACCGGGGGAAGAAAAAATTGGATCGCGTCGGGGGCCCGCGCCTGCATAATAAACGTAAAAGAGGGGAACGGAAGGAGAGGACTGGTGGTGCGCGGCCGACAAAGTGATCTTACCGTAAAAAGCCCGGCAAGCACGAAAAAAGGGTAGCAGCGGTTCCTTTTAACGAAGCATCGCGCTGAATAGAACGATCAAATTAGCGTATCGATCGATGCTCGATCTTTCGCCGCGCGTTGCCCGGGACGCGGGGCGAGCGTAATTACGAAATGGAAATTTACGACGACTCATCGCCGCGATATTTACCAGGTTGCACGAAACGGAACAGGCCACGAGCGTGCACACCACCGCGGCGCGGCGCGGCTACACGAATCCTGACATCAGCGCGAAGAGAGCGAGCACCGTGTACCAGGGAGGCTAACAGAGGTTCCTGCTCAGGTTACGCGAGATAATCGGGATATTTGCACGACGCGATTATCAATCAGCCCCGTAGATCCGCCACGGGATCTCCTTTTCCCTATCGGCTCGGTGGCTCGTGTCTAAACGCCTCTTATATACTGGGTGCAGCTGAAATTATTTTAATATAACAGCCTTGCACTGCTCTTGTTATAACCCGTGTAACTCGTGGCACAGCTGCGAATGGATGATTCTCTGGGTAGGTAGGTACAGATAAAACGAAAATTTCTTAACTTATTTGATGACCATGTAATATGTATTCCTCAATGACCACTACCTCTTCTGTTTTCTGATTCGTGTAAATGGGACCTTTTCTCTTTGTATTTTTTCTTAAATATTATTCCAGCGCTGAAACTCAGCGTGATTAAGCAGATATAAGCGATTAACAGGGCTCAGACTGTTTTGTTTGTTTTTGTTTATTTTATTTCACATTTTCTATTCTATTGTTTTATATTTTATTTTATGTTATTGTATGTTTTTTTTTATATTTACTTTATCTTTGTACTAATTTGTTCTATACTTTGTATCTAAAGGGTTCTCCCGTTAATTTAATAATAATAATAATATTAATTTACACTGTTGTAACTCTTATATAGTAAGTGTACAAAGATTCTACACTCTGTTCCCATTAATTACTAATACCAAATAATATGTATAACAACCGCGGGGAAGTTTGCGTCGATCGCAGAGACGCGCATTTTACGAGAGAGCCCAGATATCGTTGGATTGCTGAATGAGTAAGACAAGTTACTGTCGTCGGCGTCCATCAGCCGTAACGGGATAATTACAATCGATAGGACATCGATGATTTCCTCCAGCGGTGGCTGCACGGGTTGCGACTATGGCCGACTACCGGTTGCAAGAGACACATAAAACGGCCGATTATTTCGCGTGTAATCGCGTACGCGGCTCCGGCCGGCCCGGTTCCGTGTCCAGGCTCGCCCCGTTTCTGATTATTATGCCGCGGTTGGCCAGAAGACTGGAAACACTATTAAAACACGCTCGCGCGGCCCGAGTTTCCAATATCGCGTAGCCACCGCGTACACCTGTTCTCTCTCTATCCGGCTTCGTTAAATTCGTTATTTCGCAATCCGCACGCGCCTTTCCCGCGGCGCCGTACCGCGCCGCGCGTGGACGCACGTGCGTCGATGCCGCAACGCGACTGACCAACGAACGCGAGGGCCCGCCTGTCCACGCAACGTCGCGGATAGGTAATCAACCGGCAGGATACGAATACCTTGAAGCGAGGAAAAAACCCCCCCGATAGCTATCTCGCGTCTAAATTGAGGCAATTTTCTATAGCCCCAGCGAACAGACGTTTTATCGGGATTAATATTTCAGGCAACCTTCCTTTTTTCCTCCTGGCTCGCTTACTCCGACGTGCCTTGCCCCGCTGCCACGGCCACTCGAAGATCGAGAATGAAACATCCGATCTGATCCAAGGGTACTTTACCGATTCCTGCTCCGACCTTCCGCGAAGGCGCCACGAGTTTCTATCGGAGGTCGAACTGTGGTGACACTATTACTGACGCTTCGACGGCCCACGTGCCCTTTAGTAAGCTTTTATATACTTCAATTCTATTCCGATATCTCATCTTACAGCTCTTCTCCAATCCTCCAGTTCGCCAAGAAATAAAACACTTTGTTGGCAGGTATTCCTTTGTTCCGCAAACCCCAGACGCTGATTCGCTTCCATCTCGCTTTCTGCCACAGTAGCGATCGCCAGCTCCTGCCGGTATCTATAAATCGACGCCGCGGTCTTCTTACCCCCTTCCGGCCGGTCCTGAGATCGGCCGAGGGAGCCCGTCGTCGAACGAAATCGAAGCACGGGTATAACTCAAGCCGGATGGAGGACGTTAAAGAGGGAACGGCAGCAGTTCGCGAAGGGCCTACCGTTAATAAACAACGGGAATCCATTATAGGAAACACCTTCGAGCACAGTGTACTTAATGGCTGTAAGGATGCAACGATGGCCAGCGCGCGCACGCGTGTCCGTGTGTGTACGCGCGCGTGTCGTAACGCGGGCACCGTGCAAGGGCATGTATGGTAGTTTGTGCACCTTATGCTCACTCTCGCCGCGTATCTACACAGCATCGTTCCGTGCCACATACCGGGTGACTTTTTTTTACCCCCCTCAAGATGCCGGCCCACGATAGCAGCCTCTAATTACTTCTGCTCCGACGCACGCTCCCATCTAGTTTCATTTAGATTAATTGCGGGCCGTTTACCGGGGGATTCTAAGCATTTATTCCATGAAGACAGAAAAATACCGGGCCGAACGTATTCTGACACGGGGGACTAAAATGCCGCGCGAACGGGAATTCTGGAATGCCACGAGTTCTATTCCCGAAGCTGTAATTCGTCGAGCCACGTTTAAAACTGTATTAACGTGAATTTTCACGGTGGTGGAATTCGATTGCCACTTTGTACAGCAAGTGCGAAATGGTGGATGACGTCGAAGGGAATTGCCAAGAGAATCGTGGCGAAATTAAACGCATCGCGACAGGAAAAGAGTATAATGAGGTTTGTACGAGAACACCCGTTAGACGGGGCTCTCAATTCTTACGGTACGTGGGTTAGGTGTATCTACCTGTTCAAGGCCCCTCCCAGCTCACCTGTAGTGAAAAAGGGTCAATAGCACACGGAGAAGGCGCACCGCGAAAGTCTGGACCGGGATGCTGCTCCGAAATCACGGCCTCAAGGACAAACGCCGCTCGACAATACTTTCCCCGGCCCGTCGTTCGTGCTGGTAGAAATAATTAAAAGAGAAAAATACAAAAGGAAGAGCTGAAAAGGGAGAAGGAGACAGGAAGGCAGAAATCCAATTGGGAAATGGGCTGTTCGTTTTTCTCATCGCGTAATGAACCCACGTGTCTGTCGTGCCCGGCTCGGGAGGAAGGGTCGAAAGTTTTTCGAGATGACACGGGCCGATAATCCGACGCGATGGAACTGTGGGAAACGGTGAAATCCGAAAATAATGATATTCATAGATTGCGTACCGGGTCGACATTGTAGAAAATTAAATCCTCTGTTTGTGGTAAGCTTGAATTACCATAAACATCGAATTATCTCCTCTCCGATTTCGGAGCTGCCCTTTGAGAGGCTTGCTCGTGCCGCGTCGTGGGCCGCCTACTACGTTAAGTTCTTTCCAAATACTTGTGGGAACCTTAGAATTCTCCACAACCACCGTGAACGCGTCGCGTATAAATGTATCTCAACAATTACCACGAATTATCAGTTGGGTTTGCAATTTCGAGCTGCGTAGAAAAATAATTAACTTATCGCCCGCCACTCTATTCATTCCTGATTTACCCTCGTTTCGTATGTTAGCCACGGCGCTCACAGCCGGGTCCCTTTTGACAAACGACTTCATCACGGATGATCCTTTTATCTTCGCGGAACAATCCGCCGAAATTGACGTAACGAGAAGTGATTAAAGTTTCGTTTCGCGCGACTCGGCCGCGGTGTACGCCTTGCCTGTTCGCGGGCTAACGGGTTCGCGTATACGCAACGAGCGGCTGTTATGGCCGAAAATATAATGGACCCGGACCATTTATTCAAATTAGGGCCTGAAAGATGTCAGATTCGTCACGCCACGAGGTAGTAGCTGATAATGGGCAATAACGCGGGGCAGTTCGCTCATCGTCGCGCTCATGCCCGATGCACGGGTAACGTTCACGACCTTTAAGCACGAAGACGCGTACGCTGCGATCGGCTCTGATGGAAACTGTAATGACATCGAGCATTCTGGGTCGATATGATTCAGGCCGACTGACGGAGAGGTAGGACAGCGATCGTTCTTCTTACGCAGGCCCCTGCCTGGAATGCTGCTAAGAATGCAAGCTGTCGGTTAATTACAATTGCTAACGCTGATTACGTTCTAATTGTATTTATGCCGGGCACAGTTTTAATCTTGACGCGAATTCAGCATTCTCTTTCGTAGCCAGGGTAGTAGAATTGAAATACTTTTGGTCCCAATTCACTTCGCACGTTCACGCCACCTATCCCAATTTCTCGGGAGGACAGCGGAGCTTCTCCGTCCGCGAGGAATCTCTTCCTCTTCCCTCGCGTCATAAAGATCCGACGATTCTGGACAAGTACACCTACGTACTTTCTCTTAACGACCGTTTCGCATACTCCGCGGCGGAGGCAGCCTAACCGAGCGGGCCCCGCCGCTGCATCGCGGGAGAACCTAATAACAAGCCGAGATGAACGCAAGGAAAGACCAAAGGGGGAACGTTAAACCTCACTCGGGGGATTATAAAGGCCGTCGTTTAGGGTTTATGGAGAGAAACATAACGGAATCGACTGGAACGTGGCCCCGAGTCACCGAAAGTAACGCACCACTGCCATACCGAACGGTGCAGTATTTTCTGGCGGCCGCTCGTTCCGCGACAAGTGTAAGCAGACGCGCGACGGCGAAGGAGCCGGGCGACTCCGCCGCGGGCCCCGAAAACGACGAAGAGGAGCGGGACCGATCGGTTCACCCTCGTCGATACTAATTCGACTCCCCGTTAACAGGCCTGACGTTAACACGGTTCACTTGATCGGGACAACCGGCCTCGTCGTTTTTCACCATCCTCCTCGTCATCCACGACGAGGCGAGAGATGCTATCGACGCCGGTATCGACTGCCACGCTCGCCGCGAGTCCTTGAACCAGTGGAGGAAGAGAAGGTGGAAGGCGGAGGTGCGTGCAGCACGCAGCGAGAAAACCTGCGTTATAACGAACGCACGATCCATCTTGATTTCTTCGGCTCCTTTCACTTTCGACAGTCTCGTCGGCTCTGCCCGCCGCCGAAGATATCGCGAAGAAGAATGGCGGTGGGGGGCAGAGAGGCAGGAACCGAGTAAGATCGACGTGGGCTGGAGATACGAGGGACAAACGGCCGAGATGGATCCACTAAAATTTGTACGAGCATGCTCGCCTCCGTTTCGCAGCGAGGATACCGCAAAAGGGGAATACTTCTGGGGGATCCGTATACACTCCGAAACCTGCCGAACCATGCCGCGTTGCGTGACCACGTGCTCGGTGGTTCGACGTTACGATTCATCTCGTGCAGAAACAGCGAAAGGAAGACGGGATCGACGAAGGTGAAAACGCGAGATAATATTCTGGTGGTTTTACGTGAAACTGATCGATGGATCAGGTAAACGGGAACACGCTCGATTTCGATGCTGGCCAGAACACGTGACGGCTCGCGAATTCGTCTCGGCTTGAATTCAATTTGCCGCTTCCGTTTCGCGCGTGACCGGCGCGCACCAGAGAGCCCCGATTCGTCGTGATCGTTAAATTATTTTATTACAGCTGAAGCGCTTGAATCCCGAAAGGGAATGCTAGGGAATGCACCGGGCCACCGCTGAACCACGTGAAATTTCCATACGTAACAGCCCGACGGAAGTGCACGGCTATCGAGGCTGGTTTTTAAAGCCTCCATTGAAATCCAGGTAACCATCTACACTCGCGATTCAATCAACATTCGTCTCGCCTTCGGATCGCCAAATTGTCACGGTCGGTAAAACGAACGAAGCGGAGCCATCCTCTGATAGCGCGCTGGATAAAGTAGCGAGTTGCTAGCAGCTAAAATAATTCTTTTAACGAATCACAGGTAGCTGAAATTGCAGCCCTGGCAGAGCTGCTTAGGCAACAGCTCTCTCCCGGCCGGTAGGCCTGTTGATCAAGGGTCGAAATACAAATCGGGCAATTTGACAATCGCTACGTCGATATCCAAACAGCACCGCCTCTCGGTCGAAACGGGGGATTTATTGGAATCAGCGTAGCATGAGCTATTATCCAACCACTCCCGCGGCTCGCGGTCAAAAATCATTACTCGGCCCGCACCTCCGCAGACTGGCACGAAGCTCGGGCAGAAAAAAACTCGATTTCCGATAGGAGCCGAGCGCATAGCTGAAGGAGTAACGATCGGTACGATAACAGCGCGCATTACGACAATACCAGTCGTTACGAGCCGAAGCCAGTCCAGGAGAGGTCTTTTGCTTAAGGCGAGCACTCCGCTAGTTTCTTGCTCGACCCCTTCTCGTCCGTTCCTTCGGAATCGATTTACGAGCAAACGCGTGTACAACGCGCGTTGCGTCAGTCCTCCGGTGGAACAGCGACAGCGACAGCGACAGCAACGGCAGCGCACCACCACCAGCAACAACCTCCGCGAAAACCTCTCGGGCGCAGCACCACTTGGGCGGCACGTGTGCGCACGCACGCGCGCGCGCGCACCACGCATCCGCGCTTAGACACGCTCCGTGCACGCTAGCTTGCACGCGTGCGCACCGCTAGACGGGAGGCAAGTGGCCTTACAAGGACGTGCCGCGACACGTACAGTCTGCAGCAGAGTACGAATGCGCTGCCGCTAACGCCACTGCGCATGCAAGATTTATACCAACGGTCACGCGCATGCGCGCTCGCTACCGGCACGCGCGCATGCGCGTTGCCTGGCCGCTAGTACCGGGGATTGTCGGATAGCGCTCTGGCAGAGCGCACGAACCTGCTGACCCGTTAACTGCATCGTTGCCCGAACAGAAATTGCACCGTTTGTTTGGATAAGGTAAATGTACCAATCTCTGGACACGTCCCAATACCTGGACACTAGTGTAAATAATGCTGATTATTACATTTAATATATGCTTTATCCATAAAAGAACTATTTTATTCAATTACACAAATATTTAATTAAATATATTCATATACATATTTTTCTTAGTAAGCTCGTAACACTCGTAATAAAAATAAATTTTCTTGAACTGACCGGTTTACACCATTTTAGTATTGCCGTTAGCTGATTTGCTAAATAGTCTCTACTTTTTCTTAAGCGAATATTATTAATAATGTTTAGTATATTGGTACAACTAATACATTTTTAGGAAAATGTTGCTTTGTAGTATTATTTTCTGATTGAATTATTCAAATTTATGGTCGTATTAGTTTTTTATTCGCGTGTCTATCTATTGGTACAGTGAAATCCCGGAACGGCCCGAAACCTGACCACGGAGACCATCTATGCAAACTGCGACTTATCTTACGCGTTATTGTTGACGGAATAATACAATAGTTATTTAGGACTGTAGTACTTATTACTTTGTATTGTACTTATCCTTCTGTAAGTATACTTCCCCTTTTTTATCTTGTTTTAACGATAATATTTAATTTGAAAGATTTTTTGACATATAACCTTAAAATTAGTCATTCGATAATCTATTCTTTTTACACAATTTCATTTACTGATTTCCATAAATTACTTATATAGAAGAAATATGCCAAAAGAAAAGAGAAAGACTTATAAGGAAAAACAGTATAATCAAGAATCTGTTATTAAAGCATTGAATGGAATAAAAAGTGGAATGACGTTGCGCAGAGCAGCGAGCACTTTTGGTGTGCCTAAGAGCACACCTCCAAATTGCTGATCTTTTATCATGTGTCTATGTAATGGGATAGTTAAATTGGAACACCGGGACATATTAGTTAAGCTGTCCAGGTATTGGGACCGTAAAATCGGGACACGGGGACATACTAGTTAAGCTGTCCAGGTATTGGACCATTGTAAGGACTACGAATTTTCAATATTTTACAAAATTATTCAATCCAATAATGGTTTTTTTTTTAATGATAAAGTACACACGGTGGCCCATGCAATTGTAAAATCGTTTATATATATATATCGACTTGTATAACTGAACAATTCTCAAACGTGTTTCCGCCGTACCTTAAATGTCCAGGTATTGGGACATTTACCTTATGAATAAAGGCTGATTAGCTCTGCGACAGATGATAGACGATCATTTCGGACATCTTGCAGGGGCCAGTTTTCTTATGAATTCAGGTTTACTCAGATTTTCAGAGTTTGCAGAGTGCTGAGATACTCAAACATACGTCGTGTTTCGAAAGCCTTAAAACTGTCATGTTATAAACCTTAAAAGAGCCTTACACCGTTTTCTTGGTTAAACGGAACACATGGTAAACTCTAGGAAGGTGTTTACACCACCAGCGACCACAGTCCAATAGTTCCAGGAATCCGAATAGAACCGCCGCGTAACAGCACGTGCTTCGAAGCCACCGATGACGAAACGCGTATCGCGTCCTCGCCGTTTCACGATGAAAACAAATTATTTCCTTCCAATCCCGCGCTGATTACAGATGCCAGGTGGTGGCGCGCAAATAGAGCATGGTGAATCGTTGGAACAAAATGGAAGCAGCCCGCGCGTGTCGCAATCATTTGAGTCCGTCTGTTCAGCGATGCGGTTGATGGAAGGAACCAGTGTTGGATTACTCTCGTATTTTCGCACGTGAAACGCGCGTAACGCTCGGACAATTGGAGCAGCAAGGCCGCGAGCGATTGATAAATTAACCGATCTCCCGTGAATCAGCGTGTCCGTCACGCGACTCGTCCCAGGGACGCGAGTAATGCAAACTTTTCGCTTTAAGCTACCGTTTAAAACTCCCACGCGATAGCCCACCCCTGTCGAAGTTCTGAAATTCCGTTTTGGGCAACAGAGATCGGCGAATCGGAAGCGTGCCATTGGACTCCGGCGGTCCGAGCGCACGAGAGCAGAAACGATTTATATCTCGAAATTACTACCCCGCGGTGGCACAATACAATGTGATAAATTAAACGTTTCGCGGTATTGGAACTGGCAGCACGTGAAAGGACGAATGGCAATTGGAACGTTCCCCGTTATCGGCTGCGATCGGGACCATACGCTCTCGTCTGATCTCTCTTTCCGTCCCTCAGGCTTTCCTGGTTTTCCAGGGGAAAGTGGCGGGTAATTATTAATGTTCCGCCGTTTCTCCTGGATTGTCCAGCGGCGAGCGCAACGTGCAATTCTGGGCTACCGTTCCTGGTCGAGACGGTGGCTGCGTCCAGATTCTGACACCGGACACCGTAGTACGCGTGAAGGATTCGTGGGCGTGGAGACTTGGGGACAAAAATTTGCAGCGTGCCTAAGTAGTTTGCATGATGATTTGTAGGACTATTTGACATTTGCGTGTAGGGACAGAGTTTCCAAACGATATGGGTAGCAGTTAGAGTAATTGAAGGGTAAGGGAAAAAACCGGGAATGTCCATTTATCGTGATTTTGCGATTTATAGCATATTTTGTTGGTGGCAATTGGGACTACAGAACTGTCGAATCACAAAGGGTTATAAAGTTAAAGATTTGGTACACTAAGTAGTTAAAAACAGGAAATGTCCACTCGGCACTGGAACAAAATACGGAATGTCCCCACTCTTTGCCTAAGCACAAGGTAAAACAAGAAATTATTTAAGCCGAAAATTAAATAAGAAAATTAAATTCATTGAACCTTGTTTCTTTACTGATGGACTGAAGTATTAAAACTTAATTTTCTCGATAACGCTGTTTCGTGACATTCCCTGTTTTTTCCCTTACCCTTCAATTGGGAACAAGTCCACGTAGTTCCAAGAAACGTAACTTTGGAATTTTATACAAATTCGATGGAGCATTTCCTTTTCTTGAATCGAAATCAATCCAACTAAACCCTAGTTGAAGGGGAATTTTATTTCCACGCCGCTTACGATTCTTTCTTCAAAACTCATTTCCCTCGAGAGCACGTTCGCTCGTTATGTCATTGTTACGCAAACACGAAAATGAGCCTGGAAACCATTCATTTATTTTATTCCCCGTATCGTACGTTCACCTGCAGCGTTCGAACAAAGTCGGGCATTCCTGCGCCGAGTTTCCTAAAGGCGCAGGCGTGCTTACATGCACACAAAGGAATTCTATGCATGTCAATACTCTTCTCGGCCGAACGGTGAAAGTATCAAAAGTTTCGCGAACCTTTCATCATTGATGACGTTCACCGAGCGCACGCAAATGAGCGGCGGCGTGTCTTGCGCGACTATGCTCCGCGATTACTTCCATTTCGAAACCGTTTCGTGTTCAACGAGACGCGAATTCAGGTAAAGGCTCCCGACTACAAGAAGGCTCGTGGACGCAACGTATCCAAAAGCCATCGAAGCCGATCAATCTCTGGCGAGTGATCAGCCGAGTCCCTTCCCGTTGTTTATCCCCGAAGCAAGCTAAACGGCTGTGCTCGCGCACAAGATTACACGAACGCAATTATCTTATACGAGGCAAACGGTACCCCCGTGATCAGGGGCACAGAGCTCGCGGTGCAGAGTATGAGGTTTGCCGAAGCAGTTATAGAAGCGCAGCAATCGCCACGAAGGAGGCGAAAGAGAACGAGGCGGTGGCCGGTGCATCTGCTCCGGGTTGATTGAGGTTCGTGGGTGGCCGTGGCGTCGACGCTACCCGGTAATGCCCCCCTAATCACGGCCAGCCATTCACCATTACGGTTAAATGCGATTTTCAGCGATACCAGCAGCACCGAGATCGGCGCAATTGCGTGCAGAAGTCGTGTCACCTTCTGCACTCTGCCATGCTGCGTTTAGCGGGCGCAAGAGATTTGCGCTTCTCAGAATTAATGTAAAATTAAAATTAAGATTAAAATTATAATTAAAGGCCGAGCATTATAACACGGTCGAGCACTGAGAGTCGAGATCTCAGCGAAGTTTTCTGCGGAGTTCTCGAATACTCGGGTATTAAATGACTGCAATAACTGGTGAATGACACGCTCCGCAACTTGTCCGCATTTTCAGGCAGACCTGAAAGCCACGATACATTAAAAAGGCAGCTCGAGACTCGGTATATAAAGTGGCGACAGGGTGGCCCACCACGGCGACACGCTTCCGCTGTAATGGATCGAGTCAGGATCCGGACGTGCTGTTTTTAATCGCGAACATCGATATCGGAGTAATGACGATAATGATAATGATGCTCCAGATTACCATCGATGAAAACAGAAATAAAACTGTACATCGCCGTGCATATAATAAGGGAAGCGTATTTGCTCGTTTTTCGGTGCGGGTCGAGGTATTTATAGCGGCTGCTATCTTCATACTACCTCTGTGCGAAATGAGCTCAGCTGGAAAAAGTGTTATTTCAAACATTAATGTCTCGAAGACGTGTAGTGGTATTAACGAGACCATGTGAGCACGTTTTGGATCGTGTAAACGGGTACTTCTACTTTCTGCGGTCTTCCTACACGCATCAAGGATCAACCTACCGTGCCCTCTTCGAAGAAACAGCAATAACTAAGCACTCCTAACGATCCATAAACATCAAGCCACAATCTACTGATATTTAACGCGAATCATTTCCGGTAACACCAATTTTTCCACATAAAACCACAATGATCACCTACTGCAGTATTGTCTCGAACTATAGACGTGGTTTCTATCTACGAACTAAAATAAGCTTCATCCACCTACCTCTTCTATTCTTGCCAGTCTCTCTCATTCGCTGACAATTCTACATCATTTTCATCCCCTAATCGATTTTACACCTCCCCTAAGCAGTTTAATACAAATTCACGCGACAGTGAGCACTTCATAGCCCACAGCCTAAATTCCAGGGTTGCGAGTCTCGCGGGCCCGTCTTTGGAGTTTGAACCCTAAATACTGTTTTCCGATAGCACACGGGTTAATGCACTTGTAGCGCAGCCAGACAGATGCACGCACGCAAGCCAGTTGCCGGGTAATCTCGAGGGCGAGACGGTGCCTGGGCCCGCGAACGGCATCGCAGGTGGTGAAGCTGCGCGAAATTGAAATTGATTCCGCATCGGTAATAAGCGGCTCCCTGCAGCACGGGGCACCGTGCGTTACACGTACGCGCCCCGAGGTCGTACTGGCAGTTCACGCCGCGCTGCTCCACACATAAGGCCACGCGTGTGCGGACACGTGTGCCCAGGTTATACGTCTAACGAGCCAATCGATGCTGCTCCCCGTGCTCGTTTCCCGACTCCAATCCACCGTGTGCCCATTCATAACCATCGAACCCGCGTCGACGGGTTCGCGGCTCAGATTGAACTTGCTCCTTGTGCTGCTCCAGCCCCGGAGAGGCGTCGCGTTGAAAGATGAGGCTGAGCCTCGCGATCTTCAATGATTTTGTATCCTGTTCGTCGACGAGATAGATACTTTGGAGATGGTCTCTCGTATAGGTTGAATTTGTGAGGAGACAGTGATGATTGGAGCCGTGGAGTTGATCAGAGACACAATATCTTTAGGATCGGGATAAAGGGTAGAACATCATTTCAGCGAGGGAGGACTCTGAATGGGGTATTATTGTTATTAATCACAAGATGGAGGCACGATAGAACATTTAAATACAATACTTTAATTATTATTATTATTATTCGTCTTTATTACTTGGTAAATATATAAAGAACAGTAGTATATAGAGCATAGCGAAGTAAAAGGCGAGGCTGCAGTACAAGACTGTTAGAAGCCTAACCGTAGCTAAATAATTAAAACTACAACTAAAACTAGGACAGAAAAGGGGGAAAAAAGAGAAACAATTTATGGCGCATAAGCAAAATAAAAAGCATAGACGTAAATGAATAGACATGGACGAGACAAGGAAAAGAAAGAATATAGAGGTGGGTTAGGAATAATGTAGAGATATACATATATCGTCGAGCTTTACATTTAAAATCAGAAAAGTAATTTAGCCCTCGAATATCAGGAGGAATAGTCCAGTGAAATTAGACGGAAATCTGCCCAATCTTCGGAATAAATCCCAGCAAGCTAAATTTTGGTATGGGCCTTTATTTGGTCGTTTTAAACAATATGTCAAAAGTCCCCATCGATCCGAGTGCCGCTAAAAATTTTACAGAGGGTTGAAAAAAAAAATAACAGCTTTTCGCGAATATCTCGTTATCTAGCAGTTTTGCGACAAAAATAGGTCTTACACCATTTATAACCTAGGAAATTCTCTACAAAAAAGGTTGTATGAGTTTTTTTCGTAGGAGTAACCATTTTCATGTGTGCCGGGTTACCAAGTTTCAACCCCCATACTTTTGACAAGGGAAGATCCCGAACCCGGAAATTCAGAAAATTATGCAACTCTGTAAATATGTAGCGGAAGTCCTGCTGAGTACAACGCAATTTCGTTTGCTGCCCAAATTCACTCCAAGAGGGTGCAATTGACCCCTGAAAATTTTTTTATTTTGTATTATTACTCGCGAACTGTAGGAGATAGAAAAAAAGTGTTCAGGAAAAAGTTACTTCTCTTAATTAGGACTAACATTTGGTAAATTATAGTTCTTACAGTTCTTACGGTTCGTGAGTTATAACACAAAATCGGAAAATAGTCGGATTTTCAGGGGTCAATTTCACCCCCTTCGAGTGAACAAATTTAAACTTTAATCTTTGGGGATAAGTAGAGGATATATAGGTATGTATTACTCAATTTTTGTTGCTGCCCAAATTCACTCTAAGAGAGTGAAATTGACCCCTGAAAATCCGTTTTTTTTTAGATTTTGTGTTATAACTCACGCACCGTAAGAACTGTAAGAACTATAATTTACCAAATGTTAGTCCTAATTAAGAGAAGTAACTTTTTCCTGAACACTTTTTTTCTATCTCCTACAGTTCGCGAGTAATAATACAAAATAAAAAAATTTTCAGGGGTCAATTGCACCCTCTTGAAGTGAATTTGGGCAGCAAACGAAATTGCGTTGTACTCAGCAGGACTTCCGCTACATATTTACAGAGTTGCATAATTTTCTGAATTTCCGGGTTCGGGATCTTCCCTTGTCAAAAGTATGGGGGTTGAAACTTGGTAACCCGGCACACATGAAAATGGTTACTCCTACGAAAAAAACTCATACAACCTTTTTTGTAGAGAATTTCCTAGGTTATAAATTGTGTAAGACCTATTTTTGTCGCAAAACTGCTAGATAACGAGATATTCGCGAAAAACTGTTATTTTTTTTTCCAACCCTCTGTAAAATTTTTAGCGGCACTCGGATCGATGGGGACTTTTGACATATTGTTTAAAACGACCAAATAAAGGCCCATACCAAAATTTAGCTTGCTGGGATTTATTCCGAAGGCAAATCCTAATTTCACTGGACTAGAAGGGAGTTATAATAGTGCGCAGAAATATAGGCGAAGGAGGATTCGATTTTAGATGTCGAGTGTGCAGGTATGGAAAGAAGATTTTGATGCCGAGTAGAAAGAGAATTAGACCCATGATAAGAGAGATTGTTGCGAAGAATATTGTAGAGATGAGGCGGGTTAATAAGATACAAGTGTACATAAGTGACGTTTCATACCCTGGTGAGAGGGCGCTTAGCTTTTAGGGACAGGTCCATATTTAAAGAAGTTTGAAGCTGGGATTCCACTGAGGCAACTTTTTGGCAACCAGCAACCGACAATATCGTCGCATCTTTTTTTCGCATGCAACACATGCAATCACTATCGCAATCATCGCACGCGACACGTTGCCTTGCGTTGCCTCAGTGGAATTCCAGTTTTGAAAAAAAAGCGACGTCTCAGGGAAGCTGTAGTTCCTGAAAAGAGATCAATCTTTCCGTGTACAAATTAGCGGATTCACATATGCGATTCACTTAATCACGAATTCCATAATTGGATTTATAGAATCAGAGATTAAAATCTTTTTCTACTACGTCTTGTTCGTGCATTGCAACTGGAAGAAGTTAAAGCAGTCTCCATTTCCTGCGACTGCACATGCGTGTAAGGTAAGTGTCGGCACTCCTGCTTCTACCGGCAAGATCGTTTCTGCGAAACATTGACGTTCAGAGAACCCTTTGCAATTTACATTGAAACGCGCCCTCGAAGTGTCGTTCAGAAATTCTGGCCTTCGCCTGGGCGGCGAGAAAAAGTCGTGCAAGAGGAAGGAGATCTTCCCACGGGGCAGAGGAGGCATCCCTCGGTAAACCATTAACTTCGAAATCTTCGATTTACGGTCGGTTTCTCTCGCGTTTCAACTTTACGCGTGCGAACAATGGCCGCCCACGCCAGGCATTATATTTACTCGCCGACCCGCTCGGACGTGCAGCGTAGAGAAGTACCACCGCCGCGTTGCACGCGTCTGCATACACACCGCGCGGCGCATCCCCGTGTACGGCCTGGCGTGCATACATATATCTCCTTCACTTCCTCTCCGCGGCCATAAACTTTCGGAGCACCTTTCTTGCCAAGACGCGCCAGAAACGAAGCAGAATGGACGTGCGCGCCAAAGCACTCTCGAACCGTCACCGACCCTCGATGTCGAGCGAGCAAACGAAACCGCATTTGCCCGCGCCCGAGCAAATTGCGTCGGCGAACTTTACTGGCTCGAATCCAGCGAAAAATTAACAAAAATGACGGCAGTCGCTAATAAAATTGGCAGAATAGAACAGTAGACAGGAAACAGGGGAGGTTTATTTTTTCAGAATAGGTACGAATCAAGGAATATGAATAATAAAAGTAGGTACTGCCAAGCAGTGGGATTTAATCTTGAGGGAGTCGAGTTGAAGGGGTAAAAATATTTTAATGCAAATTCAATGAAATTCATTAGGTGATTATAAAAATTTATTTAAAGAATAAACTCCAGTTTTCTTTTCTTTTCTTTTTATGAAGATACACTAAAAGTTAAATAAATTATTCGTCTTTAGTTCGTTAACCCGAGTTAACTGAATATTATCACTATACAGTTGATCCCTTAATTAAATCGTGCTATGGATGAGATGAACCAGTGCCCTGCTGACATTGATGTGTTCGCAGACTCCTTCGCTTCGTTCAGGAACCGATTGCTCAGTAGACTGTTACCTCAGTAATACAATTTAAGTTAATTTAATTTAAGCACCTTTGGTGTTGTGATTAGGTCTTAGGGCTCAGACTGTTTTGTTTGTTTTTGTTTATTTTATTTCACAATATTCTATTTTATTGTTTTATATTTTATTTTATGTTATTGTATGTTTTTGTTATATTTACTTTATCTTTGTACTAATTTTGCTCTAAACTTTGTATCTAAAGGGTTCTCCCGTTAATAAAATAATAATAATAATAATAATAATAATAATAATAACTTTATTCGACACAAGACGAATAATTTTTTTAATTTTTACTCGGTATTCGAAATTTTATTTAAATAAAATTTTGTCCATCTCTGCCTTGCCCACCACCTTCCCCACTGGGTGCTCCACAGCTGTAAAGTGTCTCTTACATTTAGCTATGGTTTAATATCTTAAATCTCAACGCGTTGCTGCGAAGAAATGGTCGAGCAACGAATTCCAAGCAATGCAAAATTGAGATACTTCGATTTTCAGCCGCATCAAAAGGAATAGTGGAAATTTGTTTCCCCTCGTACTCCTAGAGTTAACAAAGGCGCCCAGAAATGATTAAGTGCAATTGTAAAGGACGAGGGGGGGGGGGGGGGGCAGCGAGCTCTCGATACTGGACTCTCTCCTCTCTTTTGTTCGCCTCGACGAAACTCGTCCTCCACCTGTGGCCCCGCGTTTCCTCGAACGAGCCGGACGAAGAAGACCACGGAATCCGACCAACGGGCTCGTTCCGATTTTTTGCCCGGGCGCAGCGGGTATGCGGGCACACCTACGTCAAATCGTAAATACATTTATTCATGTTAGGCAGCCGCGAGTATTGTATTCCGTTCGCCGCTTAGACAATGAAACGGGGGCGTTTTGGTCGTTCTCGCGCCGCCGCATCGGGACGCGCCGCGAGCGGCACCGACACGCTCGTGATCCAACTACTCGAAAATTTATCCCGCCGTCGAAGCTTCGACATAAAATAGAAACGAACGCCAGCGCCGCGGGTGCTTGCCTCTTCCCCTGTCAATTTCGAATTTAATTTTACGAGGTGAAACGACCGCTCCTTCCTCCCGAACAGTGAACCGGTACGGCGGCGTACAATCGTGGAGTCACGGTAGATACCCAATAGAACATCGAAATGGGTGATTGGAGATAGCCTGGAATGATAGCGCCTCCCTGACAATCCCCGTGAATGTTGCCGCCGCATAAACGGTGTTCGTCGGTGGCGGTGGAAACTGTGCTAATGGCGAATACGACCCACGCGAAATTACGAATCGACGGGAGGGAAGACGAGGAAGAAGGAGGCCACGAGGAGATCCCTCGGTAGGAAGGATATCCGTGGTCTCGCAAGGGGCAGCCGGGAGGATCGATGCGCGGGACGTTTAATTGGCAATTATTTGTTGAAGCAGCGAGACCGACACCATAAAGCATTGTAAATCGACGAAGAATAAATCCTCCCTTCAGCGGGACGAACGCCGACGATCCACGAGAAATACGTCCGTGGTACGCGAACGCGACCGCGAGTCCTTTCCTCCCTGCTCCTCCTTCTTCCCGCCGCTCGCCGCGCGTATTTACGGTCGCGGCATTGTGCGTTCGTTTGCGCGTATTCCAGACCACGGAGCGAGAGGAACGTCCAAGGATCGCGGAGTCAGCGCCGGCGGAGAGGTTGGACATTCGATCCTCGTCCTGGGATCCTGCGTTCCCGGGAAAAAGGTTTCGCGGTGTGATGAATAAAACAGGGACTATCGTCAGTCGAGGAGGCGGTGAACGGGCGGGAGGAGTGACCCACGAACACGGTCGTACGTTCTTAGAATGTGTCCAGGACTTTCGAGGTGTCCTAAACGTCTCTGGGAAATCAGTGAATCTTCCGCGGAACCGCGAATTAAACGGGCGTTCAGGTGTTTCATGGTTTCGGTAGAGGGGCTAAGGAGAGAGGGAAGGTTGTTGGCTACGAATTCGAAAGGCAACACGAGTATCTACTTAAATGCGCTTCGGATAGCCAGGAATTAGAAAATCATTGAATACCTGAGCCCCATTACGCACCAGTCTGCAAAGTAACTGCACTCGCTCCGTGTCCGCTCGAAGAAGGCACGGCTTGCGGCTTCCCGCTTCCGGGGACTCGCAGAAACGCGACAGGACGCGAAGCACGCGTTGCGGAGCGGCGACAAAACCGCGTAACAGGCCTCCGTCTTTATTTGTAAATAAGAGGCCCATTCGCGACGGTAATTATCGTGATCAATCGGGAACAACGAGCTAGGCCTCGGACGTATCGTCCCCGTTCGGAGCGGCGGGGGAAAAAAGGAGGCAGTCCAGGAGCGTGTAACAGGTCGATCGGAGCGGACGAACGAGGGGAGCGTTATTAGTTTTGCACGATTTAGCAATAAATCCCAGCGATCCGCCGTCCCGTTCGCTCGGCCGTGCTTTTTGCGCGACCCGGCTTGTGTACGCTCCTCTCAGTCTGCTTCTCACCAGCGCGGACAGTAATTAATGGGAAAATCCCAGGCGATAGAGCCGAGAGGCCTTCCCTTCTGTCCCGTGGTTGGAGTTACGAGCGCAGAAATAGCGCTTTTTCTCGCGGCTGCAAGCTCGCCAGCTCGAATTGCCCGTTTCGCGGAACTGCTTGGTTGGACACTCGCGAACAGCGACGCTCAGACGTAAGAATCTCGTGGGACGCGTCCTACTATTTCGTTGCTCCCTCGAAAGACGACCGTACAGCCTAGAATCGGAAGGGCCAAGGAAACGTGGCAGGTACTTCGCAAGGTTTGTCGCTCCGACTTTGGCCGAGGTGAAACAATGCTCCCGGTTGGATGCGAGGAACTTCCTTGAGGAAAGGATACGGTTTACTGGACCGAGACCCCAGTGCCTTTCTTTTACCATTCCACTGCTCGAAACAATTGAGCCACCAAAGCCGTTCGCGGACTATCGATCCCCTTTCCCCAGTCCTCATACGAAAGTGACTACACCCTCCGCTCGCCGGCAAGTCCAACGCTTTCTGCGCGCCGTGCGACCGTTCTTGGTCCACCGTGAAAAGGAGCAAACAGACTGTCCGAATGACCATAAAGAAAGCGAAAGAAAACACGGTAAAAATCCAGTTTATAGGTGCGTATGTACATCTAGGATGAGACTCCCTGCTCATCGCAGCACGATTCCCTCGAATTTATCGCCTGGTCGGAGCTGCAGGCTCCCGGAAACGACGGCGACCGATAACGAGATTCACGTAGCACGATCCGGGACCAGTGGTACAGATCGATCGGTCGTACTTACGCTCGGCCACCGTAAACGTCCGCCAACCGCCTCCTCGAAACGCGGGCGCGTAAAAACGCGGCGACTTCTTTGCCGCGGTGGCCGTTTCTTGCCCGATGCCCGCGGTTGTAAAGTCGAGCTAAACCGCCGCGACGCCCCTGTCGTCGACTCGCATCCCTGCCAGCGGCAATACGGTTTCCCTAAAGGGTTATTACGAATATTGCAGCAGGTATTCCCGGTAGACACCGGGCCTTTCTTCCTCGGTTTTCTTGCGTGGCCGGTGTCATCGGTGGCGGCGGTTTACGGGCAGGCCGGGCAAGAAGCGGCCGCCGTACGAACGCAAAAGCGTTTAGGGCCGTTTGATAGAGCGAGCGATGTTTTATAGATTGGCCAAGGCCTGGCCATTTTAGGCGACCGCGAGCGTTCAGTTCCACATCTGGAGAAAATCAGCGGGGCGACCGCGGCGAGGACGGGAGCCCGAGTGGCTGCGGGACATTCCGACGGTGCTCAATAAATGTCGCGGGGTTTGACACACACCTAATGGGATAGCCGACCAGCCGGGCAATAGCGTCTGCAGGCGAGCCCGCTGCGTGTGCGTGCACCGCACGTAGTCCGCGCAATGATCGCGGCTGGCAGGAGCGTAGCTAGCCGACCGTTCCAAAGGGATGGTTCCAGTTCCAGGGGCTTGGCAGGTGGAGAAGAGCAATCGCGCTGGGACATATCCGTGCCTCGATCGATCTTCTGATTCCGGGGTCTCGCTGCTCGGTATAAAAGCTATAAGACACGGGACGTCGTGGAAACTTCCCTGTCGACGAATAAAATGAGATACTAATTCGTCACTCATATTTCAAAGCATAATGAATTCTCCTGTTTTTACTCAGCCGAGTTCTATCAACAATGTGCAACAAACCGTCGAGCATCGAGTGTATCTCAGGGTGCAAAGGGCGAAACGAGTAGCATGAAACGACATTGACGAACGGAAGTGTTCTTATTCCACTTCGTGCCACGTCAGCCACACGTGGCTGGCAGTATTAGATTCTCGCATGGTCAATAGGGTTGAATTGCGTATGAACTATAGCCGCGATGAGAAGTACACACTGTACCGAACGAACTTTCACCACGATACTCTTCGATGTCGGCGCGAAAACCACCCCCTCGCGACGCCACTGAAGCCAGGAGCCCGCGACGGTGAAACGGACCGAGGAAAGCGCTGCAGCGTCTATCGATGTCCCCACGGGGCGAGCTAAAGAGCGGTCGTATCGAACGGAAGCGCTGACAGGTACCCCGCGGACGTGGAACCTGGCGTGCCCTTAGCAGATCGGTCGTAAGTAAACCTAATCGAAGTGTACAGCCGCGCACGAGGGAGGGAGCACAGGCAGCTTGCCAAATAGAGAATCCGGTCTCGACGTAGGCGGTCTCCCTGGGCACCGCCGTCGACGGTCTGCGCGGGAGGAATTATCCTCGATGTACCTTGCGTCATCCCCCTTGTCCCGCCCGCTCCAGCACCGATCACGAACGATCGATTTACATGCGAGCCGCGGATGATCGATCGTCTCCTCGCGCCGGTTCGTGCGACGGATCTGTCGAGAGCCGCCGATGAAACATCGAAACGCTCGAGCGCGGAGGATTCGTTCTTCGTTCTCTCCTCGTCGAAGCCAGCAAGCCCTGGATAACTTGTTACGCCCGCTCGCCGCGTAAAAAATCACGGAATCCGTCGATTAATACCGGCGAGCAGCGGATAGCTAAACCCGACGACCGCTGGATCGTGTTCCGCGTCAGCGAGGCTGTCGGGGTGATAAGACGTCGCGACGGTCGACGCCTGCTTGAATTATCTCCCTGATCGATGGTGTCGTTTGCAGATCGCAGCGGTCTTTCTATGACTGTTCGCGTTTGATTTACATGCAGCGACGACTCGCCTCCGGTGACTGGTTTCTCACGAACCGATCTTGTCGAATTTGCTAGGGAACCATAAAAGACACTCCAAAAGGAACGTGCCACGCTCGCGTTTAGGAGGGTATCCGATTCCACCTGGAAGACGTGGACACAACAAATCTATCCAGGGACCACTCCATCCACTTGGTTAATCGTAATCGACGTTCCTTCAGCGACAAGCGGTCCTAGACCACCGTCACTGGTTCGTTGACTGACGTCGTCGTCGTCGCGGCCCTCGGCAATCTGTCCCGGAATGAAAAGCATCCAGGATCTGAAGAAACGCGGGCGACCAGCCAGCTCTTTTAGAACTAACGACCGATGCCTCTACATTATTTATACGGGGCTCGTCGATCGGATCCAGCCGTTGCTACCAATCGGGGGAAACGAAGGGAGGAAACGATCCTGCTTTATTAGCCAATGTACGTCGTCCGCGGAGTCGAGGGTGGTTGGTGGAACACTGAATAGTGACCGTTTAGCCGATCGCTTCATATCGAACGTCGACGATAACTCGATTCTTATCACCGAGACATTCGGCGCGAGCGCGAGAGGAGCGCTGGATAAAAATATCGCCTGCGGTGGCAAACGTCGGAAGACAGCGGGGATGGGAAAGAATAAACGTTTTCTACGGGTTTCCATTCTGGGAGGTCGAACCGCGACCCGACATATCAAACGTGTCAAAGTTATTTGCGCCCATCCGACACGCTGTCGGGATATAGCCGTGTTCTCGATAACTGACACTCGCGCGTTCATCGAATTAAGCGCGCTGATTTATTATTGAGCCCGATCAGCTGAGCGGGATCCGAATAGTCGAATCGGGAACAGGATATATCCGGGATCGCCGAAATCGTATTACATCCAGAGCGAGGATCTGATTCCCGAATTCCGTTCACTCACGCGGCATTGACGATTGGATCGGGGAATTGCTGTGGATACAAAGACGGATGACGTAAGAGGCCGAATTCCATTTTGGTAGGCATCCTGGGAATCAGGTATCAGACGAGGGAATCTGATTACAGCAGCTCGCAGCGGCAGTCGAGCTCGAACCAACGTCGGATCCTAATTGAAATTGCACGTGAATTCAATTTCCTGGGGGAAGTGGCGTTGTTAATGCAACACTTTCGTGACTGCTTCATACTTCTGAATTTGCTGTTCGATCCGTGCGAGTTGTACTACACAATTTCTTTCTAAAATAAACGATCAAATTTTAAGGTAGTACTACCGGTATTGAAATACTGTTCAGAAAATTCTGAAACTTTGTACAGTAGTTTGTTTTGACCTTACACTGACTCATGTAAATTTTTGGAAATCTGCACCAACCCAGAAAAAAGTTATTAACAATTTTACGTTTCCACTATTAACACGTAGTCTTATGGAAAATGACGTTTTCAACAAAAATTCACATTAATAGCCAGTTCAGTTTTTGATGAAACTTAGAGAAATATAGATTTAATATTCCATAAACATAATGCATGTATCCAAATGTTGATTCACCAATTTTTATAGCTAATATAAGCAAATGAATAAAATTATCTGTGCTCACTCGGCCATGATTCGCACGATTTGGAAACGTCGCAAAGAGGTTGGTAAGACCGCGCAGTTTGAAATGCGCGTAGTATGTACAAGCGATACTCGACGCTCTTTCTATCAGAATTTTAAAAGAATTAGATGAATTAATACATAAATAATAAAATAGTATTATACAAAATAATAAAAATAACAATTATTCAAAAATATTAACTTTTATTGCAAGTAACATATATTTATAACATTTGTTTATTATATATCTCTATGCAATGCTAACTTCAAGCTTCAAGCGAGCAGAAGAAAACTACACAATCAATCGTGCTACGTTGCCAAATCAAATCACCACGGAAGTCAAAGGACGATCTAACACGCACTTGACTCAAGGCGTATCAGTAGTACTACCTTAAACCAGACAGAGTGTTTAATTATTAGAGAGCATGAATGTTAAATTCCACTGCAGAGCTGTCTGACAAGGGAACACCGCGAACCCGGACTCACCGATTCGAACGCACCTTTGTGGGTTTTTAGAGTCACTCAAAACAAGAACAACGGTGTGTTTCATTTGGGCCCTATCGCCCTTTAAGGGGGTAAAAACTAACCTCAAAGTCAAATTGGCACTTCCACTTTTTCGCGTATAACTCTCAAAGTACAACAGACAGAAAAAAATGTTTCAAACAAAAGTTTAATGCTGCAATAAGCGCTACAAACTTCCGTTAACAAAATATTTGAAAAAGTTTTTTTTCATCAGACATTTTTCTTTTTACACTCTTTTCAAAATTCTGTTAACGCAAGTTTTCAGCGCTTATTGTACCATTAAACTTTTGTTTGAAACATTTTTTTCTGTCTGTTGTACTTTGAGAGTTATACGCGAAAAAGTGGAAATGTCAATTTGACTTTGAGGTTAGTTTTCACCCCCTTAAACGGCGATAGGGGCCAAATGAAACACACCGTTGTTCTTGTTCTGTGTCACTCTAAAAACCCACAAAGGTGCGTTCCAATCGGTGAATCCGGGTTCGCGGTGTTCCCTTGTGAGTGGTGTGATTTTATTTCCAATGAATCTTTTTCTACACACAACCCCAGTTTCGTGTATCACATTGCTGATACTCGCTAAGTTCCCTCAACGTCTTCCCACATCTTCCCACCTTCTCGGTCTACAGGAACCCTTAGAGACCTCGACAGGTACAGCTTCCAAAATCGATGGACCAGTGACGAGCCCTACGACGGACATGACACCGTGGCCAAATTACTCCCCCCGGTGGAAAGATTCCAGCGGCCGGTGCCAGCAACGAAAGGGGCACACGGCGGAAAAAGAGGAATGGGTGGAGTAAGGGCATTAAGCCGTATTTACGCCTGACGCGATTTCGCGTGGGCGAGCGGCAGCAGCAATTACGGGGCCCGGCGACGAGCCGATGAGCGTGGCCGACTTAACGAGCGGTTCCCCTTGCCCCCTCTTTCCCCCTTCGTCGCCATTACCGATCGAGGTGTTCCACGAATTTTAAGGAACACCTTTGAGGCGGACGACAGCCGCCACTCCACGCGCACAGTTTTCCCGGTGATTCCCTCGCCCGATCGAGGGCTGCGAGGTAGGAATGAGAGGAAAAAAAAAGAAGGAAAGGGCAGGAAGAATCATTCTCGGGAGCAGCAACCTGTGGACTGGCCTTTTTATCGCGCCGGCACGGAGCCGGCTTTACGAGGAGTCCCATAACGGAAATTTACGGTCCTCCCTTGCACCCTCTTCCTTCCCTTCCCGCCCTCGTCCCACCTCTGTCGCCCCCGGTCGCCTCACGAGCTTCGAGTGTCCCCAGTCCCCGATGCGTTCCCCAGCCGTCCCGATCCGCCTTCGATTCCGACGATCGCACGGGATCCTCTCGCCACAGAGCCGGAAAGAATTAACGCCGATTAATTAAGCCGGCCAGATTCGGACAGTCTGTGTGGTCTCGCCCGTGGAACCGATTCAAACGGCCCCAGAGCGCAGTCTTTAAAGTACCGGTTATATGCGCGACAGTAACGAGCCGGCCGCCTACGCTCTCTCCCCGCTTTCGATGATTCCTTATTGATTCGGGGACCACGGCTCCGTTAAAGGGACGTCGATACTAATTAGAGTGGAAAGGTAGCCACAGGAACGGTGGACTTTTTCGTACACTGTTGCAACGATTCGGGGCGCCTCGTATCGTGCAATGTATATTAGCTGGATCGCATGTTGCTTATTGCGAGGTCTGCCCAGGGCCGACCTAGGGGGCGCAAGCAGGGCCACTGCCCAGAGGCCCGAAATTGGTAGAAGAAGAAAATTAAAATCAATACAAATCCATGAAAACCACTTTCTCTTAAAACAAAAGGCTTTCGTTATTCAACAAGTTCCTACCTACCAAAAATGTCACTCACTGTCAAAAATGATATTTTAAGATAATTTTTTATAATTAAATATAAAGGGCGGCTAAAATCATCTTTGCCCGGAGCGGCGGAAGAGCTACAGCGGGTCCTGGGTCTCCTCGCTGTTACTAAAGCGTCTCCTTTTCAGTCGAACCACCCTTCTAATGCCAAGTATCCACTTACCTATACCTGCTTGTAAAACACAAATCTGCTGGCCGAAGCCTCCCCGCGAGTGTACCCTCGGACCAACACTTACCTATCCCTCCCGTGTATCCCACTTCCCTCGTCCCTGTCCCGCTCGCAGTCTCGCCGTTCCGCCGCCAAAGTCTCTTCCTCCATTCCAGTGGAAGCCGACTGCAAAGAGACTCGCGGCCGATAAATAAGTATCACCGCGTTGAAAAGCGCCGATTGGCCGAGCCGCGAAGGAACGCGTACACTCACCTGCGGCTCCGCAGCGACGAAGAAAGGTGCGCGCGAGATATCGCCGATAAATATCTGCGGGAGCGAGCGAGCGAGGGCGCCGGCTCGGTGAACGTTCGCGCGCCCAGCGGTTTTCGCGTGTCAACCGGTTGATATATTTCCGACTAATGACTATAAGGAATAATTATGACTCTCGCGGCAGGAATTTCAGCCGGACAGAATCGACGTGCTGCCGGATACGTTCGGCTGCGGCGAGTTGAATGGGCTGCCATAATTCAGGCGGTCCTTCGATCCAGCATGCTCCGGGGAATCGCGTTAGATAAACGACAGGAATGTTAGTGACCGAGGCTATTGGCTGGGGAGCCACGGGTTAATATCGATGCTCCAGAGAGGTCGTTCGCTACTTCGCACTTCGTTACTGCGCCTACTTTCGCTGCGTTCGGGAAGGCTGTGACTGTTAAATGGGCTCCACCGCAAGGGGACGTCGGGACGTTTCAGGGTGAATTATGAGAACGGGATACGAAATCTTATCTTAGCGCACGATATCTTCGTTGCTGGAACATAGAAGGCGGAGTAAAATAATGATCCACGATGTGCACTTAGTAATCGAACCGCATTCGCCGTGGAATGGTAAAAAGTGGCGCGCGAAGGCCAATCTGGAGGGAGGTTTACTTTTAGCTGCTCGCGATCGACACGTCGCGTTTCAGACTCCGAGATGCACTGATACGGTATTGTGGGTAAATAAAGTAACTACTGCAAACGCGACGTCGATCGCAATTCACGGCGGATTTTCACGGTCCTCGCGCAGAATGATAGCACCGAAAGGAACAGGTTCCCCCGGAGCGAACGGAAACAGATTATCGGTCCGATCTTTCGCGGCGTCGTGCGCCGACTGAAATCGAGCCAATTACTCGCATAGGAAAGTACGGACACGATAGTACCTATACACACCGTCGTCGGTCCACGCGCACCGCCCGATAAAAGCCCGGATCGCCGGCTCTTAAGCCGCTCGATTTCACGCGAGGCGGAACGCACCGGCGTGCGGTCGACAACACGCGTTCTCGCACCTGTCCCCGGCGATATTTAAAATTATCCGGCGTTTACATTTTTTATAATTAACACGGCGCACCGAGAGCACGAACGTGTTCCAGCCGTAATTCCAGACGCCCCGTGGCCGTTCGTCCTTGTTACCGTTTACGCGTTTCAGAAGAGGCGAGAAAAGGGAGCAGAAAATCCAGCCTCAAACTTCGATCTCTGGAAACACTTACAGTGAATCACGATAGTATTCGAACGCTCGCTATTAAAACTGTAAACAATAAAAATATACATGTTAGACTTAAGTTCTGAAAATAATATTGTAACTACTGTAAGACACAAGTATCGAGATTATGGGTTACATACACTCCCATAAAGTCTGGACATTAACCCCATTGAATATTTGTAGGCGGAAATCGACAGGATATTAAAAAATTACGACACAACTTTGAAAGACGCACTAAAACAAAAGATTTTAGAAGTATGGAATTCTATTGAGTCTAAAATAAGTGAAAAGCTAGTGCACAGCATGCGACAACGTCTCAAAAGCGTAATTGGAGCCAAAGGTGGCCCAAATAAATATTAATATAAAATAAGGTGCGTATAATTAATGCCGTTCGAATACTTTTGTGACCTGGTTTCAGTACATCTTTGCAATAAATCTTTCATAACTTCTACAAATATTATCCGATTCACTTCAAATTTGGTATATGTAATCTCGATACTCGTGTCTTATAGTAGTTCCAACGTTACTTTCAGAACTTACTACCATGTACATTTTTATTATTTACAGTTTTAATAGCGAGCGTTCGAATACTTTCGTGTTTCACTGTATACAGAATTACGATCATCCGTGGCTCATTTACTCGGCCACTTTCTAACCAAAAGCGTTGGGTAACGATTGATACACTAAAATTATATCATACTTTCGTACGATTATCATTCACCTGCCGCGCGGTACGGGCGCTATCACACGCACGTGCTACCCAGTGAATGAATTAACCGTTTCCTGATGTTCTACATAAATTTTCAACTCCGCTCTCGTTCGATACACCACAAGCCATCCGATAACGCATCTTGGAGTGATACGTCACCGCAGTGAAATTGCTTTCGGTGATACGAGCCTGCCCCGCGCGTCACGTTTGCCACGTGAAATTAATCGGCTAATAGAGACGGCCCTATGTGCCCGTATAATGTAACCCACCGTCGAGATCGTATCTGCGTACGCCCACGCGACGACAAAAGCACCTCCGGCTGGACCGAGCGGCGGCGCGCAACCGGTGCTTCCCGTTTTGGAAAAGTTTCCGGTACGGGTTTCCACCCCGCACGCCACGCGACCACCGGCCCCGATAAGATCATTGTTCTACAAGCACCGAAATGCGAAAAAGTGTGTAGGTCGATAGCAGCCGATCGGTTATCCCGATCTCTTCCTAGTCGGACTGATACCAGCGGGTTTTTCGTCACCGCACGCGTAACACGCGGGGGCCACGCGAGCCGGCCCGCGAGGAACACGAGGGACACCGCACGGACACGGGTAAGTTGCGATTATTGCGATTCGCGATAAGATCTCGCCGCCCACGCCGCGGCGCGGCGCGTTAACGTCCAGAGGTTTCCTTTTCGGGCGCTGCGTCAATCGTGCCCCAGTCCCGGGCAGGATTTGTTCCGGTCCGCGAGATGTTTGTTTAGCGACTGTGCCAGCCAGGGTGATTGGCTTTGGTAGGCTTGATTAGTTTCCGATTGCTTTCTGTGAAGTAGGCACGTATGCATTGGGACGATTTGAGGAATCTTAGTGTGGAGTGTTGCCATTCTGGGGAAAGTAATCGAGGACCTTGCAGCAAGTCAGGGGTAGCTCCAGATTTAAAAAATTCGCCAGAAGTAGAAATAAAAACTTATCAATTATTCAATAATTAAGTAGTACTTATTGTGTGAATATATATATATATATTTCAATGTTAAGTCCAGGGAATAATTCTGTAAACCATTTTTTCTAATTTACTCGAAGTTGGTAAAGATGGAGCTGCACCCCTAGTTGCAAGGTCCTCAATTATGCATTAGATTAGGACGTATCTGTTGGTGACGTTGGAAACTGCGAGGACAAATGAGGACATTTTGGAGAATAATTTAATTTTTATTTATGTACCTGTGGAACAAACGAAATGTAGGGTAATCGAATGACGAGGTTCGTTCTATTTATTCGCGAAAGGTTAGTAGCGCAGCAAGTGTATCCAGCAATAAATAGAACGCAAATAAAGTTGCATCGAAGAACCTTTACATTGAATCTAGTTCGAGTTGCTAAAATTTCAGGAGAATTTTAACCTTATTCTTTACAGAGTATTTCAGGACATGTAAGTAGAAGTTCAGAGGTGATATCATGCGGAAAAAGAGCTGCACTCGTTCTCGTTTCAATTCAAGCCAATGAGATCAGTATTCCACTCGACTGCTTCCAATCAATGCTGCAGATCGCGTGCATGATCTTGCTGACGATTTGCAAACACTTTCATAGCGCTCTATGAGTCATTTAAATCCGTTCCCCTGGCAAAGACAATACGCGTCGAAGCTTTCTGATCGTACCTACAATCTGCGGACACAAGCGAACCGTTGGTAACGCAGAAATAAATTCACCTGCAACGAATAATCCCACTTAGGCTTGTCAAATTCGCCCTGAAGCTACGCCCACGCTTTATGAGACATCCTGTCTGCGCCACGAAATACGGAATACAGTCGTCCGACTAGTTACTGGTTCCCGATAAGTCGGAGCCGCCCACGCCGCGATCAGCCGCGTCCCTGTCGCCGGGTATCAATTTCTTTTTACCGCGTTTAATTTCGCTCCACCTAACCCCTCTGTCTTACCCTCTGTTTCGATATCTACGTACGGAGCGGCGGCCGACCATCGACATTCCACGGCGTGCCGCTGTCCGCGCCAGATGACGCAGTAAATCCCGACACGGAAAGAACGCATTCCGCGGATCGCGATCATCCGTGCAGGAGGAACCAGGACGAACGACGGCTTATCCTGCGCGCAGGGGGCTGAACGTAACGAGCCTGCCGCAGGAACATAGCTTACATACGCGCGCGCGCGACGTTCCATGTCGAATGACGCGGTGAAAAAACGGATTCTTTCTTAAATTTCCCACGTCCATCGGTACTTGAACGCTCGAAAAGCGAGCCCCGCAACGATGGAGACACTTATCGCTCCAGCTTCCAGAATATGGTTCTTGTAGCCAAGGAAATGCGCTCGACTGATACGAACGTCCACTCAGAATTCGCGACCGCATTGCTCGGTAGGTTGCGCACGGGTGACCAAGATATTCCGCGGTGGGTACGTGGCCGCAATTAGTATACCGCGGAAAGGGAGAATCTGTCGGAAGGGACGGTGAAGGAATTAGCGTCCCCGGGACATCGGGACGTGGACGGTCGATTAGGCCGGGCGGGTGATCTATTGCCTCGAGATGCAGCATAACGCCGCGTGGTCGCGACCACCGCGGCATAGCGAGCATCCATCGTGAATCCTGCCGCTGGCGCTGCGCTGGATGCCACGTCGATGCAGCGCGCCTTTACTTTGTCCTCAGTTTGTCATGAATGACAATTTATTGGGCCCGCGCTTTGAATGGGATCCCGGTCCGCGATCGCAGCGGACTTGTATGGAATCGATGCACGGGGTGCATCTGGGGACCTGGCTCGGCCATAAGTTTCCTTCAAACCGATGCACGGGGCTTTAGAATCCTATATCGGTGATGGTTGCGGAGTATAGCTGTTTGTTGTTTAACGATGACACGGTGATAAGTACCCACCTTTCCACCGCTTTGAAGTACCAGTTACGGTAGTGACTAATGTAGTGGTTGGCTTGGCAGTTGAAGCTGATGCTTGCTCGTTATCGAGCATGATGATTTCAGAAACGATTTCAAAGAATTATAGTCGGCTTTGCGACACATTAGGTTTAGCCTCTTGCGTAGGATGGCTCACGGTGTATCGAATGAGATCGGAGTTGAAAATTTATCTAGAACATGACGAAATGGTTAATTCATTCACTGGGGAGCACTGCTCCGCGTTTGCCTATTTCTACCGTACAAGTGCAAGGCAAATCGAAACAGAATTGCCCGAGTTTATACAGGTATCTGTTCAACATTGGAATTCCAGCTTAATAAAAGGCTGACATGAGGGTCGGATTAAGGACTTTAGAGGCCCTAAGCACTTAAAAGATTTTGAGGTTGCTCACTTCAACGCGAAGTACTTACATACGATTTCTTAGACATTTCCGATAATTTGAGAAATAAGTGTTTCTAACAAAAGTTAGGTTTTAAAGTTCAGAAAATTTCTATGGTACCCCCTGTCGCCTGATGCCCTAAGCACGTGCTTATTTTGCTCATTGGTTAATCCAGCACTGGCGGATATACTTGTTCATAAACCTAGCGACTAAATGTCTACCACCCACAATCCACAAGTTGCCATCCGAGAGGCCCGAAACACCGACCATCGGGATTAACAGACGACGGAAAAGCCCGTCAGAGGAAAGTCACGGCGACGCGTGTCTACCTCGCAGCTATATCCTCGAGCGAGTGGAATAATCGAAAACGTCGCTGCTCGTTATCGCGGAGTGTAACGACCGGATGACGGTGCCGATTCGCGAACGCGACAACTCATTTCAGATCCACGGTATCTCGCTACTCGATCGATATTTTTCCGGGTGAGACCGCCGAGTGGCTCGGAGCGAAGACAAAGGGAAAGGGGCCGAGAGAGGAGATGAATAGTTGCAAAGAGAGCAAAAGGTGCGGGGGAAGGGGCAGAGAAAAGGGAGCAGGGGAAGGTGGTCGCGACAAAAAGCTGGACCGGTCCACGGCGTAGAAAGGCGAGCGTGGCGTGGCGCGGCGTGGGTGGAACGAGGACCAGTGACAAGTACGATCAGCCGGTTCACCGGGCTGATCGAGGGAAGAAGAGGAAGAAAAAGAGCCGGCCGGCGAGGGGCAGGAGGGGAGAGAGAAAAAAGGAGAGTAGAAGTCGACGGAGTCGAGTCTCTCGGAGCGGCGTCGACCGGCAGCACTTATAATTTCTAATGGGCAACGGCGGACTTTTTGCCAGCGCCTGGAACGGGCCGACGGGGCCCCGCAATAATTTATATCCGCGAGGACAAAGTCGCGCGTGCGTCGGCGGGCATGCGAGAAAAAGCGAGAAAACGGCGGCCACGGATCGCTAGAATCGCACCGCTGCACCACCAACCGATCTCTACGGGAAAAATCTGCGCTGTGACTTTCTGGTAGAAATTGCGTTGAATTTGGGCATCTTTTCTTTCCCTTGGGGCAGGAAGTTAATGAAGATTTGGAATCTTTTTACTTATTTGTGATATAGGTATCGATATTTCAGAGACTTGTGAGATTTTCTGTTTATAGTTTGTATGGTGCTTACGTACTTACCAATCGCGAGGTTCCGCCGCAGAAAGATTGGAGGTGGATGACCGTGGCTCGTCAGCAGTTTTCCAAGGCTCTCCGCTTTGTACTCGCCAGGATACCGTAGTATCGTCACGTTCTTTCTAAGATAGCTAGATCGTCTTCACCCTCGTCGCGTCTGAGAACGATATCAAAATACTGAAAGCGAAAAAATACACGCAATCTGTGTAACCAGATCGCCGTAAACGCCCGACGTCACGGTGGCATGAGTATCGGTAGCAATGTGCATTCAAACATGGCCGAAAACGATAGCAGGATTAACGCTCCCTTGGTCGAAATACTCTCAGAGCCATCGCAACTTGAATCTTGCAAAAGAAAAACGAGATAGGTAGGGTGAAAGCACTAGTAGTCGGCCACCCTCTAGTAGTCGACCACTTTTTTCATTTAGCTTAAAGAAATAAGTACTGAAATAAAGAATTTATTAAATGACAATTTTATATTATATTTTGAATTTTTAACTTCACAATACGACAAAAAGCGCCCTTCAGAGGTAAAAGAAATAAATGCTTTTAAAGTGATTTGTAAACTAATTTTGATTCTACATGCGCCATTGCTGTTTCCTAACCCGAGAAACATAAGTGTGCTTTGAATAGAAATGACAAAATGTAATTCAGTTCTATACATTTTTTACTGGAAAATTATGCTATTCCACTGAAAAAGCATCAACAATTTTATATGCGCTTCAAAAATTTAAAAATAATGGGATAATTTATTTATTTATCGGAGGTCGGTAACTGGATCATCATTCCCTTTCAATTTTCAATAGTCGACCACAGCGGTCGACTTCTGAAACTAACTGCATTCACAATGAATGCTAATAGTCGACCACGTTTATATAATTTATTTATAGAATAACCTACTTTAAAAACTTAAAATTTGTTACTGCTTCCTATCTTAAAAACGAAAAATTTAATTTACATTGGAAAAAAAAAATAATTTCTATTTCTTATTAAAATTTTGATAAAGTTTTTAAAAGAACTTATTTTAGTTACGCATTCTTCCTGTCATTATTAATTATTTACTGACGTTGCACATTATATTTAAAAATAAATTTTAGTTTGTAATGCGCACATAACCTATTTTGAATTTCATATTAAAAAAGGTGGTCGACTACTAGCTATCGGACCGGTCGACTTTTAGAGTTAAGCGGTCGATTATTAAAGCATTCGGACACTTTATTTTTAACGCTAATTATTTATTTTCCCCGAACTTTCCTACTAACACAAAATATTTAGTGATACATTAAATACATTTGAATTACTTCAATACATTTTATATATTTTATAACATTGATTGTTTATTTTTTTTCAGTACTTTTCATTCGAGTTTAGCTTTAAGTGGTCGACTACTAGCGCTTTCACCCTATAACAGTTTTTAAGGGAGAGATATCGGAAGGATTTTCAACGCAACAACACGAACCGTCGATCCGAGGTTTCCACGAATATAAAAAAAAACGCGTAACTCACGAACAGCGATTAAGATAAGTCTGACAATGGTCCGTTAATCCAATTACAACATTCCCCCTACCCGATAACCGGTTGGTGGGTCCTCAACGCGCTGATACACGGATGATATAGTGGCGAATATTTGAAAAACTGTGTCACCGGATATTGTTATGGAGATATCGCGCGCATCGTATGCCTGATTATCCGAATATCCCTTACACGAAACGTCGATTACTCCATTACCACTTATCCGAGGTATCGATCGCGGCGAACAGGATACGGCCGCGTCGATATGCGTGTACACACCTATCCACGTACACAGATCCGTGTTGCATATAATACGCGCATAATGAGATATCCACCTGAAATCCCGGGCGTAGCGTAAATCAACCCGAACGTTATTATGCATTCGCGCGATAACGACCTTGTACACCCCTTAATGCACCGTCACCTGCTCTGCTTTTCGCAAAATTCGAGCATCGCGGGCGTCCACGTGTACGTTTCGCGACGCGGTACACCGCTGGGAGTAGGTACCGGGACCTTTCTCTTTCTTTCCACCGCCCTTCTTTTTCGTCTTGCTACCGATCCAGCGCCTCTCCTCGCTCGTCCACCACCAGCCACCGATGCTTTCCAGCGAACCTTCAGCGGAGAAATCGATCAGATAGACCAGTGCAATTACAATTTATACACGAGCAGGGTCATGCAAAGTGTTACAAGCTTACTTTCTTTGAAACTATCAGAGATCCCAGTAAAATTCGTTTTGCAGCGGATCGATGATTGAGCTACCTTTATAGGACGGGGTGGAATTTTGTATAGTCTTTGAAACGGAATCATATGCTCCTTTTTAACCGACTTAAAAAATAAAGATGTTCTCAGTTCGATGTGTATGTACGTATGTATGTTAGTATGTATTATGTTTGTCCGCGAATTTCTCCGTAACTACTGGACCGATTTTCGTGAAACTTATATAACTTAAATAAATAAATGTGGTTATATAACTTAAATAACTAAAAAGTATAAAATAAAAAAATTTAAGAAAAATTAAAACTGACATCGGAAAAAAATCGCGGTAAAAAGTAAAAAACAATCCGCCTCATTATTTGCATTGTGTAAATCTGGCGCCGTCTTAAAACAATTGAGAGTCGTAGATTAAATAAGTAACAAAATTATTTTTTACTTTTTACCGCATTTTTATTTTTGTTCTTGAAGTCGGATTTAATTTTTTTTTATATTTTTTTATTTACCTTTCTAAGTGCGTTTAACTACTTAATAAAATAGCCTCGATAGGTGTTAAAGTATCAATGAAAGGCATTACATTGTCATCTCTAATGCACCTCGACAGAAAAGCCTGTAATATTTCGTACGTGCGATCAATCTACAGTTTCCTCTGGCTGATTGCATGTCGATCGTCGCACGTGACGACAGGAAAATTATATTTTTAATAGGGATTCGGATGAATGCTAAGTAGCCGCGTCGATCGAATGGATCGCGATAAGTGAGACTGCAATTCCAAACGGGGAAATCATGATCTTACTCCTTCCACATTTCCCCTCCCATTAGCCTGGTGTAGCCGTCAGACGTCCGTCTATGTGGTTTTTAAACGAGATTCGGATGAGTGTTCAACAACGATACCGATCAAATAGAGCGATTGTGCAGTTCAAGTCGGAAGTCATGGTCTTGATTTAACGAGAACAGAAAGCCGCTTTGATGAACGTGAAACCGTGGCTGGGGTATCGATCGAGATATCTCGCGACGGCGTAATCGATCCCATAATTAAACGTGTAATCTATCGGCGAGATTTAAGGACGGAGGTTAAAAGGTGAGGGAAGCGCGCGTCGAGATTGGGCGAAGATAAGTTTCACGAGCATTTCGAAGAATCTGTGGCGATGCTGCTCTTCTCGAGGAGCAATTTAATTACTGCCGATGGGATCATCCGCGTTACACTGAACGATTATTTGTAGTAATATGTGTGATGTATGATACGAAAGCAGTTAATAATTATTCCGCACAGAGTAGGTGTCCTAATATTAGGTATACTTATGAATTTCAGTGTACAAAGCAAACGTCTTACTTACAGTTGCCAGTCCCTTCCATGTATCAAACTCCAATCACTCAAGTCTTATAATTCTTGAAAAGATAATTCTCGCATCTGCGATTCTACGTTAGACCTAGAACAGGTATCTGGAAACGAGCGAACTGAATCCACCGTGAAATGGGACTTACCACCAAATATGTAACTATTATGTATTTTAATACGCGACTAGTAAATTTTGTCACGCGATTGCAAGAGCAACGCCTTTCTGTTTACCCCCAATTCTCGCGTACGCCACCTTTCTCTCGCTTTCAATTTCGGATCCCTCGAAGCGAGACACGGAGCGAACGGGGGCCCCATCTCGCATCCCCGCGATACCACCCGGCCCCGTGGCGACGCACACGCGAATCACGTCCACGGATGTTCGCGGAGAACAGAGAGCGCGCCTCGACCTGCCGATCGCGTGCGCCGCGGAAATTAATCATCGAACGAACGCCCGGAATAATATTTTCGACCCGTGAACATCCGGCGCGTCGTTTTATTAGCATCGAGGTACGAGGCTGAGGAAACGCATCGAGTCAGCACGTTGTCGAACGAAACTTTGCTCGTGTTACGATCCGTCACTTGCACAGAGCTTTTTCTTTCTTGCAAACTGCCCGGACACCGCGGTATCTTTTTGGCCTCTCCGAACAGGTGCTTGGAACGGGTACAAGAAGTTCGTAAACTTTTTATTACCGACGCGAGCTGTTTATGCACTACAAGCAGCGTCATTCGATCCCCCCCCCCCCCCCCCCGACTGCTCTCCACACTTCATTTCTTTAGCGATCATTATGCAGGCCTTTGATTAAATTCGCGGAAATTTATGTACACGAGGGTAAGTGGTTTGGATTTCGCGGAGGGAAGACGGATCTGGAATGTCTTTAGAAGAGTGCTGGTACTATTCAGGGATGCTGCTTTAGAGACACACGTGGATTTTGGCAGTTAACTGGCGGTTTATGACGGCTTAATGCGAATGCCCGATAAAAAGAGCGGGTTGCCGCATCTAGCGAGCCTATTTAGCTGCGCCGCGTACTTAATTAACGGTGTCGCGTTCAGTCGACCGGTAATATTAACATTTGCCAGCGGAGTTAAGGATTATGGTTATGACAGTGGCGTAATATATGACAGCGCCATAACTATAAAAGGATGAGCGGGCGATAAATATTCTTTTGAAAATCTATTCCCGTCCGATTTTACGATTAAGAATGCGCGGCGATTCAACTCCCATAAATCTTTATCCGTGGCAACGGTACGTCTCAGCGTTCGCCCCTATAATGATATCGGTACCTGACTTTCGAAATTTCACGTTATACTTACTCAACACTGTAGCCAGTTTTATCCTGCAGTTGTCTGTGAAAAAGTATTCGTCAGAAACCGATGCACCTTTTCCTGGAAGTCGAACGGGGCAAATGACAACGAAGACGTAAGTAGAGCGAGGTTGCAGAGGTATCACAGAAGATTTAAAAACAATCAACGTGTATATATATTTCCATCGTAAGTGTGCAGCAACATACAGATACGGTTTGTCGTTCGATGTACAGATACAAGGATTATCAACTCGGAATTGTAGAAACGGGTACAAAGGGGACATCACAACGCCTGGTTCGAGCCCTTTCCGTCCAAAAGGCCGTGTAGAATTTGTAATCGTAAATCGAGAGCTTATCAGGCAGCGTCGTGCATTCTCCAGATCCCGGATTGTCGTCGATAAAATAAAATTGTCGTCGAGCAAGAGAAGCGACAATCGCTTCTCTTCTGATAGATTCTATATATTTCTACGCCGGATGACCCTCGAATTTTAATCGAGATGTACGCCTTTAATTCCGATATGCATGGAGTTTTTTTTCAGCGAAAAGATCGTGGCGATTCGCTTGCACAACACTGGTCGCAGATACAGAGTATGTACACATCATCGATATACGCGTGAAGTATGAAGAGGTTCGAAGCTCCTCCGACAGGATCCCACCGGGTGTGTAAAAATATCCGACCCTTCATTCGCGTTTTTATTTCGAATCTTCAGCCTTAAAATGATATGTATATTCTGATTCATCGCGTTTCGACGTTCCGTCGCTTCTGTTTCCCCCCGCAACGCTACGAAGAAGCGAAGGCACCGTTCTCGCACCGGATGAGACGAGCGAGCCGATCGCCCGCAGAATCACCGGCAGGTACTCGGAGCGAGAAGAAACGAAGAGGGATGATGGAGACTGAGCCGAGGAACATGCGGGTGGAGTCAAGTGAGATGGTCGATGAATGAGAAGGCGCCAGGCGGGTTCGTTGAAAAAATTATATTTTTTTTCCATTCTGGCACGATTCGTAAACACAACATAATTTATAAATTAACATACACAATCGTCGTCATCAATAATTTACAGAGACCCTCTAGTGAGCGTTTATCGTTTTCCTAACTTGTCCGCCGTTAATACAAAAACATAAACGGAACGCGTTTCGATCGGGGATGGGAGGGGGAGTCGCGGGCGTCGCGACGCCTCCCGGGGGGGGGGGGGGAGCCATTTTCATCGTTCGTCCCTTTGTTCTTTCATTCTTCAAATTCATGTTTCTAATACAAAGTCGAACGGGCGGAGAGGAGAGAAGAAGCTCGAGGATACGACTGCACGAACGAAAACGGATTTATTATAAATGCAGGCGCGGCTACGATGCACGCGCGGGAGCGTTTCTTCTCCGCCCCTTCGACGATGAGATCGGCCAGGGTGCTATTCGATGAAACAAGGAACAAGGAAGGGGAGGGGCGTTGACGGGGGGGTTGAATGTAAGAGAACGGGACGAAAAATAGGAAGCTTGACTTGCGAATAGGATAACAAAATAAATAATAGAAGCATTAAACATGATTAATCACTTAACAACGTAACTAGGCGTAATAATTAATAATAATAATTAATAATAATAATATAATAATAATAGAAATAATTATAATCGTACGAATGGCTAAGTGAGTGTTAATAATTACAAGAACAGGTTGTCTGGCACGGCGATCGCTTAATTGCCCGAAGACACGTCGAACATGCTTCATACATCGTTTCCCCCTTTTGTCCTTTCTATTTTTTCCCCCCATCATTCTCTTCGTGTACGTGAGTTAAGTTAAACGGGCTTCTTGCGCAAGAGATTCTCTCAGTTTTAAGGCTGAACCGCGCGAAAGACGGCACCGAGTCGGAAGCCTCGTTCGAACGGAAACCAAACGTCCCAATGGAGCGCCGACGCAGAAAGCTCCGTCGATTTCTGCGTCGACGACAAGTAGTTGCTTTCGTAAGAGCTACGAAATAGAAATAACAAGGAAGAAGGTAGAGGAGAAAGAAAAGTATCTCGCCGCGACGCGTACAGGCGAGTTCGATGGATAGTATTTCCACGAATACTAACGCGAAATCGCGGACGCGTCGCGGTGGCGGTTCTCCCGAAAATTTCGCGACCCCGTCGAGTCGAGGCCCTCCCGTCACGCGGTGCGTCCAGCGCGCGGCCTTCTTGTCCCATCGACAAGCCGCCTTCCCAGTAATCGTTCGATCGACAGAGGCAAGCTAAAATGGCAAGCAGAGAGCGACAGTTTCTCCTTAATGGCTAATTACTCGTTCCGTTCCTCCTCGAAACGCTTAAACGGTAGACTAATTAGAAAAAAACCTCGGTATACAAAAATACAGATATACATACCCGTGTGCGCGCGCTCGACTCGCGCACACCTTACCACCGTGTTTCGCGTACAACGCATCTCTCTGCGTGGTGTGTACGTTATCTTACGTGTGCGTCTCGCGTGTGCGCTCGCGTTGTCTGTGGTGTGTGTGTGTGTGTGTGTGTGTGTGTCTATATGGATGAGCATCGTACGTGTTTTTTACAACGGGAGTGACTCGCGATATTCGTCACTGCCTGTTACCGCGGACACGAACGGGAGACCCGTTTGGACGGCGGCCGAGTTATGGCAAGGAAAAAGGCAAACGGTCGAGGTTGAGCAAGCTTTAAGTAGTAGATTCCACGCGCGGTCTCCGGTCGATTCGCGAAAATTCTGCCGAACGCATCGTCGACGGGTCCCAACTGTCCCCAGCACCCGCGAGACTACTATCTACATTGACTAAACGAAATTCTTCCCCGGTCCCAATTTCCACGAGCATCATACCCATCCTGCTGGGTATCCGCGCCGAGGGACAGCACGGCCCGTGCGTCGCAGAAGCGTTCAGAGGCGTTCAGAGTACCGCCGCGTGGATATCCTTTAATCGAACCGCGAAACGTCCGCGATCGCCAGTGAAGTCGTGAGTATTTTCGAGGGATCGTCCGAAAACGCGATCCGAAGCACCGAGTCGTCGAGTATTTCGTATTTCGCCGGAATACGCTCGCCAAACGGATCGATTGCTGTCGATCGGGAACACGAACGGGGCCGTAGTACGTTCGCGCCGTGACTTTCCATGGGAAAACGCGATACTTAAAGGAGAACCGTGGCAGCCTTCCTCCTCGGAGAGGAAGGCAATGTTACTTCGATCCACGTTCCACTCCGTCGCAATTTCTTCGCCTAACGCTAAATTTTGTGTACAAGACGACTCCGCGTGCACCGCACTCGATGAAACGTTCACCGATTTTATTTTATTTCACCTCTCCGCTCGTTTTCCTGCTCCGTCCCCGTGGACCCTTTCGCGCAGGGGCCCCTTCGACGGTGTATAAAAAAATATCTCTCTGTACTCCCGCATACTTCGCAACATTCTCATACAAATACAATGCGAATAATATTAATAATAATATCAATATTAATAATAATAAAACGCAATAATAATAATATTAATATTAACAACTAATTAACGTTACGTCTAGACGCTTTATTATGCTTTAAGTTTCTTTCTTTTTCAGCAGGTACGGTTACGTTCTCGTTTTACTCTCTCCCCATCGCGAGGAATACCATCGAGACGGTTCTATCATCATCTTCTCTTCTCGTAACTTCGTCCGCGAGCTGGGATTGACCCTCGAGGCTCCCAGCGTGTCAACCGTTTCAGTCACGAGCAACAACAGAATTTCGATAAATATATCACGGCGCCAGTCAGAGAGGAATTTCGCAACGCGCGATAAAGAAACATTCTCTTTCTCGTTCAATAGTTAACAACTAATTGCACCGACGCGAACCTCGGCGCATTCAACACTCAAACAATCGTCCCGAGGACTGGGTAAAATATCGAGCGTATTACTCGGCGGATCGACGAACTAGCTTTCGAGCGACGACGAACAGGTCTCGAGAGGGACGCCGGCGATGTAAAACATTTCACAGTTCAAATCGAGGCTTCTTCCTAACGACTCTACGGTTCGAGGGAAGATCGCCCGCAGGATTCGTGTCGCCGGGCGATTTCTCGATCGGATGCGCTACCCGATTGCGGAGCCGATCGTGGAAATTTGGCACAAGTTATCATGTTCGCGAGCGTTCCGCGAAACGTCGGGGGCGGCGGTCTTTCGCGAGGAGATCGCGAGGCGTTTCGGGCATCCCGATGATCGATCGCGCCGATCGTGTCCCGATTCAAGCACCGTTTTACGCGGCTCTTTACGTCCGGCTGCGCACGTTTCAAGTGGGAATGCTTTCAGATCGCTGAGTTTCAAGTCTACAAATAATCGACTGCGGGAGAGTAGCCATTGTTTAATGCGGGTTGGCCACTAGAAAAGGTTCCGAGAATGATCGAGCCTTCGTATTTCGCGGGAATTGCAAGCGATCGAACGTCAGCTACGTCAGTTAGAACGGCACGAATTCGCGCAGCAATTTCAAGTAAAAAGGGAAAGAAATGCGAATGACACTGTCCTGCGCACAAGTGAAAGATTAAATCGATAAATCTCCTCGACTGTGCAGCTTTTGCGCGAAACGTCGAACATTTCTGGAACGATCCTCGAATAGCCTTCGAGATACAACAAACAGCTCCGGAAGATACGCGTCGCACAAGTTCGGAGGGAGCAACGGGGGAAGACGCGGAAGTTTATGGTAATACTGTCGCGATACCTTACAGCTTAAAACGATCGCCATAAGAATTTAAGGACCAACGCCTCGACTTTAAGTTGTAGCAGCAGGAAAAACTTGATGACGAAAATACGGGTATACAGCGATAATTAAAAAGCTGTTTAACTCTGTCGCGACTGAGAGCCGGTCTCGCGATCTCTACTCCGATTGATATGTAAACCGATCGATTCCTTGCCTTCCGCCGTTGTCCACTTCAACCCCTGTCGTGTCGTCGACGTCGCCGGGACCTGGGAACGGTCAGCTGGAGCCGCTCCGTCGTGGCCTGGCCTCGTCTTCCTCGAGGTCCGCGGGGAACCGCGGCTGAGCAGAGTGGTCATCCACCTGGCCGTCGTCATTCGGCCTTGATCGTAGCCGAAGGGGGGGCCATCTCCTGCGCGAACGTGGGACTGTCCTCGCCAGCGAGGTGGCCAAGCTCGCTCTTGGGTGTATGGACGCTGTCCTCGCCAGCGAGGAGGCCGGGCTCGCTCTTGGGTGTCTGGAGGCTGTCCTCGCCGGCGAGAAGGCCAGACTCGCACTTGGGCGTCTGGACGTCTGGAATTTTGGCGTGGGTCCTCAAGTGCCTGGTGATCATGTCGCGGCGGCAGGCGGCGTACGCGCACTGCGGACACTTGTAGGGCTTCTCGCCGGTGTGCGTCCTCTGATGGGTGCTCAGGTGGTCGGACCTGCTGAATACCTGGCCGCAGGTCTTGCACGTGTACGGTTTGACGCCGGTGTGCAGCCTCATGTGTCTAGTGAGCATATCGGAACGGGCGAAGCTCCTCTTGCACACGTCGCAGAGGTACGCCTTCGCGGACGCGTCCTGGGGGCCCTGTCTGCGATGCCTCGAGGCCATGTGCTTGGCCAGACGGTCGTGCAGGCTGAACATCTGGCCGCAGACTGGACAGACGTAGGCGACGTCCGCGCCCGGCGGCATCTCCTCCACCACGGGCGACACCTCCAGGTTGTATCTGACGGCGAAGCTCTCCTTCGTCGTCGGGGAGGCGACGTCGCCCTTCACCACCGGCACGCTAACCGAGCCCCTCGACACGATGCCGGGCGGCAGGAGCTGGAGGGCGGGCGGTCTGCCGAAGGCCGCCGCGGCCGCGGCAGACGCCATCAGGCTCTTCATCGAGAGGTCCAACGGCGACTCCTGGGGGCTCGTCGTGTCGCTCTCTAGGGAGCCGCTCCTCAGCGGATGGTTGGCGAACACGGACCAGGTGGAGAGAGGTGGCTTCTGGTCCCATCCCGGCACCAGGTCCGAGTCCGAGTGACTGCGTCCCCTGAAGATGTCTGGCAGGTACTTGGTGTGCATGTAGTGCTCGAAACTGTACGACGACAGGGATCCAGGCGTGAGCGGCGGCAGAGTGAGCGGCGTTAACGGGGTGAAAGGTGAGAGGGGTGTCAACGGGGACGTGGGAGAAGGCAGGACCATCGGCGGCGTGGCCGACTGGGAACACTGAATGCAGCTGCAGCCCGCGTACTTGGGCGCCGAGGATCTCTGGGGAGGCGGGTGAGATGAATGATCGTAGACGTGATTCGCGTTGTTCCTGTGATGATGCCTGTGCCGGTGACGATGGTGATGAGGGTGATGGTGAGGATGATGGGGATGATGATTCTGCTGCTGATCGACGTTGTTCGCGTTCGAGTTCGCGTTCGCCTCCTCCTCGGTGGGCGTCACGGGCTCCTCGCTCTTCAGCCTGAGGGGAAGCAGGCTGATGCCCGACGGCGGGTCCGTCGCCGATCTCGAGGACGACCTTGGCGAACCGAACACATCCTCCTCCTCCTCGGACGCTGGTCCGCTGCCCTCGAACCTCAACACCTCGCCCTCGGACGGCGAGCTGCGGTGCTGCAGGATGTCCACCACCTGGTCCAGCCGCTTCCGCCTGCGGAGATTCCGATGGTTCCGGTTCGCAGTCGCCGCGAGGGTGTTGTTGTTGGTGCAGGAGGGCGGTGGCGGCTTGGCCGGACCCGGGGGCGCGGCTGCAGCGTCCTCCACGGCGCTCTCGGCCATCGTCATCGAGGATGCGCGGCACCCGCCGCCTGGGCCCTTTATGCCGCCTACGACACCCTCGGCTACCACCGTAGTGCCTCCCACCTCGTCCTGAAACAACCAAACCACGACCCTCTTACTTCTCTTTGCTCCCCTGCGCCCAGGCATGCCGTCGCGATCGGAGGCTGTCTGATACGCGACGATCAATGCCACTGCACTTACGGTAAACCAACTCTCGCCCAACTAACCCCTACTCATCGTACGTACACTAACAGCCCCGGTACTCGCAAGTTTAAATAGTTAATCTTGGCAAACTCTAGGAATGAAATTCGAAGGTGCTTTTGACATGACTGGTTAAGGTAAAGGTCCCAATACGTGGACAAGGGCCAGTACTTGGACACTAGTGCAAGTAATACTGATTATTACATTTAATATTCGCTTTATACATAATAGAACTATTTTATTCCATTATTCAAATATTTAATAAAATGCATGCATATACATATTCTTTCTTGGTACACTTGTAACACTCGTAAAAAAATCAATTTTCTTGAACTCTCCAGATTACACAATATTAGTATTGCTCTTATCTGATTTGCTAAACAGTCTCTACTTTTTTCTTAAGCGAATATTATTAATAATGTTTAATATATCGGTATAACTAATTATTTTGAGTTGGTGGCACGTGAAAAGGGTCACTCTTATATTATAGTTTATTACTTGTTTAAAGAATTGCCAAAGGTTCTAATTAATATTTCAACTGATTGAATAAATATCTTGACTTTTCGTTAACTGGCTCGCATTTCCCCTGTCTCCCCTAATTGCAAAATCGTCTTTATATAAATAAAATTATATAACTGAAAAATTCTCCAACGTGTTTCCGCCGTACCTAAAAATGTCCAAGTATTGGGACTTTACCTTATGTGCACCGTTAACAAATAAATTTCCACCTTACCCCTGAGCGTCTAGTACTCCTGGAATTCTTGCAGCTAAGCTCGCACTAATTAATCGTATTCACGCCCGGTACGTGCGATCCAAGAATCCCAGGTATACTATGTTTTCAGGGAACGCGCGGGTGTATGGGTCTGTAGGGGTCTTTACGCTGCGCAGCAACACCTCTGTAATCTCGGTTATTGTTAGATTACAGCCTCTACTCTGCGCGCTCATTTCCGATTGCTTATGAAATCGCTGGATACGCGTAATTTCATGAATCATCCTCTTAGCGTCGGACACGCGGACCGTCTCTCCTCCGTGCGCGCGGTACACTTACCGACGCTTATCTTACGTTATCTGCTCTACGAGCGCCATTACGCGCTGCGAGGTAGAACCCGCGCGCTATTAGTGGCGGGGCTAACCTTCCTGGCCGCGTTATCGTCGCTTACCGAATCCACGCGGCGCAGCAGCGGCGCGAGGATGAAGCAGGAGGAGGCGAGGATCCTCGATCGTGGCGGGTATCGGTCCAGGCAACGGGGGTACGAACGCGACGCCCAACGAGGATGGGAACTCGGCTCGCGGTCGTAGTAAATCACCATTAACGCGTCCGCCTGCTTTCCGCGGCGAGACGGTGCCGGCCGGCCATCTGTCATCGAGCCCGGTGCAGCCATTAAATAAAAGGTGAGACGATCGCGCGATCGATTCCGCTTACGAGACGGCGCCGATGACGCGATTCAGCGCGATCGGCCGCACGCGTCGCTACACGTGTCGCGTGCTCGCGACCTCGATGACGTTTTTATCTCGCTTTGCGCCGTTTTTTCTTTTGTCTTTAACATGTTAATCGAAATTGGGAGGGAGTGAGTTATATACGGGCGAACCGCGATCGCTCGCGCGGGATAATAAAGCGACCGATCGATGTGGCTCGAACCGCCGATATCCGAATGCAAATGGTCGGGGACTGTGAGCAAGCGAAAAATCCACTCGCGCCGCTTAGTCCTTCTCTGTCCGTTTATTTTAATGCGCCCGCGGACCACACATACGCTCGTCCTGCTCGACGCGACAACGGCACTTTGTCATAAAACCACGTGTAAGCCGAGAGGTGTATCCGGCCGGGGATTTGAAATTCAAATCGCGCGCGACGGCGGCGACGGCGCACACCGAGCGCATGAATCAACGTGTACAAACGATGAATCGAGCTGGGATCCTCGTTTTTCGGTGCAGGCGACTTTCCGCGGCGAGGGAGAAGTTGCTGGACTAGTCCGGGGACTCCATTAAATTCGTAATATTGCCTGTCAGCTCGCCGATCTTCCTCCTGGAGATCTTACTGATCGCGAGGAATTTGCGATCGAATCGCGCGTGGCTCGGCGATTCGCTCGGTGACATATCGCGAACATTTAGAAGTTCAGCACGCTTCTGTAGCCTGTTACAAAGGTCTAGAGAAAGGCTGGCAAGCGGCATGCTCGATTATCGAAATTACCCGCTGTAAATTGGCCGGAGAAAAGGAAGGTTCGAATGTTCGACCGCGATTCGTCGCGACGGTTGTACGTGAAACATGTTCCCGGGTGTTTCGCGCGGATGAAACGCGCCGCCCAGCTTGACGCGCGTCGATACGTTCGACGGAGACGATTTTCCAGCACGACAATTAGCCTCGTCCGCAGAATAGAAATTCGCGTTCCCAGAAGGCGAGGCCGCGACACAGATGTCCCAGCGAAGACTTTCCAGCGATTCGAGCCCTATTACATTCCTGCGCGTACGCGGGCAGTTACGCGCTCTTCGAAATCGATTTGATCCCCGAGCTCCTCGCGCCGACTCCGGATCCTTTCATGGCGAAACGGCCGAATGCCTGACCGGTATTAACGCGGAAAGCGCGCGGAAGCTTGCGGTAACGCGCGCTGAATTACGAAGAAATCCACTCACGTGCCTCTCTTGCGACACCGTTCTCGCGGCCTTCAACTTTACGCCTCCACAGGAGTTAGCGAAATCTTGACGGAAGAGCGGAGATGGGAGAGCGCTTCTGTCGACAGGAACTTATGCGAGTCGGCGGGAATAACAGTGACGAAAGTAAACGTAGAGTAAAGGTGGGTAAAAGTTCGCAGCGGGTAAGAGTTCGCACCATACGAATTTCATGGTTTGAGTTGTGGCAGTTGCCAATGGTGATTGGCAGTCAATTGTAAATCAAGGTAGAGTCACTAATGTCGAATTTCGTGGCTGTGTTTCGGTTTGTTATCTTACAATGCGGTAAGTACTGAATTCGTTAGTTCTGATGTAATATTCTCATGATTGGGAGTCAATATTATTCCTATAAATTGATCAGTAAATATTTTAATAATATGCCGTCTGAAAGAGCTGAAATTCTTCTATTAAAAAGTGCTAATAGAAGTTTTCAATTCTCCTCACAGATAACAGAATTGATTAAACAATGTAAAACTAGCTGTGGGGGCAAAAGTTCGCATAATGCAGTGGGACAATCGCATGCGAACTTTTGCCCCAAAATAATTTGACGGGTGTTATATCTTCACTAGGTTTTTAGCCTGTCTTCGCCAGGCATTAGTATCCTACATAATAAGACGCCTAAGATAACCACAATTTATAATATATAAAATAACCCCTAGAAACAATTTTCGCTGCGAAGTACGAAATTTTACAACTTTTGGGTACCAGAAGGGTATCTACTACCCATTATCGAATTTTCCAGGTTTTGGATTTTTGCGGCATCTTTGGGTGCCGAGGAAACTTCATGCTGATTCTGAACCCTGTAGGTCATCGGGAAGTACGAAAAAAAGCCTCTGGAAAGATTTTGCTAACAAACGAACATCCACCTTAAGCGTCTTATTATATAGGATTAAACTTATTTTAATTCTAGAGTTTGCTAAATTTTGAGGTTGTGATAGTTGAGCCACGCTGATCTCAGCTTTTGATTTTTGTTATTAATTTTTAATCCGCATTCTTTGGATATTTCTCGTTGCGTTCTTTTACCCCATAACATGCGAACTTTTGCCCCACATAACGGGTAAAAGTTCGCATTTGACACTTTTTGGAAATATTTATTTTATATAAGTTGTGACAGGTAAATTTACACGAAGTCACTGCCTATCGAATAATAAGGGATAGTAGTTATTTCTCAGAAAACGATATGTGCTATCAGTGTAATACCAAGGATTTTAGAGAAGTCTAAACTTTAAGTGCGCACTCTTGCCCCACATTACTCTAGGTATGTTGGGAAGCTGAGTACTCAAAATAGGGCAAAGATACCTATAATAAATCTGAAGATCTCAGGTGTTTCTATTTAGGTGTTCCTAGGTTTGCCGATTAGAACCAGAACGGAAAGAGATACGATATGTTTTCGCTACCATCGTCTTGTCCTATATAATTGAAGTGCCTCGATGGAATCGTGGGCCTACCGTGCAATCCTCAACAAATCGGCGACAATCGCGGCAAGGAGCTCCCGTGCGATATTCATAGCGCATCAACAGTGTTGATCGAGGATCTACATTGTATCGTTCGCGTCCCACTGCGTGAGCGTTCATTTCCAACGGCAGGTACACCTCCGACCAGGAGGGGCGACGAGGAACGGTCGTATCGGGGCAATCTCCTTTGTATCCCTCCCGTCGATGGACTCCCATTTTCCGTGGCCATTCGACGCAATATTCGTATCGGGCATCGAAAGATCCGCGGCGGATAGCGAGTCTCACGGCGGTCTTCGGCCCGTCCCTGTTCCTCCTACCGTGATGATCGTTTTCTTGTTTCCTCCGTTCTCCCTTTTCCCTTGGCACGGCCGGCTGGTACGGTCGGTAGAATCTCGCAGAGAGAAAGGGCCCCCGATGATCGGTCGTAAAACGTAAAGGGGACTCGTAAACGGAGTGAAAAGATGTCAGAACGTAAAAGCCGAGAACAGGTCCCCGACGAGGAGGTGTGGGCGTACGTTGCCTGCCATCCTCTCCTCTCCGTTCGCTGCTTCCTCGCCTTCTATTTCTGCCCTCCCTTCCTGCGTTCGTCTCCTTCTTCTTCTTCTTCTTCTTCTTCTTCTTCTTCTTCCTCCTCCTCCGCTTCGCTGTTCCTTTTGCCTCTCCTCTTCGCGACATCGAGAGAAGAGTCCCCTCCAACGAGCGATCATTTCAAGCAGTCCGCTCGCAGGCACCGGGAGATCGAGAGCCGAGCGAGAGGAGTTTCGTGAAACTCGAGAGGCCGTTTCTCGGCGTCCACTACCTTTCCCACTCCTCCGCTGACTTTATCCCAGATACTGTCTGTCGAAGGGCATTTAGGAAAGCTTAATGGCCGGTCGGTTGCGTTTTCAGGCTGATTCGCCCGGACGCGGCGTGGCGTCGGCGTTCGAAGAAATCGCCACGGCGACGGTCGTGTCGCTTTGCGTCACCGATTATGTAACCAGATTACCGTGTTTCATTAGCGAGGAGAAACTTAATAGGATCGTTGGATAGGTACCGCCGCGCCCGATCCTCCAGACTTCTCGTGAGAGATAAAGGCGTAGGGCGAACAGGAGGAGGGACCACGAATCGATCCAGGCCAGCCACGAAGAAGCTTGGAATCCTGGGGACGCGATTTCGATTCGCGTCGGTAAACCGCGGACGCAACTACGGCACCAGGGGAATTTGCAGGAGGGCCGAGAGAGGATCATCGGTGAAGAATTCCAGCAGGAATGCCCTCGGGGAGGCACCTGTAACCGCGGCTCCACGGCAGAAACAGAACAGGTTGAGACATGGGCGTGGGTGGAGCGCTTGATCTTTCTCTCCCGCACGATCTGTCCATATACCGGGTGCTCCGTCCATCTGGCGATGGATTCGAACTGCTCGCGAATATGTACTGTCAATAAACAATCCTATAAAGTACCCCCAGCACTCACGTTCTAAAGTTAACAGATGATACTCGACGCGTTTCATCTGATATGCAAAATCAGCGGGTATTTAGAAATTTAGTCCTGCTTATTCCCCAAATCTCTGAATTTCCGTCAAATCCTACAAAATCGCGTAGGTAATCTACAACCTCTGCATTTACTTAGTCTTCCTGTCAACGGTGGCTTCCAAGCGACTTCTCTCGCCCGCATCGAAACAAGAACACTTCTCATCCGCAGCGCAAGGGCTGTTGTCACGTTTTCTGCTATTGTGCCCCGTCTGTCGGTCGCCTCCACCTATGGCAGCCCGCATCGAAGCTCGCGTGGCAAGATACGATCGACTGCCCCGTTAATTGGACAAACGCGAGAATCGCTGGTTACAAGGTGCAGCCTGAGGTGCGAACAAGGTTGTCGGTGCGTTTGAGAGCGGCTCGAAGCTGTCGCTGGGATCGTCCGTCCACCGTTCCTCCTTCGGAAAGGAAAGAGTGGCCTTAGGGCAGGCAGGCTCGCCTCGGTGGCGGTGGGACCCCGGCAAACTGCTACCAAAAAACCAGACGGGCTACCGAAGAGAAGCCGATCGCTGGTATCTACATAGGCCACGGGTAGAGAAACCGTCCACCCGTATCTCTTCTACGGGAACAGGATCAGGAATCAGAGATGCGTCGATCGCTCCAAGTGCAGCGTCCAGCTCTGATCGTCGTGAGCGTCGAGCACTGATCACAATTATAGAATCCGAACGAACAAGCCTTTTGAGTTCATAATCTATACCTTTTGGAGGCAACGAGGCTTTAGACTTCAGATGTAGCGATTGGGCATCTACAGATGCTAGATTATATTAGGGTTAATGACTAAGTATACTTGTGAAAAGGATAGAGGATTCAACCAGCCTAACGTTAGGTAAACATCTTCGAAAGCGAAAGGCTCTGCAACCTCGAAAGTCCCGCTCTCGTTTAGCATATCGATCGACTCTCAGCTGGTTTCTGCGGCGACACAGTATCCCCCCCAGTCTATTTTCCCCTTCGAGCTTCAATCACTCCCTTAGACAGGGGAAATGTAAGAACGAAAAAGAAACGTCTATGAAAGCGACAGAACATCTGTCGCGCATTTTATGGATAACCTACGTTCTAGAGGAGCTGCGCGAGTAGCGCGACAGATTTTATCGTTGCTAGGAAATTACAGGTTATCGGCGGGGTGATTGACGACCCCCCTTCGAATATCGAACGGTAATTAAACGGACGGTAATTTGTGCGCCGCGAAAGGGAACGCGCGCGGCTGACAGGACGACTAGACCTGATTTAAGGAGCTATACGCGGACCTACGTACCTTCCTCCTGTCACCTTCCATTTCCCCGTTTCCCCCTCGCCCGATGGCAAGCGCAACGTTTGATCCACGGGGGTTGCAAATATTGCCTGTCCCGCGGCTCGGGCCGCAGGCGAGTCGAAAAATGTCCGACGGCGAACGCTGGCAAACAGCACTTTCGGCATTTTTCAATCGCGACTCATCGGCCAATAAATAACGCGCGATCGTCGCCGTTCCCCGAGAGATGCAAAAACCGACTATCATACTTAACGTCACCAGGGAATGGTTGTAAGTATTTTATAAGGCTCGTGGAGCGCCGTCGCCCGTTCCCTCCCCGTTCTCGTCCTTCTTTCGCTCGGTGGTTTCTTTTCACGAGCGATATTCCCCCGGCGAGGGCCCCACGAGCGGGAGAGGCTTCTTTTCCACGAAAACCTGTCGCCCCGGCGTGGTCCTTTTTCTCCGACACCGGAGCGACGACTCGGGCGACGAGCCAGTTGCAGGTTGATCCAGAAAATCCCCGCACCGGTCCCATCCGACGCGCACGCTACGCGTCCCTAGCTCCTACGATGCGCCCGCCGGTACGGCCTGATTTCATGCGCGCGACACGTCGTCACGATCCACGCTGCCCATTAATTATACCGCGCGCCGTGGCTGGATCGCAACGATAGCGAAATCAATTTACTTAACTCCTTGCCTGTCGCTTTTCCCAACGATATCCGGTGCAACAATTGCTTCGCTTCAGCCACGTGCAAGGGATGATTGCTATCCGCGAGACGGATCTCTCTGGTTGCTTCGTTAACACCTTTGATGGAATATAATCTGGTGCCAGGTGGTGAGGCCACAAATCAGACTCGAAGCGTAGAAACCAATGAGTGATATCAAGCATAGCGGTGCTGTCAAGCCCTCGAGGTTTCATCGAAGGATCCCTCCTCAACTGTTTTTCCTCTCCGCTTTTTCTGAACGAGCAATCATCGAGAGGACACGTTCCCCGATGACTGAGCGTGCAGCGCGGCGACAGGTAGCGACCAAATCACGATTACAAGTTGGTACAGCACAGACCCCCTCCTTGCGATCTAGTTAGCGCGATCCGTCGATCCGATTGGCGTGTAATCGATTGGTCGACGTCGTTGTGAAGGGACGCTGGGAATCCGCTGAATCACTCTGCCATCGAGACGACCAGCCGATGATAACGGCCGATGCCCTGCGCTACTGATTGTTGATGCTACGAACACGAGTGGACTAGACGACGTTATCCGTGGCGTAATAAGACGTCAATTCTCTTCTCGGCGATTCAATGACGCGCCGACATCTAGGCGCTCTCGCTTTCCTGCCCGCGCGGTCCTCGTTTCTTTTCCTCTTCAAGTGCAGGGAGCATGAGTGCGTGTACAGCTCCGTTTCAATGGTTTCTGGCAGGACCGTGGCCTTCAAATTTGAGAAGTCGTTTTTTGTTGCAGCCGAGATTCACCGCTCAGCTGGTGCGCGGATTTAAATGTGCGTGCGAGAGCGTGTCAACACGGTGACGCACCGTTCGTCAAGACGGTTACGCGCGTCACCCGTTTTTGCACGGTACGAACGTTGGCTTCCCGGAATCCGACCGTTAGTTCCTCGAACACCTTCGAACTACACGATACGCTCTCGCACGCACGATTACGCGCAATCTTTGTCGCCCAGCGACCCACCGGTTTTTGGAACCCTTTCAACACGGCCCTTCGAGCCATTGCGCCCAGCGCCCTGTACATAGTGTACATATCTCTGTTTTGTGACAATTGCGTGTAGTGTGAATAAGGTTTGTTCGTGTTATATCGCTGCGTGCTGTATACTTTTTGTTACCACGACGCCCCTTCGGCCAATAAACGTGCCGTCAACCATTCTTTGGAGTGCATCTCTTCTCTGGCCAGTCCCAGCGATCCACACCGCCTCCACTAGGCAACCGTTTAAACATTTTTACTTTGTGAAAAGGCAACGAAGAAGGGAGGTGTCCCCAAAAAGGTTCAAGAGGTTTGAAGTCGTTTGAAACGACCGAAGTTCAGTCTCAAATTCACAAAGCCCACTCATGGTATTATCCAATACTAACGAACGTGCTAGTATTCCATCCCACTGCAACTGCTATACGATCAACATATTTTTCTCGGATTCCAATCCAATTCCTCAGCGGTCCCAACCAAGCACCACCGATCGACCTGAACGCGAAGCGCAGACCGCAGTAATACACGTTTCCCAGTTCATCGACGATCAAGTCGATCCCATCCCAACTCGATCCAATCCTCGCCTCGACTCATCTACTCCCGCGAGGCGTTATTAACTTATATCCATTTCCGCTTCTCATTTTCCCGTGGCGTGCATGTCCCCGCGGTGGGGCGCGTGCGCCGCCGCGCCGCGGATCCCAGCAGTTCGCGCGTTAATATTTAACGCGTCATTTCGTTCGCCGCCATGCGAGATGGACGAGGCCCGATACCACGTTCTTATTTAAATGCCGGGGACGCTGAACCGCCGCGTAATTATTTAACCGGCGCTCCCTGCCATTAGAGAGCGAAGGATGGGGAGGAAGAAGCGCGAGGACGCGCGCGCGCTTCGGCCTCGAGCCGCGCGGCGCCATTGAAAAGGCTCTCCTGAAGCGATCGTTATCGGTAGGCGAATCTCCTCTCGCGCTCGCTCTCTGTCTCCGTCTGGGCGGATAGGCAGCTTCGAGTCGTTAGTCGGTCGACCACGGTTGACATCCTCCCGTGACGCGAACGGGGCCCTCTGGTAATTAAACTCTCGCGATTTCCCCCGTCGACGGCGTCGAGTTTTTACCGTTCGCGCCATCCGCCACCCTCCGTCAGCCCGCCTCTGACGCGGCTTGCACGGGGAATCATTAGCGATCCCGCCACTCGACCACGGAATCTAAAAACGAACCGGCGCGCAGCGGCAGCTGAGAATCCGCGGGCACACGCGCCTCCGCTGCCAGCCCTTTCGTCGATCGAATCACCTGTACCGGCTGCGGCAGTGATTAATGCGGGTGGATTTTTCGTTTCCGTGATTACCCGCGCCAACGGGCGTCCGCGGGATTCCAAGCGTTTGATGGCTTTCGAGTGCGATGCGATAGACACTCACTTCTCCATGACAATAGGTACCTAGGTATGTATTGAGATATTAGATCGGTGCAAAAGTTCGTTCGCTTTATTGAACTAAAGGCTTTATGAAAAGTGAAAATATTATATTCCAAGTTTTTTTAATCAAAGCGTTCCTTTAAAAGATACATTTCTGTACACCTATCACGTAACAGTAAGCTGAGTAAGCGAACGAATTTTTGCACCGACCTACAGTGGCTCACAGCCATAATCGTAAAATCTTTAAGATCGCATAACATTTTTAAAATTGGTCCAAACGACTTGAGTTTTTTTTGAGAAGCTAGAAGAATTAGTTTGCTAAGTGACGTGTTTCGTCGTTTTGAAAAAAATTGCAATTGGTCGGAATAGCAAAAAAAAAATAGTAAAGATCGTTTTTTCAACTTTTTTTCTGAGCCTGTAATGAAAATACAAAAAACCCGTACGTAGATTCAAGTAAGTTGTAGACATGCTGAAAATCTCATCAAAATCAGTTAACGTTGCTGTGATCTACAAACGTTAAAAGATCGCAGAATAAGGTCGAAAATCGCTGATTTCGGGAATTTCGCGATACAAACGGGTTTTTTGAATTTTCATTACAGGCTCAGAAGAAAAAGTTGAAAAAACGACCGTTACTCTTTTTTGTGCTTTTCCGACCAATTGCAATTTTTTTTCAAAATGTTGAAACACGTAACTTAGTAAACTAATTCTTCTAGCTTCTGAAAAAAAGTCAAGTCGTTTGGACCAATGTTAAAAGTGTTATGCGATTTTAAAGAGTGTACGATTATGCCTGTGAGCCACTGTACCTACCTAATATATGTACCTAACTAAGTTGCGGAAATATTTGTAATATAGATGATGTCCAGTTACCTACCGTTACAACAAGGGCATAAGTACTGTCGCCTGTTTTAATATCGAGGAACCAAGTTTCAGTTTCAATTTAGCCTTCATTCGAAAATCGCTTAACGTCCGAATTTTGATATCACGGATGCGTAGCCTAAAACTAATTCGACTACCGTTACAGCGAACCTGAATTTTTAACGAAACGAAATCGCGCGCAAGAACGCGAACAGCGAAACGTGGACGTCCTCAACTGGACGAGGGCAGCGACGCGCGATTGCGCTCGGCAAATGAACATCTCGTTCGTTTAACATTTGCTCCAGCTCGCCTATTTGCTCTCGATTCTTTGCGTCACCAGAGCTAGAGCATTCCACGAACTAATAACATTGACCGCGTAACATCAGCATCGTTTGCGAGCGGTTCTACTTCGACCAGCCGCGGTTTGATAATGCGACGAGCCTCATAAAATCCTCTCCGCGCGCAGATAACGCTGGCTGCAATAACCTGGTACGCGAAACTGTCCTACATCTCGATTCCAGAAGCCCAGCACCTCGAAAGAGGCTCCTGATTCCTGGAAGGCAACAGGCTCAATGGTAACAAGGAGATAGTGTTTTATGGAGGTGAACCGCTTGAAAGCGTTGCCTTAATTGGACAAGTGAAACTCAAATTTTAAAACAGAACCTGAAGCATGTGCAAACGGTGGAACAGAGAGTATCGAAGGAATGGCTATGATGAATCAGTCCATACCACGATGGCATTTTAGATTTTTGTTAGGACTATAAAAAAAAAAGATGAGAAAAGTAGATAGCCATATTCAGTTGCAGAAAACTACCTAGTGGTTGCATTATATTTCTTCATAATTTGATTTTTTCTCATTATACTCTTATTGCGACAGTGAAATGGAAAATACCTTCTTCCTTTGAATGAAATTTTCATTTCCGCAAAATATCACGAGCCACCAGTAACCCACGTGGTATTCTTTCCGACTCCCCTGTTCGCCGGGAAAGTTCTCCGCAGGACTAAAGATTTTTCCACGAGCTGCGTTTCGAAACAGTTGCCAGTAATGCAGCAAGCTGCGCAAACCAGTCCCCGAGCCGCATCGGAAGAATCGTGGCACCGCAGTGCAGCAGGACTGCAGGCAGTGCGGGCACACGGGACTGTAAGTACGCGACGCTCGCTGGTACACGGTCCACCAGCCTTATGAGCAGGAATCCCGAGGAACGTCGGGACGAGAAATATTCGAGAGACATGGGAAGAAAGTGGACGTCGTTCGCGAGCATCTCGGTCGCAAAGGAGCCGAGCGAGGAAAGCAGCCGGCGGCAGCGATCGGTGGGAATCGAACGAAGAGCAGACGAAGTAACTCGTCCAAACCGTGACGAAGTAAATAACCTACTTGGGACGCTTGATGTTCCACTGGAACGTGGAATAAAGTGTACCCCGGCGAGGGGAGCCACGGACACCGCGGTGCTCGCGAGAATCCACCGTGAAGAGTGATTCATGGAGGCTGATCTCCCAGCGTTCAATTCCGCGGTAGATTTTCACTCGCGGGTACGCGCGGGCCCAGCGCGCAGAGGGAATCTGTGGTGGCGTTCGCGCGAGGAACGTTATCACGTAATTGAGAGTTAATTCGAGGCTGACAGGCGACGATGTAGCAAGGCGTGGGCGACTCCTCCAGCCCGTCTCGTATTTTCGTTCGGCGCGGTTGCACGCAACCAATTGCTGGAACGCGGCGGACGTTCCGCAGCTTTCTAGTAACGCTGCTCCGCTGAGAGGTGTCTCGAGCAAGGTTGCAAGGGTGTACATCGAGTGGATCCAGCCGGTCGATCGCGGCGTAAGGGGAGCGGGGGAAAGCGCAGGTCACGGGAGAAAGTATTCGAGCGAGGCATAAAAGTATCGCTAATAACGATAAAAAGTAACGCGGCGCGGTTTAACCATTTAGCTACCATACCGTTAGACAACGCCATTTATTACCCGCGCTCTCTGTCTCCTTCGCTCGGCTCGGCTGCGCCGACAGCCACTCCGTAATTTCCTCGGCCGTTACCGATAAATGACTGATTTAAGCTAATTCCAGCGAGGCATTAGCCTAATAACTTATCCGCGACGTGTCCGCGTTCGGCCGTGCCGGGCAGAAACCATTTCTGGCGGATCGAAATGATAATAAGAGGGGGGCAACATAGTGGCTCGTAAGGTAGAACCTGGAAGAGGCGACCAGTCACCTGGGTACTTTTTGTCCACTACCGGCGACTGCCGCGCGCTCCTAAATCCTTCGGCCCTCTCGGTAGATAGCCGTGCGCCGGAGCTCTCGTAAAAAGATGAATAGGGAAACGACACGAGCGGCGGAAGAAAGAAACAGTGGGTGTAGCCAGAGGGCGAGGGGAAAGTGGCTAGAACAGGGGAAGAGGAACAGAAGGTAGGAAAGAAAAGGGGCAAGGAAAAAAAGGCGAGCGGTGGAGGGCAGGAGAGAGCTCGAGGCCGAGGGAGACAGAAACATAGAGATCCGTGGCTTGGATAGGGCACGTTCGCCGGTTGCAGGCCCTGGCTGCGCGCCTTAATAGAAACACCCACGCCCTCATTATGCGGATATCGTAAACATTCCCCTCATATGCGGAGCAGCGATCTCCCGTATGCAAATCCTCAACCTCCCGCCTCTCTATTTCCCTGTTTCCCTCGCAGCGGTGGAGCAGTTTGCACGCCATCGCGTAAAGCAGTCCCGCGGCAGCCAGCTCGTTGCGTATCGGGAGTCGCTGAAGCAGAGAACGGCAAGGCAGGCCGGGGAACGCGGCCACCGCACTTTAGTGGCTATGGCCTCCTCTTTGATGTCAGCCCCCGCACTTAACGAGCCGAGCCACCTAGGCGAACGCGGCCGCGTCGCGCCAGCTTTTCCCTTCGCGAAAATAATCGCCCCGCTATGATTCGCGAAACGAACCGCGTCGCGAGGGATCCCTGTGCGGCGCGGCGCGGCGCGGCGCGGCGCGGCACGGCGCGGCAGCGAGACGAGGCCGCCTCTACCGCGGATGAATTACGACCCGTTGGATACGTAGCACGATTAGGGGCCAGATTTATTGGATTCCCGCGACACGGTGGCTGTCGTACGGCTCCAGGGGACAGATGGAGAAATGGGAAGCCGAGACTGACGATGGGTGGTGTGCTAGGAATGCGGTAACAGCGGTGGGATTTTTAGGCAAACGGAATCCTGACTTAATGGCAGATGTAACTCAAGCGAAGTCAAGGATTAAGCTCGATACAGCTTTTCGAAACCGCCACTTCTAGTATGTACACCTGGTATAACGCTACCGCAGAAGTGGAGGCAAGGCGGCGAGGATGAAAAGACAGCTCGATGACTTTTCCACTCCACGGCTCGATCTCGACTGTCTTCTTGAAATCATATGAAGAGAACTCATTCAACTCAACAGGCAACCCGAAGTACCACTCGATCTCTTTTCCTAAACACTACTCGCTCGCACCTGACGCGCGCACAGTTCGTTCACCCTACTTTTCTATCGCTCGTTCGCACACCGGTGGAACACCTCCCCTGTTCCGAAAGAGGAGTCGATAGCAGCCGTAGGTCAATGGTGTCCGCGATGCGCGACATTCGATTCTGTCCCCTCTAGTGCAGACAGATACGAAGTGGTATGTTAATTGGATGTAATGGCAACGCGCGCAGGCATACCAGGGAAAACTTCTCAAGCTTTAAAGCTTACGGCGAGCACTGCCCCAGATGACCCAACGGGAACGTATATTTTCCTCCGGGCTCATTAAACTCGCGACTTTTCTTCCCCGCCGCATGAACAGTCACGCGTGAAGTTTCGTTTAATAACGGAGCAACGCGCCCATGCAGATCGCGATTAGCATCGAGCTACAAATAAGAAAATGCCAGGTAATTGCTGTCGCGATGCAAGTTTACATAAGCACGCCCATTATTATCGACGAGCAGGTGAAAACAAACACCGCGGAGCAACGCCGAGCCGGTATAAATCAAAATTACGTGCGCGAGTACTGAATACCGGCCGCCCTCCCGCCCCTCCCGTGGAAATTAATTATACGCGCTGAAGGAGCAGCTCGATCTCGGCTAATCCCTCCAGCTCATTTAATATCCATCGTTCGCGGTGCAGCCGCGTTTACAAGCCCATTAACCGTTATTTAGTGTCGCGCCGGTGAAACTTTCCGTCGACGGAGCGGGTTCGTCGCGATTAGAACCGAGACACGATGCCCTGGGACGACGAGTATCGTGTCGACGATTTAGTAGCATCTGCCGCGTAATCGCTGTCGGATATAACCATGCTCGCGCGATGATGAAGAGACAGCCGCGTGCACTTTGTCCCGAGCGGCTTGCTTGCTTGCTTGCTTTCCACCCGCGCGGCCAGTGCGTGGGGAACGGGGCGGTGCGCGCGCGCGCGCGAGTGAAAGAGAGAAAGAGAGAGGAGAAAAGGGGATGGATCGAAGGAGGAAGGCATTTCGAGCTGGAGCAGGATGGTGCGATAGAAGGAGAATGGGAGAAGGAGCCGAGTAATAAGCCGGCAGACGATGATGAGTGGCCGGTGCAAATTAGCCAGCACGTAAAGTAACCACCCCCGACGAGACGGTGAATAGCGGTCAGAAACGAGGGGGCAGGGACGCAATATTGCACGGGGCACCGTTCGAGCCTCGAGTAAAAAGGGCCCACCTCGACGACCGACCTTCGAGCCCTTAATGAACGTCGCGTGTCGCGTGCCAAATCCATCTTTTCCGACCGCGGACGTTAAAAGCTGCGAGGGCGCCCGTTGCGAGTAGATTAAGGGGGGAGCCTGGTGTAGCGGGTCGAAGAAATCGATTTTTTTTTTTGCATAAATCAATAGTTGAACATCACAATAATGTGTTCCCAAAAGCCGCAAAACGAAATTCGAAAAATTAAAGCGGATATGGCCGGTTTTGCTACGGAGCGCCAGGTTACCACAAAACTTTAAATGCGTTTTTCTCGAAACGACAGTTTTACAATCTGCGCGCAATGTAACTCCAAAAATATTCAACCATTCGACTTGGCCTTGTACACGGATATTTGTGAACATTTTCTTCATAGGGCTACGTTCTTAGTATAATGATATTGTTTAAATAAATAACTTTTTTTTACACATTTAAGGCAAAATTTCGTTGGAAAAAGTGAATTTTTTTTCAAGAGGCCGCCATTTGTTCAATTTTGCATCTTTTAAGTTATGAATTTATACGATCTGTGCGTACACTCATAAACTAAACGAAAATTGTTCGATTTTTGGTTTTAGATAAAACCAAAAGACGCTACGTTGCCCGCAGTGTAACAATTGCGTCGCCAACGGACTGGGCATAAGCCCTTATAATTTTGTTATTTGCCGCTCATTTTTAATAAAATTTTTTTTTTGTCTTCCTTAACCTGATAATACAATATCCTGAAAGTTTCAGAAAGATCGGTTAAATACTTTCTTTAAAAAAAATTCCCGAAAAATGCCTCGATTTCCAGCTAGTTACACCAGGCTCCCCCCTTAAGAGCTATTAAATTTCGGCGGTGTTCAATGTATTCATTGTTGCGTTCGCGGGTTGGCGTGGAACTTCGTGCTCGGATCGGTTTCAGAAGGGGGCTGTGTCCTTCTAACAGGGACAGGCGACGACTGATTGTCACGGTGCTGCCTCATTAGACCTCTTTTCGTCGCGGTTGTTTCCTTGTTTGTGTTCCGTACGAATGCAAATGCAGGAAAATACGCGGAATGGTTGCGACGTCGGTCGTTTGTAAACTCCGTCAAGGCTGCGACACGCACAAAAGTCCAGCGAACACAGCACGAGAACGCCTGTGCCGCCAATTTAACAGAACCGTTTAAATCGCGATCACGTCCCGCTCGCTTGCCAATCCTGTCGATGCTAAACGCGGCAGGAATCGCGAGCGCGCAGAGTCAAGTGCACCGGGCTCCAAGGAAAATGGAAATTTCCAATTAGAGCCGGCCTAACGGGGCCGATTAATTAACGCGCCTGAACCACCGATCTGACCCTTTTAATGGTCACGCTCGTCGAGCCTTCCTTTTTACCACCGACGTGGAAAAAGGAAAGAAACGCGCAACGAAACGGGCTCGGTAATAGAAATAGAAACCGATCGACAGGCCACGGGATTCCACGTTTCGCGGAGGAAAAGGGTAACTGCCAGTCGCCTGTTTACGCTTCCAAATTTTGTCCAAGCACTTCTGTCTCATTTAGTTACTCCCGCAGCGGCCAGGATTTATTTACGAGCTGATAAGGCCATCTAATAAACACGGATTTAATCAGGCGCCGAGTCGCCGATCAGCGTGTCCGACGTGCAGATCGGTGGCTCGGTCTTACTTCCTCGTACGCGAGGTGTCCCACGAATCGTTACGTGTCCCGCACGCCGTGCAGTTCGTCGCGCGGATCCGCCGAGGAATTTCGCGTCGCGCGAACGTTACGTGCGTGCGTACCACGTTGAAACAGCGAGCACGCGACGCGCGTGTACGCATTTCCGGAATTTTGTTATCGTTACATTCCTCCGATCGAGCACGCACGACACGCGACGAAACGTCGAATCATCGCTTTTATTCTTCACTCGACGTTCGGTTCGTCGGCGAATTTCACGGCCGCGTACGTTTTTCAGAAATGTTTGCTTCGGCAAAGCTGCGCCGCGGCGTCAGAAAATCTCTGAAACACAATTTCGCCGCGCTAAAATCAGCATACCCGGACGTTTACACGCCGATGATTAGGTATGTATCGGTCGCGTTGCGACAAAAACACCGCTGAATAAAAAGAAAGAAATACGCCTGACATAGAGCAGATGTGGTAATCGTTTTCGAGCGTGTCCAAGTTCACCGCGGGGAATGTTTATTGTCCGACACCCAGTAGCTATATAAATAACAACGAGGACGCTAATAACGAAATATTTTATTCGCGCCGCGGCATTGAAGTACGACCAATTTCCACGACTGGTTCTCGGTACTTCCTCTCGCGCTGGCGATGCAAATTGCAAATTTCTTCGCGAAATTCTGCATGATCCAACGCTTCTGCGCGGGTAAGAAGGACCTTGGTAGCAATTTATTCACACCGATCTTTCGACGATTCCCACGGTTCGTGAGACGTTGAGAAATTTATTTATGGACATTTAGTTCAAATCAAGAAAATCGCGCATCGAGAGAATACGTTTTACCTACTAAACTTTATTTAGCGGAGAGTGAGGCTGCGAAGATGTATACGTGTCTGTAAGTGTATCGGTGAAAAACAGAGGACGTAGTCGTAGAGAGCCAAGAAAGCCAGGCTGAAAAAGATCGACCGGAAAAGGACTTCCCCGGTGCGGTCTCGAGCAAAACACTGAACAGGGCAAGGACACGCTCCGTTATGCGAGCTTAATGACATTAAACGCGATACCGTCTTTCATCTGTATAACGTGGCTTCACGGACTTTCGTGGACTACCGCTAAACGCTCTTTCCCTGTCGCTTCTGATAATAAAGGTACGAATACACGACGACACTTTTGTGTCTAGATCAAGTATCTAGATCAGTCTAGATCAAGAAACTTAGCGTCTACACCAGTCTAGGACACTGTCCCCACACCGACACTTGATGTATACACTTGATCTAGACACAAAAGTGTCGTCGTGTATTCGTACCTTAACAATTTCGCGTGTAACGAGATAGAACGCCATGTACGACCATCGACTAATTCACTTTATACCCAGCACCAAACCCTCCTCTTCACTCCTTATTACACATCTGAGTTACACATCTAACTTTCATTTGTGAATTAAAATCTTACTCGTTATTTAAATGACATACTACCTACACGATTACAATACCTTCAGCACTGTCCTTAGCATAATTTATTTGTTCTTTCCGTCTTGTTTTAGTCCATATACTTTCACTTTTTACTTTACTTTTTACTTTACTTTTTACTTTACTTTTTACTTTACTTTTTACTTTACTTTTTACTTTACTTTTTACTTTACTTTTTACTTTACTTTTTACTTTACTTTTTACTTTACTTTTTACCTTAATTTTCTTACTTTACTTTTGTATTATTCTCGCGTTTAGCGTTGTCTTAAGATTACTTTGACTTTAATTTATTTTTAATATTTGTTATTGTCTCTATTTTAGTTTCACGGTCAGGTTTCCCAAAAGTGTTATCACTGCAGCTTCGCCTTTACCCCTATTGACTATGCTAGCTGTAAATACTCAGCTTTCTTCAATTTTTGAGTAATAAAGACGATTTATAATAATAATAATAATAATAATATAGAAGTTTAGAAATGGAATCGCACATCTCCGAGATAGACTCATCGCGAACAATTCTTACTGTCCCAAGATCCTCGGCATTCAATTCCTACCTGTCCCCAGTTCTACGAAATGTAAATCTATGACAAGACAATCGAAAGGAACAGAGGAGCTTTCGTGTACTCTTTCTCCCCGTGTGCACGCTAATCGATGCCGATATGATTTACGCGAGGGCACCGAAAGAAAGCGTTGAATGGTACAATAAATATTTGTCGATCCGGTAAAACGCAACGAAGCGCCCGGAACGGGCGTCGGCGACCGTAAACGTGAAATATACTACAGTTTATAGGATTATCCGCAGGAGAATCGACCGGGAGAGTATGCCCCGCTCGTCGGCTGCGGCCCGGCAGTTTCTGTGTACCGCAGCAACACGCGACGCGTCCTACATAAATCACCGGCAGACATCGAAAGAGCCTTTTGAAATTATAGAGCTCTCCACCGGGAGAGCCTGTCCGCGGATTTTCAAAGTTCCTCCGAGCGATATCACCTGTATCTAGATATCAGATCGAGGGGCCGAGTCATTGACTGCAGACCCCGTCTCTGTACCCTTCTCATCCATGTATCGATCGTTTCTCCCTCGTTCTTCGCGTTTTTCAGCGGCACCCGACCGCTGCTGCGTGCTCGAGGTGTTGCCACCGTCACTGGACCGGAAACACCATTGACTATTACGAGGCTGCTCGAGCTAGGAAGCATCCTGTCATCGTGGATGCAACAGGAGACAAGGTGCTGGACCATTCACGGAGAAGCAGAATTTTAGAAGGGTTTTCATAGTTCCGTGGAGAAATCGGGATTGAAACCGACATTCGGTTGCAAGGATTCTGTAGAGTTGATAGGAATATCGGAGTGCCCGATCTACAGATAAACCTGAGCCACAAAGGGTAGGAGGAGCGCGTAAATCAATGCGAGATAATCTTCGAGTGACGTTGGATACACGGCGGCGTGGGCGTTCACGGTGTCGTCGAGCACATTCTTCCACTATGGTAACAACAACACCGTCGATACCCATCGCCGCGATCTCCCGAGGAAGAAGCGGGCTTCTTACGCCGCGCTCATAAAATTACGAAATTAAATCTCACGGTGGGGCAAGAAATTACCCAGGGACGTGACAAAAACGAGCTCGTCCAATGGAGTGTTGATTAACCGCGTAACAGTGTTTCTCAAACGCCCTGGCGAAATGCCGCCATGGCGGTGTGGTTGAAAGCTTGATCGACAGATTTCCTGGCGCCGGGTAATGTAAAAAAGTTTAATCATCGAACGTGATTCGTCTACCGATGGATACCTTGGGCTCGAAAATTCTTAGAACTCTCACCAAACTCTGTCTCAGTTCAATGAAATACAATTCGCAATCTTGCGTCGACGAAAGTGCAAGTCACCTTGCCGGTCCACCCGAACCCGAAAGTGTTCGCTTTCGCGGCGTACTTATTCTATACGCGCGAACAGGTCAAAGGCTGGTGATTTCAATGCCGCCCTCTAAATCGAAGGGATCGTCATCGAGGTCCTCCGAATTTGCGCGACGGTCGGGCACGGCGCGGGTTGTAGGAAGCCGTGTCGGTTACCGTTAGATAAGAGGAATTGTTGCGCTCGGAACAAATCAATCTTATTACCGGTGGAATTATTGGAACATGATAAATGGAGGACCAGTCTGGCAACGGAGTGGCCTTCGTTAAAGAGACAAACGCAGAGGAGGAGGTGGGTAAAGGAGATCGAGAAGGACGGACAGCGGAAGGGGGACGGTGAGGAGGACACGTAAGGATGGATGGACGGATGGAGAAGGTATTATATGGCGAGTACGGCCGCGGTGAGGCGAGTTTTTATCGTGGCCGCCATCTGCCGACCGATCGTCATTACCGCGCTAAGTAATCCTTCGTACGATTGTATGTGCCACGCCAGAAGCATGCTACGGCCACGCCACTGCACCTCGTTACGAACGCGTATCCTCCATTTTTTCGCGGCTAAACGCGTCGATTCGTTCTTGCCCCGAGAGCTACGATGAACGGGCGCGGGATATATCGAGAGGTGTGTCGCGATACATCGCCTAGATCTGACGGGAGTCACGGCGAAGAAACGCCACTCCCGCCTCGAAATGAGTAGCTGCCTAGCGGTGATAGATTAGGGGAAAATCGCGGTCTACCGCGTGATACAGCTGGGACGTGGGGAGGAAAGGGTTCTCAGCGAAGACTATGCACTTTCGTCCTTTCCGCCGAGCGACCATCAGGATCTTATACAAAAGGACCGCCAACTTGCAATACAATTTCCCTTTTCGTTGAGGGAAATGTACATTGTATAAGGTGTCTCGGAATTGTTTAACGAAATTCGTGAACAGAAAGAAGATCGAAGACGAAAAGAAACTGTGCCCAATTAAGGTAGTTAATCAATCAGGACAGCAAAGAGAAGATACTTTTACGGAGCAAAATAGAAATTGCTGATAATCAAGCCCGTCGATCTGCACTCCTTTCGACTCGGACTGTTCCCAGATCGCTCCCAACAGAGTTGCCCGTTCGGTGTTATTAACCCGCGCGAAAAGGGGCACACAGAGCGGCGGTGTCCGATCAGGCCTATGTAGGAAATTCATTATTGGAGTTCCTTCTCCGCCCACCAGCGTCTTTTCCGGTCGTTGCTCAGCCGTGGACTCACCACGCGGAACGATTAAACGCTTCGCTAGGATCGCATCTGGCATAGCTGAATGGAAAGGAATGTCAGAAAATCACGGCTCACGCGTGCAGCGTAGCAACGCGAGACTCCCGACCGTCGTTCCTGCCCGTCCTCTGCGAACTCGGCGTTCTTGATGCGCGAAACACCCGCGGAATCGAGCGACTCGCATCGGGGAACGGCTTATGCTAATTGGAAGGAAGGTTATCCATCAGGGTCGTGGCTGGTATATCTCCCGTGACAGTTTCCACTATCCTTTTGACATCTTTAGCTCGGATCGCGCCGTTTTACGGCTTTATCGCGCCGTAGATTAGCCGATCATTCCGCTGGTCGTCGTAAGTTTCCGCGCGAAGTAACGCGGCTTGATTGCCGCAATAAAAGCGTTTCGCGTGGCTTCCTTTCGCGCTCGGTACACGACGCGCTCGGGAGGGGAAAAAAAGGTTCGCGCAAGAACGAAGGAATCGAATACCCGCGATTCCCCGTCAGGGATCGCTTGGCCAACTTGAGAGAGGCGGCACGGAATTCTGGGCTGCGCCCACATAGACGATACGATGTGCAGGGGAAAAACTCAACCGACCGCTGGGCTGGCGACCACGGTACGCCGCGGTGCGCGAAATCTTTGCGACGATAAAAATGAATGGAACAGGGCAGTCTGCCTTGAAGCATTCGGGGCGACGAAAACCGCAAACCGAGATACAAGCCGCGGATATCTCGCTTTAAACGCTATTGTTTCTTGATTGCTCGGCGCTGTTCTCTAATAGGGAAGTGCTCGGGTAACTGCATTGTCTTTATGCTCAATAAATTATGCTTTGCATTAAAGTGTACATAGTAGTAGAAAGGAAGTAGTGAATTAGTGGAGAATGCTCTGTGTAACACTTACAAGGGGACACTAAGGTCGACGGGAAACGGATTTTCCTGAACCTTGCAGTATTTGAAGATGTCGCCTCCGAAGTTAATTTGGCAAAGCAGTAGGGCGCGCTTCTCAAGATTTTCCGAGAAAATTGCATTTGAAAATCGCTTTACTCGGAGATAAGCAGTTTGCGTTAACGATTCAACAAGGAGTCGAGTGGTCAAGGGTGTAGCGTGACAGACTGATAATCGGTAGGTGCCGCAAAAATTATTGTTTTCCATGCTTTTATGATGAATATCACCCTGCTTATCTCCGAGTAAAGCGATTTTCAAATGCAATTTTCTCGGAAAATCTTGAGGAGCGCGCCCTACTGCTTTGCCAAATTAACTTCGGAGGCGACATCTTCAAATACTGCAAGGTTCAGGAAAATCCGTTTCTCCGTCGACCTTAGTGTCCCCTTGTTAGCCATTGTTAAATCGGAGAAATTTTAGGTTTAATTTAAAAGGTGGACGATGGTGATCTTGTGAATTCCACGACACCTCTACTCCCCACGCTATTATTTATATTCCCGAAACACTTCAGGAAGAGTAAAAATCCACCGAGTGTTCCACATACTTCTGACACTTGACCTCTCGAATAGATTCACCGAAGAGCAGCCGAAGCGTTGTTCGCTCGGACGGCTACGACGATAATCGGTGCCCGACGGTGTTTAATTACCGCGGCGGACTTTTTGATCGTGGCCGCATCGCGGTGACCGGAGCGGGCAAAGAAGAAAGGAAGGGCGTACGGAGAAGAAGAAATACGTTCGTGGGCGTAGGTAATTAAGAATACGGGCAGCGCGCTGTCCAACGGCCGTGATTTCGTAAGCGTCGGCTTTAATTGACTCGAGTTAACGTGTTTTAATTATACGTCGCCGGGGCCCGTCCCCGAGCTCGCCCCCGTCACTTCCTCCTCGCACAGCCGATTTTCCTGCACCATCCCATTACCATCAACCCTCCACCCCTGGCGCAATATACATCGATCGATCCTGTCAACGGCGATTATTATTTTTAAACGTGGCTGTCACGAACTTCGCTATTACTTTACGCCACGATATTTATCAGGCGCCCGTGTATTTTTAAAATCCCTTCTCCCTCCGTTGCAACGCACGCTCGACAAAGTATCGAATCGCCGCGAGGCGAGCTAAATGCCGCGACTAATTACCAGATAACCGCGCGCTAATTTCTGTTCCCTGCTGCTTGCCGAGCAGCCCGCCGCGCTCTTTCGCATTCGACGAGGGAAGGTAAAAAAAAAAAAAAGAGGAACAGAGAGACCAACACAAAGGGGGAAGAGAATAATGTTAATGATAATCGAGAGCGTTCGGTACGCGAGCCGCGTATCAACGAGGAGAGGCCCTGCTTTTTTCCAAGAAACCATCTACCCCCACCGTTCGCCCCTGATACGTTTTTGCTAAAACGAGAGGCCGAGAGTTAACGATCCTCCATTCATCGGCTTTCATCTCGCGTGCATCCTGGAGACTTCGTTAATACCGAGGATTTATTGCACGGCGAAACGTACCGCCACCTCCGTTGACGTCGCGAGCGCCGACAGAATTCCGGTGGAAGCTTGGGTCCTGGGCTCCGCGACTCTCGTTGCACACGCACACGCGACGGGGCCAGAAACACTCTCGCCCGCAACAAATTAAGCACCGAGAGCGTCTCATTAAGCCGGCTGTTGCTACGCGCGCGCGTTTCTACGGCACACGGGGATGAATATTGCGGAATTAAAGTGGCACCGCTTGTCGAGCCACAATAAGTTCGTTGCTGCGTTACACGACGGGAAGCCCCTGGTCAATTACCGCGCCAGCTGTTATCGAGCCCGGTAATTATCGCTTTGATATGGTCTATCGTTCGGATCGGCGCGAGCGAATTTCGCGTGTCGGGGGGATTACTGTGCCGCGAAAAATCCCGCCGGTAATGATAGCGTGAAAATCGACGTCGCGTTTCTTGCACTGGTCATTATTGTTTTATCCACGGGCGATTTTTCGGTTTCGAGTCGCCATTACCGACAATGTCTGGCCGAGAATACTGCAATGGTCGTTAAGGGGTAACACCACTCTAGAGGCAGAAAAAAATACCTAAATTTGACAATTTATTTTGGGAGTATGACAAACGGAATAGAATTTCTTTTCAGAGGGTTTATTTAACACATATTGGAGTACGAAAAACAATTTTTTTATTGTCATTTTCATACAAAATGGCGGCGACAGAGCCCGTCGTCGAAACCACTTCTTTCAAACTGGGAGGACGGATTTCTCGGAGACTATTGCATGGATCGATTTGAAAATTTAACAGTAGCTTCACAACAATATTCTCTTTGGAAGTACGTAGCCGTTTTTTGATCGAATGTAAACTTTTTCTTTTATAAAAAATTTAATGCTCATTTTTAGGGTAAAAAATCGATTCATTCCTTAAAAAGTGCACCACGTCCACAAAAATTGATAAAAAAAAACTCCTACGTACTTCCAAAGCCAATTGTATATAGATTATAAATTTTTTTGGTATTTTGTTCCACGACTCATACATGCCGAGAAATCCGTCCTCCCGTGGCGGTGTTTTAAAAAAAACTGTTTTCGACGACGAGCTCTATCGCCACCATTTTGTATAAAAATGACAATTAAAAAATTGTTTTTCGTACTTCAATATGTATTAAATAAACCCCTGAAAAGAAATTCTATTCCGTTTGTCATACTCCCAAAATAAATTGTCAAATTTAGGTATTTTTTTGTGCCTCTAGAGTGGTGTTACCCCTTAAAGCGGCTCGAGGTGTCAGAGCTTCAAGAGGAATCTTCGATTTAGTGGTCATTCTAAAACATTTGAGGCTTTTTAACCGACTTCAAAAAGGAGGAGGTTATAGATTCGACCCGTGTGTATTATTTTTTATATGTTTGTCTCCGCATAACTCCTCAGCATATGGACCGATTTTGATGACCTTTTTTTTATTCGAAAGAGGGTGATGCCCCGGTAGTCCTATCCTACACTGCATCACCATTGGCCCAATATTTTGCCACTTCTGGTTAATAATAAAGACTGTTGTCACCTAATTATTATTATTTTATGTACGTACGCGCATATCTCCTCAGCATGTTGTGTCACTATACATATAAAACTAAGGAGTTAAAAATTAAAAATGGAAAAAACTTAAAACCGGCTTCAAAGAAATAAAAATGCACTAAATAGTAAAACATAATTTTTTACTTTTTAGTGCATTGTTTTTTTTAAGTATTTTTTTACATTTTTTATTTGTAAATGTTTGTCAACATTTTGGCGCTGCTTAATCTTTATGCGCCTATTGTGCGCAGCAACGTATCTGTACACGTCCGTCAATTCTAATTTTGATTATAATTTTATTAATTCATTAGTTTTATTATTTTCTTGTTTTATTGTTTGTTTATTTTTGCACTGGCTTTTCTTCTCCTTTCCTTTCTTTCAAGCTGTTTCTTTCTTAACTTTATGAACTACTTATTGTAAACTAAAGGATCTTTACCCGTGGAATAAATAATAATAATAATATTAATAATTTTGAGCAAAAACGGACTAATCCACATTGGAAAAAATATTAATTATTCCTATTTTGTATGATTAGTACGGCCTATTAGAATACCTTACAACTCAATTTCGCAAAAAATGTGGGTTAGTCCGTTTTTGCTCTCGATGCCTGATTCGTCTTTAGTTCGGCGATCTCGATTTCCTCGAAGCCGCTTTTATCCTGCCCTTTTCACTTAGGTCACACAACCTTCTTTCCAAATGTTCTACGAGCAATGGAACGAATCGCAAACGAACGAGCGTCCGCGTGGAAGAATCGCGTCAGACTTGGAAAACAGTTGAGCAGAAGGACGAAGGGCAGGCAAGCGAGCGCAGTAGACACGCAATTCCGGACAGGTGCCACACGCTGGGACGTCCGCCATAGCCGGGTTAATGGGATCTTGCCGGTTTCGCCGTCTTTCTGCACCGCGAGCCGTTGCGATAATCGCCGCATAAAGTCGGCACATTATTGCGTTATAGGTATCCGCGGCGTATCCGCGCGATATTACGGCTGTTCCACGGGGCCACGTAATGGTGGCCCCACGCGACATCCTGCCTCGTCTCCCCAAAGAATTTCTGCCCCCGTGTCTCCTTTCCGCCCCGCGCCTCTCTAAATTGGCAGAAATAAACGCGCACGACGTCGCTGAATAAACGCGGGGGATGGCTCGGCTTAGAGGCTGCCCGTTCCGATCGTTCGTGCCTCGAGATCCCGCCGATGCCATCCCGCCGGACAGTCTTAGAGACAATTTACCGCTAATCACCGCGAGGAATTATCTGCGGCATTCGTGGCAAGTTCGTAAATTTCGGGTAGACCGCCGTGGCGAGCTGGGCCGCGAATTAAGGAGGCGATAGACCCGTCAGGATTCCATTCAGACCAAGGAAACTCCTTGGTGGTATGTAGATATTCCGTTTGGGACCACTCGTGTTTGAAGAGGATCACCGAGGCGGCACCTCCAGGTCTAGGACGCATTCGGACGTTCTCAAGTTTACTTTGACAGACACTGCTGAAAGTGATATCGACTTCGTGTATCGGTGCAGACAGTCAATAACAGTAGGTATACACAAAATAAGAATCGTTGATGCCAATTAAGAGATACGCGATGCCTCTTGGATAGCAGCGGTCAGCGTATCCAGGATAAGATATCGAACAGTCTCGGATACTTAACCAACTGTCCGCCCGACGAAGGTCGATAAACACTGTCTGGGTAAGTCAGAAATATTTCGGCGAAAATACCGACGAACCTCTCAATCCCTCGACGATCTCCGGCCATCCGCTCGGAGAGACGTCGATCGCAATTAAATTTAGAATAATCAGATAAGAGGAGAGACGGCGGCGAGAAATCGGAACGAATCGCGGAGGAGGACGCTTCCAGCGCGATAATATCGGATCGATAAGGCGCGCGAACGCGACTTTAGGCGCCCGATCGTAAAACGGGCCACTCGTGGGAGTGAGTCCTGCGAGGGAGGGTCCGTCGGTCGCGCGGTATTTCGGCAGGACATCAGAGAGAAGGTGGCGGCGACGCGTAGGATGTGCTTTATCTCGGGGATCGCGTATACGCGGTTTCGCGCGTCGGCGGACACCGCTTTCTAAATCACTCACTGCCACTCCGTGCCGCGCCGGCTTTCTCTCTTTTTCCTCTGGCCGTCCTCTTCTCGCCGCGCCGCGAGCCGTCCGCGTTGCTCTCCGTCACGCCGCCGCGCATGGAGATGTACGCGACAATGTCCCAAATGACGATCTATTTTCGAGTGGAGACATCGACCTCCCGGCGAATCGTAAAACCGTCAAAATGAATCCATTAAACCCGGAACAGGTACAGCAGCCGACTGGCTTCCAGCGCGAAACCAGCGGCCGTTGTTGCGCCAGCCGCCAGAATGCGGAGTGCCGAACGACGGAAACGTCCGCTGGGGAATCGAAATCTGACTGGAATCCGAGGGCGATACCGATAGATCGATCCACTGATTGCGACAAACCGATAAACGTTCGCGGTATGATTTCGGATCGTGCGCCAGCGGAGCGTGGACGCAAATCTTTCTGATCGGCCGTTTTGTGCAGCGGGAAAAGTATCGTGGGACGAGAAGGCTCCTTATCTGCCAATAACGAATGGGACAAGCCTCCGGCGGCCTCCTAGATGGACTTTCGTCGTAAACGGAGAGTCCAGGAATTTAGGATATTCGAAGGTAAGAGATGCTCGCGGAGGGAACAAGGGGTCCCGGTGGTTGGGATTGAAAGGCAGAACCACCGGAGATGATAGCGCGATGCTACCGCTGCCCGCTGCCTCCTAACTCGTGTAATTAACAGGCCAGCGATTCTATGGAGCAGGTGAATTGAAACGATGGTTCTCAAGCGGAGCGTTCTGGCCATTAAATTAATGCGTTTCCACAGAAATGATTACGATTTTGGATGATTAAATTGCAAAGTGGGTACTCCGGCTGATCATACGATTGTTGGTCGTGGTATAAGTAAATAGTAAGGGGAAACATGCTCGTGATCAGTAACCGTGAAAATTGTTCGCAGTCGAATTCTCAAGCAGCCAGAGTCTCCTAACCTATTATCACTTAGAGCTTTCGAAGAAATACCCACAGATTGGGTCATTCACAGTTCCGTAGGGCACACCTACGACGACAAATTTAAACTATCATACATCAGCCTACTTCCGTGTCTGGTTAGCCGCTTCCCTTAAAGATTACAGTCTATTCCCCGCGTAAGGCACCCTTATCAACAAAGGACGTGGTCAAGAGGCGTCTGGAAATACAGAGAACTCTTCTTCTCGTTCGTTCTTCTTTCGATCAAAAGTAACGATCTTTGAAAAGTCAATGCACCATTAAGCTTGACGAGTGCATCGTACTCTCTCAACTCTGTACTCCGACAAATTGGTCACGGCTCCTTCGTAAAATAGCAATGTTGATACGGACACTGTGTGACCCGAAGATACGATGTTAAAATGCAGAAGTCTCGTGTCGGTGAACCAGATTGAGAACCCCTAAGAAGGGTCTCCGAGGATTTCGATGACGACGAGGCTTTAGGAGGACGACCTACTTCGCTCGTTTGCATCAGACCCGAGGCGGTGGCTTTTTTTCTTGTTCCCTTCAAGACTGCAGGTAGCCGAGATGACGTAATGCAACGGGCCAATCGTTGCAAAGGGCAAAGTCCCAGGCGAGAGGGCCAGCAGTACCCGCGACTTTTCTTATTTCGCGAGGGAACGAGTCGAGAACGAAGGGGTGGGGGGGGGGGAGGAGGAAGGAGAGCAGGGCGAGCCTCTCGAAAATCGACCACCGCCAGCGAAACCCCGACCGTCTCTCGCCTGAAATCTTAATTTCAAGTTCCCAGAAAGTCGCACGTCGGAGGAAAAAAGGTCGAAAGAAGAGTGCACCGTGGATCCTTTGCCGCGAGTGCCGATCGCTGACGAAAAGGACACGCGTTATCCATCATCTTACCAGATAATCTACGGCCGTATGTACGGCCTTATGTATGCAGATCCGATTAAAGAAAGATCGCCGGGACGTAAATCACGATCGATAAAGATATCCACGAGAAGGATATTCAAAAAGGAGCAAGAGGAGGCTGTGGGACGAATGGACCAATTAAAATTAATCGCCGGGAGATCGAGGTGTTCGAATTCCCAGGGTATCAATCCTCCCGGGATTTCCTTTTTCTTCCTTTATCATGGTACTCCTGTCGCTTTTTATTTCCACGGCTAATTCGCGCACGAATTTATATCAGCCTTCGAGGGAGAGGCGAGCACAGGTGCCAATCGAAGCCACTCACGATAATGGCGAACGTAATCAGTGTAACGATGAAACTACGACAAGTATCATGCTCCAACACGGTTTTTGTGTGCCTATACGGTGAAATTGATGTAAAAAATAGACACATGATTCTTTACGAACCACTAATAAAGGAAGCAGTAAGCAACAGTAATAGACACTGTCTTCTTTTACGCTATACCGAGAAGCGATTTCGAAAGGTTGTTAAATGGTAGATACCGACGATCATTGTTGAACACGCGAACGGTAGAAAAAGTAGTGGAGAGGTTTCATTGAAGCATGCGCTGTGTCAACAGTGTGTAATCAACCTCGATTGCCAGCTAGATAAAAAGTACATAAATTTGTCAGGCAGATCAGGGAGAGACAAATCACGCATGGGTATACGAGAGTAGCGAAATCAATCATTTCGGAATTATGAAATAAGAATCGCCATGAGAAGTGTTACATCTTTTTCCTGGCTTAATGGTTTTCTGTTTATGCGAACTCAGGTGCAATACAGGGTGATTCTGGAGCTCCGCCGGACAATGGATGCCACCAGGTACCCCGTGGCGAGGACAAGCCCCCGCAGTGCCTCTCCGAATTTTATGGGTTTCGACCCTCGAAGGGGTTGGAGTGCCTATTAAGAAGTTAGAAATCTTAGATTTCCGCATTTCTCATCAGATCTTTGCGAAAACGACGCCAATTGATTCCTTATATTTCGCCGATGAAACTGACCCCAAGAACGACGTAATTCGGAAAATAATTAAGGAAATTGCACGAAAAATTAATTTCCATAACCTCAAGCTAATTTCGTTAATAATAGTCCGATTTACATGAAATTTGGTATGATTTTCATCGGAAAAACATAAGGAATCCATCGGCATCACTTCCATATCGATACGATAAAGAATAAATAATTATTTTATTCTGAAACAGGTATGAATCCTCGGTCGACCCCGGCAAATCGTGGTCTACCCCCCGCAGTCGAGGGTGAAAACGTGAAATATTCATTTCAGCGTATTAAAAAATTCTTTATTCTATATCGTATCGAAATGGAAGTTACACCAATAGACTCCTTATGTTTTTCTGATGAAAATCATACCAAATATCATGTAAATCGGACTACTTTTACACAAGCAATTTGTATTCCTAATGTAAAAGTAGTCCGATTTACATGACATTTGGTATGATTTTCATCAGAAAAACATAAGGAATCTATTGGTGTAACTTCCATTTCAATACGATAAAGAATAAAGAATTTTTTAATACGCTGAAATGAATATTTCACGTGTTCACCCTCGACTGCGGGGGGTGCCGGGGTCGACCGAGGATTTATACCTGTTTCAGAATAAAATAATTCTTTACTCTTTATCGTATCGATATGGAAGTGATGCCGATGGATTCCTTATGTTTTTCCGATGAAAATCATACCAAATTTCATGTAAATCGGACTATTATTAACGAAATTAGCTTGAGGTTATGGAAATTAATTTTTCGTGCAATTTCCTTAATTATTTTCCGAATTACGTCGTTCTTGGGGTCAGTTTCATCGGCGAAACATAAGGAATCAATTGGCGTCGTTTTCGCAAAGATCTGATGAGAAATGCGGAAGTTGAAGATTTCTCACTTCTTAATAGGCACTCCAACCCCTTCGAGGGTCGAAAGCCCTAAAATTCGGTGGGGCACTGCGGGGGCTTGACCTCGCCACGGGGTACCAGGACGCATCCATTGTCCGGCGGAGCTCCAGAACCACCCTGTATAGTGTATCTACTTTCCAATTGTGTTCAAAACTATATGAGACATTGAGAAAACAAAAACGAACTAATCCACATTGAAAAAAATTAATTTTTCCTATTTTATATGATTAGTACATTATTGCTACTAACTCAATTTCGCAAAAATGTGGGTTAGTCCGTTTTCGCTCTCAATACCTCAGAGGTATAATATGTACTTAATCTAGGGTTTAATTTACAATTAGAGTTATTTCTTGAAAGCTTAGGGTGTCCAGATCCACGTGTGCCGTACCTACGACTCTTTTACTTCAACAAGTGCTACATCTAAGTACAAGAAGCTTGCATCACGAATGAATGGACACCTTGTACAGGTAAGACTCAAGCTACATCTGTAATTGCCAATAAATGGTAAGGCAAACGAATAAATTCGTGAAAGCCCCGCGTGCAGGAGAGTGTACGTGCACGCTGTATACGTACGAATTCCAATGAAACGTGTCCCGATGATTAACGCCAATTACGCGAGTTACAGTAGCCCGCGAGCCGGGACTTTATAATTACGAGCGGCGCGCGAACGAAAGTTTGAATCGCGCCGCGAGATTTGTGGCAACGAACAATCCCGCTGTCGCCGCGATTTACTTTCGCACTTGCGCGCGAACTTGCGGCATCGGCAGCCACTGATCGACCGAAAGTTCATCGGAGCGGCGTTTATATAATAACCGGTTGCAATTGGCGTCATTAGCGCGGTTACCGTGCGGACTTAATCAACGCTGGCCAGCGTCGCCGCCTCCGCCATCGAAACTCGTTGCCCGCTAATGATGATATTCGTTCATTCATGCCGTGGATCATAGAATTCCACGCTCAGATTGGAAAAGAGGGTGTGAAGCCGCGATTCCAGATCGACCGGGCCCGATAATCGCGAGCATGTGCACCATTGGAAAATAACGAAAGGAAATGGGCGAGACAAGAAGAAAATAGAGGAGAACGTAGGTACCTAATGCCAATTAATCCTTATCGGTGCAAGCTGGAGCACGCTGATTAGACCGGAGTACCGATTATTTCCTCGCGACTCTGATGTTTAACGCCTATCTCGAGCTATCGATAACGGCGATCTCGTATCGGCACCGGCAGTTTCTAACTGATAATTATCGGCCAGCTGGTTGCAGGCATTCGTCGTTCATTTAGAATTTAGACAATTTCTACGCTACGGTTGCATTGGTGGAGCTTCAATGTCGTGCAAATTATTGCTTCGACAGCTGGTGTCCAAACAGAGTCCTTATCGAAGCGTGATCGAAGGAAGGCTGGATAATATCCGGTGAATGTGCAGGAAAATCGGAATTCTTTGGGTAAACTAACATCCTCGATGACAAACCGTCAACGATGTTGGTGGGGAAACTGTCGGGTGACGATGCATCCCTTGGCGGAGCCCGCGAGGACGCATGAAAGTGCCTTTTAAAGGCGGCGCAGCACAATGGAGTCGCGGAGACGGAATATAAGGCGAAGAAAAACTGTCGGTAGAATATGGAGGGCCCGAGTGCGGAGGAGGAGGAGAAGGAACAAGGCGAAGAAGTAGCAGCGAAGAGAATTTATTACCACGCGAGACCGCGGGTCCCCGAAGAGAGGAGAAGAGCGAGCATAAGCAGTTAGGGTACCCGCACGAACAAATAACGGAGAGGCGGGAGGGCCAGGATACCTACAAATGAGGGGCAACAGAGAGGGAGATAGAAAGTGTGGAAGGAGAGACAGAGAGAGCTCGCGAGAGGTCCAGGTCGTAACAGGTGTACGCCAAGTGAACCTCCGTGGATCGCCCTCTGCACCTGAACCACGTGAAACTCGGATTTACGCGTGACAGTTAATGGCATAATTTTTTCGTCTGCCAGGTGTAGATAAGGACTAATTAAAGGTACGTGGAAGAACGCGTGGATGTGTTACTCGGCGCTCAGTCGAAAGGGATTCAGTACAGGCGTGTGTGTTCTTGAATACGCGCTAAGTGCTTCGTGCATTTTGATGGAAAATAATTTCATACAAAGTACACTTCGCAGCTGACGCCGCGCCGTCCCTGCGTGATGACTATTTGTCACGGTTATCGGTTACTCGCGAGACAGGTGCCGATACCGATCAACGAAGACAACACTCGTTCGCGGTATTACGTCACCAAAAATTGGTCTGTCGAGTTTCACAAGATCGGGGAGCTGCTTCTTGGGAACCACTGGCCAACAGGTCCAGGGACCTGAGCCCTGCTGAAGGGCCAGAGAACCGAGATCCGATCGGCGATAACTCGTTCCACCCGCGTGCATAGGTATACGAGAGCGCGAGGGGTAAGGCGATCGTTCCTCATTTTAGGCGCGTGGTTGGTTATCGATATCTCGATGCATTCCCGCCGTGAGCCCGTATCTATCTACCCACGCGCGGCCGAGGCCAAATACCTGTTGGCGTGGATCGAATAAACGGGGAAAAGAGAGCAGCGCGAGAGGCAACGGCGAGATGACGAGAAGACGAGGGAGCTGGGCGAAGGACGAAGAGGAGAACGACGCCGTCGAGGCACTGAGGAGGCTCGTTAACTCCGGTAGCCAGGCTCTTTGGCGACTTCGCGATCGCAGCAGGTATGTACACCTACTTAACGACCTGGCCCAACCCAGCTACCTGTTCGACCATAGAGAACGATCGTTTTCCTAGCGCCGGCGATCGTTCAGCGGCCGTTACGGAAGCGAGTAACCGCAAGAGTGGCGCACTGCGCCGCTCGAATAACCGGATGAGCGCCGTCGAAGGGACGAACGGACGGTGTCGACAATTATAACGACGGATTACGGCTGGTAATTAGTGTGGGCGATTTTCAGAAGTGCGGGTCATCTTGCTGGTTTTCAGAGGCTTCTGGCGCCTCTGTGAAACGTCTGCGGAAGATGGACAACGAGGGAGGACTCACTCACGTGTCGTGGGTGAAAGGAATATAGCGCGAGGTACTCGAAACTCGTTACAGGGTTGCAGAGGTTGATACTAAGTACTTAGTATTAAAAACCAGTACAGCACATGTTTCGAGGACTTTGAGCGCTGCCATCTTCGTCCTTTTCTGTTTTTAACACTGGATTTACCAAGGGGAGTCAAAATGACTTGTTTGGCATTTGTTATAATCATTACTCATTTCCAGTAGCTACATTTTGTTTTCTAAAATTTTGACTTTTTCTAAAATATGTAAATAGTTAATTCTGTAAAATAGTTTTGATCTTCGTTTGTTTGTTCTACAAAATTTATATATAGTGTACCTACATTTTGATCCCTCACGGAACGCAGGTAAATTTTTAATTTCAGAAGTTCCTCGTATTATTTTCGTATAGTTCAAATACATTTTTAGAAAACTAAGTATATTTTTATGCATATACGTTGTACAAAAATTGCCATAAGATACATGTGTATTATGTTTGCTCAATTTTTTCATTCTTCTACCAGACACATATTTCGGTGAAACCTAAACGGTGTCAAACAGCATATCGTACTAAGAATAAAACGAAGAATATTTGTGGTACACGTAATAAACGAGTCTATGGTACATGCTCTGCTAAAATAATTGTAACTTGTAAAAAATGTCTTTGGATTTTATGCGTGATTATTTTCAAAATTACTATTGTTATTATATTATTATTATTATACAATTTATATTCAATTTTCGCTCATAAAATAGGACAATATATAAAAACGCAATAAAATGCTGTATCTTCTTAAATGACTTGTTAATTTAAAAAAACAAGTCATTTTGACCCCTCCGGTAGAAGTAGGTATACGTCAATCGTTAGTTGTCCTAGTGTCAAGCCACTACATTGCTCGCACCCACAACACCCTCTGCTTTTTATAAGTTGCTCAACTGCCATTCTATTGTCCCAATTACAATTAGTTCAGTCACATTGTCACAATAATCTCCAATATGTAAACAATGATTTGTTAAATCAGGAAAACCCTATCACGTCATAGTTATTAACCATGCTTTGTATTGGTACTGCCCGTTTATCGTCTGTAATAATAATAATAACAATATCAAATTGAACAACACGCCATCCACCGACAGTTCCCAAGTTTCATTCCGCATCAACCCTCCCAAATTCCCCCCACTCGCGATCGAACCGAGTCGCAGATTCAAATGCCCCAGAACGATTCGTCGCGCGCAAAGCCGGCGATGCATAGGCCGAGGGGTATCACACCTCCCGGGAGTGCGCACGTGCGCGCGAGCCGCGCGGCGCAGCCTCTGAAACGAGATGCGCGACCTTGAACTCCAACGCTCCAGGGTCGATCGATAGGCGCCACGCGCCTCTCCTGACCTATATAAACACCAGGAATTCCGGGAGAGAGAATGCGTGGCCGGAACAACGTGGTTGCTCCTTTCGCGGCGCGTTCTCACGATCCTCGCGCAAGGTGAACCCGACGTCTTCGATACCCGCCTCAAGAGATACACGTTCCCGGGGCTGAATTTAAAGCCGTCATAATTTAACGGGCGACTTTAATATCTGACCAGTTTCTAGCGAAGCCCGATGACACGGAGACGGCGAGAATCTCGTGTCCCTTATGGAGCTGATATTCAACCCGTTGTCAGAAGCAACGTTAAAGATTTATCGCGTGGGAGATCGGTGGAGTATTCGCGAGCTCTCGTTTACTTGCCGTCGCCGTCGTTTTCGCGAAGAATAATCGAGTGAACCGGCGTGCGAGACAAATCTTCCTGTCCTGAAAGCAAAGTCGATCGCGCTTGGCAGCTAAAGCAGCGCGTGGGCGTTAATTACTCTGTTAAAACCAGCTCGCGTTAGTGGGAGTATTACACGAGACGTGGGCACGGAACGTCGACAGATACGAGCGGCTATCGCTCGAGACTCGTTGCAAGTATACTTATTACGCCGTTACACCCAGCGACAGATACGGTTTTCATTTTTTCCCCCCCTTTCGGTCGATACAAAACTACCCGGTGCCCCGGCTAACCGGCTCGATCGGCAGCGAGTTGGGCACAGCTTCCAGCGGTCGTAACGAAGCTACGCAGACAGACTAAAATTTCCCTCGGCTTGATCGTAAATCTTTGGGGGAAATTCAATTTCAGATCGATCGTTAACAGGTTTCAGGCTGAAGCGTATTACCAACGTAGGCAGCGGTCGCACCGCGTTCTCCGTCTCAATCGGATTGCAACGCTGGAATTCGTGCAATCTTTAACGCACAGAAGATCGTTGCGATGTCAAAGGCACAGTGGCGGATTTAAGAAAAAGGCCCAGGTGGCAAACGTTCTGAGGGGCCCATTTTTTCAGGTAAATGAATAGATAGTTTACTAAAAACGGGCCAAATGTAGTAGTACCAAAAAAAATATAGTGTTTGGATACCTATACCTATTCATCATTTTTTTGGAGACGGGGCCCAGGCGGCAACTGCTCATCAGCCGCCCTGTTAAATCCGCCAATGCATAGACACCCTCCAAATTGAAAATACAATTGGAACACAAGTAGCTCAAGCGAAGAAGGCCTCCAATAGAGTTCGAAGCCGGAAGGGAACAACGGTCCGTCGCTGGGACGATTAATTAAATCGACACGCTGACCGGTCCAAACTGCCGCGTCTCTCGTTAAAACACGGACACTCATTATCTGGGAACAACGGCCGCCGTAAAATCTACATAATAATATACCCTGGTTAAATACCGTTTCGCCGTTGAGCGCGGTTCTTCGCAACAGCCTTAGTACGTAACCTGCACCGGCGTTGCACTCGCAACAATGTACATCGACATGATTCTATTATAGATCGCGGTGAAGCGCAGGCCGCGCGTGTAGCACGAGCGCCCATCCCGGAATACGGTCTCGGTGCGTTCAGAGTTTAGAGGGAGGCTGGCACAGTTTCCGCCGACACAGGCGAGAGCAATATCGATTTCCAGAGAGGCACGAGACGAGATAGTTACCCTCGTTGTGTGCGCATCGTGCCGTGCAAGCCAACCGACCTGCTGTCGCGCGGGGGATGAATTCACGGTCAAGGACGCCGAGGGACAACCCCTCTGACTTCCCTCTCGCGCAACCCTCGCTGTCACCCGCCACTACTGCCACCATTACCACCAGGCCAGGCAATCCCCTGCGTAACGCTTCACGGTACGGTTAACAGCTCTATCCTCTGCCTCCGCGTTATCGCCGCTTCTATCTTTCACGAAACTCCACCTCTTTCGCGTCCGTACGCCGTTAATGCGCGCACACGCCGAGCGAATCGCGATTGATCCGCGCGGCCAGATAATAAAAACTGAGGATATCCTTTTTTCTTTTAAATCACGGCGAATATAAAGACGCGCCCCGCTCGGCACGTCTCTTGTGCCCGTATCTTTCGATCGGGAGCTTCTTCCTCTGCCTTCCGCGCGCCGGCCGGGACGGTGAAATAAAATCGCCCGCGTATCGGAGGAGAAAGGTGGAGATTAGCATAACGGTGAACGCGCGTTGATGCTGCTTGACGCACGAAATGAAAATTTATGCCGCGTCGAGGAGGCAGATTCACGAGGACAATAATTCGACGATCCACGATACGCCCCGGGGACACAGAAAGAAACCGGGAGAGAAGAGAGGCGCACGGCCGGGGGATTTACGCAAGCGTGTGTACTTTCCACATAATTCTCGCCGGGGATCGACCAGGGACAACGCGGATAATATATCGTCAGGAGGGATCGGTCGTATGTTAACCAGCGTTACACCTGCGGGCCGGTGAGGAAACTTCGTGGACAACCACCTACGCACCGATCCGCTCGGTCCCATTACCGGCCGCCCGACGAATTAAATAGAGGAAGATTCACACGGTTTCGTTTCTACCAGTTCGATAGCCTCGCTCGCGTGCACCTTCGCTCATAATTCTGTACGGGACCGTTGTCATCGCCGTGTCGAAGCGCGGTTTAAACGTTGCGATATGGATTATGGACGTCGGCTATTCTATCGACACTTCGAATCCAGAATATTTTATTCGCCCGCTGACGCTATCATGGCGACGGGATAAAAGCATAGCAGGAAATAAACAAGACATGAAATCCATAATGGACCTCGAGTACCGTTTCTAAATCGAATTTCATCGCGCGTTTTTCACCAGCACTACCTCCCTTTCAGCGCCTGGAACGTATCATTCGATCCTTTCTTTCGCCTATGCTGTGCAGTTCATTAGATCATTAGACTAACAATGCAGAGTGTCCTTTATGTGGCGTTTACATTTCGAACGTAATAGCCTCTAGGCGCAAACTACGAACACGGTCCGAGCTGCAATTTGCATGACATATCTCCCCGTGATGCGTACGCTCTTTGTACACGCAGGTGACAATTCAACGCGCGTGTATCATCGCGCGAGATTTACCCTCTCGCATACGATTAGCATAATGGTCGATCATTACGACCGGCGTCATCCGATTTCCGTGGGCGTGCGGTTCGAAATTGCGTGAGCAGCTTCGTTCGTTGCCCAAGGAACAAAAGCTCGCCACGGTATTCGAATTACGAATCCCCATTTATTGCTGTAAAACTGTTAGGAGGAAGAGAACCGGCCATTTCGGCTCCTCGGTCGCGATTGCGCGACTCTATCAGCCGGCAATTATCAAGCGTCAGAAACTTTTCTCCTAACCACCGAAACACCAGCGCTGGCTGAGAAAATTTCTCTACCTATCGAAAATATTCCAGGCGGAGCCCTGCACTTGAAATATCGAGGAAGCTTTTGCGGTGCGTCCTGAGTTGACAGTCACGTGTCATCTGTACGATCGAGTTCCTACGTCAAGCCCAGAACAGGGATCGTTAAATCGTTAATCGGCGGCCATTACGATCGTCAGCGATCAACACCGTCGTCTTTGTCATCGCGTATCCGTCCTTCGCGGCGCGCAACTTCGATTGGCTACCGAGATTGCCGCCGATACAGGACTCGATCCCATCGAAGCAACGATGGAAGCTCTGCTCGATGCGTATCTCGAAATCGTGTGCAGCCACGGTCGGGCCAGCTCGATATCGGTCTATAGGTATAGGTAGATGGCCGTGCGGACGACCACGGGCGTTTGATTAAGCGCGGTAGCCGCGGAGCGGCGAGCTACCGGCGAGAGCGAGCGCGTTCGTTCGCGCAATTACGCCAAATGGATTTCCTAATTGCGGCGCCGCGCCGCCAGAGATTGCTCATGTTCGAACATCCCGCGCCCAACGAATCGGCACCGGTCCCGATATACGGGCACCGACGTTCTCTCTTTCTTCTCGCGGTAGGGCAGCGCCAGGAAGACCATTTCATTGTGGATCCGGTTCAATCAGCCGGGATCGATTTATCGGCACCGCGAGAATTCGCGTCGGTCGCTGGCGTGGAAATGCAGACGGTACGAGTCGAATAGTAGGATTGGAAGCATCCGAGAATCTACTGTTTATAGAGGTTGACTTTGGAGTTACGATCTCGAGCACTGACGAGTCCAACGGTGGCGCTGGGAAGAATGCAATTATTCTGGTTTTATCGCCGAAGTTGTATGCCGCTTCGGGGACGGTCAGCGATTAGAGTGGAAGCGTCTGTCACGGAAGCTCCTCGCGCGGTGTTGGCGAATTCGGGGTCTAAATGAAACGGTGGTAATCGATACCGGCTATCGCCGAAGGAGAACGGAACAATAATGTATTAAAGAGATGCCAGCGATAGAAGCGCGTGAGTCGAAGCGACAAGGGCACCGATAACGAGGATACGTTTTCGCGCATCGACGGCCGTGGAAACAAGAAAACGCGCGCGAACGACAAGCCGGTGTAATCGTCTTCGGATCCGAGCCAGGTATAATCTTATCGCGGAGATAGCGCGTACTTTAATCCTCGCTTATTCTATTTCTGCACGGGCGACTGTTCCCGCGTGGTGGGAGCGAGAGGCACCCGGGAGAAGCATGGGAAAAGGGGTGGAAGGGGTGGGTGGTAGGTGGGGAAGATTGCAGGGGCTGCGCCGGGGAGGCGCACCGAAAGGCCTTGGATCTGCATAGCAAATTGGCGATCGATATACGGTCACCGTACGGAGAATCGCGCGAGCCTCGAATTAAAGCTTATAACTTTCATGTCCGGCGCAATGTATCATTATGCGCAGGGCGGCCCTGGTCTTGATGCAGCTGCCCGCATGCGGCGCGCTACGCGCCGCGCCGCGCCAGCAACCGGGCGACCGGCGGGCGCGAATATGTGCATAAAGCACGATAAATCGTCCGCGGAGATACGGATCGACGAATGACAAGTCGCTCGATGGGCGGCGCTCTGCGATCTTTTTCGCTTGGCGACCTCTGGGAAGAGATCGGTCGATGGAAATTGTGCAACCGACGCGAAACCGACGATGATGCCCTACCTCGTCACGACAGCAGACGGAGCTGCCTGGCCCAACGGACCAGCCGCAACAGTGTTTAGGTACTTCACGGCGGATCTAAACTTTTGCGTCTATCCCTTCAATCTTACCACGCGAATCTCGCGGAAAGTTTGCGAGATGAATTGGGAGGGTGACTTAGCAAAAGTAGAATTACGAGTGGGTCAAGCAGAAGGGAGCTGCATTGACTCCCAACGCGTGAGATAAGTTGTTTCAAGTATGCTCACACGTTTAAGAGGGTGAGAATTTTAGAGACAATGGATACTCGAGCGAACACTTGATGTTTGAATATTGTGATTATGTAAATCAATGAAGTCATCAGTGCAATGTTACAAATATTGGAGGAACTGTAAACGTTACCATTATATCCTTCCATTTCAATCTCATGAGTTTATATTTAGAACCGACTGCCCTTTCACCCTTTAACCTCTTACAAATAGAAATCCTTTTGGTGTGAACCGAGGGTAATCCCGTTTCACTCAAATATTTACACGACGGATAAATTCGCTAATCCCCTCTTAGGAACCACTTTAACGTGGGAAATGTATATCGCTCTGCCCGCGCAAGGTGTTAATGATCGATGCAAACGGCGCTGGGTAACTCCGCTTCGCCCAGATTAAAGAAATATATGTATAACCGAGTTCGAGTGGCGTTTCATGGAGTCAACCTAGCAAAAACAATATTTTCTCGCGGCGCGCCGAGGCACACGCGGAGGGAACCACCTGGAAGAGGGCACTCGAGAAGGATCGGCAAGAAATGTTTTTATTGTTCGGCGTGTTTGCAAACGAAACCGGACAGCCGTGACACCTGACACCTGGTGTACCGTCCTGCACCGTCTCTTTCGCGCGTGCGAACGGGCCACGCCGCGCCGGCTTCTTCGCTTATCGGTATGTAGGGCCCGATTAAGACAATAGAGGCTACGGTTCGCACGATTAGCGTTGCGTTGACACCGTGGTGCGCGTCAATAAACTCTGTTTGCGGTTTAACCAGAGGACAGGACGCTACGTAGACTTTCTATTCAAGGTGGAGCGTTATACTTGTCCGCGCGAAATGGACACTGTAAATAGTTTCTATTTTGAAGAATCTCATCGAGAAACTGGTTAGTGGACTCCGGCTAATTGTAGCGTATAGAGATCGACACTCTGTGACCCGATTAAGTGGCTGCCCCAAAATATCACGGAACAGAAAGTGTATAATAAATGGTACGTATAGGGTAGACCGGGGGCGGTAGTAACACTTTGACTTTGGAATACGATTACGCAAAAACTATTACAGTTACAACAAAAGTTTTTTTTACGAAAATGTTACTTATTTATCTGACATTATTTGAGCCGCAACAGTTTCGCTGTATGTCAAGTAATATTCCGGTTATTAATAAAAAATGAGAAGCGGAGAAAGTGTTACAACCGTCCCTGACCCCGGGTCGGTTGTAACACGGCATGGAGTCGATAGTAGCACAAATATAACTTTACAAAATTAAAATATTTATTGATTTAAATTATAATAATAAATGAAAAAAGTAAAATCTATAACAAATTATGTGGTATCGCAATTGTGGCAGAAATAAAAGACGTTTTGGCTGGTGCATTCTTCATCTGCTCAATCCTTACATTCAGTATATTGCACCCATTTTTCATTTGGTTTGCTTGTGCTATGCTATATGATTTCATGCAAATAAGACAATATTATTCGCCTTCTTTGTCCCTATTCGGTTCTGTTGCGGTAAAACCGACCCCGACTGCCGATGTTACAATCGCCCCCGACCATGCTTTTGAACTTAAATTATAAATTTTGACTAACGAGACGCTTAAAAGTGCCAAGTAACGATCAATATTAGTTTAAAGAAGGTAGAATTACAGATTAAAAAATCGAACAAGCACATACCTGCGAAGGGAGTGTTTATATTACAATTTTAAGTCAGTAAGGAAAAGTTACTTTAGGGTATCGAAAAGTTATTTTCTTCACTATCCATGTCTATTGCGGATCTGTACTCTTAGGGCATGGATGTGTATATTCCAAATGTCATTCTTCATCATATATCCAAAATTGGCGTTAATATCTATTATATGTTTTGAGATATTTAGCGTGTTACATTCGCCCCCCTGTTACTACCGCCCCCGGTCTACCCTACGATGTAAACAAAGCTGAATATTATCCCCCAAGTGGTTAGCATCCGAGTATATCCTGCCCTGTCCAGTAGCAAGGCATCGCGAAACAGCTGATCAATGTGTATAAACGGAAATAGAATGGGAATAATGCGGTGTGTCATAAATTCATCTGTGCGTTCGGGACGCGAGCGAAATATCGTTTGCGCGATAGAATTTTTAGCGAAACGGTCGTGCGCGATGTCCGTAGGCACGTTGGCAACATCGACACAAAGGATTAGCACGCGCACGTCACGCTTAGCACGCGCATCAAAGTCACGAGCCGTGAAGAGACACGCGTAAAAGAGATTGGTCGTAGCAGATCGTTCTACGTGGCTGGGCTGACGCGCGCGTGTTCGCTCCACTTCCGACGTTAAGCCACCCTCGCACGTGACGTCGCAGGTACGGCCAAGGATGCCATTCGATTACGAAGAAGGGAGTTGCAGCCACCTACGCGCGGACGAGTGTGGACGGCTAGCGCCGGAAGCGAGCGAGCGTCGCGAGCAACGTGCAATCGCGAAGGGAGCCGTCGTTCCCGAACAGGAGATGCCGGGCAGTTCGATCTTTCCGGTGGATAAAATTAAACGAGCTTATAATTTCGCTGCGACAACGTAGGAAGAGAAAAGGTCGAGCGTGAAACGAGATGTTCATACGTGTCCGTCCTAACGCGCGCATCCGCTCTACTTCCGACGCTCAGCACCGCGACGCTTCAGCGAGCCTGGGGTGCACGGGTATTAAAACCGCCCTCGCACGCGACGACGGGAGTCGCTTATAAACGCACGGATTATAAACGCACTCTGCTGTCACGAAGGGTAAAGGAAAAAGAGGCTTTGATATCAACTATTGAGTATCGAGTGTCGCTGCAGCGTTTTCACGGAAAGCTTCTATCAGTTTCGTGGCGTTAAGTCGCACGCGAAATGCAGGGAGCGATAAAAGTTAATCGACACGATTATTCGGCGATGTCGGTGTTGAAAGAATTTAATCGAACCGAATAATTGGAGGGCCGGAAAATTGTGTAACGCGCATGCGTCGAAATGGGTCCTCCGTTACAAACACTAGCGAACGTTCACTTTCGATGTTTATTTATTTATTTATTTATTTAACTTATACGGATAAAACCCATTTCTTAAAAAAAAAATTGATAATACACAATACCTAGTAGAGACGGACATTACGCAGAAATGAAAAAGAAAAATAAACGAGTATGTCAACGAAATGATAGAGCCCTATGAACGAAAGATTCTGATTTCGAAGTCGATGGATTGGTATAGGTGATCGCATCTTACGGATTAAATAGAGATCGAAGAGGCCTGCGACAGGCACTCAAGGCTCGTAGATAACGCGTGTATATTTCAAGTGACGCGCCGCCAATGTCAACGTTACGGGAGGCATAAATATGAAGTTCGCCTTTAATGGCTTACCCAGTGGCCGTTAAAGGCTGCCGCGCATCCGATGCTCTCGAAATTCAACTCCTTCCACCGTGCGACACTTCGGCGGGATTCGACGCCGCTTCGTAACCTCCGTCGGCGGTAGTAATGTCACGGGGATCACAGACAGACAGGCACTGAACTTACTTTTTAAACGAGTATCGTTCTTTATCACAGCGGCGATCGTCTACGGCCCGTCGCCAAGTTTCTTCCACGGACGGCAACGCGACCGGACAGGCAATATAGGATTCTTATTTAAACAACAATCAACACCAACAGGATCCCCCGATCGATCGGTCGATCGAGCGTAAACTGGATATCACACACAATACACGCCGCGCCCTCTTTTAGCTTTTCGTTTCTCGTTTTGCCTGTATACGGCAGCACGGCACTAGTCTTCAGTCCCTCTCGCAACCTAACTTCACTCCCTTCGATGAAATGGCACTGCGGGCAACGTGGAAGATAATGAAGCGTGAAGTTCGTCGCGGTCGTCGGTGGCAAACGTCACAGTAAAAAGCGTATCCTTTGCTCGGGCGGTGAAGACAGCGAAGACACAGGTCCGTGCGAGCGCACTTACCATCGCCAGTTCTGTTCGGGAGCCGCGCACAAACACGGCACGAAGAACCGATACGTTTCGTAAATAATATAGAACCAGGCACATCGGGATCACAGACTTCGTCGGCCCGTCGGTATCCAGCCACCGATCTCGTGGTTGTATCTTCGTGTCACGCCAACCCCCGGGCTCCTCGACGGATATCGAACCGTTGCTTGTCCCACACGGCGATCGGTGGATTTTTAATATCGATCGCGCGTTGTCGACTTTCGGCGCGATTTACGGAACGGAGGTGTCCTCTCTATGCGCGTACGCGGCTCTGGGGGGAAAAACTGTTTCTCTCGTCCGGTCACTAGTCGAGCGGGAAAGGGTGGTTTCGCGACACGCAGCCGCCACGTTGCCTCTTCTTTCCCTCGCGTCCTCTCTAAACTCGGCTCTCGTCTAATGGTTTTTGTTCGCCGCTCTGTCGTTTTTCTCGCCACGAATGAGAAGTGGCCGTGTTGCGAGAGTGGTGGAAAGAGAGAATCTGAGAGAGGCGTTGCGTACATCCGCATATATGACAACACACCGACCCTTCCAGTAGCGCGGTCTCGCGCCGACTGCGAGGCTACGACGGCTCGCGGGTTTCACCTTCGGTCGTGCTCGACTCCCTTCGCCCCTCTCTCGCTCCCTCTCTCTTTCTCTCTCTCTGCACGTGCACAGGCCGCGTCCCCACTGATTTTCGTGTGCGCGAACCTTAACTCCCCTTCTCTCTCCCCCACTGCCTCGCCAGCCCGTGCCAGCTACCCCCACCGTCGTGGATCCTCGGCCAGACTCGCCCCTCTTCGGGTACGCGTCGGCCTAACCGAGCTCAGTAGGCGCGAGGTGGGCGCACGAACACTATCGCCTCTCGGTGCACCTACGTGAACGGAACCACGCCTATCCCCCTACCCGTGCTCGCGCGACCGACCACCTCGTGCTGTTTTTACCGGCAAGGTAACCGATGGCGCGACAGAGAAAGCAGAATCGCGGTGTATTCGATCCGGCGGAAGAGAAGGAACGCCGAGGACAGAGAGGGAAGTCTCTCTTTTACTGGTTTCTCAGCTCGGGCCTGCCCACGCGCCGAGGGTGCGTGCTTGCGCGCGCAAAAGCTCCGCGAGGAGGAACACGCTGGCGTCTACGATGCCGAGAACCCGGACAATCAACGGGGGATCATCGCTTTCCAGATGGATTATGATTATACGCTTTTTTTTTATGCCCCGATCAAGTAAGTCCAGCATGGCGCCCATTTTTGCTTACTAGCGTTTTCTTTGCGCGCGCGCGCGCGCGCGCAACAAGTGCGCGCGGGAGACGTCACGTGACCGCTTTTTTTCTCTCCGCAGCCTAGCTTCGTAAGTAAACACAGACTTTCGATGGCACTGGTAAACACCTTACATCAGAGTTCAATCTCGACGAGTGTATTTAGCAAAAGAATAATTGAACATCACTCGTACACTGTATTTACTTGTTCCACGCGTTCCTTTTTCCACTTCCTTTCCGAATGAATGAATTGTATCGCGTCGCGTGGTGCGCTCGGAATACGATGCGTCTAACCTACAAACGCCAAGCGTGGTCGGTGCGCGGCAATTTCTTTTTTCGACCTATTCGATAAAAACGCCTAACGCGTCTCGCCTACTCTATGACTTTCGTAAACAAACGTCCCTCGAGGTATTGACACGTGGTTAAGGTTCTAGCCACGCTTTAGACACGTGTCCACTATGTCGAGAGTACTCGCTAAGTGGTCGCTCGACCATTTCGATTTTTTCTAGACGATGCTGTTTACTTTCTTTCTCTCCCTTTTTTTTTCTCTCTCTCGTTTTTAACGGAAGAACCGGCGCGCCGGTCCAATACCGCGTGGAAAGAACCGTAAAGTGCAGAATACTCGAGTATAGATTTATTTTAGGAGGCTCGTGCGCCATGAATATATTCAACGCTCGTCTACTTCCTTTTAAGCGTTACACAGGCCACTTGCTCTGTGTATTAATAACGTATCCACCATATTGACGTGCGGGTTTCTCCATTACCAACGGAACTGACGAACGAGATCTGTTTCATTAAGGCAACAGTTGGTGAGATTTCATGACACGTAGCATTTCGTTTGAAGCACTCTTGACTCTAGTGTCGAAACAGAGATTTAACAAGTAAACGAGGAATTAAGTACAATTAGATGTTTCAACTATGCCACTGATCACGAATTAGTGATTCAGGGTCTAAACAACGTCTCATACTACTTACAAGGGGACACTAAGGTCGACGGGAAACGGATTTTCCTGAACCTTGCAGTATTTGAAGATGTCGCCTCCGAAGTTAATTTGGCAAAGCAGTAGGGCGCGCTTCTCAAGATTTTCCGAGAAAATTGCATTTGAAAATCGAATTATTTTCGCAATTAGCTTTCTTCGAGTTTCAGTTTATTTTTTTTTACTTTCCCTTTTTTACTTACATGCTAGTATGACACGAGCCAGGGTGATATTCATCATAAAAGCATGGAAAACAATCATTTTTGCGACACCTAGCACACACTATAAACGATTTTCAAATGCAGTTTTCTCGGAAAATCTTGAGAAGCGCGCCCTACTGCTTTGCCAAATTAACTTCGGAGGCGACATCTTCAAATACTGCAAGGTTCAGGAAAATCCGTTTCCCGTCGACCTTAGTGTCCCCTTGTTAGTCCATTACAGTCTCCAAACAATTCCTACATAAACACGATTGTTACAGTGCCCACACTTTTTATCGCTCACCGATTCTTAAAATTTAAAGTAATTGCACCTCGGAAGCTTGGTGTATGAATAAATATGCATACAGGCACGTCATTCAGGAATTTGTTTCCTCATTTCTTTGCCAACTTCGACGATGTTGACGTAAGCCACGTCTGACGTTGCCGTTTGACTCGCATCCACGATATTCTCACAGTAACTTCCTCGATTCCGTGCCCACACTGCATACTCGTCGATTAGGACATCGCGTACACCTCATTGTATCGAAGCTTCATCCGTAATTACGGAATTGTAGGAGTTGCTTTTCGGTTCATCAGACGCTAGATGCTTCGAACGGTAGTTTCTGAATGTTCCTTGCGGTATTGGGAGGCAAAAACGTTGTCTCGTTGTTTAGAGGGAAGCCGTATTCTTCTTTTCTCTCGAGCGACTTTCACGTCACGGCGGATACCGCACGCGCGTATATACACGCATTGTCACGCACGCCTTCCAAGGCTCCCGAGGTTGCACCTGGGTCGAGCGTGTACCCACCTTTTCCGCAAGAAAAAGATCCTTACCTAAAGGCACGCACGCACGAGATGATCCAGCTGTTTGATCTTTGCCACGTGCTCCCTTTTTATACCGTATCTCTGAGGGTGGGGTGGCTTCTTAACGGCATCTGCGTTTACACAATTTTCACGCGATTGTTCAACTCCGGGTCGCGAGACACCATCGATCTTCCGTCGCAGTGTGTTTAGATAAGACGCAGGCTGCAGGTCGCCGAAGGTTCCCGATGAATTAGCAAAGTGGGATTTGAGACAGAAAGGGTTGGAACTTTGGAACTTCGCAACCCTGGGGAACTAAGCGCATAACACGATTGATTAGGGGATTGTCTGCTCGAAATACTGTAAGTAATTTCCGTTAACGACTAATCTTGCTTCCAAGAGCAACTCCCTTGAATTATTTTATCGGATATGGGCTACGTCAGCGGTGAATTGTGACTCGGAGGGCACCTCATTTGAATAGTCATTTCGAGTATATCATAGTTTACGTAAACGGCGAAGGTTTCAGAGCATTCCTCGGTCATTACGAGAGGTCTGACCGCGTAGGCTGTCCCCGACGAAAGACGCGTTCACGTAGAATACAACGGGGAGGAAAGGGCCACGGCGACCCGTACAAATCCCAAAATAAATGTCATCGTGTATCATCGTGGTAACGTAATCCCGGATCGCGAAGACAAATGGCGGCAGAATACGATACGATGCACCGCGGTCGGTCGTCCGAGATGAGGAGCCTTCTCGTTCCACGTATTTACATACCGCGACGAACGAAGGCCCGTAGGACGGACGATGAAGGTCTGCGCCCTTCTCTGAAGCGGGAACAGGCACAAAAGAGGATCGAGAAGAAGGAAACGAGCGGGACGTGTGTCACCAATGGCACGGGATCGACGAAGGACGGACGATGACTCCTGGAAAACCAACAGGATCGGATTTCGTCCTAATCTTCTTCAAATAGTAATTAGGACAAGTGGAGGGCGCAGAGTGATGTCTAATCTGGTAGACTAAACGAAACAGAACTTAATTTCTCGGCCTGATCAATTAATTCGTATTTAGGGATGACTACCCACAAGTTTGACTTTACGCCTGCGAACTCGACGAAGCAATTTCCACAGAGGAAAACCAAACAGACAGCGGTTCCTGTGACTAAGCACTCGCAGTAGCACGTGCGATAATAATTCATAACTATATAAATGGCTAACGTTTGTTATTTTTTTTAATATTATTCTTGCTTCGTACAATGCCGTCGATCTACTTTGGCTCACACGTGCGTAAGTAGCCGCGGCCCTGGAAAGTGAAAAACAAATCGGCCGGGTGGTGCGTCAAGATTTTAAGCAAACACGTGGCGCGTCCGCAGGTCCCTGCGTGGACACGCAACACGGCGTATTAAAAAGCGCGCGGGTTTGCTCTGTCTCGAAGACCACTTCACGGCCACGTATATACTCCAGGAGAGGAGTCTAGCTCCGAGAACTCTCCTCCCGATTTAGCTGAACGTGTCGCGGCGTCTACTCACCTTGAGAAGGTCTTGCTTCAAGGTTGAAAAGTCTAACGACCGCCTAGGTAAACTTGCGAATCACGAAGGAGGAGTAGCGACGATCACGCGAATGCCCCTCTCGATATCTTAAACCTGCCCGTCTTCATCAGCCAACTGCGCTCTCAAAGTCAACATCTAATCGTTGAAACGCTTCAAGACTTTCTACTCGATGCGCGGAGTAAGTCACAGATTACCCACCATCACCAGCAATCCCCCGTGTTTGGGTACCCAATACAACGCGGTGACTGGGTAGGTATACCTACAGCTAACGAAGACACCAAGCCGTTTTCACCGAGGAAATAATCCTGAGTTATGACGCTGGCCTGTGCCTAATACACTCTAATGTAATCGCCTGGAACCGAGCGGGGCGAGATGGCGGAGGGCAAGAGTACCTACGAATAATTTGTCCTCTCCGGTCGACTTCGGTAGTATATCAAGAACCACTTTTCCGCGATGGTATCCGCCGGTGGCAGGCATGGAAAAAGGAAGAGAGGCTCCGGGCAACTCGTGTAGAGGACGAGAGCAAGTGGAAAGCGTAGGCGGGGCGCATACCAGAGGCACCTGCTCATTTACTTTGCGGCGGTCGGTCGGTCGGCAGTCCATGGTAGGGGATCCTCATTAGGGCTTGCCCCTACCAACCTATCGCCACTACCACCGCTCGATCGTGTTTGTACACGCGACGACTAACAAGAGGACGCGGCCGTGCCCGCTGCCACCGCCTAACGTTCTCCACCGTTACTCTCACCGTGGCCAATTAATGAATCTCCTCTTCGCGGTATCCACGAAACCAGCCAGCGATCGGTGGGAGTTGAACGGGGCTATCAGTATCGGTCAAAAAGGAGACGTAAGCGTCCGGGGCGAGAGGGCTTGTAGCTACAAGATCGTTAATGACCGAAGATCGTGTCAATTGTCAGCCGTGAAGATTGTGAGCGGGAGAAGCGGTCGGTCGTAAAGATCGAAGGGAACCCGTGGCATGATTGATCTTGCTCATAGGCCGCCCGGCCCTTTGAGAATCCCCGAATGATATCGGGTACACGATACGCGTTCAGTTCCCGTTTTCAGGGGTCCCGTATCGTTGGCGTCCGACTTTCAAGTCGGAGTCAGGTGCGATTGTATTTTCAGAAGAAATCTAACGATAATCGCTAATCGAGAATTTGAGGCAACCGGGATCTAAGTTAGGTGCGGCTGGATGCAATCAGGATTGCATTTAAACCTGAAATGGTCCTACCGCGCGATCAACGAAGAAATGTTGAAGCGACTCTTGCTGGGGGTCAACGAAACAGGAGGGAACGGGTTCGATCTTTTACGATTGGCTTCCACGTGCGTCCGTGCCTCCTATTCGTCGCCACCTGTTGCTGCTTTCGCTCGCGGGACCCCTGCCGTCGCGATTTCCTCGTAAACCAAGCGAATCGAGCGTTTCGTCGAGGTGCTCGGGCGTATGTACATAAGCTATTCCGGGATTCCACGCGTGTTCGGGTCGCTGGACCTTGGCGATCTCCGGCGAAATCTGGATATCTGGGCACGGTATCCGGTGAACGATGAAATTTCCAGCTTCCTGGCAAATTAATGGCGCGTGACCGACGGTATCCCAAGCCTAAGTAGATTCTACAATCGCCACTAGCGAAACGATAGAGTCGGTTCTGCGAGATTGTATCGAGTAAACGAAATCGTATCGGTCGAAAGGACAGGCGGGTTTCCTTCTCGCCGCGTTCTACCCCGTGGCATAGAAACCCGTCCCTCCCTCGAATGTTTCAACACCTAAAGAGATTTACGAGGCGGCAAAAGGGAGGGAGGGGGGGGGGGGGGAGAGAAGGGGCGAAAAGAAAGATTAAAGGTGCTTCTGAAGGAGGAAGCAAGAGGGGGAGAAAAATAGTGAAACCGCAACCACCCTCCACGGGCATGGGCGTGCGCCGCAGGACCCCATGGGCCCCCGTGTAAGATCTTACATAAAGATCGTCGTCCGTGCACAATAATGGCCTGGCTGCCTGTCCTGTCGCCCGTATTCCCCGTAACCTCGTCGACGACCGTTATGACGAGGAGGCTCGCTGTTGCAGCTTGCCTTGTACACCTCCGTGTAAAACCCGAGCGTGTGTGCAGCACGCCTATAACGCGGCTTTTAGACTCTGGTCCACGCAGCCACGGCATCCCGCGAAACAATGGCGCGGGTATAACCGAAGCTGTAGGGGTGCGATGTAACCCTCTGCTGTCTCTATTTGTTCTCTTTCGCGTGGAAGAATAATGGGGGCGGGACTTATATTAAGTTACTTCGTCGTGGGTATCATCCGAAGCCACGAGGTCTTTGAACGGTGCCGCCTGTGACTTTGGAGTTGCCCGCTACGATTCTGTACTTCAATTCCAATGGGAAGCTACTGGTCGTTGAATTCGAAATGTGATCTACTTCATAAGTAGAGTGATCGAAGGGAACTCTTATGACACTGATGGAAGAATAACTGTATAGGGAAGTTGGTCGCAGTAAGGGCTGATTTGAAAATGAGAGCAACAAACCGGCGACACCTCTTGGAGGTTGCGCACAAGAAGGGCCGTCCCTTTTTCGTCACCGAAGGCATCCTGCAGCGTGACGGAACACGTTGACGGAATTGACACGTAATTGCACGCTACAATCTGATTCCGCGGCTCATAATACACTCCTATTATTAACGATCGCCCGCGGCATCGTTTCGATGGTTTCGCAACCGGAGAGCCCTCCCTTTCAGCGCGAACGGCACAAAACGCCGTTCTCACCCTTCTCAAAGGAGAGTTTCGCGAGATCCTTTTCTCGGGCCGGGCGTGAAAAGAAGTCGAGGGTATCAAAGGGAGCGTAAATTGTTCTGCCGTTGCGTTACGCGCACGGCAACGTCCGATAAACGTTATTATCGCTGGCTTCCAGAAGCGGGTCGTCATACAGCACAGGCACAATGCATCGCCCGTCCAGAACAGACACGGAAGCTTAACGCCAACTCCTCGCTGATGCATAGAATGGAATGCATCTTGGCGAACGATTAACCGAGAAAACGAACGAACTTAACGCTCCGGGGAGTAATAGAAGACAGTTATCGTTTAGTGAGCCCGTGCTTCTTTCAGGGCACTTAAATGCTGCCGTGATTGCTATATCCGTCCGTGATTGAATAATTACGTTCAATCGCGGAGTTTCCGCAGAAAGCGTCTACACAGTTACATCCCCGATCGCCGCGTAATTCGCGATGCAAGATTTTGCGTAAATTTTCTGGACATCGTAGCAGAAGTCATCGACATACATACAGGGAGAAGTAGAAGCAGTTGGTAGAAGATTAGATGGTCATTCCTCTTAGCCCATGCCAGCAGGCAAAGCTGTCTAAAGAGGTCATAGGTTCTCCCGTTCGATCCTCGTCTATCTTTCACTTCACAGAGCCTCCGATTCTCTTCTTCCTCCTCTTTCTTGCTCGAGCCAGAGGCTGGCGAGCCTCCTTCGACTGGACAATGGTCAGTGCCATTGGTGTTCGTTACAATTTCGAGGCGTGTTGGCATTGTGCTGGCCGTAAATGGGGCAAACAGTCAGCGGCGGGTGGCCGTTTCTTACAAAGCTTCCTTGGCGCTGGCCTCCTTCCGAGGAAAAGTCAGAGGAACTGCGAAACCGATGTTTCGCGGCATATTCTTTCACAAGACGCTCGTAAACGGTGTCCCGTGGACTCTGAAGGGCGTGTAAACGGCCTAACCATCCAAAACTTCCTGTGATTTATGTACACGAAGGAGCGTGAAACCGTTTTACCCACTGACAAATTACCCGCTTAGTATGTGGCTCCCGACACTAGTGGGGGACTTCTGACGAAGTTCGAGCGGGCGGTGCCCCCGGGAACGTGCTGGTTTCTTCCGAATATTTATCAGCCTCGGATCGGCGGATTTTTGCAACACTCGTCAACATTCGAGTACGAGCATCTGAAGCAGTCGAAGCAAAGGTGTCGCTCGTCGGCCAGCATCTGCTGTCACTTTCCTCGCTCCGTGCCCTGTCACTCTAATTGGCCGTCTGAATTCGAGAATCAAAAGCCAGAACTTGGAAGGGCAGACGTTATAACTTCCTGATGCGTGGCGCGATAAAAAAGTGAGAAAGCCGGGGGAAGGTGAAAGGGAAGGAGGACGGAGAGACGGTTGAATCGGCCGGCTCTCAGATTGAACCACGGGTCACAAAGAAGCCTGCCTCGTCACGGTCTGAATAGCCACGGCGAGGAGGTTGGATTAGGTTAGGTTAAGTTACGAGGGTGGTTCCCTCCACGGTGTCTTGAATGGGGCACGTGCTACCGGCGTCGTAATCTTTCGGGCAACCAGGACCTTCCTGCCTGTCAATCTCTCCTTCCGTTTGTCTGTCTGCCCGGCCATCTTCCGTCTCCCTATTAGGATCTAGGTCTAAGCGTCTAGGATACTCTTCGTGGTTCCTTTGCACGCGGTGGCAGCTGCTACCGGGATCATCGAATTTGCAAGTATGCCCTATCGCGCGTGCCTTGGCTGTGCCCCCCTTGGCTGTAGATTCGTTGCGACAACAAAACGCCGAACGTCTGTTACAGCTGTATCGTTCGTCATTAGTTATACGTTAGAGGGTTGCTCGATAAAGGCACGAGCCTTCTTTGTCGACAAGACACTTGTTCCGCCGCCCTATCAGCTGTTTCATCCCCATAGCGAGACGCTACTTTACTCGGTCACGAAAACCATGTTTGCATCGATCATCGCATGAAACGACCGATTCGGTAGTCACCAATATAAACAATATAAAAATCTAGGATCTCTAAACTTGAACAACTAATTTGTCATTCCTCTCTGGTTTCGGTAAGTGAAAATTCTGTGAACGGAACGCGCACGAAAAAGTCCGTCGCCTCGGCATGGAGCGCGATGGCCCACGCAAGACGATCCTCGAGCGAGGAACAATGGGTCAGGCTGATTGTAGAATCGAGCCAGACGAGAGAGGCACGAAGAGCCCAGGAGAAAAGAGTGGAGCCGTGTCGAGGGGGTCGGTCTCGCGTGTCGAGATGTAAATGCGTGCGCGCTATGCATCTGTCTCTCCTCTAGGGGTACGCGTGTATACACGCACACGCGTCGCGATCGCGCGCTATTATATTTACGTAACTCGGGTGTGCAGCGCGAGTGGTTGCGCGCTCCGGCCGTGTCCGCGCGCTGGCCCCTCGTGCTCGCACGAGCGCGCGCGTCGCAGCGCGACGAACGAGTTCGCGCACGCAACCGAGCCGGCGCAGTGATATACGAGGGATATATACATAAGGTCGGGTACATCCAGCCACTATATATACAGTCGCTAGCGCTACCGGTACAGGCACCGGGGGTTACGACGACGCTGCAATTTCTTTATGACGCTGCCAGGGAAATTCTTGCCGACTGTTCGCGCTGCGTCCGCGGCTGTCAGTAATTCAGGAACGTTCAACCCCTGCGAATGGGGAGAGCGGGTGTATCCATCGCGTACAAACGTCCTTACCCGCGGGATGATCGAGTGTATCTGTTTATTTAGGTGACGAATACAGAAGAGGGTTGTCAACAATCAAGCTCTACTTTCGAATGAATTATTAAACGGAAAATGTACATAGGGGTCCTGTGAAATTACGAAGTGGTCGACACACGTGTCTTTCAAAACTTTTCACACTTCTGTAGGAGTGCAGCGTATAAGTTCTCCAATTTTTCTGCTTCCCTCGAAGCTGGGTGAATTTGTTTGTTTCGTCGAAATAAGAATCACCGCGGGAGGAACGTCTAGCAGCGCGCGTTCCGCGCGGACGGCTGTTATTAACCAATTTTTAAAGCGGTAATTTCCGAAGTAATTATTCGCTTTAGAGGCTGCTAGGCTCGCCGTGCCCGTAATTTAGACCGGGGTTGCATGTAAAATCGGAGACGCGCGTGCGTATGTAGGAGCCGGGGCGAACGACTTTGGGCACGCGAGACGATTCTATGCGTTACATATAGCGAGAGCGTAATAAATGCTGCCGGCAGGCCTGGTCGCTGTAGTTGCCATGCTACTGGAATACCAACCGGGGTTACAATGTTACCGAGCGACGTCGGACGTGGAATTTCTTTACGACGCTGTCGCTAACACGCTGACCGCCTCTCGATGTATTTTAATGCCGCTCTAACTGTCCTGTCGCAGGGACATCCTGCTGCGCTCAAAGGATCAACCGATTACTCGGTCATTCTGGTCAGGCTGAAGGAGAAACGCGAATATCACCTCCGCGAGGCATTTCCTCGTTACGTTCCCCCCTATCAATTAAGTTGTAACGCCGTTAACGTGTATTCTTGTGTGGGATGCTCCATCTAAGGAAGGTTTACCTCCCGAGCCTTGCTTTAGCTAATTAGAAGCGTCGATAGGGTTCGTACATACTCCTCGGTGCATATCACGCTTCACGACTGAAACTAAGTACTCGCGACTTGCCGCCCTTCTTTCTCCAATTTACAGAAATCGAGACAGGGGGTTGAATTTCTGTATAAAAGTTCCCGGGCGAAGTTTCTTGACGCACCCCGTATATTCGTGATTACGAAACGCCTTATTATCGACGCACCTACCCAACCGCGCTGCCAATTAATCGGGCTCATTAACGGTGAGGTAATAGAACGGGCTCGTTAATGGACAGCGATAATTACGTTCCCGCGCGAAATAGAAGCACGTGGACGGCACAGTTCCGCGGAAACGGCGCGCGATGAATTAGAAGAAGGCGGGAAAGGACAGAACGTTTTCGCGCTCGCGGGCAAGCGCGCGCAATGGACAGCATTGTGCAGCCGGTAGCAAACCGGGCTTTGCTTATGAAAGAAAAATCGTAGGTTTGCTCGTTTGGGTCGCGCGACGTTCCGCGGATAGGTACTTGCTGCCTGCCGCCTGTTACGCAACCCCCTGAACGGTGCGCACACGTGAATTATGATAGTATCGTTATTATGCGTTACCCGTGGCACGCATATCTGCATTGTGGAGCCATTATCTCGCCGTTTACCTTTTTTCCACCCGTTTTCTATGCCGCATAAACCGACGCGTGATTTACGTGACCGCGGGGTTTATTAGTCTACGGTCGGGCATTTAATGAAGTGCCCCGAGATTTTCCGCCGATCTAAACGTCGCCCTTATTTTCATCCGTTTCTTTCGTTGCCGAGAACACGAGAACGAGCGGCGCCGGTGGAGCGAAGTGTAAGGTCCGTGGTACAGTTTTACGACGCCAGCCGAACGGCAGTGCTTTAAATATAATTACGTGGACCGATGGCCGCGATTAATGCCATTGCCGGTATTAATTATTCTGCCAGTAGCTTATTAGATATTTTTATCGCCGGTCGTTAAAACGTGCTCCCGGTGGCTAGCGTTTCCCTCCCCGTAAATGATATCAGCCGAAAGGCATTCCCCGTCGAATGCGTTTTGTGGAAAGGTGTCGTAAAGTTAACGCTCTTATCTCGCTGACAGCTTTACGCTGCGACTCGCCCGTACCGCGGGGGGTTCGCGTGGAATGTAATAGAACAAAGAGTGATTTAATTACAGGCTCGCGCGGAAAGGAGGCACGCCGGATAGGTATCGACGGTCGAAAGCGAGATATCGCGATGACCGTGCCGGTAATTAGCGATCCCCGATAAGCAAAACAACCGTTCGTCTTAATGACGACTTTACTCGTTACGGGGCCTAGCATTCCACCCCCATCTTAAAGCAATTAGTACGCCACGTCCACCGATACAAGGGCCAGATAAACCACTGACGCATATCGACAGAACGTACACGTCAATTGGCTGCGTTTAACGTGGCTCTATGCGATTTCGACGCGGCAGAAAGAGGTCTTAAGATCAACTCCATCTGTGGCGCTTGCTTTGAAATAGGCTAATTAGCCAGAGATGCGGGATTACTTGTAACGAGTTCAAAGTTGGTCTCGATTGTGTTCTCAAAGTCCGTTTGTGCGAAAACTGAGTGTGTCGCAACAGACGAATTCGGCATTTCAAAATTCAAAGAGAGATCGTAATTCATGTGGGTCAATCCACCTTTTGTCTTTAAAGCACAGGCAGTTCAAGGCCCAGCACAAATTAGTTTACCCCCAATGCGAATACTTCAAATATTGCAAATATGCACGAGAGAAATTGAATGTGCACACAGTAGAATGAACAATTAAGCAGCGTGGAATGGCGTTTTGAAGGCCACCTTGAACAATACGATGAAATATCGTTTATCATTATGAAGCACTGTATTAATTAAAAGTGGTTGTGTCTTAAAAACAATTGCTTCTCGAATCCATGTTTACTGGGGCCTCCTCCTTTATGTTGGAGTACAGAACGTGTCAGTAACTTTGGCCCCACCCAGTGTATTGGAATTTTAGAAATATTCTCGAATCAGTTCGGAGAGTTTAAAGTAAAATATGGATGCCAGAATAGTCTCACCTCTCGTGCAGACGGCAGCGTGGATCTGCTTGTCGACGGTCGTTCAATCGTGGCGACGAGAGACGCGCTCGACTAGCCTCGTGTCACTTCTAACACTCCACTTCACTCGTTTCATCAAGCTTGTTTACGTCCGTTGTTTCCCTCACTTTTCAGGCATCTCCATGCCAACGATTGTCCAGGAACGAACGAAACACGAGACTTTACCGCACGCTCCAATTTGGTACCGGAATTTATACCAACACTTCGTGGTCGCCTCCAATCGCACAACTGACGGAAACTTTAGTAACTGGTTTATCTATTTCGGATCTATCTTCCGGATCCCATCGCGAATACCAAAGATCGTCGACTTCCAATTTAGCTCGATTAACCTTGCACGGTTCTGCTAATTATCCCTGTCAAAGTTCTCATAATATTGTCGGTCACTGCGTCGCGACACGCGCTGCTAGGCGAACGGGCGAGTTCCTGGTAATTCTATCGGCTTCGATACGCGACATAACACCGACGCTTTCCATCAAAGGCTCGAACTTGATCGGTTGCTGCCGTTGTCAATATCGTCGACCTTCCCCGAGTCTTCGTATAAATCTCTTCTCCGTTCACACTTCCATTTACGAGCGCAAAGGCATTCTCACTGTCCGCATCCCGCCTCGTGGATCCTCTTCTTGCTCTCCACAGCTCTCCCTACCGATTCACCTCGCCCGCCGCGTTATTCGTCCGTGTGTGTCGGTGCCGAGAGCAGTCGATCGACCCTTCGCGGCGAAATTCGGCAAGGAGATGACACTCGCGTGGCCGCACGGTGACGGGGCGGCCGAAAATCGTTGATTAAAAAAACGCGCCGCAACAGGTGAGAGAGACATGCGACTCGAGAACGGATAAGGAGGACGGAAAGGAGCCGCTTGCGGACAGAGAGAGAGAGAAGGACAAGGATGACGATGGCGTAACACCGCGCGTAGTAGCGGACAGTCGGCAACTAAAGCCCCGAGGAGAGTCACCTCTCTCTCCTTCGTCTCTTCTCTCGTCCTCTCTTCTCTGGCCTGTCTCTCTCTCCACCACACGTGTGGCCGCCAACACACGAGTGCGTGCGTGCACCTCGAAACACGTACGATGTTCCTTCTTCTCCCCCTCCCCTGCTTTATATCCCAGAGTACCCTCTGCCGTTGCTCTGCTCTCCTCTCTTCTCCTCTTCCTTCACCCCTCCACCCTTAACCCACCTACAGTACCTCCCCCTTTTTTCTTTCTCTCTCACCGGTACCGTCCTTGTCCCCCCCTCTCTCTCTCTCTCTCTCTCACTCTCTCTGCCTCTCTTGCTCGCTCTTTCCCTCGGCCGCGGAACACCACGCACCAACTGCAACCGCCTTGCAGATGCACATTCGACTCGTTCCTGAACGGCTCGTGGTGTGCGTTCCGCCGATTCGTGTGTCGGTGTAAGTTACGCGCGGAAGGCGGAGTGGGAGGTAGGACACGCGACACGAGGCCTGGTGGGGGAGAGAGAGGGTCAACGAAAGAGGGGATGACCTCCCCTCGTTCCTCTTTCTCCTTCTCCTCGCGGTTCACGCGGGGCAACTCTTCCCCGCGGCCGCTTTCCTGCCTCGCTCGACCGTTCTCTGTGTCGCCGTTCGCTTTCCTCCGCGTGTGCGCTCGCGTTTTCATACGTTGGGGCCAGTCGAGGCGCGTGGTCGCGAAGATACTGGAAATGTCCAGGCCAGCTTCGAAACCGATGTACTTTTTGGAGTGGCAGTCTTTCTGGACGTTTGCGCGTGGGCGTATCTTAGGGCTATTAACCGGGGGTGGGAAATTGATGTCCCCTTGCATAGGCGACGCTCGAATGAGCAATCTTGACACTCCATTAAGGGATGCCTAACTCTTCATCGTTCTCAGGTTTTGCAACGAAACTTACTTACGTCTCTTCAACTGTGTCGTGAGCTTGCACGCGGTAATAGATAGAAGTGGTGAGCTTAAGCGTATAAGAGGACAGAAATCTACTTACCACTTTGATTGTTCTCTCTTGATTTTCCGCGGGGTACGTCAGTTCCACCATTCTGAGACCATGTCGATGGCGAAGCGGAGAAATTCTCGCAACGAATAATCTTCCAGGAAAGTCACTTTCGATTCACCACTGAATTAGACTTCAAATCTCACAAGTGTCTGCACTGTCGCTGGAAATCACTCCCAAATCGAACGAACCCTTAGTATCTGCCCTTGACGCAAAAATAATTGCACTACCGATTAAAAAACACGCTTTCACTGCTCGCCACACAAGTGCGGCGGAAGTTGCTTGACAACAGTCTGTTCCCCTGCCGAATCTGCGAATCCGCGAAGAACGTGGCGCACACCGCTGGTAGCCCACGCGACAAACGACTACGCAATGGCAACGGTTATCGTCGCCAGCAACTGCGTCTCGAGGTTGCAAAATCTCACCCCCTGAAGGGAGTCGTGAAGAGGGGTGGCGAGGCGGTCTCTCCCTTCTGATTCCCACGCCACACGTTGTGATCCCTCTCCTCCCCTTTTCTTCTCCTCCTCCTCCGCTTCCTCATTGACGTCACCGACGCGGACTCCTCCCTTGCAAAATCCACTCTGCACGCCGCTGCAAGGGCGACCCACTGTTTCTCTTTCGCTCCCTCTCCCTCCTCCGACTCCTGTCTAAGCAACAGTTCCGCCACCCCTGCTCCGCCGAGGGGTGATCGATGCGTATTATTCCTCGCCGCGACGCATGGCATAGCTGCACTCGAGTCGATACGAGCCGGATGCAACTGGTTGCATCGCCAACTCGATACCTACTACGAGCGCGCGCGCTGCGCTGTTGCATCGAGCGGGCACACGTTCCCCGGTAATCTTGCGCAACATCTAGTCACTTTTGATCACGTACTCGTGCGCAGGATGCAAAGACCATCCGTATCGAGGAATTTATGACGCGTCTCGCCGGCTGTATCTTAATTACCTTCTCCCTTGCCCGCTGGCATTTCGTTTAAAACCGAGCACCTCGGTTCACCACTTCACCTCCCCGACCCCCGTGATCGAGAGGCGCGCGCGATCCGTCGATATTCGGGCAATTTTTAATCGGGGGGCCCCGGGACGCGCGCAATTCCGCTCTACACGTCCCGAGACGGGCGTATATCTCGCGGAGCCGCGTGATTAATTCACACGGAAGACACGCGCGATTATCGTACACGGGGCCGCGTGCGGATGCCAGGGTGGAATGCGAGCGGTCGAAGCCGAGCAGCCCAGGCGTGGAAGAATAAAAATTGCACCGGGCGACGGGGGGAAATAAGACGACTCCCGTGGGGTGGAGGACGAGAAAATAAAAGCGCGAGCCTCTTATATTCGGCCGATCAGGGCTGGGCGTGAGCGCGCTGTCAGGCGCGCTCCGTGCAACGATGTTTTAATTAATGTATTGATAGCAGCCGAGCACGGATATATCGAGCTTCGGCCGGGCCGATATATCCAGCCACCAAGCTGACCAAGCCCACGCAACGGTCCTTCGATAATAATTAGGAACCACGTACGCTCGTAGCGGGACGATTTCCTCGGACGAGTCCACGGGTCGGCCGCGGCACGTTTTGCCCTTATTGTTCCTCCGCCAATTCCGAAAGCCGCCGCGCGGCCGCCACCGCTCGGCCCGATTAATTATACCAGGGTAAATATAATATGTTAATCGACCGTATATTGCAGGTGGTAATTGACTGGTCGATAGCAGCCGTTTCACGAAACGCCACGGCGTAGCACGCGATCGGCACGCGATCATCGCCCGACGTGTTGCCGAATTTCGTGTAAGGGTCGCGCCCGTCCGCCGGCCGATCCGAGCCCGGGTTCGTGTGGGAATTCGCGGTATTGATTCACCAGGAGTTTTAATTTCCGCGATAAATGTCAGTTCGAGGAATAAAACTTACGCTTTGATGATGGCGGTCGAGGCTGCGGGGTGAAGCCGCGGGGGTTCTCTGGTTCCACGGGAGGATCGCTGGCTGCAGCGGGGATTCTTTGTTCGCCGCGGAAACCGGTGCGTGTCGATCAAAGGAAAGGTTTTAACGAACCATCCAAGCGATTTATAAATAAATGCCGATAAGCAGGGATTATCGTTGTTTGCGTAACATTCGGTGTGGGCGTCTCAGACGTTCATTGATCGCGCTATTCGCGCGCCGCTGCCGGCGCGCTTTGATATCGGAATAGAGACAGGATTTTTGCGGTGTCAGGCGAAAAAAGTTTCTTCTTGGAACTTCGGGAAACAAATAACCGTAGAGGTCTCTTACTTGCTTTAACAAACAGTTGAACACAGTGTTTGTGCTTCTATGATAACCACCCACTGCAAGAAGACCCCCTCGTCTGGAAACAGCTCTAATCGGCTGATATCGGCTCGATTTTTCCTTGGAAAATTTTCCCGCGATTCCTCCGTTCATCAAGATCGCGACACCCATTGCAGTGCGTCATCCACGCGTTATCATACTTGCCGCTGTCCTATTATATTCGATGTCACATTATTGTCAAGTGCATACCTTCACATACGCGATCTATCGCGCGAGTGGTATCGATTCTGTGCGGCACTTGAAAGAATTCATTGAGAGAAAAAAGCGCGATCAGTGGAGGCTTACGGCAAGCATGCATCGGGTCGGCAAATATTTTGCATTCATTTGATGACCCGCGGCGACCCACGCACGCGATTCGAACGATCTCTTCTTGGCGTCTCGGTATCTCCTCGCGGACGACGAAAGCTCCGATTTTTGGCGAGTGGAATATTTTCGTCTCGCGATACGCTCGACGCTTGCACTATCGTGCGTGGGCGTAGCGTTCGCCCGTGATAACGGCTAGCGAATCTCGTAAATAACGTTCCCCGGCGAACACGTAGAGTGCCGCGACGGAGGCGCGAGAACCGAGAGTAGGTACACCGTGAAATAAGCGTTGACTCTTCTCATTGAACTACACTGCATTCCATACAAGAGCATACAGACGCCCCTACCGATTTGCGACCGATCTGCGCAGCTCCCACTACTACCCACGGTTTGAACCGCATGCGATTGGTCGTGGTAATTTCCAAGCAATAACTGGTACATCCCAAACGCGGGACCTGACCGTTGTCAACGTAAACAGGCCCGCACGAAAAGTGAACAGAGAGAGTAGAGAAGGCCGTGCGACGGAGAAAAACATAGGCGGTTAAGTGGGGAGTCGGCGTAGCAACGGTGTCTGCGCGAAATCTGTATGCTCTAATGTGGAATCAAGTGTATCAGGCTTGATCGAGGTACATTTATGTTACCTACTCCGACTCTAAACAGTGCCGGCCGAGGAGAGTGGAGCGAGGGCGAAGTAATCGGTGCAGTTCAATGAAATTAATGCGAGGTTGTTGTCGAGTCCCTCGTCTAGGTTCAAACTCGTGGATTCTGTTGGGTGAACGAGATGTTCAGGACGCTCCTAACTAAGGGTCTACTAACTTTAAATCCGATAATGAATGTAATCAGTGGAAATAACATGGAATCTACGTTGGTCTCGGCCGGGACATGGCTGTGGCCAGGTATATATCCTCTGACCACAGCGTGACTAATAATTATACTTGCTGAGGGACCCTCGTCTCCTACGCCGTCGCCTTCCTCGGCGCGAGTTAAGGTCACGCAGACGAAACGTAGAAACGACTCCTTTCCGAGCCTGCATTGTTTCTCTACGCCTCGGGGATTACTTTCGGTCCCCACTTAACACCTCAGTATCGCTTTGCGTCGCGCGTCCACCAGCTCTCTCCTCGCTCGATAGTTACACGAAATATTTGTTCGTAATCTCCTACGCTGAATCCTGAGAATCTTTGGCAAACTCCTGAGCAACGTATGAGCGATTATGTCGTCGCGAGGTTACACATCGTTCCCCAGTGCTCCTCTCGTTGGCGTCACTTTCCCGCCGTGGTCTCTATAAATTATTCAACCAATCTCCAGAATCCGTTACATCGGCGCAACAATAAGGGAGCCAGCCACGGCGCAATATATAACGAGTAGGAGCCGAGTCGAGGCGAGACTAGCGGTAGTCTTAACTGAATTATTGTTTCGGTTAACATCGGGCATACATCATAGATGCGCGCTCGCGGTGCCCGCAGAACACGCGTCCCGCCCAAGGAGCGCGTTCGCGAGAGCGTGGAGCATTCATCTTCCGTCGGTGTCGCGTTGTCGAGCCGCGACCAACGACGCTGTGTAATCTTCCTGCTGCGACGACGACAACGACGACGACCACGGCGACGAAGACGACGAAGCTGGCCCGCGAGCAGGAGGAAGAGAGAGACCAGTAGCCGCGGAACCGTGTCTGCGCCGCGCCGTGAGCTGCATGGCAGGCACGCGTGAAATCCATAGAATCGCACCGAGCAGACGCCGCACCGCACGTCCGTGGAATATTAATGTAATTTGCCCGATATAAACAAACGAACCTGTCTGGCGTGTCACTCGGTCGCTGACCGTTTCACCGCGTCGTCACCGTGAATAGAAGATCTTCTTCAACGGACGCGGACTCGTTTCCCTTTTGCTTTTCACCGCGGCCAGCCGCGCGATTTCTATAAATTCTAAAGCGAGCCGCGTACCGTATTCCGCGGACGCGTCTCCGTGCCCGGGCAAATTATGGACGAGTGAAATTCGACGCGCGATTTGCAAACGCCTGCTCGAAAGTCGAGGGGGCTCCCCGCGCGGTTATTATCGCGCCGCCGGAGTCCCGTTTACCTTAAATCACGCGCGCTCGCGCACGCGCGCATCGCGGACTCGCGCGAGGGAATCCTTCGTCATGGCAGAAAGTTTATTTCTCATTCATTTACCGGCTCTTCAGTTAATTAACCACCGCGTCAAGGGGCCGGGACGCGCGCTCTTCCCGATGGGAGAAAGGCACGGCCGAGAGCGAGAGAAGGAGGTCGCTTCCTCGGCCCGCTCGATGATGGCAATTAAATTAAAGCGAGATCTCGCCCCGGCGATGTACCGACGATTAATCAGCACCGCGACAATCGGACGTTTCATTAACGGGCCGCGATCGAGCCGCGAGTGGCCAACGTGCGGGCCTGGCGATTCCTCTGGAATCAGAGATCGAACCTTAGGTACTCTCGATCGCTCCATGGCAAATTCATTACGTAGGTATCTCGGTGACGGTGTTCTTTTGTAACCGCGTGGGAGACGTGTCGGTGTCACTTATCCCTCAGATCGCTCCCTCAGCCAATCTTGAAACAACGTTCTTAAATTAGTCGCCGAGCGATGAATTTAATTACCCATCATATCGTGAATTTATTAATGAGCGAGAGATTCTAAATTTCAACTCCCAACCGTTTTGCTGCATACATTTATTCATTCGCCTCTCTTAATGGAAAGATAAAAGGAATCGGTCGACAAAGTGGATGTAGCCGCTAATGGGGAGATTTACCTTAATTCCGTACAAGCCGATAATCAGCAGGGAGTACGGCTGTTACACGATGACTGTCGATATATCGGCTATCCTCGCGGAGAGATCATGATCGATGATCCCCGCGACCGTGCGCGCCAGATGTTTCGAAGGCTCGCGCATAGGTATACCTGCCAGCACGCAGCGAATTCGCTAGGCGTCTGTTTCTCATCTACCAGTCAAAGTAGGTCCTTGACCGTCCGACTATTCGTCTGGGATAGAAGCGAGCGGATCGCGGCCGGACACGACCGACGAACGGCCGGACTCGCCGCACACGATGGCGTTTTTAATTTTGCCATCCGCCTCGATGCGTTATCTAACGCGGCGCCGCTTCGCTGGTGGGTATACACGAAGTCAAGGACCCGGGATCTTTTAAAACTCTCTAAAAATTCATGAGACGATAACGCGCTGATGTATATACCGCGCGGAGATGCAAATCACTCGGACAGCCTTGAGCGTCTCCGCGTCGAAAGTCGCGATTTTTGGCGGTCGATCGTCCGCCGGTTTTGCGGAAACGTGGCGGCGGCAAGTATCACGGCCGATAGATAGCATCGGGGCGATTTATTGGACAGGGACGAGGGAATCCGAGGTACCGTTCCCCCGATAAATGATTATCGGTAGGAGCAACATAGTTGCCGCCCGACACCTGCAATAATTATTGCCCTTCGCGCGTTGTCGGCGCAACGGCAATTAACCATTTTTCGCGTCTCGCTAATCCGGCACGGCCATAGAGAGCTGCTTTAATATGCATGGCTATTGCGGTATAGTGCGCCCCCCCCCCCTCTCTCTCTCCGCGCGGCATTATACGAGCGGTGGTCAAGATCGATAGATCGATCACCGGCCGGTAGGTACTCGACCGTGTCGCGTACATATTATGCTCCGCCAACGTTGTAACAGGGATTTCGACGACACAGTCGCGGAAAAGCCGCACGCACCGCGCTCGGCAACGGGGAGGAGCCGCGGGGGTAAAGAGAATCAGAAACGCGTTAAGTGGCACTCGCTCGTATTAATTTATCGCCGGCAGTATAATCCGGGGAAACTCTATGCATACGCATGAGCGCGAAGGAATTCCTGCTACAGGTGTAACGCGAGCGAATTGACCCTTTGTTTTCCTACGGTAAATCAGTTCCCCCTCCGGGCGGTACGGTTTCACGCGTACCTTGAGCAACGCGGAGCGTGTAGAGCGCGTGAAAAAAAGTAACGATCCGTTTCCCCGCGTTGATGCACGACAGGAGAGGTCAAAGATATACAACGACGCAAATAAAATCGAAATCGCTAGAGAGGCGAGCGCGCGTTCTTTTTTTTTTTTTTTTTCTTTTAACGGGGATCTCAGGTTCGATAGAAAGTTGGAGTGGGAGGCAATTGCAAACGGACGAATTGCTATGCTCCGCTGCCCCGGCATTAGCATCGTTTGCGGAAATCGGACTGCGCCGATCGACTGGCCGAATAAATGAATCTCGATTCCCGGAGGCCTATCCGAGTGCAGTTTCTGCCCGTCGGATGGGACCTAGATTCGCTTAGCAACGTGCGTGCCGAGGTGGTAGAAAAAAAATCGTCGCTCGGCTTGTCGCCAGGCGGCGAGGAAAATTAATTGCTTTCTGGCGATTGCCTTGACGTATCGGCGCGCGCTTTCCGCCAGATCCTGCGCTCGATTTTTATCGTCTGCTCCAACGCGCACGGCTTGTTTGCTAAAACGTCTAACATGACGCTAATGCGATAATCCAGTCATGTATTACGTCGACGTCGTTAAGTATTTCCTACTCCAACTTTCTTTCAGTTAGACCTAGAATTTTCTTTCATTTTCCTCGCCTACCAACGACGAGGTTTCAGTCCGCGACAAGTGTCATCCACAGATCTGACTTCTGTCGCGGTAGATTCTAGTTGTCAACGGCTGGGTAGCATAGAAATGTTTTGCGAGAATCGAAGGATATATCCGTGACTCCCCGGAGTGGACTCCTAGACGCTAGGTTCTAGGTCAGCAGGAGCGCGCGACGCGCAGAGAGCAGAAAGAAAGAAAAACGAGACAAGGAAGGGAGATCGATGCATAAAAGAGAGACTGCGGATCGAGTCCCCATGGATTCTGCATAATTCATTCGGTTGGCCGGGCGAATGCATATTACCTCAGGATATCTAGCCGAGCCGAGCAGCGGGATCAGGATGCAAGGACCTCTGCTCTGAATATGAGACCGAACCGCCGAATCGTCTGGAGATAGTTCGGTATCGATAAAAGCCCGGGCCGCCGTGAGGCCGCCTTGATCAGGATCCAGAGCCTGGATCGAAGAAGAGGAACGAGGCTGTTGTACGCGTCGCCTACGAGAACCAACGCTCGCCACAGAATATTCCGCGACGCTTCCGATAATCCTGAGTCAGGCCTGCCACGCAGAATAATACGCCGATCGCCGCGATACATTTACGAAGTGGACGCGTCATAGATAAGTACTTGAAACTCTGCGGGAACTTGCGTTTAAGTTACCAACCTTCGAAATACTATAGGTAAACGTAACACACGGGTTTCGAAGAGGGCAATCTCCATTTAACATACCGCGCGATGTTTCGTGGAAAATTTCAAACCCTAGGAACGCTTCCGACCCCTCTGACGTTTCTCAGGAAAAGTCCCGCGACGAACAGATGACCGTTCCGTCGGAGAGCATCGCTGGCCCGGTATAATTCCGCGACAATAAAGTCTTCCATCTAGAAGAGGCATTCCGACGGTCTCCCTCCGCGAGGGGTGGCGCGTTCTGATTACATCTGCTCCACCTGTCTATCGATTTTTCCGGAAGCAAGAGGGACCGGTTGCCGCGCCGAAGGAACGAACGAAGGAAGGAAGGAAGGAAGGAAGGAAGGAAGGTGCGTGCCCATATGGGTGGACCCTCTCCCTCTCCTCCTTCTCCTCTCACGTACGCTTTGAAGGAGCCACCCCGGGCGGACCGGAATCAAGTTCAATTGTCTCGCGGTGGCTTTTGGTCGCGTGAGAAATCGCGAGCAGCTGTTGCCCCGGGGTGGTTTCTCCGGCGAGGAGCGTGACGTCACGTCACGTTTACTCGTCGTTTACTCGGCCAATGGAGGAGGAGGACGAGAGAACACGTGCGAGAAAGGAGGCCGAGGAATTGTGCTCTGCGAATGCAAATTAGAGACGTCCACGTCTCGTCGGAGGGGTTCGCCGCGGCCCCCCGAGGAAAGGGTTCCTGCGACCCTGAGGCATTCAGTACTGTTGCTTACGTGTCCTGCCCCGCCGAAGGAGGGAGGAGAAAAAGAGTTTCTCGATATCCTTTTTCGAAAATCCCTCCGCTCTGCGCGTCTCCCGCGTTCCCACGAGCCGCCCCCCGAGGGTACGCGCACAAACGCGCTGCTCGCAGTCGCCTATTTTAATTAACTTCCAATACTGTCGCTGTTCCCGGGAACAATACGATTGTACTCTGACGGGCCACGGACTCGTTAATTGTTCCCACTTATAAAAGATTCCTTGGAGACTGTATGGTCCCGACTCGAGAATGGATTCTATTGATAACTAGGCCTTGTTTCGGTCTCTCCGCTCCTCGTCGTCCGACGTAGCGGGCAACAATCGCGTAGGGCTGGAAGGTGTCCCACAGAAGGAGCTGCTCTCGAAACAGGAGCGGAGGAGACGCGTCGTTTCTAAACGAAATCCGTTACCCTTCGAGCCCGACGCGAGCTGGTTGCGGTGTTGTAACCGCGGCTGATTGGCAAGAAGAAAGTTTGCGCGCCGGTGGCATCGGGACTCCCGCATAAAGGCGGATGTGCCCGACACGGCGTCGTTCCCGTCGTATTCGTGGCATTTTGAATTGCAGATAATCAAGCACGATCGACGAGGATGATAATCGCCCGGCGCTTAGACATGCAGTGACTTATCTCCGGGCACCCGAGGGTTACCTGTCTCGGATACCTTTCCCTGTGCAACGGGAGAGTCGACAGGATTCGATAAGGATCGCCGAAGGATGAGTCAGAGCCCCGTGACCTCGGCTTGCCGTTGGACGGTGCACGAAATAAAACGGATCTGGCCTCGAGATGAGACACCGCTCGGGCATTTTCACTCTCCATACGTCCGTCACTGGGAAAGGCTCTCGTCCCCGAGGAGCTGGCCTGCGGGCAGCTCGATCGACTCGAGCTTCCGCAACCTGACATTTAACATAAATTCCACGGGTAAAAGGGAATCTGCGGCGCGCGACAGGCTGCCCGGTTTTTGTTTGGGGTGGCATAGGTGCGGAGCTCCCACGTTGAAGCGCACTGGTGCCTCCAGGTGGTAACTGGCAATCTCCTTCCAGTCAGCATCCCCCTCCTGAAGAACACGAGAAGCGGGTCCCTCCATTGTCGCGGAGGGAGTTATTAACGACGAACGGCGAGGGGGGATCTCGAGGCATGCAGCCTCCTCGTGTGGGAATCGCGCAAGCTGCGCAGGCGTGCCACCGAAGCGGGACACCTTATTCCTTCCCGCCAAAAAGCCGGTGGAGGCCCATTTACGTCACCGTTCCTTGTTACACACTTGCGGCGCGTCATCGTCCTTGCGCGAACAATACGAGGGATCCGTCGTGTAGGATCCATTAGGCGAGGGTACAGGAGGGTGCACGAGGGTGCAGCTTCCCGCCAAAACTCGGGCCGGGCAGCCGGTGGAGTTTGGAGCCTCGTGGGATGCTTTGAGCGATCGCTACGAGATCGCCGGTAGATTGCAGAGCGAACAGCCGAGCCCGGCGCGGCGATCATACCGTTGGAGACGAAAGTAGCATGCAAATGTCGGGTCCTCTGTTTTCACTGCAGTAGAATCGAACTGGGTCTAGGCGCTGGCGAGGGAATTCGAAGGATACGCCCGTGGTCCTAGGATACTCCAGGGCTCTTATGGGAATTCAGGTTTTCGCGCTCAAACAATGCATAACTGAACGCGTTACGCGGAGGACAATGATATTTCTTTGGATCCAGCCCGTGGGGGAACGAGTATTGTGAAGGAATTTTTCAAGCATGCACTCCCACGTGGGGTATGCCGCTACCCCCAGCGCATTCTGCGGAGGGGCGAGCACGTGTGGGAATGCAAGCAAGCAACCTTAGCGGTGCATGCCACGGACCAGCAGGACCGGAGGTGCCTGGCTTTTTTCCTGGCACACCCTCGTCGCGCAGGGTACGTCATTACCCCACCTTGCGATACGGGGGGCTGCTGGGGAATCTGTCTTGGCTGAATCACAGACGTCACGCGTCTGTCGTTACGGTAAGCGATTCTTAGAAACACCTGGGACCCCTCCTCGCCGACCCCTCCGGCGGTGATGATCGATGAAAGTGATTTCCGAGGATGTAAAAATCGAACGATCGTTTGATAAAATATACAAAATGATCACTGTGCATTTTCGTTTAAATTTCACACGGCGCTGCGTCGTAATTTATACGTCGGTATCAGTCATAAAATCCAAAGGTCGATTAAGGCTTCTCTCGCGGCTCTCACGAACCTTTCAGCCTATCTCATAATTTTTTCAGACACGTAACGATATATTTTCTCTGTCCCTTGCGTATATATACCATTTGTACGCATTTATAACCACCAGTAACATTCGTATAAATTTTCATAAAAACTTTCGCATTATCAGATACGACAGTGAAATTTATATAGTCTTAGAATCGGTATGTAAACACTTTACGCACTTCCAACCGGAAGCCCTAGCATCAGTCGCATCCTTCCAGCGATAACCGAATTCTGCGAAGAAAGGACGAGCCTCGTCGCGTGAAAGTGACGCAGGGAAACGTTCGTTTGCGTTCAGACGCGATATGAGCATCAGATTAAAATTAACAAGCCGAACAGGCGCTTCGCGGAGCGCAGCCTCGAGGATCCGGACGCGTGGGCGTCCGACAACGCGCGGGACACAATGGTGCGTCTGCCACGCACCGGTGTCTCTCCTTACTCCTTACGAAAGGACGCGGGGGAAAAGAAGTCTGTTTGCCCACGGCCGAAGGTGTCTAACCAGCGGTACGCGGCGTGTCGCCGACGCCATTGTTCTAGTAAGAGGTCCCATTACTCCGACGTTACGACGTGGTAACGCTGCTCGTTACAACGAGAGTTACACGCGTCCGCCGCGCGAATCGACGGGCCCCGCGGGGAGGGGCCCTGCCTCACGGAGAATCTCCCGGCCGCGCCGTTGTCGCCGGATATCGTCCCTCGAATATACCGATCGCTGAATAGCGCGAAACGATCGGGGCGGATTAAGATAGCGCGGTGTCAAGGCTCCGTTCAATTGCCGAGATAAGTTAATTGGAAGGGAAGGCTGGGGCCTCGTTACAAAGAGAAAGAATCGTTTAGGCGGCCGTGAAACCTCTCTACGATCTAGAGCGAGCGCCGCTGCTTATCGGACCTGTCCGTGATCAACGTTCATAGCACTTTTATTCGCCCCGTTAATTGAGATTTGTGAACGCCAGATAGCCCGTTCGAACGCGAAAATCTCGGGGCGCGCGTAATATCTCACGACTGGTTCGCTCGTCGGGTATCATCAGGATTTTCTGCCGCTCCAACTGCCGGCGATCGGCGTAAAGCTCCTTAACGTCCCGTGTATCACGCCCGACTCTTATCCTAATTATCCGAGGAGCAAAGAGAGAGGGAGAGAGAGAGAGAGAGAGAGAGCACGACCCCGCGACGCTTCTGTTTCTCATTTACGAAAACGAGCCCACGGCGGCGGGGGCGGAAGGGGGCGAGGAAATACCGAATTTTTGCCGCGCTTGGGCTCGTCGAAGAGGCGTCGCCGTGAATCATCCCGAACGCGTGGGCAGTCGAGGCTGTTGCACACGAGCGCGAGCGTGTCGCGCGTACACGCGAGCCGAACAGGACCTATTTCACGAAGTTGTCGTCGGTACGAAACACCTATTAGCGTGGCTGATGGCGCATTATGTTCCGGCTTGCACGCGCATTAACGAGCTCCCGGTTTATATCGCGCCGGCGCGGAAAAATATAAATGATCCCTCGTAAACGCCCACCTCGCGGATTTTTCTCCTCCGCGCTTTCTTCTCCGTCGCGGCCGTTGGTGCGACGAAGCGGAACCACCTTATCTTCCCCATCGATTCCGTTCACCTACGTCGCCCGAGTTTGTCCTTTCCTCGAGATAGCCGCGCATCGGCCATCAATATTCACTTTCCGGTTCCTCCATTATTCAAGCGCTCCCGGCCGGGACACGGGGGACCTTCGAAGGCAGGCAAGTGTCTTCGGCGAGGTCAGGTCCCGCTGAGAATGCAGCGAACGCCTCAATTACCGCGCTCGCTATTTTTACGCGCCGTCCTTTGAACGGCGCGGCGCGAACCGCGCGGCTGCGCGCAACACGCCGCCGCGCGTCTGCGCACTTAATTGGAGAGGAGCGAGATGACAGTGACGGTTATGGAACGCGGCGAACGCTTCAATTCTGTCGTCAACTAGAAAAACCGAATGCCGGTGTTATCCTTATTGCCGACAGGCCTCGCTTCTAACGTAAGTTACGGAGGCGTCGCGGGTAGTCACGTTCTGTAATCGTTCGATTCCACTTCTCCCCCGACGATTTCTTCGACGCGCTGTCGCTTCGCCGAACGACATTCCCCTTCGTACGAATGCACGGACGTGCAAACACTTGCTGGCTTTCTTGCGACCGTCGTCGACGCGCGGACAGCCCCCCGAACGACCGTTTACTATCGCGATTTAGAAGCGGCAGAAATTCTGACCGCTACTTAACGGGAGGGAATAAGAACACGAGCTCGCTCGTAATCGGTTTCGCGAAGGATCGTCCGTTTCGGCGTTGCTCTGGGCGCCTGCCGAGGCTCTGTGGTTTGTGGGTTGCCGGGATAGGTATCCTTCCTGTATTCCTGCTGTGGTACCTATCCCTGTGACGTCATCGTAAAGGGACCCGTTACCCAGTGGACGTCAGATTACGTCACAGGGACAGATGCGAGGGTAAGAGGATTTCTGAACAGATGCGGAGCGAGTTCTCTAGGTACTTGGATCTCTGATATTCCTTCCCCTCGTGCCACTGAAAATGTTCTTTAAATTTCATGAAATATTTGGACGCGTTAAGTTAAATACTTCCACACTGGGTTGTATTTTGAAACTATAACAACTACGAAGTGAATTGCCAGTATTGAAATAAGGTAAATGTCCCAATGGCGAAACAGTTAAGGAAGCAGTTGAGATGATTGCAATTTTTTTTATATTTAAATAGTATAAAATTATAACTAAATATAATTATTCGAAAGCGTAAAATTTCTACTTTCAGATAATGTAACAAGAATCTACATTTGTTAAAGCAAAAGTTTTAAATTAATTAAAACATGAAACTGTTCATATGGCCCAGTAATTAAATAAAATTCACAGCGTGTCCCAGTCATTAATTAACAGTGTCCCAATTATTGAATATGTATTTAATTTAACTATTTCTATCAGTTAATGAAACGAAATCAATATGATAATATTTTAGGGTAATAAAAACATATCTTTCTGACTGTAGTTCTTCTTATTTATCTTTTTTACCTTCGGCATGACTTTATGTCTGAAAAAGTTAAAAAATGATTAAAAGTATATTATAAAAGTTTAGGTTATGTTAATATTATAACGAGTATAAGGTTAATTATCCTAATAATTCTTAAACAGTATTAAATTTTTGTCTAGTTATTATTAACGTAAATATATAGGATACAAAAAATACTTACTTTGGTACAATAAATATTTATAATTTTATAACTACTGAACACTGGCGTCTGTAACACCGCGGTTAAACAACCATTGAACACACGTTTAATGATTCGTACGTGTCATGTTACCGTGTACTAGTGGATAAACGCAACAATTTCAATATTAAAAACAAAAAATTATTAAAAGATCCAATTAATTTTAAATTCTTCAATGTATAATAAATCCAAAACAACTGTATAATTTCAAAAATTATAAAATAATAATTAATTACAACCTTAACAAAAATATTCTCTCGCTTGCTTGAGCCCATTAGGTAAGAAGCGAGATTGAAACTGTTGAAGCTTTACTGTACAATAATATTTTTGTATGATATAACTATTCAGTTATGTAAGCTTATAATTGTATCTATGTATATAAAGCTAATACATTTTGCAATTATATTTCCAACAGTTTAAACGTTGCAAATTAGTAAAACTATTATTATTAATAAAATTTCTTCTCAATTTTTAATTATTGGACCATGTTTAAGGACTGGGACATTTACCTTAGGTAGGTACATACGAATTTCTTTGTCACGAGCAGGTGTGATTTTCACTAATTTCTCACTTGCTCTATTCTTGTATTCTGAAGTAGCACCGCTGATTAGATCAATTCATAGTCAAGTAGTGCGCTTAAAACGATTATGTTACATCGCGCCATAAGCATCGTCCAGCACGTAGGCCGCTCGCAGTGTTGGCATTTAATCAAGGGGGCGAACTTTCCGCTGAGGAGAAGGGTGCGCTTCCTCCATCCACCCTTGAAGCTGCACCGGTCGTTTCGGGAACCGGACGCAAACACAATCGCAGACTTTTACGACTCGTCCTCGATAAATTGCGCGTCGTGGAAACCGACAATGCCGCCGCGGAGGGGGACAGTTTTCAGGGCCGAGAGGAGGCGATATTTATCCTTATCCAAAACAACGGTCACCCCTTCGAGGAGAACTGTGGGAAATGCGGACAGCTGAGGACGGGAAGGAAGGAAGGAAGGACGTGTCTCCTGCGAAAGAGAGGAGCACGAACACAGGGTGGTACCATCGTTTTGCCACCCCTTGGGGCTAAGATTATCCTCCCGTTCGCCCCGTGCTAAAAATACCACGAGATGGTCCCACCTCTGAACAACGCTGTGCTATTAAGGGTGGGTATAGCAAACATCGTTCTTACATCCAGTAGATTCCATACATATGTATGGAAATGACGAAAACAGAGGAAAGAATGAGTCCTATCCGTCGGGCGTTTCAATTCCTCCATTCTTCTCCGCGTGCTATTTTGACGCGACACAGTTTTTGGGATTCATTGGGTAGCATCAATCTCCCCGACGTTGCTTATCGAGGATATTACCAGAGATTGATATAGAGATCTTAGGTGGTTCGATGATTGCCTGCTTTCGATGGTCGTCAAGCGTCAACACCGCATCCCAGGGTTTCATCCGTAATCGAGAACGGAATTAAGCGCTCACCGGGCACACTCGCGCCGCTGATTGCAGTCATTAATAGAGAAAATTAATGAGCCGGTAGAGCCGACTCGCTTCGTCTTTGTCTCTCGCCGCGTTTCGACCTGCCTCTCTCCTAGGCGCGTGTGTTGATTCACGAATAAATCATCGGGGTTCTTGCTTTACACCAATCCTTCTCTCAAACAAAACGGAGTCGCTTGATACGTCCTCTTGCTTACCCGTTTCCACTTCCACGTGGCAATTTAATTTCTCCCACTTCCGCCTCTAATCTCAGATCCCAGTAAACTATCGATTCTCAGGAACCATGCTTCCAATCCTCGCCAATAGATCTATCCGCTCATCGAAGCACAAAGTCCTTCTCTAATCGTAAGTCGTAGATCTCCGCCAGGTGTTCGTTTTCGCGGGTCGGTATTCATTTCCTCGCCGGGCGTCTTGAGTTTCTTCGTTGCCTTGAAAGGCCGCCCGGTGACCTCGACTTTGAAGGCTCACCCACAAGCGACGTCGTTGCCCGCGCGATCGCGCCGGAACATCGTGGAACACCGAACCAACGGTCGAAGTCGACCGGGCAATCTGGTGGCGCGCCTTTCGCCTCGCGTAATTATTCACAGTTCATTATTCAGTGTCAGATTATCGTGGCCGCGACAAGTGTCGCGCGGCGGACTCGCGGGCCCAGCGGACCCCGCTCGTGCCTGTGGACCCGCCTTCAGCCGCGCAACCGGCCCCGACTGGCCCGTCCAGAAGAGGACGAGGAAACGCACGTGTGAGTGATTAGAGCAGAAGCGTTAATCAGACGATGACATATTCCACGGTGGACCGAACCGAGCTGGCCGGTACTTTCTGCCTCGAGTGGACGCACTAAAACTCGAATGACCGTACTCGACCGGTTCGGGGGAAGTCGAGGGACAGCGTCGTCGAGCACTCCGAGAGCCTCGAGACCCGCGCCTGGTGAAGCCCTATTTTTCTTCGCTCGCTTTTCGCGAAACGATCGCGGCAGCCAATTACGCGGAAGTACACTTGATTCCACATTGGAGCATCTCGACGCCCCTACCGATTTGCGACCGATCTGCGCAACTCCCACTACTACCCACGGTTTGAACCGCATGGCGATTGGTCGTGGTAATTTCCAAGGAATAATTGGTACATCCCAAACGCGGGACCTGACCGTTGTCAACGTAAACAGTCCCGCACGAAGAGTGAACAGAGAGAGTAGAGAAGGCCGTGCGACGGAGAAAAACATAGGCGGTTAAGTGGGGAGGCGGCATAGCAACGTCGCCTGAGGGTCGTGCCTGCGCGAAATCTTGATGCTCTACTGTGGAATCAAGTGTAGTCGCAGCGATCGAAACGACAGCGCGTGACGCACGAATCGACCACGAGGCGAGCTTGATGCAGCCTGCAACGCGAAGCTTCTGGATTTAATTAGAGTCATTAACGCTCGGGCTAATTATCGCTGATCGCTTAACATCGTTTACGAACGATATTTCAAACGGCTCGTTTATCAAGCCCGCGTCGTTCGGTTCTCTTTTTCGACGCGCGGCGTTACGGATTGATAATCGAGGAGAGATATCTGACGCGCGTGGGTGTAATAAATTATTCCCGCTGGACTGGAGGTTCAATAACGCGAGGTCCGCGGTGCGACCGTGTAATCGATTATTAGGTTGCGAAAGGCTCGGTGAATTGTTTCTGGCATTTTAATATATTCAGCAGCTCTGCTCAATACAGGCCCGTACTGTTAATTGAGGCCAAAAGCATTTAATAACGAGGTCAAGTGGAAGTTCTAAACATCCCCAAAATAATCACTGTCACATGTAGAGGACACCTGTACAAAATTGTATAGTTAAGAATCTAGGTCCATCACTTTTTAAATTATGAAACAAATTGCGTAATTAAGACTGCATGTATTAAATATTCTCATAACGAACATAAAATAACAGAAATATAATGAAAAAATCCAAACCTACTACTTAATTTAGCGATAAAACGAAACCTGTTCTTTTTCCGATTTTGTCCCATAGAGTATGCAGAACCGTATGTACTATACGATTTTGGCCCGATCTAAAGTAACAGCAGTAGTATTAAGTCCTATCCACGACGCAATGAGCCCCTCGGAATGAAACAACTTTTGCCTCAAACATTTCTTCCTATCTGAAAAACTATAGAAGTAATTCAGGTTGCTTGTCTTAAGTAACCCATCTTGGCTACACAAAAATTATTTTCAGCGTTATTTTCTCTACGTTTCTTTGGTTTTCATTTTTTTTTAGCTCTTATGGATTGTTCTATGTATACTCAGAGTAGGTGGTTTCTTCTTCTTGTTGCTTGAACTTTACGGTTTTACCCCGTACGATTGTGCCCCAAGACGTAAGCACCTACACTTTTGATTACAGCTAAATATGAAAACGTCAACAATCGACAACAATCTTCGAAATGTAATATAAATAGATACTATCAATGCATATCTTCATGTAACTTACCTACTAATTACCAAAACATTACAGTACACTTTCGAAGTCAGTCGACAATAAGATCAAAACGCTTAAAAACGAAATAGATTCAATAATTCGCTGGAGCGTACGTATTTCGTGTACAAATCTCTGTCGACAAACACTTCAGTATGCCGAAACACAATTGCCAGACGCCAGTGGAATTTTTTTTATTTATTTTTTAAGAAATAAGTATACAGTATGGTATACGGTTTTCCCGTGGAATACGTTTTTATAGAGGTCTCCTCTACGCGAAGTCGATGTACCACGAATATAATATGACGCCTTCCACCGAACCTACGAGTTGGCGTTTTTAATTCGAACTGTATTCGATTGCAACATTTGCATGGATTACGAAAATTGCACTTTCTCCGCGGGAAAAGTGGCGATCGGTGCCGGAGTGTCCGAGCGCGAAAATTTTTTGACTCGCTCGAGCCGAACGGCCGGGACCACCCCGCACACGCGTCCGCTATCAACAGGTGTTGGTTTATGACGGCGCAGTGGGAACCGTGGGCATCGACATCGATTCCGATGCAATTTAGATAACTGAAAGCGATTCAACAACCCTGAAAACCTGAACGCGCCTCGATAAAAGCACCGACAGACGACGGCGACGGGGACGACGATTCGGCGTATAAATCCGGGCGCTCCCTCGCGTGACATAACGCGGCGAGTGCCGTTGAATCACGAACGCGTGGTTCGCGGGAGTTAAGCTGACTCATCCCACTGACAAAGACCCCCGTAATTTAATTACGAACGCGAGGCGAGTTTTAATGCGGCAATTTCACTCTCGGTCGTCCTGCCCGAACCCTCCCCGCTCTACCATTCCTCTCGCTGTTTTTCATTCGCGCGCACCACTCGTGCTTTCATTAATAATAATTAACGCGACGTCGCGGTTCGGTTTGACGATTCGCGTCGTCCTCGGAGGGAGCACGCCGGTTTCCCTGTCCCGTGCACGCCCAACGAGGTTCGGCGCGTTTCGTCTAACGATCGTTGGAGTTCGCCTACGAAGCACGGGGGAGCAGGACGGGGCGAGTATCGGAAGGGTAAGGGAGAGAACGTGTGCGGCGCATGGTATCGATCGATAGTTTTAATCGAGGGTTCGGCCATCGGGGCCTATCTGGCCCGACGCAGTTTATGCGAACAAGAGGATCGCCAACGCAGGACGCATAAAAGAGCACGGGCATTGTCGTTGTTCGAGCAGATATACCCTCCGTATCCTCTTTATTCCTGCGGCCCCCATTGTCAGCTGGTGCCGTATACCTCTCTTCCTCTTCCTTCACCCGAACTTCTCCTTTCTCCCGTAACTTTCGATCTTCGTTGTCTTCACTTTGAAGACCGCTCGATCGACAACCTTTTTGTTCGGCTCTACTCCACATTAGACTCGCATTGTACGCCTTTATTCCCGGCTCTATTTCGAGTGCTCTGGTCTCTGGGAGTTCTTCGGGTGTAGGATCATTTCGTTATGAAGACAGTTTTTCAATATTCATTTGGCGTAAGAAATGGGGGGACCGAAGTTGCAAGGCTCGTTTAAAAGCTTAATAAATATTCCAGGGTAGATTGATTCTTGGTATCGGTTTGTTCAATGCACTCCCCCGGAACCGGCAATCTCTGTAATGAGATCGCTAATTATTATCATTACACACGTACCAAATGTATACTCACGGTTGGTAAAATATGATAATGTCACCTAGATAAAATCAGCATTTAACACGTTTTATGGCGATGTTTATCTGAAGCAAAACTTCCACTGAGATTCATACACGTCTGGCGCAGAGATCTTGAGATTGATATTTATATGTACAAATAAATGCTTTATCAGAAGAATTTACATGTCACTTTGATAATATTGGTGTGTCCTGAGGAATCCCTCCCCTAGTAGCATTTATTTGCTGGGAGTTTGTTGGGCCAATGCCGTGTTATCCGTTGGCCAACTGTTGAAGTGTCGCGCTATTTTTAAATGGGCCAACGATTGTAACCAACGCAGGCCCAACTGAAGGTTTCTTTCCATAGGCCCAACTGAAGGTTTCTTTCCATAAGCCCAACAGTTTCTTTCCAAAAGACGTCTTAAAAACGTCCAGAAGGCGTCTTGAAGAACTTCAAAAGACGTTGTAAACACGTCTTTTTCAGGTCTGATTTAAGAAAAAAAAAATTTGCGGTGAGGAGAATCGAACTCAAACTTCCCAGTTACGAAGCAACCGTTATTCGCACTTACCCAATACATTTCCTCGTAAATACTTCTAATTTCTCAGTACATAACGAGTATTAATTGTTTATAAAAACTGCACATTGACGCGAAATATTCTACAAAATATCATCATTCGACCTTTAGACTCATTCCTTAAAATTTCACATTCGTCTCAAGACAGACGTCCGCATTACGTATTTACAAATAAGAAAAGAACAATCACAATTTGGAATATAATAACAGGTTTTTGGATGTTGCAAATTTTCTGACGTTTGTAAGACAACATTTAATCATCGTTGTAAATTTTTTGTTAATTAACCAACCATAGTAATTGTAGGCCCAACCTTGAATATTAGTTGGCAAACTGTCGTAACTTTTTGTTAATTAACCAACCATAATAATTGTAGGCCCAACATTGAATAGTCGTAGGCAAACTGTCGTAATTTTTTGTTAATTAACCAACCATAATAATTATAGGCCCAACATTGAATATTAGTTGGCAAACTGTCGTAACTTTTTGTTAATTAACCAACCATAATAATTGTAGGCCCAACATTGAATATTCGTTGGCAAACTGCCGTAAGTTTTTTGCCGTAGGCCCTATGTTGGGAATTTGTAGGCAAAACTCTAACTATATCCCAACTAATTCCCAACTGTTGGCTACCGTTGGCCAACCAGAAATGCTACTAGGGTCGCATGATGTAGACTGTCGAACATATGTAACTTCTTTTGTTTGCAACACATTACAACCTCATTGACCAATTTCCGAGGCTCCACTGAAAACCTGTTGAAAGTAGATATTAATATTCCTGGAATATTCGTTGATTCCGTGAAACTCGAAAGACAACGCAACGTTCCCACCTAATTAAGAAGCTTCAATTTTTCGACCGACGTCTGGACGGTTAAGGCATCGTTTGCACGCAGAGTTGGCTGATATTTATTGCTATTCACGGGGCCGACCATCGAAAGAGCGAGCGGCGAACGTGACGTGTGGGTGGAACGGAAAGTCACCCACGTGCCCCACCCTCGGCACGCACGGTTTACACATGTGCTTACCGATGTACCTGCACGCATTCGTCACCGGACCACACGTGTAAGCGCGCCTTTATACGGTCCTCGACGTTGTCTCTATGGACGACATGTTGCATATTCATACACGCTGGTCGCAGTCGATGCTCCACTTCGCCGTTCGGGAGGTGTAGGAGGACGGGCGTGCATAATTTTTCGAGTGCCTTGAACTCTCTCGACGTTAATCGATTCCGTTCGCGAGCGTTTCGCTACCAGACGCGCGGAACTATACCTCCGTTAAAACTGCTTCGGGGAGCAATACTTTCACCTGTTTTCTGCGAGCTTCTCGCGAGGATCCAAAACTGGAAGAGTAGGTACTGAAAGTATCCAGCATCGAAACGGTGGATATTCAGTGATTCTTATTAATAAAATAGTGAGGAATTGACGAGGCGCAGATGGATGTCCGCGCAGGGATGGTTTTGCGCCTTTTACTACGGTAGTTCCTATTAATTTTAATATCTTTTGCATCTCACAGGAGTCTCTGCAACTGCTACCCCAATTGGAAATGTACCTAAGCTGTCCTTCGTGATCTAAAACAGCTCGCGACACCGTGTGTGTCTCGAGTTCGGTTCTTCTGCTTGCCTTCCCCTGGCCTTCTTTAAAGTGTATGGGAACGATGAACGAAAGGCTTCATCTTAGCGGTCGACCGAGATTAAAAGTCTCAGCCGAACGAAAGCGAGCCCGTGATCGACCTCGAGAGCGGTTTCGAAGGTGTGCAGGCTATTAAAATTCGACTCTCCGGAGCGGGCCCCCTCGTACGTTCCTCCCACGCGCGGCTGAGCATCGTCCCCCGCGAGCGGCGAGAAAAAACGACGAGGACGAAGGTAAAAACGAGAGAGAGAGAGAGAGAGAGACAGGCGCAGAGAGAAAGGGAAAGGGGCTAATCGAAAAAGTCGAGCAACCACCAAGTCTGGCTCGCACATGCCGAGAAGCATGTAGACTCTATCGGTGGCCGCCCACGCGATGGCCACGGACCTTTAACGCGCTCGCAATAAATGCCTATAGTTCCCCGGACAAGCTTATAATCTCTTAGAAATCACTCTCCTCCTTAACTAGCCTTTCGCCTGCGCGAGCCTGCGAATTTCAGATTCTCCTCGTGGCCCTCAATTTACCTGGATCTCAGTTATACTACATTAAATCCTCTTGTAACTCAAAATTAATCGAGACAATAACATTTGCCGAATTACGTGGCAAGGCCCGCGATAAGTAATACCGATAACCCACTGCTATTATCCAGAGTTACCGATCTCGAGACACTCGCGGTTAGGTAACACGTGAAAACGCGAAGATAACCGCCAATAACTTAATTACGCCCGTATCTCGAGTAGCATCGAAGGTAAAACGCCTGGAAGCGCAGATTATCGCCTGCCAGAAATCTGTCCGTCAATTAATCCCGCGGAGCAAAGTTGCCGAATGGGTTTTTATCGTTTGCCCATACAACATCCAGGTGAATTACGCGCCGTTATCCCCGGCTACGATGCGCAGCGCGAGGAAGCTGGGGAACGCCGGCGAGACGGCCGTGCCGCGCCGGTTTGAGTGGCGCGAGTCACGATCGCGCGGTGGTTTCGTGGCTGTTTTCGCGGCGCCCACCAGCGGGGCAGCCTCGTTACAGCCTCTGGTTATAAAACTTAATTTCACTTCGCTGAAAAATAAATCCCAGGTGAGAGAGTTGTTGGGCGAGGCGCGGGAGAGGTTGCTGCAGGAAGCACCGTTTACTCCGCCAACTGGAGGAGGAAACCAGCTGCGCCTCTTTTTTATCCGCTCGCCCCATAACTTCTCTCGGCCGTGGAACGGTGTTACTGGCAATTTCGGGAGCAGCATCCCTGAAATCCGACGGGCCCGTCGGGGGATGCGAGGCGAACCGTTCCTCGCGTTCATGAGAACCCCGAGTATAAAATCTGGAACTTTTACTTGCAAGTACACGTGAAAACATGGTTGGTCCAGTAGTGGAGCCACGACGAACGCGCTCGTCTCACGAGACGGCGATCGAAGTTATACTTCGTATCAGGCGTTGAAGTTACTCGAGGAAGCGTCTGGCCTGGCGCGTCGAAATTACTAAGGCATCGGGTCGAAACGCGAGTTCGTGACCAGATATAATCGTGATCGCAAATTCGTTTGTAATTCGTATTGTCGTCAATACGTTTGATCATCTGTCGCGTTTAATCGATGACTGGTCAAGTCATCCGTATCATGGGCGGGGAGTGTTATCGAAGATCGCAGGGAAGGTATTAATCCGCCGATTGCTTGGCTTAGATTCGAATTTATCACGGCACAGATTGATATTGAAATCGTTTGTTTGTTTATTTGATACTCGAAGTGAGCTGCGCGTAAGCGTCGTTTTAATTGCCTCCGGAGATACGTATCGCGCAATTTGTAAAGGATTAGTTGTGTGAAAACATCGCGGAATATTAGTTGAATTAATGCAGGCTGGGGCACATAAAGCAGCGGAGTCGTAAAAACGTTTGGAATTCGAAGCAGTTAAGATATCGTTCACGTGCAAACATCATTTATAGATATTCATAATACCTCGCTTATTACAAATCTTTCGGGTTACGGTACTCGTTGATTCCAGGCGGATAATGTTCTAAAGCTGTAGTAGCAGAGATAAGAGATACGGTTTATAGGACCACCGTTTTCCTCCTCTCTGGCTACCGGGAATGGACACGCGTTTGTCAGCGCGCTTGAAATGTTGAACCTGATCGCAGGTGCCTACCCAATGTGTAGAGAGTTTTAGCCAGTGCGCTTGAAATGAGAAACTTGTTTCCCTGGGTTCGCTTATATATCATTGCCTGTCGCTTTTATCGATTTGTTCGGATGATTTAGAGATTTCGGGCCGACGCCAGCGCTTTCGATGGAGAAGTCGAACCACTGTACCAAGGAGTTACGATGATGTTTCACTTTCTGTTGCCGTATCGGTCCAAATTCAATATTTCGAGAGCCACGTAGGCGGCGAAATTGTTTTAGAACTGGTTACATCGTACCCTGGGATCCTGAACAGCTGTGCAGCACATACAGTGGGGTATCTATCACTCTCTCTAGGATTTGGCGGCTTGCGAACCTCTGCGCAGCGAATTCCCAAGCGCGTTAAACACCACAGAAACCGACAGCTTCGCGTAGAAGTCTGTTCGTCGGATACGTGGAAAGTAACGATTCCTGGACCAGCGATCCTCGCGTCCAGAGATAGATTCGCCGATGGATCGGCCGCCGCGGCTGAGGCGATGATCGCGTGCGATCGATACCGCGTTGCGCGCCGATCCTTCGCGGGCCGATCTTGGAGCCGCCAAGGGAAAATCGATTCCCGAGATCTTCCATATCTCGAATCTGGTATCTCCGATGCAACGTACGTGCGGGTTGCGGCTGGCTCGTTACCGGCCAGCTCCGTTGCCAGCGTGTGGAGCCGGCTACGGCCGGAGCCTCGTGCTGGGCCTTCCTCTTCGTGGCCCCGTGCTCCTCTCTTTCTCTCCCCCTTGTGTCCAGTCCGCGCCAATTCATTAAGCTGTAATTGAGTTTTCAGCTCCGCGATACGAAGACCGAGATACATCTATGTAGGATGCAGGGGAGGGAGCGGAACGGGGCCGAGAAGGTCCCGAGGATGATAGAGAGGGAGAGAGGAGAGCGAGCAACGGCACATCGCGAATTAAGTACGACAACGTGTGACCGATGTCCAAGCCGTGATTAACTAAAGTTTTAACAAGCTCTCTCTAGCCCTTCACCCCCTGCTTACACTCGGCCGTATGGATTAATTCGCTCGGTGAGTAACGTTGCCGGCGTTCGCGGGGCTTACTTCTCGATGGTTAATCTACAGCGCAGTTAATGTCACTACGGCGAACGTGGGGAGAGTCATTACCACGCGGCCACCGGGGTGTGCTTTTCCCTTTTTCCTCTATCCCCTTTTCCTTTTCGTTTCTACTCGCGGTCGTTACGCGAATTCGTATCGCCACGAATCTATCGAAGTATCCCGTGAAAATTACATACTCTCAGCGCGACGTAGCTACGGGATTTATTCACACGCGGGGGCAAACACTTTCGCAAGAAGTGCTCGTCAGATGCAGCCAGGCGGATCCAAAACACAAGAAGATCGTTGACCTCGTTCGGTGGAAGCACCGTAAAGAACCTCAGGGAGACAAATTTCGAGCGCTCCGCCGCGACCAGAAGAAAGGGATACTCTGCTCGTCTTCCAAAGGAGCGGGTAATACCTTCCTCCCGGGACGGCAGAGGCGTCCGTAAATCGAGACGGGAACGAGTTTCGAGAATTAAGGTAATCGAGCCGGCGCACCTGACCGAGGCTCGAATTACAGTCCCCGCGGCCCCGTGTATCCACTGATTCGAGGCATTTCCAAAGCCACCCACGCCGTCTAAGTGGCAGCCATTATACGTGAAAACGGCCGTGCACGGTGCACCGTTTCGCCTCCCTCGGCGTGCACGGTCGTGCGCGAGTTACACGCGCCCACGCGCTCCTAGACACGCGCGGCGCGGGGCCATGCGACGTGGGAACGAGTTTCCGCGGGCTGCTGGCTGCCTCCCTCTTCTCCAGCCCGGGTAGTTTCACTTTCTGGCATCTGTATTATGCGGACACGATGGACGTGTACGCCGTATATTTCGTTCAATTACCCCCTAATCGATAGGTATGCAAATAGACGCCATTAACCGCGGGCGGAGCGGCCCGGCCCGCGAGGGAACAGGGGGTGGCGGCCGCGCGCGTTGCTGGAACGCGCGTCACCGCGTGTCTTGGGTAACGTATCGACGCCGCGTTTTTTGCGGAAGCGACGGCCTGCTCAACAATGGGGAACGTAGGCCTCGAGTAATCCCGCGTAGGTTTGGAAAAGCTTCTTACCGCGAATTAAGCTGAACCCATCGCACCTACTTTGTCTGCTATTGTGCCCCCGCGGCATAGAGAAGCGTCGTCGCCTGGAACGATATCCTCTCGTTATCCTCGATTCTCGGGCGGCGACGATAGCCGCGCTCTGTGCGTACTACTCTCTCTCTACGTGCCTCCGCCACGCTCGCCGCCGTCCGGCCGAAGAGGTTGCGTGTTCTTGCTCGAGTTTCATTACCGGGGCCCCAAATGAATCTCGAAGACGCGGGCTTAATTAATGACGCGGTACGGCTCTCGTCCTGGCGAACGCGGCCACGAGAACCTCCCCATGAGAACGATCTCGTTCGTGAGTCATCGCGAACGAGATTTACGGTGCTCCCAGCGGTGCTAATAGAATACCCGAAATTTTCTGCCCGGTCATTTCGTCCGAGGGAGGACTCGTGGACCGTTACAGTCTCGCGTTTAGTCTCGTGCCCGGACGGTGTCCACGCGCAAAAATAGAGGGAACTTGGGCTCTCGTTCCATGAATGAAAAGGAGGCTCGTTCAGCGTCGGCGTTCGGCTGGCACGATCGACTCGCTCTCCTTAGACTTTTCTGCTGGTAATTGCTGGCCGCTCGAACGGCCGTGCCAATAATATCCGCAATAATGCTGGGTTTGCTAAACGCCGGCTAAGAGGTCCGGTGCTCGCGTTAGACTCGGCCTTGACACTCGAAGAATCATCGTCGGCACGCCAGGAGTAATAATTTCGGCTCGAATGCCAAGGCTGCCGCGAAAGTGTCGTCCTTCGTTCATCAAAGGTGGCTCTTATCCTGAAACGGCAAAGGGGCAATCGTCCCTCACGTCGGTGGGTTGCTTCACTTTAATTTCGGGCTTGAACGATCATCGGTATGTAGTCGCTGACGCGTGCCAAACTGTTGACTGCATCTCTGTTAGGAATCCTCCAGGAGGATTCTCACAAATCGTTCGAATATTTTACACTTGTATGATACATAGTTTACCCAGCTAAAGCTCGACTCGCTGAAGGAAAACCCTCTGAAAGCGTCGTTGCATATTCGCGAATATTTACGAAGGTTTGGCAGCGGCGTTAAAGAACGTCCTTGAGGCGGTGCGCGGATAGACGCCGAGCCGAAAAAGTGCGTAACTCGATCCGGTAAAAAGGTAATAACCCGTTCATGAATTTTAATTTAAAATTAAAGCGATACCGCGCGGGGGAGGGACTCGCGATGTATAGCTCGTCCGAGAGTGGTTTTGCAGGTAGCCACCGCCGCCGCCGCACGGGCACACCCCCCTCATCCCTGTTTCACTCCTACTCTTCATGTTCTTCTTCTCCTTCCTCTTCGTCTTCTTCTTCTACTTCTCCTTTACAGAGCTGGTTCTCTCGTTCACACGCCTCTTTCATTTTCGAGCCCCGTGCAGCGAGGCTGGCATTCTAAGGGAAGCCTCTAGAATGCATCGAGCGAGACTTTTACCCTTTACGCGGGGCAACAGGAAAAAAGATCATCAGGAAGATGTTTAATACACTCGGACACGGCGTATAAATTGCCCTGGCTGCTTTCTCGTACATTGTAGCTGAATTTTAAAATGGCCCTGGAAACACCGTCCACGGGGCCCCGGTCGTCATTATCGGAAACACGATTCAGCTAATTACCGTCGTAAATAATATCGAAACGCGGGATTACGTTTAAATCGAGCCCTGTCGTCGGTCATCCGTCGCCTCGTAAAGCGCGACCGAAATGATATTCCGCGATTGGCCGCGACGTCACGACGTCCGAAACGACGCCGACCCGTGTACTTGCCCGTAAGATTGCCTCGATAAAGGGGAAGAGGGAGCACGATGGGAGGCGTACGAGAGGAAGATGAAAATCGTGGACAGCCCACAGTGTATATACGCACTCGTACCTACAGGGTGTAAAATTAAGAGTGTTACAGGACTGTGTCTCTGAAATTAACGAAGGTGTGGAGTCTATGATCTGTAGAGATGGTGTTGAGAAAGATGACGTATCTGCAATCAAGTTATTTTCTAGGTAAAAGTACATGAATGGTGGCAAGATCATCGTGATTTGTTAAAATGTCAAATTGATGGGAAGTTATGAAGATTACGTGTAAGGTTACTCGATCAGTCGAAAAAGTATTTTCTAGTTTTGCTTTATTGTGGTATTCTGTTAGTACTTTGAATTTCGTTCTCGGGGTTTGATGGGTTATTTCTCGTGTGCGGTAATAATAATAATAATAATAATAATTTATTCACGGGACAAGCCCATTAAGAACAAGGATACTTACAGTAAAGGATAATTACAGCAAATTACATAACAATGAAATAAATAAAAAATTAAAAAATTATTAGAAAATAATAAAAAGAAATGATAAAATGAAATGAATGTTTGTTTGGTTATTTCTTCACTTTGTAAATAATGGGGTCTTCCCGTAAAAGGTAATAAATAAAAATGTAATGGGAAATTAGTGGGTAAAGCGGTCGTCCTTAAATGACTTAAGGCTTCTTGGGAAAGGGAGGGGCTCGCAAATTTCTTATGTTTTCTTACAAAAGGGGAGAGGAGGTCAGGTAGCATTTTACGTAATATTTTTGTAACATAATTTTCAATGTGAGTAGCCTAAAAAACGATGTTTCATCGCACACACGAAACCGAGTTAAATGAATTATATGAACCTTTAAAAGAATTTTAATAACTGAAAAAATGCAATGTAAAAAATATGACGTAAGGAAGGGAGAAGGGGGTTGGAATATAAAATCTTACAAATTCTTATACAGCGAGAGGGAGAAGGTAAGAAATCGCCGAAATTACCCTTACGTAATTTAAGGACGACCCCAAAGAGCGTGAAGAAGTGGTCTTGGTCGTTGTATGTACATATTTCCTTACCAGAACAGACACGCAAGTAGAAACGTTCAGTATGTGATCAAACGTGGCCACTAACGTCACATTTCAACTTGCGCTGCCAATGCACGGGCCACAATGTGGGTATGTATTAAAAACATCACGCCGCTTGAGAACTTCAAGATGATCGTGGTGCGACCTAAATAATCTTATCTATAAAAAAAATGACTTCGATCACACGACGCCGATAGGAGGTTTAATCTGTAGCTCTGTTAATTTCACACCCTGTATATACGTACACCGTGCACGTCCGTAAACCACAGTGTTTTATGAATACGTGAATTTACTGCTTAATCAGCCGAGGCGGTGAGGCCGCGCAATTAAAACGCCATTAAGCGGCCCCATAAAAATTCCCTGGTAAAATTCGGCGATATCGGGTTACCGGAGTTTTTCTTACAGGCTTCTCTTCGGGGTTACGGTCTATAGGATGCAGGAGTTTATAGTCACCTGAGAGGATCCTACAGGCGCATTAAAGCTGGTGCTCGGTTCCCTCGCTTCGAAAGTTTTCCGCGATACACGTGTGGCGCATCTTCTTCCGTTCTCTTGCACGACAACGACGCGGCTTACTATTTGGCACGCTCACTACCTTTGTCAACCAACTTTCACAATCTCAATGCCTTGCTATTCAAAGTAGCCGAGCTTCGGTACCACCAACCATCCGTCGGCAAAGAAAGCAACTAAGCTACAAGTTAAATCGTAGTACCATGGGAAGACACCTTTTCCCAGCGGTCCCCGAATTAATCGTAACTTGTAACAGCATCCTACGCTTTACAATGCACCTGCTGCTTCAGGAGTACGATAACACTGCCGCGTGTCCGTCGCTGCCAGATAAGCGATCTCCGTCCCACATCGTTTCTTTGATGTTGCGCGATCATTATGTTCCTAAAATTGTTTTTTCACCCGCTAGAAGATCAACGTGGCCCGAGGGCAGTCTTCCCTAACGGTACGTCAGTTCATCGGGAACAGGTGATTAATTATTCGGACGGGTAGGCGTGGGACGTTATCGACAAATTCACCTTGAGTAAAGGCACTCGCCAGGGGAACGAACTGCCTTCTCCCCTTGCTCCCCGTCGAACACGCTTACTAAACTCTCCGCCTCTCCTCGCCGTTTTATCTGACACGCCGGTCTCTGTGTCTCTCTTCTCCCACCCCCCTCTCGCCCCTCCCTTGTCTACGCTCGTAAATAAATAAAAACGTGAACGTTGACTCGCCCGCCTCCCCTGCCTCCCCACCCGTGCGATCGGCGCCTTTGGGGCTCTCCTAATTTTTACGATGTCCCGCGTATCTAAAAAGTCCGCTCCTATCTGCGCCACGTAGAGGGAACTTTATTGGTCCGAGCAACGGAATCGGAAAGGAGCCTTTCAGCTCACTGAAGTAGGCACGACAACGTGTTCCCGGATTCCACGGGTTCCCTCGCTCCCCGTGGGTCGTCCCAGTGGAAATTGACTCCGCCGTCCAGCCGTGGAAATCGATGTTCCCGCTGTTTCACGACGCCGAGATTTCGTCCCGAATAATGAGACTGGCCCGTGTAACCGCTTCACCATCAAGCTTTACGCTTAACGTCCCGTCGAATTCACGGAAGCCGTCGCTAATTTGCGCCGAGCTTGTTTAAGCGAGCATTAACGCGCCCCTTTCGCCGGGATGAGCGTCGTTCTTGAGGCGATACCAAAACGTGAATCTGACGACTCCGCTACTTGCGGAGCGGTCGCGCGAAGGCTTTCGGGGATAATTGAAGGGGAATTATAATTCCCGCGGGTCGTAGGCACGGCGATAAACGAAATTTCGCTTTGTGCTCGCGCACGGTGATTTACACCGACGTGAATCTTACTTTAATTATACTTTTTTATAGTTCGGGGAACCGCGAGGGCCACGTTTCGTCACCTGCGTTTCCCCCTTGTTCAGCGAAGATTATTTTCTCTCACTTCCACCCTTCTGTCAGCTCGAGCGTGACTTTGGAAGATTTGTCCGTCTTCAACATCCTCGTACTTCTGTAGGTCTCTTCCCCGACAGAAGACACAAGTCAATTAAAGAGAAACATGTTTATCCTCGTCGCGTTGCCCGACGGAAATCCACTTTCCTCCGATAGCCTTTCCTCCCGCTTCTCGCCTGTCCATCTTTTTTCCCTTCCTCTGCACCGTTCTCCGGAGGGTCGAGCACCCTCGAGGTCATCGACTCTCGCGGTTCATCCCGGGGTCCTCCGCGACGAGCAATCAACGTCATATCTTTCAACGGATGCGAGCCGCGGCGAGGCAAGAAGAGGTTTCTACGACTGCGAACACCAGACAGATCCGGAAGCTTTCCTGATCGATTCTCGATAACCAATCGAGCCGAACGGTAGTCGCTAACGAAATGGCTACCCCGTTCCTCAATTACGATCAAGCATCCTCCCGCCACTTCTACGACCTTCTAGGATAGGCCATGTTTCTTCTGCCAATCTCTTTCGCTGTCTACGAAGCGCGCGTCCTAAATCCATTATACTCGCATCGAAATCGAGTGGCTTCTCAGAACCACTAGTAATCTGTCCCTATCGCACTCTTTAGTCCTTTTGTCATTCTGCTCTTCTGTAATTGCTCTATAGCAAACGGAGAAGTCACACTTGTGTGGTGTGCAATTTCTTGTTTTCATTTCTACTGTAGCCAACAATATTGAGTGCCTATCCGAAGCAATATTGTGGAGTATGTAATTATTATTATTATTATTATTATTATTATTATTTATTATGATTTATTATACGGGACAAGCCCAATATGGTAGGGTAGACCGGGGGCGGTAGTAACAGGGGGGCGAATGTAACACGCTAAATATCTCAAAACATATAATAGATATTAACGCCAATTTTGGATATATGATGAAGAATGACATTTGGAATATACACATCCATGCCCTAAGAGTACAGATACGCACTAGACGTGGATAGTGAAGAAAATAACTTTTCGATACCCTAAAGTAACTTTTCCTTACTGACTTAAAATTGTAATATAAACACTCCCTTTGCAAGTATGTGCTTGCTCGATTTTTTAATCTGTAATTCGACCTTTTTTAAACTAATATTGATCGTTACTTGGCACTTTTAAGCGTCTCGTTAGTCAAAATTTATAATTTAAGTTCAAAAGCATGGTCGGGGACGATTGTAACATCCGCAGTCGGGGTCGGTTTTACCGCAACAGAACCGAATAGGGACAAAGAAGGCGAATAATATTGTCTTATTTGCATGAAATCATATAGCATAGCACAAGCAAACCAAATGAAAAATGGGTGCAATATACTGAATGTAAGGATTGATCTGATGAAGAATGCACCAGCCAAAATGTCTTTTATTTATGCCACAATTGCGACACCACGTAATTTGTTATAGAGTTTACTTTTTTCATTTATTATTATAATTTAAATCAATAAATATTTTAATTTTGTAAAGTTATATTTGTGCTACTATCGACTCCATGCAGTGTTACAACCGACCCAGGGTCAGGGACGGTTGTAACACTTTCTCTGCTACTCATTTTTTATTAATAACCGGAATATTACTTGACATACAGCGAAACTGTTGTGGCTCAAATAATGTCAGATAAATAAGTAACATTTTCGTAAAAAAGCTTTTGTTGTAACTGTAATAGTTTTTGCGTAATCGTATTCCAAAGTCAAAGTGTTACTACCGCCCCCGGTCTACCCTACACGTAAAACAAAAATAACGCAATACTACACTGTAATTAAACACTTAACGATCTCAAAGACTAGCAACCAAGGCCACCGAGATCAGAAGTGTTAAAAGGAATCCTGATTAGCCTCCCAATAGTTTCTCCGGGTAAAAGAGAATTCTCCCTTGGCGATAATCGAGCGCCACGCGCATAAATCATCTCGACTTTGGATTTTTCTCTACCCGGAACTGGCCAGCCTCCGATTCAATCCTAATCTCGGCGCCCCTCCCCCTGGCTACCCGTTGATGAGCTTTTCCGCCTGTCTTGATTGTTCCCTCGCCTCTTTCGTGGCAGCGGGTCGAGGTAACAAGCCTCACGTAGTGGCGCGGTTCATCAGGACCAGAAAGCAAAGTGGACGATACCGCAGAGAAAGGAGAGAGAGCAAAGGGGGCTGATGGCCAAGCACAAGGTGGACGCGACTTCTCCATCGCGTCTCTTTACTTCGCCGTCGCAAAAAGTCCTCTACTCGCTAGATCTGCTCGCGATATCGATACAATTATTCCCAACAACCGATCGTTGCGGAGGATATCGATGCACCTCGGTACGACCTGCACTTTCTCCGGCGCCAGATTCCTATTTTTCCTCTGCCTCGTTTTCAGAAAGGAACTATGCATCTGGCGAAGAATTCACTTCCAGCACAGAACGGTCTGACTTTCTCCAACAATGTCTAATTGCGAAGTATCATAGACTGTTTGGATATCGCGAAACGCACTTAGCAGAGGATAAAATTTGTCTCGGGTTTCACGGTAATTGTACAGGCGCTCCTATCTCCCGATGTATTAATATGAAGTTTTATAATAACCAATGGCGAATCGACCCGATTTCCCCTCGCGCTTATTGACCAATCTCCAGCGAAAGTTGCTTTATTTGGTCACGGCAACATTCGCGGAAATTATTGCACGGCACACGAGAGGTCGTGACACTTTGTTTGCCGCGGCAACTTTCTTCCAGAAATGTGTCCGTTAAACGCAGCCGAGGGATAGAACGAATAAAAAGGATCGTTGCCCGATGTAGACCGTTCCGATCCGTTCGATGAGCCGATTCGAATCAGCAACGCGTTACTGTCCGTCGTTTTTGCGCGGCATCGAAAGCCGAACGGATCGGAATTAAAGGTTTTCTGTGATTATCGTCTGATTTCGTTACGCGAGCTTCCCTGTGTAATCGTTTGTAGGAAGTGATCAGGGCTGTACAGCGTCTGATTAAAACCCCACCGCCATAAAATCGATTGTAATCCCCCAGGAAACGCAGAAAAATGTATTATTGATGAACAAACGAGGCCTGATGAGTCCGCCGGTGGCTGGGTAAAAAGTTTCACCAGAAATTAGCCGTGACGGGAGCGCCTACGGTTAGGCCGAACGAGCGTATAGGCAAAAACCGCAATTATCGAAAGGGGTAATTAAACTCACGCAGCCGTTGTTCTGACCATAGGGAGGCTCGCCTATAGTCTAGCCACAAAGGAACAGTTTAGACTCGATTTGGTGAGAGTCGACCCTCGATGCTCCCATTACCCAAGAATCCATACTTCCCTTCTACGTCTGTGCCTTTGACAATTAACTCCGCACACACCGTAGAATACTAATGGACTACTTCTTCATTTCGAGTAGCTCTGCCCTCGCAGTCATAACCACCAGACATATCGCGAATTCGTCTGATTAACTGATCCCACTTAAAAAGATAGCAGACGTATCAAAATCAGTTCTCAGACGCGACCGCGGGCGAGTTCTTCGCGACGAGCTCCACCCAAGTCGCAGAGCAATTTTCACACGACGCTCGCACGGACAAATCGCGGTTCTAATTGGCGAGAAAAGTTTTTTCCCCGCGGGTACACGCGTTCCAGCGTCCAGGCCTCCTCTTTCCGGAATCGTCCGGGACCTGAGCACGCCATTGAAGGCCATGCGCGCTGTTTCGAGAAATGAAATCTCCCGTCCGCGGGGCTGCCTCGAGATGCTAAAGGAATCAAATCGCATTCCCAGCGTCGTCCCGGTTTCCCTAGGGAGCGGTCGCCGCCTCCTTCTTCCATCGTGCGCTCGAGTCGCGCCGCTGAATCGGGAGCTGATCGCGAAACCGGGAGGCCACGATTCCAGGTACAATGGATTCCTGGCTTCCTACACGTCCCTTTCGACCGGTCGACCGGCATCGCTAATTGATGAAGATGTAGTACGCGCTTTTTTTCATAATTTCACGGCGAGGGAGCGAGCGCTCCCCGTAGGAGTATGTAGCGGCCAGCGTTCCTTTCCATCCTCTTGGCCTGCTAGGCGCGCCGCCTCCCGGCATCCAATATCATTTCGCCGTTGCTCATTAGTTTGCTTAGCCGGTGTAAGCTGTAATTACGCAACATCACCGTGATGATGGTGTATGGACGGTCGCGGTGTAGCGGGATGAATCGACGGAAATCGATGGAAACACGCGGAACGACTCCTATCCTATCCCTCGATGAGTAGGTAACTACACCGGCATTCAGCTCTGTTTGCGCGCGAGACTTTGTTGCTGCGTTAATCGCAAGTTTGAGGAAGACGCGTATAATGACTTGGTCGTTACAAGTGTGGGGTAGGCTGTCCCTTGACGGGGGTTGTTTATGATGCATCGCGAGTTGCAATTTTATGCTTGTTACGCGAGGTTGACTGACACTGCGGATGTTAGTGATTTTATTTATGGCCCTTGCTTCCGAAGAAATAATATGGAATTTTATTTCAAAGAATCTGCGGAGTCTCCTTTGGATAAAATGTGCTGTACCTCTCTTCATATGGGTATCAGTGAATAGTGACTGTACGTAGATTTTTTGTATAATTACAGGCTCTCCAGCGTGTTGTGCTACCTACCCAAGTCCTGCTGCGAACTGTAGCGGCGCAAACCCGTGGGACGGTTTCCAATTTCTCTTCGCGGTTGGGCACGTAAGTACAGTAGATAGCTGTTAGCCCCTAGCCGTGGTTACCGCGTGAAGTTTAACGTATTAGAAGCCTAGAGGCCTTCGTGGACCTCCCTTCGCCCTCCGTACGTCTTCATTTCGCATTCAACGTAGAAAAGCGTGGTTTCCCATTCGACATAGCTTATCTACCTCGGCGGTGATTCGCGATAGAAGCAAATTTCGTGTTATTTATGCCCATTCGACGAGGAGACCGGCCTACTTAGCTATTACGCAATTTACGAAGGGTGGAATCACTCGGCCGTGACATTGTGAGATTACAGTAGACCAAACCGATATGAATTTGTGAGCTATGGCTTATCAGTGGAGAATATGGTGTTTAGTTCTCGACTCAAAGGATTATTAGTCGAGTGGCTATAAAACAGCTGTCGTTAGAAATGCCAATCTCTATTCGGGGCAGTTGAAAATAAAGAGGAGAGTTTGAATATCCCAATATCCAAGTTCAGTTCGACGAAAAAAGTCTCTCGGAAGACTCCACGACCGTTCCATCGCCGATTTCGCCTTATCTATCCCCAAACAGCTGCATAAATCTCGACCCGTTTGCGTTCGTTACGGGGCATACGTATCTCATTGTACCAGGAAGACAAGAATGTGGCTGATTTATATCTCCGATATGCCTTCCCCGTACCGATGTTGCAAATTTTGTCGTCCTTCCCAACACGTTGCTACCTCCAAGCGATTGCAGGGCCTCCCGCTGCGAAGTCAGTGTGCAACCGAGCTTCCAGATCATCAGGCTCCATGTTCAGAAGAGCATCATTACGACATCGATGCACATATCCATTGAGGCGCTCGAAAGAATATGTTTAAACGATCACATAGATAGGATACAGTATCATCGTATCCTATTCTAACCATCGTTGTAAAATCAAATCCAATACATAGTTCTGTACAGGGTGCTGTTAAATAATTTAAACAAGCTCAGCATATTCTACAAATCATAGGTATTACCACATATCAAGTCTCATTAATTTCGCTAGTCTCAAATTTCTGTCTTCCTCACTGTTTTTGCGGTCTGCCTTTGGAGCAGTGTTTCCCAACCTTTTTTTAGGTGCGATCCCGTTTTATAATATTCAAATAACAGTACATTTAATACGGTAAAAAAAACACATTGAAAATAGGTATTTCAGAATATAATTCTAACTTAATAATATTAAAAAAAAAAAAAACGTGGCGACCCCCTAGAAAACACTTCACCAACCACCGCACAGTGTCACGGCCCGTGTTCAAAAAGCGAAAATTGTGTTTTGAAATGTTGTATTTCATTTTGTGGATTTGATAGTAAACAGTCCTCCGACATAGGAACAACATAACTTAGTAACATAAATAACGGATATAAGGTTAGTAAATTACAATCAAAGTCGAATAACCAAACGCAACCTGCCACAGACTACACTTAGGAAATATTTACCCACTCCATTTTTGTTGTATTTATAAGTTCTTCTCTTTCTTTTCTTTTTGAAAATAAGCAAAATATATCCCTTTTTCGTTTTATTAATTAAAAATTCTGGGATTTAAAGATATGGATACGTACCAGTGGCTTAAATTATTACTTTTTTTTGTCTCATCTTCTAAATTGTGGAGAGAATTAAAAAAAACGAAACATATCGGCTCTTTCATTTTTTTACTACAATTAGTTCCTTTCATGTCCTTTAATTTGGTGTAAATTTTGTCTGCTCCCGACTGCTCCCACATAAGAAAAAATACACATAATAAAACAAAAAACTAGACAAATCTGTGCTAGAATATTTAGTTTTAAAAGACTGAGCTTCCAATTCCTTCAGATTCAACTGATAGCGATGAAGATGTATAATAAGAATGAATAATTTAAAATATATTATCTAATTAAAAAATTTATTTATTATTAATTTATTTAAAAAATTAATTTTATTTTTTTTACAATTGTTTCATATGTTTGTTATTAATTTGTGTTTAAATGTATTTAAAAAAATATATATTTTATTTGTTTTACTTTTATTATGGACAAAAATATATATTAATTAATTATGTAATGTTAAAAATTATTTTTTTTGTGAATAAATATGATTAACATATCAATTACACGTAAATAACAGTGTCTTAATGGAAAATTGATTTTTGACTTTTTTTCCTATATACTCGTTACACTGTGCACCGGTTGGGTATCGGTGCTTTAAAGTGAATAATAGGGCACCCTGAACACTAACCGAAGAGATCAAAGACACAGCAGTAGGGTAGCTAAATGGCATAGGGTAGACCGGGGGCGGTAGTAACAGGGGGGCGAATGTAACACGCTAAATATCTCAAAACATATAATAGATATTAACACCAATTTTGGATATATGATGAAGAATGACATTTGGAGTATACACATCCATGCCCTAAAAGTACAGATACGCAATAGACATGGATAGTGAAGAAAATAACTTTTCGATACCCCAAAGTAACTTTTCCTTACTGACTTAAAATTGTAATATAAACACACCCTTTGCAAGTATGTGCTTGTTCGATTTTTTAATCTGTAATTCGACCTTTTTTAAACTAATATTGATCGTTACTTGGCACTTTTAAGCGTCTCGTTAGTCAAAATTTATAATTTAAGTTCAAAAGCATGGTCGGGGGCGATTGTAACATCGGCAGTCGGGGTCGGTTTTACCGCAACAGAACCGAATAGGGACAAAGAAGGCGAATAATATTGTCTTATTTGCATGAAATCATATAGCATAGCACAAGCAAACCAAATGAAAAATGGGTGCAATATACTGAATGTAAGGATTGAGCAGATGAAGAATGCACCAGCCAAAACGCCTTTTATTTCTGCCACAATTGCGATACCACATAATTTATTATAGATTTTACTTTTTTCATTTATTATTATAATTTAAATCAATAAATATTTTAATTTTGTAAAGTTATATTTGTGCTACTATCGACTCCATGCAGTGTTACAACCGACCCGGGGTCAGGGACGGTTGTAACACTTTCTCCGCTTCTCATTTTTTATTAATAACCGGAATATTACTTGACATACAGCGAAACTGTTGTGGCTCAAATAATATCAGATAAATAAGTAACATTTTCGTAAAAAAACTTTTGTTGTAACTGTTATAGTTTTTGCGTAATCGTATTCCAAAGTCAAAGTGTTACTACCGCCCCCGGTCTACCCTACTCAGATTTCCCCCTCGCCAATCCGCTAGGTATAATAAAACAGACCTACAAAATTCGACTAAACAATAAGCAATTCAGAAACACCCTACGAATCGCATTTGGCGCAAGTGTCCCTCGACTCGCATCCGCGGCCACTGGACTCGCGTAAAACCGCGTAGAAGTGGCCCATAGAAAAGCAGGAACGCGACGGAACCCGTAAGACGGCTACCGAGTTACCGGTCCCCGGTGTTCCAGGAATAATAACAGAACGGCTGAATACAGGGGTATCAACAGCTTTCTCGCCGGAATCCCGGCGCACCGGTGCGGCGGCCTCCCTCTATTCGTAGAGGCTTACGTTTTCATCGGGACGCTTGATAAACGGCGACATAAATCCAGCGTGCAGCGTTCGTTAGAATGGATCTCGCCGAGCGGAGGTTGCTCTTCATCATCGTTCCTGGGCGCACAGAAGACGCGGCGGGACGGGCGGCGGCGGGGTGGGTCGAAGGGAGAGGTGATCGTGCATGAGCCCGCGTGTAGAAGTGCGGATACCAGAGCGATCGCGTGGGCGTTACACGTTCTCTCGTTATGGGGGCCCATCGTATTCCCGTGTAGATCGGGTCCTGTCCACACCTCGGTCTCCCGGGGCACGGGAGGACCCCCTCTATACGTCGATATCCTCGACCTCGTAGCAGCCGATACGGAGGATACGAGCAGCGACGACGCGGCTCCCACATGCCCACCTACGTGGACCTTCTCGCGGGAGACGAAACCGCTGGGGCCCACTGCTGACCCAACAATCACACGGCGGTCGTGGTCACTGCCCGCGCGCGTGTGTTCACCGCGGCTCTACGTGAACGTCGTTTGACGAACGTGAAAGGCAGCGCTGCAACCGCGGTGCAAATTTGACGCGGCTTCCTGGCGTCGCGGGGATGAGAGAATCTCACGGGCGCGCGAAGGGAAACGGATGCGTGACTCGGTTGCCTGCCTTCCATTTTCTCGTTTTTGCGTTGCTGCGCCCCATTCGTTTGTTCGGCTTCTCTGCGATTACGTGGTTCGTTTTGGAAACGGTGGAGGGCTCTTGGTTTGGGGTGGTGGGTAGCGGGTGGGCTTATGTATCAATAAGTGAGCTGCTGTTAGGTGCAGGGAAATGTCTATTTTTGCTACATCTACTTGCATTTTTACCAGACAAGTGGCAATAGGTCGTACATACTCGAGAGAAAAATATTTGGATTAAAAAAACTGTATTTTTATTGTTTTAAGAATTTGGTTCAATAGAGCGAACGAACTCTTGCACATACCTTATAAAATGCACTGACTCGGATTAGATAGGTAATTAAAAGGTACCAATAGCTGTTAAAGTAATCGATGTAGGGCCTACATTGTAGGTATAAGGGATAGTGCTCACTTTCACTCGATTGGCAGTTCAGTCAATGTCAGGGTTTTCATAGGACAGGCTTACCTATACATACGATGTTTGTGTAGGAGTGTGCTCGTCGACTCGACAAAATTCAGCAGTATGCGCTAGGTTTAGAAATAGGGTAAGAGACTAAAGGAGCTCATACATGTATCGCTACATATCTCAACGTGTGTGGGGGTCCCTTTAGAGACAATAGAAAGGTGTTAGTAAAGTACCTAATTGAACAGAGAGAACGATTTCATTCGTATTAGTCGATCACAGTTCCATTTCTCGTGTTCGCGTCGCGAGTGCAGATGTTGCGAGCCACGGGAAGGGAAGGGTAGCGCGGGCCTGTGCGATTTCGCAACGCTGGTTCTCGCTGGCAAAGCCGCAGGTGTGTCCGTGGCTGATCGATCGACGCCGCGAAGACGTGACAACGAACGTCAGAAAGGACGAGACGGCTAAGTGGGTCGACTCTGTGTTAGGGCAAGCTGGACGTCGAAAATTAAAAGGCACAGGACGCCGGTGCCGTTTGCCGTCGTCTGCTCGCCCGACTGTCTTATTTCACGAGGAATGGGTGGCGCGGGATACCAGCTTTTATTTCTCCGTTACGTGTTCAAGTACATCGATTTCCTCCTCTCCCATTGATACGTCTCGATTACTAAGTAGTTCGCAAACCTGATCCTCGAATTTGTGTTTCCGTGAGCATCCCAGGCTGACAAGGGAAGATCCCGAACCCGGAAATTAAAAAAAATCTGAAACTTTGTAAATATGTAGGGGATGTCCTCCTGATTACAACACAGTTTTTGTGTGCTGCCCAAATTCACTCTAAGGGGGTGAAATTGACCCGTGAAAAATCGGCTATTTTCCGATTTTATTTTGTAACTTGCAACCTGTAAGGTAAAGGCACCAGTATTTGACCAGTTAAGAGAAATCCTTCACGTAAACAATAGTAACTAATTGCTCTGTCATTAAATAGTGACAGTCGGTGCCTAAATATACTCTTTATGCTTTCCAAATTATGTAATGAGAATGATTTTTTAAAAAAGGTATGCTATAAAAATTTTGAAACCATTTTTCAAAGTTCAGTAACTGCTTCAGAAGTTGACCATCCTTGAAAATGAAAATACTAGTAGTTGACCCTATGTTGGTCAGTAATTGACCACCTATACTAGAAAGAGAATTAAGGCAATGATGTAGGTAATCGTCTTAGCATCGGTTATTGTCAATAATTTAGAACAAGTTAGAACTAAAAAGGAATGTGAAATTAAAAGATTTCAATTCCATAAGGAGTCCAATTCAGGAACAGATTAGACATTTCGAGTTTTGCTCACTTTCGAAGGTTTAAACAAGTGATTGCAAAATTAGATGTTTTGGTACATACAGAATCGTGTTCTGCGGGGAAAGTAACTAAACAAATATGTATGTGTCTCCGAAAATTTTTTATTTATTCTAAAACTTTTTTACAATAAAATTTGTTAAACAAATTGTTTAAATAAATTAATTTTATAAATCCTATGTCGAATTCGGGATCAGCGACCTCAAAAACCACTAACGATATATACAACTTTTTCGTGCATTTACCCAGTTTCTTGTGCGCCATACCTGTCAACTTCTAGAAACAATTAGAATGACAAGAGTCATTACTTGACCACCCCGCAAACTATGTGTTTCTGAGGTTAGTATAACAAAAACGGTGCATTTATCAAATATAAGTAGAACACTATGAGAGTTTAACAAGTGAAGAGTTCAGTCAAAAAGAGTTAATAACCTACGAATTTTTTTACCTGAACCATACACCTGTTCTTAACAAAATCATTAAGGAAATAACGAAATGGGAACACACTACTCACCTTGATGTAAATAAACATTCGCCAATACTATTCATAATGCACTTCACACTTGAGTGTTTTAGATTTCAGTCGGTAGATGTCTTGGCACGTCAACTGCACTTTTTTCAAAAGATCGTCACTTCTAAAAACCTTATTTTTCACGTTTTTCTGAAAAGTGGTCAACTACTGATACATGGTCAACTACTGGTGCCTTTACCTTATAGTGTATGAGATAGAAAACAAGTTTCAGGACAAAAGTTACTTGTTGTAATTAGGACTGTCATTTAGTAACAGTTCTTACAGTTCGCGAGTTATAACACAAAATCGGAAAATAGCCGGAACTTAAGGGGTCAATTTCACCCGCTTAGAGTGAATTTGGGCAGCAAACAAAAATTGCGTTGTAATCAGGAGGAAATCCCCTACATATTCACAAAGTCTCAGATTTTTTTGAATTTCCGAATTCGGGATCTTTCCTTTGAGTAACTTTTTCGTTTTAGTTTATTATCACATTGCAAACTATGGAATGATTAAATTCGAGCGGGGTTCAAAATGAACTCGAATAGTACGCTTAAGTGTCTTGGAGTAGGGAGTTGGAAATAACACAGCAATTGTAATTAAGGACAAGTGCTCTTTATGTGCAGAAATATTTGAGTACAATAGCGGGCTTGGCACATTATACACCTTTCCTGTCTTTACTCTTGCTCTCTCGGATCGCCACACTTGGCCTTATTGTAACTGATACAATCGGGTTCGGAAGCCAGTCGAAATTGCGTCGGTGTAAAAACTGGAACCCCCTTCGCGTGTATCTGTCAAAACAGATTTTTTTATCGATCGATCTACCTCGCCAAGGAGCTAGGCTGCCGAGCGGGGATCGATATATCACTTGACGCCTTGGGGTCAGAAGGCGTAGCAGCTACGGGGATTCTTGATGGCCCGGCGATATCGGTTTTTGTTTCACGCCACCATATTCGCCCCCTGCGCCTGCAAACGCGCACGACTTCGCGCGTGTGCGTGGCCCGCAAATCTTAATATCCCCTCGAACTAATTAAAGGCTAAACGATGTCACCCGCGGCGATCCACCGTCCTGTATTCTAATGAGGGAACGTCGGCTTCCTCTGTTACAGCGGCCGAGTTTCTTAATAAATAATTTAACGTGCTCCTGATGCAAGCTCGAGATGCTGCGGATTACTCCTTGTCAAAGTATACATTGGTGTCTGTTGTATTAATTCAGTACGAGGGATCGCTATTGCATCCATTATTCAACGATTTAGTCGCCATCAAATTCACGGGATAAAAACTTCTGAGCAACTTTTTCATCACAACTCGATCGTTTCCATTTATCTCAACAATATATGATAGAAATAAAATGAACGCAGGATGTGTAAAGCTTCAGTGTTACTAAAAATACATTCATAACACTTGATACCTGATTCTACCAAACAGGAAGTAAACTTACAAGTTCGCTGTCTTTAGATTGTCCAGATTAATGATTGCATTTAATTCTAAACGGAGGCTATTTACAATTAAATATACCTACACTTAGATGGAGTGGCCAGAGACACCAGTCTTCTTTTCGATCAACTCACGAAAGTTTCTCGTTAGCCAGCACGCACAGGGGACATTAATTGCTCCTGGCCGGACTTCGACGCAAGACATTCCTAATCGTCTGTCTATCTGGCCGAGACGCGAGTTCCAAGAGCCGCAATTGCACCGAGTGATAAGCGCTCCCTTCCGACGTCGCGGCCGCGGTACATGCCCTGCACACGAAGGCCAAAGGCATCAGTTCCAGGACGGGAGAGGATATGTTCCCACGTGAACGGAGCTAAGACCACCTCGGGTTCGGCTACCTATTAGCAATTATCTACCTACGCGAGTTGATTTTCACGCGAACGGCGAACGAGATCCTTCTGTCTTCATTACCTCGGTCGCATTAGGCGATTGTGTTCTTGCTCCCTGTCTCATTACGGCTTCAAGAAATATCGACCCCTGCGAGGGTTGAAGTGTGAGAAACGACTTGCATGAAAAACCTATGGAACATACAGTAATACTTTTGCAACCCCTCGAGCTGCTTCTTTCAACTTCCTGCAGAATTTCTATCTCCTACCAGAAATCAAGATTACTCAGTGAATAATACCGACGTCGCAATAGGGATTCGTACAATTAGTCTTCGTTACCAATGATATGCCCGCGGAGCTGCAAACTTTCAATCTCTGACCTCGATCAACGTCATTTGTATTTTGATTTCAATTACCCGACAGGTAGACGTTGCTCTTTAAAAAAACTCAGCCGATCCTTCAGAAATTGCACGGTGAAGTGTAAACTCTGCGGAGCAGCAGGCCGAAATCGATCCGCGTGTCGCGACCTCCCGATGCCCTGGGGGCTGCATCGCGGCAGGTGCTGGTGGGTCCTCCGGTTCGGGCCCCTAGGGCCCCGTTCTGGTCCCCACCATCTTCGACTCCCTGCGACTCGTTCGGCAGACTCGTTTGATCACCGCCGCTCACGACTCTCCTCCAGGTACACTGGGACGATAATTATTATACTTGCGTAACCGCCCTCGAGGCGAGATATACGTGTACGTTCCCTGGGAATAAATATGCATCCGTGTGACGGCTTGTTGTGCCGGGGGAAGTCGAATAACCGCGACGGAAGTGTCGCGAAATCTTCGTTTCGCAAGGTGTAGATGGTATATCGGGTTAACCATCTCAACGGGTTCGTTTGCTAAATTTCGATCAATTGGGATTCATTCAGGCCCCAATCAAGTGGCGGCTCGAAAAGCTTCGTTACTACTGACAGTCCGCAGAATAGAACAAAATGTAGATATTAATCTCTTAAAGTAATCGTTATATCGTCACCAAGTCTCTGCCCTCTGTCATTAGGTGTAACATTAGAAAATTTCACGGGATCGCACAGTGTTACGCGTAATGGACAAAAGTCAAGAATCTGAAGTGTTTCATCCACAAATTCTTGTATCTTATAATGTTAATAAAGGAACGTAGGTTTCAATGTTACCCATAACTTCTGCTGAATTTACTAATTTGTTGTCAAAAGTGATACTAGAAATTCATTACAAATTTCGGTGCATTTTTTCAAACACGTGCCATTGGCAGAATATTCATGCTTTTCATTTGCTTTTTATAAGTTGTGTTTAATACTGTCATACCTTCAAAACTGCCGAGTCAGTTTTTTACAATACTAACAATTTGTACTAATTCTTTATGTTAAATGTTTATCAACTTCGATGGGACTTTAAAAAAAAACACCAAAAAATACCTCCCTGATTTTTTGTATATTAAATTTAGGGATCATTAAACTTTATATTAACGTCGATTTCAACTGCACGAATTTGCACGAAACAGAAAAAATAGCCAAAATCATTATTAAAACGTTCACCGCTCCGGCCCTTACCCATACAGCACACTTGGTTGCTGAAACGTTGCAGAAACGTTGCTGAAAAGTTGCAGTTACGTTGCGGTGCAATGTTGCACAGGGGCGGACATAGGAAGATTTCTGCAACATTTCAGCAATGTTGCGGTGCAATATTACGCAACGTTTCTGCAACGTTTCTGCAACTCTTCAGCAACTTTTCTGCAACGTTTCTGAGATTTTGCAGCAACTTTTCTGCAACGTTTCTGCAACTTTTCAGCAACTTTTCTGCAACGTTTCTGCAACTTTTCAGCAACTTTTCTGCAACGTTTCTGCGATTTTACAGCAACTTTTCTGCAAGTTTTCTGAGATTTTACAGCAACTTTTCTGCAAGTTTTCTGAGATTTTACAACAAAGGTCCCGCAATAAGCAGGGCTCAAAAACTGTTATAAAATGGATTTAGTATATAGATTTAGTATAATATCGTAGTATACCCACTATACAGTGTATATTAGGTTACGCTTCGTGTAACATAATATAATTTATGATAATTTAGTGCAATAAGTAGCAGACGATGTAGACTCAATTGTTGTATGCTTTATGTAACCTATGGGACTGTTGCCGTTAATAATAATAATAATAATAATAATAATAATAATAATAATAATAATAATAATAATAATAATAATAATAATAATAATAATAATAATAATAATAATAGTATTGGCTCTGGTGGATCTTCCCAAGCCGGCGGCGTGGTGAAGATCCAGGCGTTGTGTGACGTACCTCACGTGCGACACGACAGGTTGCAAAGCCAAAGCACGTAAGAAAGCACACGCGTAAATAGTTAGAGCGTGATTAGTTATTAATTGCTTTAAGTAGTAAAAATGGTTAGAACGTGTGTGTTTTGTGGCGCAGGAGACCTGAGTGAATTGGGTGAAGGTTTGACATATCACGGGTAAGTAGAACCCATGTATATGCTACTTATAGGTTATGTCGAACTTCTTAAAAATAAATATTTTTGTTTGTTTCATATAGATTTCCGTTGAAGAATGAAAACTATCTGCATCGTTGGTTACAGAACATGGGTCTGGGCCTGAATTTCATACATTCAAAGAAATCTTCTCCCTGCAAGCATTCCTACTGTATTTGGACAATATAAATGTTCTTGTGTTTTCTGTCACGATATATAAGAACAGGATAAAAACAGATTGTTTCGCAAGTAATATATATGAATTATTCAAATTAAGGAGCTTATTTTTAAGTTAAAGTAACTAATATAAAACATTTGATGCCTATTAACCAACTGCAATTTTCTAATTATTTAAAATACATATATTTCTTTGCTTTCTGTGCTACAAGCTTTTACTTTTCACACAGTTTCCTTGTAAACATGCATGTACTGTACAACTTTCATTTCACTTTCCGTTCAATTATTTAAAGTAACGGTGATTGTTATTTTTCCATTGCGTCGCTTCAATGCAGCCTGCGATTGGCGTTACATGAATGTTGTTTTTAATGAAGCCATTTTTCATGACTGAAATAATTTATTGATGACCTTTTATAGATTCATTTACTGAAGAGAAGCTGTGGAAGCTGCTGATATTAAATAAATTAATAGAGGATTCTGTGGCAGAGAAATATACAAAAAGAATCATTCATATATTCAAGCATATAATAAAATGAGTAAGTAAATTTATTATTTATGTCATTTCAGCACTTAAAGTTGTAAAATTGTAAAATAAATGCATGTATTATTCCAGGTTCATTACACGCTGCATGCAGTACATTTTAAGTAAAGAGAGCGGAAGAGCCTGGAACTCCACATACGCGGGTTTGAGAAGATCCACCAGAGCCAATACTATTATTATTTTTATTGTTTTTATTATTGTTCTTGTTGTTGTCGGCTTGTATAGAAAAAATATATGAATATTTAATTGTCAATATTTATTGTGATTTAATCAATTTCCCTTACATTTTTTATCCTTCCTGTAAAATCTCAGAAACGTTGCAGAAAAGTTGCTGAAAAGTTGCAGAAACGTTGCAGAAAAGTTGCTGTAAAATCTCAGAAACGTTGCAGAAAAGTTGCTGAAAAGTTGCAGAAACGTTGCAGAAAATTTGCTGAAACGTTGCAGAAACGTTGCACACGGGCGGACATAGGAACATTTCTGCAACATCTCAGAAATATTACCTGCAAGGTAACTGCAACGTTTCTGCAACGTTTCTGCAACTTTTCAGTAACGTAATTTGCTGTAGGGGTAGCGTAGTCTCTAGGTCTCCTCGTGCATAAGACCCTTATGTGAATCTACACATCCGATATGCTTTTTCCAATTGTTTATACGATATCTACCATGACTTTTCCATCCCGGATGCTGTCTTCAGTTTTAAAATAGCAGTCAAACGCGATACACTTGTTAAAAATAATTTGATAAAAAAATGTTTCGAACAAAAGTTAGTCAGTATTCAGTTGACAACCAATTGCAAAAGTAAATATTAATAAAAAACTTTTTATTCACTGAAAAATCAAGATCGGCTTAATTTTTTTAATGGAACTGTATATTTTTTTTATACACCAATCGATGCATTTTTATATTCTCTTTAAAAAAGTATTAGGGTACTTAGGACGAAAACTGATTAGTTCAGAAGTTATGAGTTTTGTCCCGAACGCCCATACACGCGTAAAGGTCTAAACACACATATCCGTTCCGTCTCAGTTCCGTGTCAGTGTGCCATTGATAAGAAGAAGAGGGGCGTAGAGGGTCTCTTCTTCTTACCACTGGCAGACTGACGCGGAACTGAGACGGAATGGATATGTGTGCGCAGGCCTTTACACTGTGGATCGTCTCAAAAAAGAAATTTCCCCGTCGCTGGTCAGCCACCCTGCGACTTCCTCGTTCAGTTTTCGTGGCAGAATTTATGCCCGATTACTCGGGGCGATCTACATACCGAATCGTTGGGGCGATAATGTATTCGATCAGTGGATATATTAACGATACTTTATTGCTCGCCGTGCAATGCCCGCCCATACGCGCCCGCGCGGCCGCACGAACGCGTGCGCGCGTCCACCGGAGCGGATCAGAATTCTTGGATTTCCTCGTGGAACATCATGTATCCGTTGCATCACACGCGAGATACATGGAAAAATAACGACGCGCGCTAAACGCGCTGTTCCGGGTCAGTTGGCGCGAGCTGCTTCCAGCGAGTGCCGCGGTACGACATAACCAAGACGTTTCAGCTCGTGAAGTTTCACGATCGAGCCACTACTTTCCCGTCAGTAACATGAATCGCTACAATTTACTGGCATATCAAACCAGCTACGCGATTTTAAGCAATTTCTCAAACACCATAGAAATCACACCGATTATCGAATTCCTGAGCGCTGGCACTGTAAATAGAACTCATGGCGCTGGTAATAGTTGAAGAGTCGTTGTAGAAAACACTGTAAGTGCCAAAAATCAAATTCTAATACCGTAGTATTACCATTGGCACGCAGAACATTTTCCGATAGAATTTTTTTAATTTTGGCATTTTTAGTGTTTTCTACAAGGACTCTTCAGTTCATTTAGAAGTGAATTTCCAAGTAAACGAAAAGCTATGCTCTATATTCTTCATTTGTTTGCTCGCCAGGAATCAAGCCCTGGCGGGTTTTATCAGGATTTACCGGGCACCCCGTAGAAAACGATGGGAAGAGCGGAGTTTAAACGTTGGAGAGCGGCACGCAGCTCGTACTTGCAGTGACCGTCGATACCTGATGGCCTGAGGGCTGCCGGAAATGGGTGGTATCACCCGCTACCACCGACGTCCGCCTCGTTTCCTCCTTTTTCGTCAGCGCGTACACACGCGATCGGGCGGCGCGGCGCGCGCGTGTGCACGCGGTTACCTGTTGCCGGGGCCCGCAGCCCCGCCAGTCCGCTCCTTCTTGCTCGTAAAACCAGGAGTGCAGGATACGTGGAGGGAAAAAGGACTGCGTGGCGAGGATTTCGTGGAAGCCGACGGGACGTTAACGTAAATCGTCTCGTGTTTAACTTCTTTTACTTCGGGTGGAGGGGCCCTTTCGTAATTTTCTGGTATTAGTAATTTCCTCGGTGGCCGCGTATCGGGACGGGCCGCGAGCCGGCGCGGACTGGCATGAAATCAAGGAAAGTCGTTTAAGAGGGCTCGGCGCAATCTTTTCGGCCCGCGCGCGCGCAGCGTTTAACGATTACCGCAATTATCGCTATCATAAATATCGCGTGGAACACGACGATGCGCCAACGACCGCCCCGTCCGACAGAATCCGACAGTATCTCTCGATCCCCCCCGTTATCGTTATCTAAATTCGCCAGCTAATAAAGTTAGAAGTCTTAGACGCGGTCCCCGCCGATAGCACGGGTTACAACTAAATTACCCAATCGAACGTACCTCGATCGGGAAAGTGAGCGAGGTCGTAAGCGTCCGCGGTGGAAAAAGGAACAGGTGACTATCGAAACTCGTCCGCGAGTGTATATGCATCCTTGCAGCGTCGCCCTCGCATATTCCCCCATCGTTCGTTGCATCGATCGTTTTACGAGCGCCAGTGTCTCAATGGCCAGTTAGATGGAACGATATGGCCGGCATAAAGTCATTAATGAAGCGCAACACTGCACGGGGAAACGATTTGCATGCAGCGAGCGAAGAGGGACTCGTTAGATAAAAGAACCAGTTCCACGTTAATCGCCTAATGCATCTGCGGCACAGAGATTTAGAAGTACGAACCAGGCATGGGTTTTCTTATCCCACACTGTGCAGCTAAAATCTCGGAACAGCCACGTAGAAAGTCCCCGAACCCAGACTTTCTTTCCAGACACCAGTTTCCCACATATCCCATTCACGTTCGACCGTTTCCGGATAAGCGAGACAGTGGAAGAAACGCAGGAAGAAGGGACACCGCGGCGTAGTCCCCGCGACGAAAGAACAGACGGGTTTTCCTGCGGCATTCAGCTGACAGCCTGGACAACCACCATAAACTCCATAGATCCTCCATGGCACGGGTGAATGCGTTTGCGAAGATAATAACACCGCCGGGCTGGCGCTGCGTCTACGATAGCGAGGCTCTCGCTCGAATATTATTTTTCGGTTATTATCGAGGCGAGGCGTTTTAACGCTGGCGCGCGGCAATTAATTCGCGTCGCCGCCATGCCCGGCTCGCCTCGGCAATGCCGCGATAGCGGATAAGGGAGAGACTAAGTACCGCGAGCGCGTTTTCGGTGGACGACTCGACTTGCCCGCGCCGCGGCCAGGCGGACGCCGAGGCGTCTCTATGATAAAGCAGCGTCGTTGAATTCTATGCGCTCGGTATTTAATCGAGCGCCTCGAGTTAACTCGCTGCGCGAGATTTAAGCCGGGGCGTTAATTATCACGGCATTAAAGCTTAATAGCCGATAACGGGGAGGCATCCGGGAATAGGCAACGCTCCGCGGTTTTCCATCCCACCGCCGCGATAAACGAACGCCACGCGTTATCCGTCTTCGGGAGTAGAGAACCCGATATCTTATGCATATAAATTACACGGCCCCGGCGTTTATGCAGAAGCGATGGCGTCCCGGGGCGGAAAAATGGCCGGGGAAAGGTCCGGCAGAAGTCGAAACACAATCACCAGGACAGGATGGAGGTCATAGGCCCTCATAGTAAAAGTACTTCCGCGTCTCGCGAAACGTTCGCTGGCTATTGACAAGCACCATAAACTTGGCCGGTATCTCCTTCGACACGCATGCACACGCGCGCTCAAGGCACGCACATGCCCCATTCGGATAATGCGAAGCCCCGGCTTCTGGACGCCCTGGGCGCTGCGTTTGCGATAGGAGGTCGTTCAAGGCTGCCTTGCCTCTGTGCCTCGCCACGGATCCCGATACTCCACCTACAGAGAGCATCGATAGAAATGTCTTGATTGGAGCCGGCTGAACGCGCGATACCGAGCGTTACAGGCTGATAGCGGAGCTGATATCCGGAGCCGAGTAATGGCGTAGCTGAGAAATGGACGCGCAGCAATGGGAACACGAGTTGCTTTTGCTCTCTGCCACTGCGCGCAATGCGCGAGTCACTGTGTTGCGAGGCAATCGGAAATTGTTTACAAATTCTTAGGCTAATTTTGTGGACGTTTATTGCGAGATGGTAAAGGAGGGTTGATAATTTGATATCGTTACTTCAGAGTCCAACTGAGCAGTCTCAGCTACTCAAACAGGAGGACGATGCAACAACTACACTTCCCAGAGAGATCTATCCTGCATAGACGAGCACAGCTAGTAACGATACATCCAGTAACACTATACAATTCCGTCGGTGATAGATGTGTCAGAGCCGCGGGGATAATTAATTAACATCCTAACGGTACGAGAAGATTGCGACCTTGGGTGTCCCGGCGCGAAACGTCTGGACTATGAAATCCTCCGTCTAACAGAACACCATCTCTTGCGCTAAGCCCGCCGATAAGTCCCTTTCTTCTCGCTGCTAGACGAGTAGCCGACGCAGCTGACGTGCCTAACGCTTCCTAATGGATCCCCTTGGCCAATTACCTAATGCTGGTTTCCGCGTCTGCCACCCCGGAACGACGAGAAAAGACGCGCTCTTCCACCGAATGCTAATGGTAATGGTAACAATACGAGCTTCTCAGAATCACGGGATCGCTCGTCGGATTCCTCGTTCCGTGTCCACGCACACGCGAACCCAGGCGTTCTGGGCAGGGACCGGGAGTACGCGGAGCGCGGCGTTCGGCCGTATCAGCGGCCTTCTCGCGTCCACCTCGTCGTAATCCGTTTCGTCGGGCCCGTCTCTCGGGAGTGAACGATCGTCAAGCTGAAACGCCGGCTTTACGCCAGCAGCCTCCCTCTGCGCGTACGTGTGTACGAACGTGCGTGGCTCAGGCCGGTATTACACGTCCGTATTACGCGTAATGATAGGCCAGGTTGCTCCCCATTAACGCTTGGAGCACCCGCGTTTCTAGGGCGATCGCCTTCCACCAAACGGCCACCTAATTACACGGGACAATGTGGGGGACGCAGAGGGGGCCCGCCTGGGCTGGTACGTTTGCTTTACTGCCGGCGATTTCTCCCAGTTTTATTGAACGAATGAGCCACGGCCGCCTCTCGGATCGCCAGCTCGGGAGGATGTTGATTCGACACATAATGACTCCAGAACTGGTTGAGGCGGTAGAGGCCGACGATGGGTTCCCGGAGCCACGGATCAACGTTTCCGAGGACGTTGGATACAGCCTCTGATATGGGGATCATTTAATAATTGCCTGCTCATCGCCGCGGAGGAGGCGTTCATTTCGAGTTTCTGCTCGACGATGGCTTTCCATCAGGCATCAGGAATCTATCTGCGAGCAGAAATATCCGGGCTCCCTAGCAGAGTACACTTAGATTCGATTTAATGCCACGGAGTACCATTCGCGTCGGAGCTTTCAAACTAATTACCCGTTGGACGCGTAGAACGGAGCGTGGTCGCTCGGCGCAAGCGAGCGCGCAGAGGTGGTGTCAGAAATCTGCGAGTCGTTGCCGTCGTTGGGCAACGCGTGCCCTGTCGCTCGCGATCCCATTGTCTTTTATGTTAATTATCGACTGTCGTCGCGTTAAAGCCTGTCATCGATCCTGGAGCGTTGCGTGCGCGTTTGAAGCTTGCCTCGAACCGGTCGCGACCCTGGTTTGTCCACTTTCCCGGCGATTAGCGCGGCGAGATCGACTCGGTAGCGTTGTCGAAAACACGGGTGGCAACGATTCGTCTTTGCATAGAGTGCTGAGCGCTGCCATCCACCGCCGTTTCCACGCAATCTCGGCGTTAACTGTCCGCCGGCGTTGCACGGCTGCGACGGGTGAATGCGTGAAACGAGACGCAGCCATCGAGCACAATAACTCGATGAATCGTCGAGGCTGACTTTAATAACGCGCCAGGCAATATTTCTTCGGCCCTAACGTCTTTTTCGCATACGCGGCCCCCGGATCGGCAGCGCGGGATGAAAATTGATACCGCGATTGAATTTGAAAAGAAAATCGACGAACGAGACAATGTCGATAGTGGCTACCGGCCGGGCCCCTCTCCGCTCACATCGTCATCATCATTATTATCATCGTCGTTCTCCCCGTCTTCTTCTTCTAGTTATAATAATTCATCTTCATCTTCCTAGTTAGTACGTAACCAGATTCATTATTTTGCATACCGCGCACGACTTCGGGCAATCTATCAAACCGTTAATTAATCAAGCCCCCCCTCGGCATTATTATGCAACGCGAGATGACAATAACGATCGCGGAATCTCCATCGCGAGTCGCCTCTTCAATCTTCCTCCCCCTTTTCCTCCACTTACCTCGCGCTTCTCGTTTTCCGATTTCGCTGCCGCGGATTTTCCACCTTGGTTTCGTAAACGTCTGACGACGAATGGAAACCGACGATTATTTCCACGTCCCAGAACAAGTGGCTAACGGTTTATCGACGCAGGTGTGAATTTCAGGTTAAGAGGTTCATAATTTATGAGTTAAACGGTCCAGATCGCTATTCATACCAGATATTTCGATAGATGAAGTGAAGGCCGGAGTAAATTTCGCTTAAAATTCCACGTTTATATGTGCTAATAAATTTCGCCAACAGCGCGAAGTGAAACCGAGCGGGAAGAGGCAGGACAAGTCTAATAATCTATTAAATTCCGCGATCCGCGTTGAATGTTCTCGCGATCGAGACTTGGCGTTTGTGAACACTTAATATAGTAGATGCATTAAACTCAGAAATGTCGATACCTACTTTGAATTTAAAGAGACTCTTAAGGTGGAACACCACTGTGACGACCGCAAAAGCAAGCCATTTTTAAGCGTTTTTTTTCAGGAATGATTTACAGTTTCTATACACGTACATATAAAAACTGAATACGCCATATATGTACGTTTCATATAGTAGATGTCCTAAGAGACTATAAGAAAAGTGAGTAGATAAACATGCATAAATTTTAATGCTGCTAGTGTGTGTAACTATGGAGCAGCAGGTCCGAAATCAAATTTCATTTTTTTTTATATAAACTACCTATATAAGTGTATTTTCCGTTGCACGTGCGGATTTTTTGATCAAAAACAAATTTTTTGAAATCCTCTCGAAATACTTGTCCTCTTATTCGTGTCTTTTCGAAACTTTTTCTTCTAAAGCGCACCATTTCCACAGAAATAAATTGTTTAAAAAATCGGTACGTGCAGCGGAAACTGCGCTTATATAGTTTATATAAAAAAAAATGAAATTTGATTTCGGACCTGCTGTTCCATAGGTACATATCCTACCAGCGCGCGTGAAGGGTCTAGAAGATTAATTAATATATTAAAATTTATGCATGTTTTTCTACTTATTTTTTATAGCCCCTTAAGACATTGTATGAAAGGTACCTAGGTAATAAAAATTTTATATGATAGCTGTAAATTATTTCTGAAGAAAGTTCTTAAAAATGGCTTACTTCTCCGGCTGTCACAGTACAGTGGTGTTCCCTTTAAACTAATCTGTAACGCAGCTACACCGTCGCCAAGCACCACTTCTGGTCTCGCAGCGTTTAATCAATTCCATATTCAACGATTTCACTAAAAATTCTGTTCCAACCGAGTCATAACGTCTCGCATCGCCAGTAAACATAAGAGACGAGAAAATTGACAAGCTTTTTGCAATAGGCGCTCGTAAATCCTGCATATCCATAACATAGGAGCGTTGCTTGATTCGCTAATTAAATAAGATGGTTAACCAACCCAACGGAGGGTCGTAGTATTAATTCACCGGGCTTCCATCGATACGCGGGCAGATTTTTGTCGTCGCCCACGCGGCCCACCATTAATTTCCGCGCGGTGTCGCGGGTAGCGTATCCAGTGCGGATAATTAATCGCATATTATTATACGGTAGCCGATGGCGGTCGTTCGGTTATCGGTGGGACGAGCTGGACAGCACCGCCCCCCCCTCGGTCCTCCGTTCCGCTGATATTTCGCATTCGCGCGTTACGAAAAATCGTACTTTATGTCCGATAATTGCACATTCGCGCCCCGTATAATCCCTAACGATATTGCTTATTAATTCCTGCCGCGGTGGATCGTGATAAATGTTGCACATGCGCGACCACGACGTGCACGGTCCCGCCAGCGTAATTAAACCGCGCGACTCGGTTGCTGGCGATAGGCCGGCGCTTCGGCGACGATTCCGCCTCGGACTGATCGCGCCGGACGCCGCGAATAAATCGAGGACCGATAGCGGCGAGAATTATCCAGCTGTACGTCTTCCTTATTTCCTCGGTCGGTTAATTAAACGACGTTTATATTATTGTACGGGAAGTGGCGCCGTAGTTCGGTAGCACCTGGCTGCTACCGCCAACGGCCACGACGGAACGAGATTACTTACGGTTTTAATATTCCAGTCGGGTATTCCCTCGTATTACCAACCGCTTCTACTGGTCCTGCTGGGTATCCTCCCACTTGTAGCGTTTCTTTCCAGCTCGCTCTCTGCCGACGTCCCTGGATACGTCCGTGCAACGGGATGGGATCGAAAGAAGTCGCGAGACGAATGATCAATAAAGGGATATCGTCTTGACAACTCCATCATCGCTGATTTAACTCCGTTCTCGATAATACCGAAGCGGGAAGAGTTGCTTCTGTCTCGTTCTGCGGGTGAAATTGAAGTTTATCTCTGTGAAGCTATACTCTACCAGTGTTCCTCCTATCTTCTTTGCTTTAATGAAGAGTTGCATCAATCATCCTTCGCCGCAGTGTATTCTCCAGAAATCCTTAAGGCTCTCGCAGACACTCGCTGCGAATATGCATTAACGTCATCATTCTTGACGTACCAAGAGTTACTTTCAACGCGCTAAATCTGTAGGTATTTAGGTAAGTACATTGTAACAAGCCAAAAGTTCAGAGAAACTAGACTAACAGATAGGTGAAAAATCAGTGCACGAAACGTGGCGTTACTTCGCAGCCCATCGATAAACGTTCAAACGGCATGCGCCACTGCCAAATACTTCGCCGGTTGCCAGAATCCGTGAGGCCCAACGCGTCCGGTGCCGAAAAAGCCGCGTCATAAATATTCCTCTGGCCTAACGCGACAAAACGGCCCGGACCGGTGCGTCCCGATGAGATAAGAATTCTCACATTCGCAATCATCCTGTCGACGCGACGCATCTCCGAGAGAAATATCGACCGAGATTTTTGTCTCCGGTCTGCGGGGACGCGTCGCGAGCTGGTTCAGCGACGCCGTTGCCGAGAAACAGCCGCGCCTGTCCGCCTGTCGGAAGACGGATGATCTCTGTCGTCGCATGGCAAAACCGCTCCGCGCCGCGGCGCGGCGCGGCGCGGCGGCAAGAAGAGAAGCGGAAAATGGCTGTTCCCCGCTTTGTCGCCAAGCCCGCCGATCGCCTGCGCGCCTTCCCAATGAACGTTTAGCGCGTAAAAGGCCAATCTCCCGAGCGTTTTCCCCCCTAAACAGTTTTCGATATGAGCCAGCGATCTCTGCGAGCCGATGGGATCTCGCGGCCCCGCGATCCGCCGCGATACGCGCCGCGCTCCCTGGAATTCGAGCGCAGAAAACACGGTTTCGCGGCGGAATAAAGATGCGAGGCTAGCTGGAATTCCCGTTTTTGCGACACCGCGGCGGCGAACTGCGAAGGCTACGCTTTCGTTTTTGGGCCCCCTTCGCGGAGTCGGTGTTCGCTCGCCGCGGGAGGCTACTTCCAGTACATTGTGCTGGGGTGTAAATGAATTGCCGGTGGAAGCTGTGGTGGCTGATGGTGCTCGTTGAAAGGGACGAGAACGGATTGATAAAAACGTGATAAATGGAGACTGATAGCTTCCGAGTACCAGTTCTTTAATTTCCGAGTAGTTACCATGGAGCAAAGGAAATTGCGCGGACGCTTATAAGCCTTCTAATGCACCAGCACGACTGTGTATCGGCACCAACTGGCACCAACTTTTAGTTTAACGGTCCCTGAACGAATTTCAGGAACACCGCTGAAGCGCGTGACTGCCCCTGTATTCCCTTCGCGAAATTCCGGGAAACCTTTGCGGCGGTGTGCGTCGCTCGTCCGTTCCAAATCTCGTCGGGGTTCGCCATCGACATCAAGGAGGATTATCAAGCGTCAGTCGAACGAAAGGGAGAGAAGGAAGGGAAACGTGCACGAATTATCGTCGGCAAGATTTATCGGCTCGGTGTTGTCCGTCTCTAAAGCGAGACACCAGGGCAAACAGGGAAAAGGAAGACGCGGGAGCGGGTCAGAAAGAAACTCGAGGGGCGGCGGGGCTGGGAGGGAGAACCGCGAGCGTTCGATACCATAGTCGGGCGTCAGATCGGTTGTACGCGTGGAAAATGGGACTGGTTTTTATCGGGATCGCCTCGCGCGCTCCTGCGGGAGGTTCACCTTAATGTTTAATGCAGAGTCCATTGGAATTGCGCGTGGACGTATACGAAAGCTTGCCCCGTTGCGTCCTCTCGCTACTCGCGAGCCTGACATAGCTGGCCCTAGCCGATCCACCGCAGGACTTGGCATCCTGGTCATACCTCGCGGACGTGTACGCGCGTCCGCTGAATATTTATTCATAGAATAATTTCGACGCGGGCCCTCGATAAATAACCCTTTGCTTCTGGTCTAACAAGCGCGAGAGCACGCGATGCGGCTGTAGATCGTGCGCCCTGACGACCTGATCCATTAAACGCGGTCGCGTGGCTATGTTTCCTGCTAATTCGCGGACGCGGCGAGTTTTCAATAGGGGCGGACCTGCTTTATCGTCTGCAGCTAGGGCTTTAACTATCCGCTGGGGGTAACTGGAACCTGTTGAGTGTTACAATGCAATATACTTTCTTGGGGAGGGTACAACATGAGCTTTGGATCAATACGTGCACTTTTCATTTGGTGGGTTTCTTATTTGGAATAGGATGTCGTGGAAGGATGAAAGCGTAGGTGAAAAATAGAGACTCGGGGCGATGGGACTCGAACCCAAGATCCTCTGCGTAGGGTAAAGGTGGGTAAAAGTTCGCAGCGGGTAAGAGTTCGCACCATGCGAATTTCATGGTTTGAGTTGTGGCAGTTGCCAATGGTGATTGGCAGTCAATTGTCAATCAAGGTAGAGTCACTAATGTCGAATTTCGTGGCTGTGTTTCGGTTTGTTATCTTACAATGCGGTAAGTACTGAATTCGTTAGTTCTGATGTAATATTCTCATGTTTGGGAATCAATATTATTCCTATAAATTGATCAGTAAATATTTTAATTAATATGCCGTCTGAAACAGCTGAAATTCTTCTATTAAAAAGTGCTAATAGAAGTTTTCAATTCTCCTCACAGATAACAGGATTGATTAAACAATGTAAAAGTAGCTGTGGGGGCAAAAGTTCGCACAATGCAGTGGGGCAAGAGTTCGAATGCGAACTTTTGTCCCAAAATAATTTGGCGGGTGTTATATGTTCATTAAACATATTTTATTTCTAGAGTTTGCTAAATTAGTAACGAACACCGATTAAACCGACTATAAAAAATTAATTTGAAATTAATTATCAATTACAACATGGAAATAAATTTTGAGTTTATGATAGTTGAGCCACGCTGATATCAGCTTTTGATTTTTTTTTATTAATTTTTAATCCGCAATATTTGTCCAAAATACGTTTTTTAATAAGTTTTTGATTAAAAAATATGACTTTATTTTATTGTCTTATTCATTTATTGTTAGAACTTATAAGGGGGCAACCGGCCGAAAACCAATTAGTGAGATGCTTCAGATCGCTCGAGATAAACATAGAAGCAGGACTTTCAAAAAGAAAAATCGCTGCAGAATTGGGAATAACCGAAGCGTTCTTTTACCCCACAACATGCGAACTTTTACCCCACATAGCGGGTAAAAGTTCGCATTTGACACTTTTTGGAAATATTTATTTTATATAAGTTGTGACAGGTAAATTTACATGAAGTCACTGCCTATCGAATAATAAGGGATAGTAGTTATTTCCCACAAAACGATATGTGCTATCAGTGTAATACCAAGGATTTTAGAGAAGTCTAAACTTTAAGTGCGCACTCTTGCCCCACATTACTCTACTGGCCAGCGGCGTTACCAATTCCCCCAACGCCCTCTACAAATACCCAAAGTAACGGGGCGCCACCTATGTGCCAATCGCACCATAGGCCGTTCGCCGAATGCCTACAAAAGTAAAGGCAAATTGGGCAAGTAACTGCGTAGCTTCACCTTCGTTACCCTCCCTTATTACTTTAAGCTTCGCCATCCCCATAAAACAGTAAACGGCGGTCTTCCACGAGGGAACGATCCAATTCCCAAATTTAGAAGCTAGAACTCCAGTTGTGATTCCACGTGGCTACCCTTTCGTGGATCCCACCGCGCGTTCCCTACAAGAATGGAGCTCGCGTGGAACCGTTTCGGAGATTGCTTGATAACGGGGGCAGCCCCCGTGCTGTTCCCTTGACCCAGGACGATGGCAATACGCACACATCCCGGTTTATTAAGGAACGCCTCGTTAATAAAGCGCCGATCCTTCTTTCCCGTGCCGCGCATCGCATCGGTGGTCAGCGCGGCCCGGCAGCGGTGGGGCGCGATCGAGGAAGTGAACGAGATGACCGAATCTGGGATGCTCTCGCCGCTCTCGAGATCGTGCAGATATCCGTTGCGTTATTAATCCATGTATCGTGGAAGAACGATGCAAGGGGATCGATAAAATTAATTTTCAACGGGGGAACGTGGCCAGGCGCATCCGAATCGCGTGCGATGCACGCGAGATGGGTGTCGATATGTAACTTTTGCTGGCTTAATATTCATCTCATTGATAGGTATAGAAAGATGACGAAGTAGGTAGAATTTCGAAACTAGTAATCGGTGCTCGACCCAGAGCTAGCTTTTTCATCCAAGTCATCCAACATAAAGTAATGCGTACGAGTAATTTTATTTGAATGAGGCCGAGCGGAAGGGTTTGCGATCCATCTGGCAGAGTTGGCAAGATGACTCGCGCGAATCCAAGAGGGACATCGATAAAGCCGCCTGCCGGTTCTGCTCCCGATGTATTCTGGATCCAGAGGGGGCTCGCCGTGCAACGGAAAAGGAGGGGGGGGGGGGGGCCCAGTTCGAGGGGGGAGCATGTGAGAGGTGGAGCGGCAGGGGGATCGCATACTCGTTGGCCCACTACTTGTACCCCCGCGATACGCGTTCCGCATTGATATTATTTCATTAACTTTTTGCCGGTCGCCTCGCTTGTTGGAATAGTGGTCCCGTCGGTCGGCAATCTCCTCCTACGGTTACTCCACCTTCCTCTCGGCCGCCGTCCGCGTCGGGCTCCTTCGATCTCCTCCTCCGCTCCGTGGTAGAGAGCCAAGCAGTATCGCCCTTCTTTCCTCGCCCGAGCCTTTCGGCGGATCACGTATGCACCTGCCGCGCTAGATACCCCGAAACTCTTCTTCCTGTGTTTCTTTCTGCGAAGGAATCTCGGGGCGACACGATCATTTCTCTTCCATTAGCTGTCGATAATTGCCTGGACTTAATTGGAGCGCCCTGCTGCGCGCCGCGGTCGACAAGGGAATCTTCGATAACCAGAGAACATCCATGCTCTTTTTCTCCATTTTTCTGCCTTCTCTTCGCTCATTTCTTTCCTTCCCTCGGGCGACTTTTATTTTCAGGTCTTGAGAGTTTCGTTGCAGGTGAATGAAGTAAAACTCTTTCCTTGCAAGCTTCGTTTCTACATTCCTCTACTGCACACAGAATAGAGAAGCACTTCTGGTATTATCTAATAACGCGTGGAATCGATTTTCCATTTTGGCCAGACCCGATGGAGTAACTTTTTCAGCAGCTTCCCTCTCCCGCATCCTGTTTCGTGTTCCTTCGCAAATCGTCGCATACACAATCCGGGAATGACGTCTCTGCCTGACGGAAACCTCGTCCAAATCCCACTTCTGACACCAACGTTACGATTCTCCATAACTCCATGCCGCGAAAAGACTTTCCTTACACCTTCAGATCAATAATCGTGTAACAACAAAATCTCAAATTTAAGTTCCACTCGAATCCAAAGCGTGAACTGGAAATTGCGTGTGCGGTGACTAGAAGGTATAATTCACGCCGGACACCCCGTGCATCATTCGTTTTAGTTAAGCGCAAGGTTCCTTCGAGGAAATACTTCCTGTCGCGAAGACGAAGAATCCTGGAGAATTTCGCGCGAGGAGGAGTGAAGAGGAGCGGAGCCCGGGGCCCGGCAGCCCCTCGCCACCGAGCGACACCGAAACCCGACAGAATTCGAGTTCGCGTAGCGATTCCCCGGGCGAGACTTCACCGCGAGTCGGCATCTCAGGCGCGTTGAAGCGGATACGCGACTGTCTGTCCTCTCGTGTCTCGCTTCCCGCTCGCGCCTCTCCCGGGATTTATGGGGGTTTACACGAATTTATGTGCGACCAGGGGACACGGAGTACGTATCCTGCCCCCTGGCCCCCTCCGTCGCGCGCGCGCACGCACGGGTACCAACACCACCAGGGACCGGGCGAACCGACGTTCCTGCCGGTTCGACCGGCGATCCATCATCGTAAAAAGTGTTTCTCTCCTCCTCGCGTTGCGGCACCGCTCCGCGGTCCCAGCCGGCCACGAGTCGACGGTTCGTCCGGGTCGTCGACGATGATCGTCCGATCGATCGATCGATCGTATCGCATTGGTTGGGGTCAGAACGTTGTAAAAAGAATTCCGGCTCGTCCTTTTCCGTCTGTAAACTCCCCTTTCGGCGCTCGAGCTGCCTACCCGCGATTTTTACCTTCCTCTTTCATTACCAGCCCGTACAAAGCCTTGGGCCGCTTGGCTCCCTCTGATCGTGGCAAATGACGCGACAGTTCACTCTTCTTTTTCTTGCCACTAGAAATCGCTCGAGATTTCTGTATTTTACGGAGTGTTTCCTAGAGCGTCGGGGGATGATCGTTTATCCTGCGTCCACTTGAGAATCTCTGCGCGGAGGTTCCCGCCGCGGACGTTTCCACGCTCTGTAGCCAATTCGCGAATTTATTGTCGCGATCGTAAAGGTGTCTAGAGTTTCGCCTACAGGTAAATCACTCGGGGGCGAGGATCTGAGGGGGCGAGCGGCAGGGAGATCTATCGTCAGCGAGCGTGGCCCCTGAACGCGCATCTCGTAAAATAGCCTCGATCGAATGCTAAGCGAGTAGCATGGTTTTTATGAGGCCGATAATTTGGCCGAGGTCGGAGGTCGGCGTAGCCACGTCCGGGCCGCGAAAGCCGCGGCGTGAATATACGGAGTGCAAAATATATTCAAGTACCCCCGTGGCAGGTGGTACACGCGCGTCGATTATTTATTCCCCTTCGGCCCTTCCTTCTCCCCAGGAAACGTTCGACGGGAAATTTATTTCCGCCGCGATCGATTAAGACCGTCGTAGCCGCGGCCCGCTAATAAAATCTCGTAATTAATTCGTCGGCGGAGGCGCCGCGATTCGATAGAGCCCGGTGCCAACCGCCTCGCCGCTTCCCACGTTCCTGAAACCCACTTCGCGGGAGCGCGAGCCGTCTCCCCCTGGCATCGTCGCGAACAAAAACGAAGAAGAGACGGAGGAAAAAAAAACGATACGGCCAATCGGCGACGATGAACCCGCGGCGGCGCGGTGGTTCGTTTAGATAACGAATTCCGGTTAATCACGGCTGCGAGAGGGGACGCGTTTCTGGCGTGCGTTCCGCGCGGTCGCCTCTTAAGTAACGAAGACGTTGACAACGGGAAGCCGACCGGCCCCGAAATACGTAATCAGCTGTTCGGCGGGACGCGCCCTGCATCCGGTAGACCGTGCGAACGTTTCTGCCGAAACCGGCACGATTTCGGCAATACTTTGGGGATGTGAAGACGCGATGGGGCCTGAAAGGATTTCCACGCGCCACTTATTCTTTTATCGATTGTACAGGATGTCCACTGATTTGTAGTACGATCCTCTCTGTACCGCTACGCTCGCGAAGAGATTGCTCTGGAGTACTTTAGTTTCGGCTCCGCGGGCCTCATTACAGATCCCTATCTGTTCGTGCTTGTATTTATAAACGCCGAGAAAGTCATGGCTCATTTCCTACCGTTCTCGCTCTGTTATTACCTGAACGACCATGCCAGTATCGAGCTATTACGATAGAGCGATACAATAATTAACAGTACAAGGACACGTTCCTCGGATTGGTAGCATGTACCGCTGTAAGGATCATTCCCTCACTTGTCGCTGATCAAACGTACGATCGATGGCGCAGAACAAATTAGGTACACGCGCAATCGCTTCGAAACTCTTTCCTGTTCAATTTACCTACCTACCCTTAGCGATTCCTCTAGCAAGCTCCCAATCCCTCGGTGCGCTTGAGATCCTCAGCTTCTCAGATCAAACAAACCTGAAAAGATATAATTCGTATCTACATACACAATTGCAGTAAGAGGGGTGCAGCAAATCCGATAACAAATGAGCAATTTATTGCAAATTAATAAAAATAGAAATATTAAATTAATATTGATTAAAAATATTAAATTAATATTGATTAAAAATATTGAATTAATATTGATTAAAAATATTAAATTAATATTAATTAAAAATATTAATATTAATTAAAAATATAATATTAATTAAAAATATTAATATTAATATATAAATATTATTAATATTTTATTAATATCTTCATAATAGAATATTTTTTCGCTAAAAATGGGAATAAAAACTTATCAACTCAATAACTACTACTTTTTGTATGAAAATATAAATTTTTGAATTAGTGTTCTCTTTTTAATGTTAAGTCAAAGTAATAATTTTATAAACAGTTTTTTCTAATTTACTCGAAGTTGGTAAAAATACCTACATTCAGCAGCATCCCTCTTGCGGCATGGTCCTCAATTCGTGTACCTACCTATCGGCATTGCCTCTGTTACATCGAACGCATGTAAACGGACCAACTAACTTCCCCCGAAAGTTTAGTGCAAAGTGGCGGCCGTGGACGGAGATTTGCAGGAAGAGGACGGACCTCTGGCTGCGTCGTGCAGGAATTCGCGACTCGGGGAGAGGTCGTGGCTCGAGGGCAGCCCGGAAACGCGATATATCCCGAGGACTGTCTCGAAAGCTTCTCGTTTGGCCTCCTCATATCGGGCCCCGTCCAGCAAATACGCGGCTTTCCTGGGCCACGCCGGCGAGAAGCCGAGAAACAGCCTGGCCGCGCAATTTGATTCGGGGTGGCCCGGCTCTCGTCTCACGTATGTGTACCCGCGTCTGCTAACGGTACGCGTTTCGACTCGGAGCCGAGGTAATTGGGTCCGTCCTGGACCAACTTCCGGTTCACCCGGTCGCTCGAAATCGGCTCATCGGGTACGGGGATCACGTCGCGCGGAGGAAGAAGGAAGATTTTTTATCCCGAGGAAACGTATGATTGCCCCCTCGACGATCATAATTTAGTTACTGTAATTGCATCGCATTGTACGTTAATGCACGTGTAATCTTTCTTAGCCCCTCCTTGCTGGCGGAGAACGTGGAGGGGGAGAGACGTGTCCCGTCGAAAAATAAATTCACGAAGCCGGTTAACCCCACGGTCCGAATTAAGCGTTACCGGGATCAAATTAATCGGCCGAGATTGCGTAAAACAGGGGCCTCCGATATTATTTATCGAGCAATATTTCCTTACCAGTCGGCTTTTATTCGTCTTCTACGAATTAAGCTCCGGGGTTGGATAATTAGCGCTCGGATGAGGATACCGAATGCGGAGGTCATTGGACGTTCAATTTATCGGGGCATTAATTCTTCTCAAGTACCGAGTACCATCGTATTTAAGTTTTTGCGGCACGTATTAAACCAAACTTGGAGTAAAGATCACTTTTACAATCATACATTTCCACAAAAAGTGATGGAGGGTAATTGAACTCTAATATAGATCGTCTCCGCGTACCTCTCACTCTGTTGTACACAAAATTTCAACCTACTTTCCCCTACGAAAATTCCCGATCTGCCGTTGACTTATCCACCGTCCCGCCACAGCACTTACCCAGAAGGCGTTACTCTCCATCGCGTTTCAATCGACCGTCTCGCGTCTGAAAAGGAACAGGTCCGCGTGCATGTCTGGTATCTACAAATGGCAGAACAGTATCGTACGATCGATTCCTGTAGCGGTCGTGCATCGCCGATTCCCCGAAGAACGCGCGACTCCGTCTCTCCCTCGCTTTCCAGGTGCATCCCGGCCGGGGAAAAATCCTGGACACAATGCCGGTGCTTCCCGGAAGGTAGGCAATGCCCGTAAGCATCGCATTAGAAAAATTGGCGGACATTGTTGTGACCGGTCATTCCGCTTCTAGGAATGCGTGTCTCGCAAATTGCCGACCTGTTGTCCCGTACTGTCTCTCCTCCGACTGTTTCCCTCCTACGAGGACAGACTTCGTGGGACTCAATCGTGCTGCTTTCCCTTCGCGCACAATTCCCCGCGAACGTTCCGCGTGGGACGAGTGTCGTTTCTAAAATTCACAGTTCAAACTGCCCCCCGTCCGAACTTAAATATGAATATTACACGGCAGGGGAAACATCGAGTGATTTTTCACTGGAAGAAGAGTGCAGCTGACTCGTTCATTCGCGATTTCCGCGAGGGAATCGATGAAGCGTCGAGGAGCGTTGCCTCGCCGCGGCCGTACCGCCGTACCCCGAGTCTCATTACTTCCCTAAGTAGCCGAGACCGCTGTGGCTATTAGATCTCGCGTGTATCTCTTCCGCGAAGCTAATAGACCGTTGGGGGCCGATTTCTGTCGGATTTCGCTGCCAATCAGCCAGGTACGGGCCGACGGCGTCAGCGGGTCGACGGGAACGTCGGTCGTCCCGGGCATGACGCTCGTCGGCCGGCCCGATCGTAAATCGAGGAGAGACAAGAGTGTCGCGACCGTGCACCGTCTTGCTCGTCAGCCAATCAGCTGGACGAGCACCACCGATAAGCGATAAATCACGCGGCGTTCGTTCCAGCCGTTCCATCGTGGAACCACGCGTGTTCCCCAAGTGTTCTCCGCAATTAGTGTCAGCCCCCCTCCTGATCGATCGTTCCTCCGCGGATTCTTCGCGGCGGCGAGACACGGCGCGGCCCTCCGTGCGACGGGGGACGCGTCGGCATCCTGACCCACGCCAACGCCGGGCCCCCTGACGACTCTGTTCCTCGAACTCTTTACGATCGCTCATTTCCACGATCGCGGACACCTGCTCTACCCGCGAGCCGGCCGCCGAATCGGCCGATTCGAAAATTAACGCCGCGCAGCTGGGTCCTCCAGCGTCTCACGCCCGTTCGGATACAGGAGCGCGCTACCAGCGGTCTTTTAACCGTTCCCGTTACGTCCCCGGACTCGAGGCGAGGCACCCTTCTCGGAAACAAACCTCCTGCGGATATTATTTACGGGGAAATCGTGCGGTCATCTTAGCGGAGCTAGCAGACTGATTTGCATCCGTCGTTACGCGGTTTCTTCTCCCTTTCCTGACCACTCTCCCAGTTCGCCCGTCCGCTTTATTGACCCCCGTGGAAATAATTTAAACGCGAATGGCGACGGGGAATATTTTATGCCCGCGCGATGAATGTTAAAATGGGGGGGGTAATAAAAAGAAAGGGCGCCGGAGATGGTTTATTGACGGGCCACTCGCGTTCTACCTTGTATCTACCGACAGATCCACGGTTAGATCTGTAGATCTGTACCTGGTTTCATTTCCCGTGGCGGGAAACGGAACGATCGACGGGGCGCGTTTAAATCTGAACGGCGGCAATTACTCTCCGGCGTTGATATCGATCTAACGATACACGATGTTTTACACTTCCATACTTTCTTGTTCCCCTTACGTAACGAGTATGACATATGGGCCGTCCGTCGACGTGCGCTCCCCGCTTGTTTCTATTTATTTATTACGGCCGGCACGGTAATAGAATCGTACCGTTCACCGAGGCACCGGTGTTGTAATACGAAACGAAAGGGATCGATCGCACGGGCGGCCGAATAATTAAGGGAGCCGATTTCGATTGGGAAATCGATCGGCGCTGCCAGCAACGGCAGTCTTGAACGGAGCTGCGGCTAATCCCATATGTGGCAATTCACCAGGCCACGGGGCTCTATCTCCCGATGCGACGGGTATCCATCATGATCTATCCATTACGCGCCATCCGTCACGAACCATCCGTCTTGATCTATCGCGAACCGATACGATAGAATTAGAAACCATAAACTGGAACCACGTCCGGCCTCTGGTTCTAATCGTGGACCTGTCTTCGATAAAATATCGCCCGTATCCCAGCCAGGACCTATTATTGATTCAATGCCCGCTGTAAATCTTCCGGGCCCGGGGAGAAATTAAGTCGTCGTTTGACAAATCGTATCGATTCGTCGCGTCTTATTTCCAGGGCAAGAGGTCTGACGTCGAAATCAATTACTGCCGAATCTCTGACGTTAATTTTCCACCTAGCGTCGCGCCCTGCGGAACGAATTCGGATGAAGTGGGCTCCGATTCATGATAATCGAGCGTTGTCTGATAAGCCGAGGTTGAAAAAGTTGCACCTGCGAGCTACGAAATGGTGGTCCTGGTAAATCTTCAGCGTCGAAACTTGAAAGTTTAAATTTTGGTGGTCCTTTCACTTCGAAGGGACAAGTAAAGGAAGTGCGAAGGAGACTTTATCGAATAAAGCGACCACCAAGGATCGAATTGAACTCTACCTACTTAACAGAGGCAAGAATATCGAACGTCCTTTCGTCAGAATGGAATTCTAATGGATGTCAGGCTTCTTGCCTTCAGGCGGGTCAGCGCCGTAGCTTTCCACCGAAGACCGTCGTCCCTCTTCGCGGCGAAATAGCGAAGAGTGTCTCGCGAGCGAGCTGACAATCGTCGAGCATTCCCTTGCTCGACGAATGTTCGTGGAGCTATTCCAGGAACGTTTGGAAGACGTTCCATACTGTACCCATTGAGAACTGACGGAAATAAAAGCCACGGCGCGACTCTGGCCCACCTGATCGATAATGCTGAACAATCTGAGCACCTCAGTCGAGAGACTATATTGCTCGTTATAGTAGCACACTTTACTAAACCGTGACTTTATACAACAAAACACAACAATTTAAATACAGTAGACTCCCTATAACGCGAGTAAGAACTCGAATTCGAAAAAAGTGAACAACGCGAATTCTTATAACGCACCAAAGATGTTGCGACTACTGTTTTCATATAACGCGATTCTTCGTACAACGCGTCACATAATAAAAAACAGGAATTACCTGATTAAAGAATTAAATCTGCATTAGATTGTTTTCTTCATCGTTACCGACTTCTTATGTTTGATAGCTGTTTTGTTTTTTGACGCAGTCACTCCTAACACTTAGCCAACCTAATGGGGAGATCTCCCCGCTTTATAATAATAATAATAATAAGTTTATATATTTTAACGGGATAAACCCTTTGTTACAAGAAATACAAATCACAGTCACACAAGCCTAGAACAAATAATTAGGAAGTACAAAAGAAATATAATTAAAAGAACGAAAGCAAAGAAGTAAGCGCAAAAGAAACCATTAATGAATAGTGACAAAGCCAGATATAAAAGAATAAAAGTAATAATATTATACCAGAAGCAAACATAATATTGAAAGTTAGGGGGAGAGGGACATACGAACTGCGATCAGAGCAGAGTGATTGAAGGAATTATAGGAATTATTAAAGAAGTCAACAGAGTTACAATAGCGATTCGCAGTTATTAAAAGTCGATTTAGGCTATTAAAATAGCCGTAGAGAATTCGATGTGACTCCGGAAGGAAGAGATTTTGATTTCTAAGGCACCGTACAGGTGCATAAAAACTAAGTTTTTGGAGGATTTGAGGACAAGAGATACAATAATTAATAACTTTATATAGACATAGGAGGTCAGCAACGAGACGGCGTTGATCAAGGTTCATTAATCCAAGGCGCAACAGCATAGAGTCATAATTATGGCAAAATATTGAGATAGGTGATTCCGTGCGGTAAGATGCCAGTCTAAGAAACCTGTGCTGCACACCTTCGATTAATACAGAGTGGCATTTATAATAAGGAGCCCAAATAACGGATCCATATTCGAGAATAGGACGAACCAAGGAGTTATAGAGAGTGCGGAGTGTGGTGATATTAGAAAATAACTTAGAGGTGCGGTAAATAAAACCTAATGTTTTATACGCGGAGTTAACAATATGTTGATAATGATAATGAAACGTTAAAGTGCTAGAAAAGTAAATACCAAGGTCACGAATGATTTCAACAGATTGCAGAGATGAGGTTTGAATAGAGTAAGGGTAGATAACTTTGCTAGATTTACGGCTGAAACGTATAACATGACACTTCGATAAGTTAAAACCAAGTTTATTACGCGAGCACCATAAGGAAAGTCTATCTAGATCAGACTGTATTAAAAGAGCATCAGACACACTCGCAACTTGTCTATAAATCTTTAGATCGTCTGCAAAAAGTAAAAACTTACAATGTAAAAAGGCTTCAGATATATCATTAATGTATAAGACAAATAAAAGCGGGCCCAAGTGAGAACCCTGGGGAACACCAGAAAGAACAGCAATCTCCTTAGATAGGAAATTATTATACTTAACTATCTGAGTTCTGTTAGTCAAATAGCTGGAGAGCCAGGCAAAAAATGCACCATGAAGGCCGAGGGAGTGAAGTTTAGAAAGTAGGGTCGGATGGTCAACCGTATCAAAGGCTTTACGTAGGTCGGTATAGATGGCATCAACCTGTTGACCACTTTCTAAGCAATTAGACAGGAAATGATTATAAGTAAGAAGATTAGTAATAGTAGAACGACCAGACATAAAGCCAAATTGCTCGTCAATAATTACGTTCTTGCAAATGAAGGAGAGCTTATTTGATACAATGCTTTCAAATATTTTAGGCATGATATTCTGCAAACTAATAGGTCTGTAGGAACTAGCTAGTGAATTATCACCACCCTTAAATATAGGGGAGACTAAGCAAGTCTTCCACAAGGAAGGAAAAATTCCGGAACTCAAAGATTTTTTGAATATAATAAAGAGGATGCGAGCCATAATAAATTTGCAAGACTTAAAAAAGATCGCTTTGGATGCCATTTATTTTTAAAATACTGTCGTATTTGATGAAACTGTTGAAAATGTAATCCGTTTCCTTTTCCGGCCCGTCCAAGACTGCCAATTGATCAAGAACAATGTCAGTCGGTGAAGACCGAAGCCTGACCGTCTTCCAACTTGTGATGCGAGCACGAGCAGGCCGTGAAGTTATAGGTACACGGTGCCTCGCAACATTATCAGTACCGCAGATTTTAACAGAAAAAGCGACTGGAGCAAGATGGAAAGTTACATCCCGTGATAAGTATCAGCGACAAAAACGTAAACGCAGCGGAGTGTATAAAAGCTGGGCTGTCTAAGAGGAACAAATTAACCGTCGACGTGTTCCGCCCTTAAAACATTAAGCGAGGAAACGAGGTGGATCACGTATCGCATGCCGCGGCTCTATGAAATCCGAAAATTCCCTTTATTTTTTCGCCTCGCGAGCGATGCACCCTTTTCTGCCGCGGGCGGAATATCTCGACGTATTACGAATTACGAAGGATGCCCAACTGGAGCTCCTCATGCCACTCCCACCGTATAATCAGGCTTCTTGGCCCGCCACTGCTGGATGATGGCTTGCGCGCTCTTTCTGCCTCTTCCTCCCCTTGCCCCCCTGCCGGCACCCTGTTTTTCTTTACGTCGTTTCCCTCCCTCCGTGGCACCGGTGCGCCTTCTCTGTGTACATCTTCACGCGCGCGGTAACCAATAAAAGCGGTTTCGGTAATGAGCGGTTGCCTCGCATCTCCTGGCCCTCTGCCACGAAGATGCTTTTACGCCCCTGAACGGCGCGGTGTGCCCCTCGGGGCTCGCCGCGCGCAATGCTGCCGGTCGCTCTGGATAATTTCCGGCTCCCGAAAGCGAAATCCGCTGACAGCGTGCATGGTGATCGTTTCTTTTTCTTTTTTTTTTTTTTTAAATAGGTACTATGGTCTTTGACAGAGTTAGGCATTCACTAAATAAAGAGTTATTTAAATAACGGATCGAGTAAAAGTTACTTTAACTATAGATTCTTCGTCGAACAAAGTCAACCCGGTTTAACTTTATACCACACATGACGAATAATTTTTTTAACTTTTATTTCGTTATTCGAAATTTTTATTTATACATATAAAAATTTTGCCTACCGCTGGTTTCTGAGAATCGCTTTGGGCGTGCACATGGAGGCTTCCCGTCTTTCGATCTGTGTTCAGCCCTGCTTCGTAGAATGTTATTAGTTGTTACACAATCCATATTCTACTACGCAGGAAGATTGGATATTTCCTTCGCAGTCCCGTGAATGCTTATTAAGGTTCGCCGTTTGAACGAAGCTGGCCCGTGACTTACTGCCTACTTTACGACACAGCATAAACAAAGATTGGAAGGCCCTATTTGCAAGATACACCAATAAATATCTCAAGAACCAACGAAAGCTTCCGCAACTTGAGGAACGCTTGAGCGACCGTAGGAAATACCTATTTATCAGAAACATCTCTGAGCGCTGAGACGTGGAAGCTGTAACGCGAGGCGTGTAAATGTTTGCGACACTCCTTTGGCCTAATCCTCCATACACACAGTCGCGTATCAAGATGAGCGTTGTTTGAAGGGAAAGAGACTCGGTGCTGGAGAAGATCCAGCGACGTGTCCGGGTTGGTTCGTGACCGGTCCCGAGGTTCATCGAGGACGGGCAGCCCCCTCGGAAGGAATATCGCGGGCGTATCACGATTCACGTATTATGGACGGAGTAATCCGATCCGGCCGGATTACCGGTGGAATCCACCGGTGGACGAGGTTTGACGTATGCGCGCCTGGTACAAGGGAAAAGTATCGTCCGCCTCCGCAGGGCCGGTATCGAATGCTCCGATGCGGCTGTCCGAAACACCTTACGGTTCTCGAATTACCGCCCCTCGGGTCACCTTAAGTATCCCCGAATCGAGCTCGCGGAATGTCAATAAAAACAACGGGGCCGCCGCAAGAAATATTTCGGCGGGGATTGTAACGCAACCGGGCGTGTTTCGTTGGCCGGCGATCGTGGAAACGCGGCCAACAACCGCAGGATAATTGTGACCATCGTCCATTACCCTTCGTCGCTCCGTGATGCGCGGCGAGGCAGGGAAATCATCCTACTCGAAGGATCGTGTCTGATTAATCGCGTGGGCGACAGGAATTTCGGGTAACGAAAGGATTTGCTGGGGGAGCTGGAATCCTAGTTCATAATTTTGTTTAATCGAGTTCTTCAGGGAGTAGCTTTACTGAGCAGGGGCGGATTTGGAGATTCGGCACCTCTAGACTGACATTATATTAATATAACGGATACTTTCGTAAAATATCATGAACTATTTTAAATTAATAGAGTCGAGACAGTTTTAAAATTAATTCAAAATGGCAGCTCACATATGAGTTATTGCTAATTTGCTAGATGGAGAAACAAGTGAATTGTTTTTAAAGTTGTCTCAACTTTATGCTCAACTTGCTGTATTAAGTAATTTCTTAGAGTCGTTTTACCGAGGAGGCAAGTTTACTACTTAGCAGTACTTACTAAGTAGAATATGTAATTTGTGAATGAATACGGATAACTGTGCACAGGCAACGCGCGTAAAATTAGCAATAGCTGCATAAACAGTTCTAGAACCGGCGACGATAAACCCAAGTTTCCTAAGTGTTCGAATACGAGTAACATTGTTGTAACTGTTTCCCTTCCACTTTAAATATCCATTTGGAATCCCGTGGTTGGGTGACGAATCGAAATGAATTTCGGTGCGTGTTGCAACGCGGTAAGTTGCGTTTAAATGCGGAAAGGCAATAAGGGGACGGTAATATTCGAATCGAACGATCTACCGGAGCCCCGCGTCGGTTGTATGCTAATCTAATCCCGATAGAAGCCACGAAGTTACTATCGTCCTACGCTCCACGGTGGGTCATTGAATTCCGTGGTGTTTCTTCATTATCTCATTGAATACTAACAGCTTGACGGTGTTTCCTCATCGGCCGTTCTTCCGCCTCCTTTGCATACGCGCCATAAGACGATCGTGGATCGTAATAGCCTTCCCAGTATTTACTCGTTAATACTCCGTGTGTGTATGCAAACGCGTGCCACACCCTGGAAAAATCGAGCGAAAGGTCAGGAACTGGCCCGGAACGATTATACGGCCGCTTTTGTATCGCGATGCGACCTGGAAATCACGGAAACCGTGCATCTGCATACGCCTGTATCCGCAAGTAGGCACGAGAATCTGGCATAAATTACGAACCTCTTTTCTAAACAATTAATATCTTCGAACATATTAGATAAATCGAAGAGATTTAGATTCTGTGAACTAAACAATTTTATGTAAAGGAACGGGTCATCAAAGATTTGTTCGATGACCGCGATAGAACTTTTCCAATATTTTTGGAGTAATCATTTGGGCAAATCACCTTTACCGATTTTCATGGAATAAGGGAGTGATAAATTAACCCTCCGTGGTCATACCTTCTTATAATCACAAATTGGTCACATGGGGATCACATCACCCCAGCGTCATTTTTCAGTTACCATTTTCGTATTTTTGAATCCTTTAACTTTTGAGTGATAAGTGGACATTCGCAATATTCGTACAATATTATGCTCTAATAGTATCTGTCTAGAAATGTAAATTTCGATATGTTGAAATTTGTATTTGAAAAAACAGTTGTGGAAAAACCCGATTTTTTTTTTGTTAAAATTCGCCAAATTTTTAAATTTTATTATTATGGCCTAAACATTTACAGAAATATTGGCAGACATATCCTGGGGTGCGATACACCCTGCGTGACCACGAAGGGTTAATATGTATTTCAGCCTTTAATTTATTTCGTTGTTCGGAACATATTAAAATTGGAGTAACAAAGAGCATATCAAGAATCCAAATAAATATTATTGTCTTTAATGAAATTATCGTGGTTGTCCATTTTTCATTCTTCGCGTTCGCCTATCGCGGAAGAATGTGCCGTTGAAACACGCCGAATACATAAAAGTTTCGTACGTGTTCGTGTGATTCGTGACCGACCGTTACAAGGTCTCTCGATGGGCTCGCAACAACCATGGGCCGTTACAACTATGTACAGAGAGGATGCACCGGCATTCGACCCGAGAGATGCACTTGGTTGCACGCGAGGGACGATAGTTTCTCAGGTGACTGTAGCTCCCGGGAACTCATTCATGCACGTCCGTGGCCACTACCGGCGGCTCTGCATGCACGTCAATGGGATACCCAGCTCCCGATGCGATTTTCTGCTCTTAAATCGTTGCTTCGTGGAATCTACGGTCGCTCGAAAATCGCGTCAACAAATACCGAGTGCACCAGTTTCCCTGACTCAGGTTTCTAAAAAATTTCGTGTAAACACTTCGATGCATCGCTGTGGAGTGCGAAAAGTAAGGGGATATTGAAAGGTCACGAAAATAATGAAATTAAAGTCGAATCTCCTTCATTATAAATCTTATTTTTAATACAAAGATCGTTGAATATATTTCTCTGAATTGACACTTCAAGTAGATATCTAAGTAAATAGCATAGTTAATGATCGACACGCGCAACACGCAGATTTACGTATTAAAATTTGCTGAATGTCTGTTATCGACTATTCGAGGCTAAATATTCGCTTGGACGTAACGATCTGAATAGCCGCGGTCGCCTGGTCGGGCCCTCAATTAATTTCCTGTGCCTAACGATTCTCGCCCGTGTATCCGTACTATCGCTTACACGATCCTTAAGGCGTATACGCACGCTCGGCTGCTTAAGGAAACTTGCGCGTGCCTCGTTCTTCTTCCCCTTCAATTAATGTCCACTCATTCTCAATTAATCCGCACTGTCTGTATCGATTATTGCATACCACTTGTCGCTCCGCGGATCAGTTTTACTGTTAAGGCTCGGCCTAACGAAGCACCGTGTAAAAAACCTGAACTTGACGTACCAATACGTCCGGCCGAACGTATAGATTCCGATGTTTTCTTGCCTTGTCAGGCCTTGTTCGACGAAACGAGGAAGGGAAAACGATCCTATTCCCGGCTGGAAATTCGCGAAATTCTACGATCTTCCGAGTATAGGACTAAGAGAACGAGGCGCGCTCCTGTTTCACATGGAAACGCTATAAATTCGATCCGCGGAGATGAGGCTTTCGTGGAGTTTACAAAGCCCCCCCCCTTGTAAAACGACGCGGTACACTCGATTTAACCGTGATTATCAGCGATTACCAGCGATAGAAGATCTCGCTACCAGGTGCTGCCACTAGCCAGGTAGTGGAACAAGGTGATAGAAAATTTTCATAGGCGGATGCGCTCGCGGCGCACGCGATAACTCAGGTTCCGTCACTTCGGGCTACGCAAACAGCAGGTGACTGATTCGACGAATCGTCCAGTCGTATTTTTACGAAGCCGCCCGGCGACCTGACGAGCGAAATAATTCATCCCTGAAAAGGTTAATCGCAGCGGGACTCGAGCTTCTTTCGCTTCCGGCGAGGGGGTCCGCGAAGGGAACAGGAAAAAAGGACGAGCAGCCAGCGAGGGCAGAAGCAGCGGTGGAAGAAGAAGAAGAAGCGGGAGGAGGAGGAGGAGGTGGAGAAGGTGGAGCAAAGAGTTGGAAGTTTTCGGTATTTCGCTCACGCACGCTCGCACGCAAGCACGCACGCACGCACTCGCTCACGCAACAAGAACGTTTCGCAAAAGCCACGATCCTACGGCGGAACCGCTCTTATTCGGTATTAAACCTGCGCCGTGCACTGTCGTGCACGTCTCGACCCACTGCCTTTATTCCAGTCAGATAAACGCTTTCGATTAATCGCGAGATTCCGTTCTATCTAACCGGCCGTGTTATCCGCCGCGAAAGAATTTGCGCGATAAATCGTTGATATTTTTCCCATACACCCTACCTGTTGCGTTCTGCGGCTGAGCTCTATGTACTACATAATTGCATGGGCGTGGGTGCCTCGACGCTGCGTGTTCGTGTATTAAGTCGTTAGCAGTGATCATTATCTTTCAGCTTCTTTCTTTTCGAATCGAACGGGAGTCAAGGTAGGTACCTGCGTAACGATTTTTCGAACGGCGGGAGCAGGTGTTGAATATTCGTAACCGATTAGATCCCCGAGAAACTAGAATCCGAGGATAAAAACAAATACCTACCGGAGCCGTATAAAATATCTTTCTGCCGCGAAATCCAAGAGGGGGTGTATCGCGGAGGCGGGGGAGTCAACGGAGCAAAGCCTCGATGTTGCGAAGAAAAGTACGCCTGGTACCATAAAGTAGCATTATGATCGCGGTAACGGGCGGTATCGAAAGTCGCGATGCCGGGCAAATTAGCGGTCGATAACGGAACGGGGTAATTTAGATTACGAGCGCCGCGAGTACGAGCAATTAAACATAAAATACCGGCGCTCGCTGGAATTTCTAACTAATAAGAGACGATAAGAGGTGGACCCGCTGGAGCGTACATCAGATCGAACCCACGCACCGCCGGAGCAATTTCATTTGCAACGCGCGGCACGTACGCGCAGATTATCGCAGAACGTTGCGCGCGGCATCGCGGGCCGCGGCTCTCTCTTTCTCCACGCGGCATTTCGCCGGGGATATCGTTCCGCGGGATGCGAGATCGCCGGGGTTGTACACAGGTGCTTCACCTGTTGCGTCTAATCTAATTCGAAAATTGAAATCGCCACGTCGATGTTGCGCCACGCCGGACACTCGGGCGCCCTTATCGCGGCATCTTCCTCGGGGATGCAGGTACTTTGAGATAGAGTTGCGTGGCCTACAGTCTGTACGATTCTCTGTGGAAGGTTTGCTGATTACGCGAGAAGAGAATTTAAATGGGGATTTCAGTTACGAGAACGTGCTTTGTTACGAGTCCCTTCGGTCGGGCCTTTAGGCCGTGGAAGATGTAAAGTAATTATTCAGCGTACGCGACTGATAGAGTGTGCCTTTTTAATCCATCCCTAAGAGATGCGGAGCGTGAACGTCGAAGGTAAACGCGAAGCAACGGCCTGCGAGGCGAGCAAAGGTGAGAGCATCTGTGGCATCTGAGGCAATCGCCGCGCGATAAGGGGAGCTTAATGGACTCGTCAGGCGTATCGGACTTATTTTCATATTTCAAAATTCTAATTAGATTTAAGGACGGACGTTGATACGATGGGATGCAAATATCCGAACGTTAAGATTGCCTTCAATGTATATACCGTGATAACTTACTTTCGGTTTATCAGGGGCCGTCCAATAAACATAATTCAGCGAACTCGTTAACATAAATAACGAGCTGGAACCTAATTACTCGGGGCTGATCCCTTATGAATAAACAGAATTCCGCGCCGCGATTTGAGCTCCCCGTTGTGGAACGAGCATGTTTCCTCACCGCGAAGCGGCCACTGCGCCCGTAACGATACGCGATCGATTTAAAGAGCAAAAGATCCAATAACGTATCTCCGCGAGGCCAGGGGGCGCTTCATTGAAAATTAGAGCTGGGGGTGGGGAATGAATACACCGGATCCACCGGATCCGCGGGATTAATCAGAGACGCGATTCTCGATAAACGGGTCCGGGGATCAGGCTCCCGCGTAGATCCGCGACGGCCGCGGTGCTATTCGCCCCGAAAGAAATGCTGCTCGCGATACGGCTTTAAGGGCACGGAACACGCTCGGTAGTCTCTCACCTGTTGCGGTGCCCATCGGACCGCAGGTGGGGCCGTGGGTGGGAGTGCTCCAGGTAAGAGGCTGCAGTTTGATAAAGAGGAAGATACCCGTCTCCCCCCACACACCCCCCCGCGACGCTGCCCCGGACAGAAGGAACGGGTGGAACAGAGAAAGGGAGCAAGAAGAGGGCTCACTTTTACCCAGGGCAGAGGGGAAGAGAAGGGCGCAGAGGCTGCCAGGCTGGCTGGCACGCTACGTGAGCGGCATGCACGCACATCCTCTCCTCTCCTTCATCCGCCCAGCTTCTTCTTTGCTCCTCTTCTCTTCCACTCCTTCCTCCTTCCTCCCAACGGCTCGCCCGTGCTCTCTCCACTCCCGCGCCACGCCGCCTCGTCTTCGCCCTTTTTCTGCCCGTCCCCGCGATACGGTGGTTTGGGTGGCGGAGGGAAATGGAAAGCCATCGGGGGATCGAAGGGGAGTAATTAATTGCCGGGAGGTTAATACGGAACGTTATCTCGATTGACCCGTCCGAACGGGGCGCACCGAGCGTAGGAGGATCCGCGGCGATCAACCTCGGCCGGCCGAGGTTTTCGAGGACTCGCGGGAACTCCCGACCGGGTTGCGCGCCGCGCACGTGCAACGAGCTGGGGGTAAACAATCGGCGGAGGTTAATTCCTCGGGGATATCGCGATCGACCTTGCCGTGGCTCGTGGGTGGACCCGCGGACGTGACCCCCGTGGCGAGTCTGCGTTCGGAGTTTTAAATAATTTGGTAGCCGCGGAAGGTGATCGGGGCTGGCGGACGATTAAGGATTCCCAGGCCGGCCCACAATGGCCGTGTACGCGAAATGAAATTCAACGGAATTAATAACCGGCGCGCACGTAGGTACCCAAGCAGGAATTTATTAGTAGCCGCGGTCGTTGCTCGGTGTTCGAGCTCGAGATTACTAATAATAAAACTGCTAATGATATACTCACTGCGAGACAACCGGTACTTGTAGTCGGTCAAAGTACCACCGAACTTATAAACGGCGCCGATCTATAACCATAAATAATACCTAAGGCCGGGGCTCGGTGTGTTCGTGCGATCACTGAAATAAATTGCGAGGCTGCGTTCGCGCTCTCGCGATCGCACGCGTGTATCCGCGCCACCTGCACCTACGCCCCGGCGATACTTTAGAGTCCGACCGCTCCTTCCTCTTCTCTTTTTCAAAGCCCCTCCCCTCCCCCCCCCCCCCCCCGTTTCCCCCCCGAGGCGTTCGCCCCGTGGTCGCGAGACCGAGCACGGGGCGCAGTAGATAAATCGAAATAAGGTGTATACGGTCACGAGATGCGATACGTAGCGGGTACTCGCGGCCGCGCGATGCTGCTCCCCGCGATTTAGCCCTGTCCAGGGACACTAAAAATGTCGCGCTTCCTCGTGCCCCCGATGCTCCCCTGCGCGCACCACTAAGCGAGCTGTAGTACTTTGTAAGCCGATATTACGCGGTGCACGAAATGTCACTTGATCCTCCTGTACATTGTGTATTTCAAAATTGCGAGGTTTAGTAGTGCGGCACTATGGGCGCCAGAAGGGGGGTCGTCTGATTTATAGCTCCTCGTTGGAGATACTTGATCACCACTCGAAAGATAAACGAATGCTTGTTTCGTTCCCACTACTTAGCTACCTCCGTTACAGAAATTGTTTTAATCGCGTGTCACCAAACTGCACTGCCCCTAGGATCACTGCGGGCAGACAACCAAGAGAAGCTCGAGTTCGCGCGCTTGCCGCTAATTACGCAATCTATTTGATCTCGCGCAGCGTCGCAAGATAAGTCCACGCGCAGCTTCTAAGGTTTTGCCGAGCCCGTGCTAACGAATACTGTATTGCTGTAGGTATATTTAAAAACAGACGTCTACAGACTTCTACGAACGACTTAAGACGTCTAGAGAGTTTCACAGAAGTCGCAGACTTTTAGGGGCGTCTACAGACGTCTAAAGTCCTTTTTTTTTTACACGTCGACCACGGGAATACGCGGGTAAATCGATAGAAATCACGACGGTAGCGAGTACTTACACACACGCGGGATAGAGGCAGTGGAGTTCAGTGACGGGTGGCGCGAGAAGAGAAACTCGGTGACCGCGAAACGCGCTCCCGTGCATTGCCGCTGGTTAATTAAAGTTTCATCGAATATATAGCGCGATCGATTCGTAATCGTAAATAACGGGGCAGGGAGGGGCGCGCGTACGCGCGTCCTAACTAATTACAAGGAGCGGGCGCAAATCGTCGCGCGACGCCGACACCTGCGGCCGCATCTGCGCCCCGAGGGTGCCCTACCTCGTTCCTTTTAGAGGCCACGGGGACCGGCGTGACCGACAATGTAGATAAATCGACGGGGACGACGGGCGAGTGGACGGTAAGTCGTCCTGCAGGCGCCGAGACGCTCCTAGCGTACGTCGTCGTCCTTGCCGCTCGTAACACGCCGCGCTGTCGCGCCGGTCCCCGCTCGCGCATTAAATGCTATACTTATGCTCCGGCGAGCGTGCCCCGCGGCGCTGGCACCCCACCGCCGCTGCGAATTAATTCGAGCGGCCGCGTCGATGTAATTAATAATTAGTCGAATGCTTAATTAGTAAGGGAGCATTCCGGCCAATTAGGCGGTGCGCCGCGAGATGAAGATGTGACTGTCCCCCGGCTGCGCCCCGCTGGGAAAGAAGATCGTGCCACTCTCTCTCTGTACGCCGTGGACGTTCGTCCGGTGTCCTTTCTGCCTTTCCACCTGTTGGATCCTCCGACGTTTCGTGGCGTGTAATTGCTGCCTCTTAATTGCACTCCCGTGGAAGCCGGGATCCACCGAAGGCTCGATCTCTCCGCTGCCTCGCCGCTGGAGTACGCGAGGATGTGGTGAACGTCTTTTCGTTGGGATTTCTTCGGTCTTTATAGGCGAGGTTGGCAAACGCGACGGGGAGACGAGTAGGCGGCGTCGGGAGTATGCGAAAAGTAGTTGTACTACCTAATTATAAATGTGCTCATGGAAATCCGAATCGCAATGACTTACAAATAGAATTCTTTACCCTCAAGAATCATCCCCGACAATAAACTCTCTTTTGATGAAGATTTCCAATCAGGTACCTTTGCTCAGGAGTGGATTTGTATATAGGCTACAGCCTAGGGCGACAAATTTTGGGGGTGGTAAAGAAAAGCGCGCGATGACGTATTCCGTGCGAGAGAAGGTGGGCTCATCTTCCTGGCGCGAACAAGACCACCCCTGGTGCTTCCCATTCGAGCGGGTTGTCTTCCAGCGAAAATCAGTAAATGAAAGAAGGTGTATACATTATAGGTTATTGAATTTGTCTTGAAAGGCACTATCAAGTGATCTCTAAAAAATGAATAGTTCCATTTAAAAAACCGAACTTGACCATCGTGTCTCTTAAAATAATAATCGAAGAACAAATTTGTCCCCTTGAACCATGGCAATTGCATATAAACCATTTCTTTAATCTCCAATACGTTAGGAAATATCCAGCTGTTTACTGTTCCCGCGGACACCCTGTATAATGAAATAAAATATAAAATATATGTCGGAGATGGCAACCACTTAATCAGCTACGCTACGATCTTAATAGGTCTATCTCACGTCACATCTTCCTCACGCGTAGGGAATTGCCTGGCCACTCTGGTCAAAACTGAATTGATATTCCGCAATACTGCCCACAGACGATGATGTCTATTCCATATTGCACAATAAATACCAAACCGTTTAGATTCACACAATATACATATACTACCATCTTCCAATATGATCCGCATACGGTCAATATTATTGTGCAATATTCAATATTATTGCGCAACCTTCCAATATGATCGACAGACGGTAAATAATATTGTGCAAACTTGAATATTGCACAATAATATTGAACAGGCCGCTTAACTGCCATCCTCTAGGCGCGACAGGCGAACGGGTGCCAGCAGTTTGCAGCGAAGCGGGTATCGTAGACGTAGGTAGCCTCGACGAGAATGGAGTAGCCGGCGTAAGTTATGGTTTAATGCGACGTATGCTAATCCAGATTGATAAAATGGCAGCAGGCCGATCGTAAATCCCCCACGAGTGGACCCTCGCCTGGCGATTGGCCCACGACGCATCTTACGAAAGCCTTGAAAGCCTTCGTATCTCACCCTGCCGCGTAATCGAAGAAACCGCCGATAGCGGGGGAACTCGAGGTGCGTTTGAGGAGAAGATAATTCAAGTAATGGCCGCGGCCCCTATTCCGTTAAAATATTACGACCGAGACGTCGTGGACGTCGGACACTCCGCCGAGCGACGTCGATCATCGGCGGGAAAATTCACCCGGAACTGGTTTCGGGTAGGACTACCGAATGCGAATCGTGAACTCGCGTAGGCTGGCTTTCCTCGGTTGGGCGACTTGTAGCCATTGGAGCGATGATGGTTTATCGAGCGGCTTGCAGGCGCGAAGATTGATACGGGTGAAAGTGAATAAAGTACTGTGAGACGTGTTCATTAAAATTCCTGATAAGTTACTGCCGATGTGTACCTCGGATTCCTTTCAACGGCTTCCGATTTTTCCGCTTCGGATTGTTTGAGGCATTGTCGCGTGGGCTTGGCAGAAACGAGCGGCACGGGTTGAAGCACGAATCACGCGGGGGCAACTAAAGGTGAAGTCGGTGATAATTTGACATGCGCGTTAGAATTGGACACGGGGATCGAATAGTTGAACGACGAGGGAGTCGCGCACCGAAGAAGATTCCGCTAACGAGTAAACACATTTCCCCCCGTGGTCCGTATCGGTAATTGCCGAAGGAAGGGAGATCGGGCGCGTTGAAAACAAGTGTTTCGTTTCAGCGTATCCTCGAGGGACGCGCGCGAGGGTTACTGCACCGCGAGGGAAACCAGGACCGGACGTTGGTAGCCGAAGAGTAGCCCCTCTGGTAGCAGCGGAGTGGTAGCCCAAGGCTACTAGAAGATTGCCGGCAGACAGGTGGGTGAGGCGAAGGATGGCTGAGGTAAAAGGTAGAGAGGATGGGTGTTGTGTGTACCCCTCCGCCGCCGCCCTCCCCCTTCCTTCCACCTCTTCTTTGTCCTCGTCTTCTTCATCATCATCATCATCATCTTCCTCCTCCTCCGCCGCCTCTCCCTTCCTCCTCTTCTTCTTCTGCTGCGCCGTTGCCTCTCCTTTCGGGGCTCCTTTTCTCGGGGCCCACTTAGCCGCACGCGAGCCTTCGAGTGCTCGGATAGAAGCCCTGCGTTCCCCCGCGGTCTCCTCCCGCCTACCCACCACCACCCCCCCCCCCCCCCTCCCATCCTGCTCGCCTTTTTCTTCTCTTCTGGTACTCGACTTCCAGCGCCCTGGGGGCGCGAGAAAGCTGAGAGGCGAAATGTGGAGGTGGAGAGGAAGGATTGTGATGAGCGAGAGAAACGCCAGGCCTCGGGTGAGAGAAGCTGGTGGTAGCGACGGGGAGGTACGGGGAGGTGGCATTAACCATGGATTTATTCGGGCGGGAAGCCCCGAAATTGCCCGATTACGGTATTACACGCGGCGCGCATAGAAAGAAAGAGAGGCACGCACGCGGTCAAACGGCGTGCAAGAACGGTCCGAGGGGGCGGCGGCTGGGGGAAGAGAAATGGACGGGATGGGAGAAAGGGGATGAGATAGAACGAGGGCGGAGGGGCGCGGAGGGGAGCAGTGACGGGGGCCCCAGTTGTAAAGCCGACGTTGCGAGACGTAGGCGATGCACCGAGCGAGCAATCGACCGACTCCTCGGCCCCGGCAACGGAGAACCGGGGCCGTTCCTCTTTTGAGGGTGGCAATTTGCGGTAATATCGCCAACGACGAGGTAGCGCCCGTAATGGGGCCCCAGGGCCCCCACCGATGGAACGTGTAACTCGGCCCTCGCTTGCCCCGCGGCACTTGGCTCTTCTTTTCCCGAGGGAACCTGCTTTTCGATGACAACCGATCACGATCGTATCGTTTCGAGCGGCAACCGACTCGACTCGACTGGACTCGGCTCGGCTCGTCTTCCTCGCTGCCACTCTCCGTCGCGTGATTGCCGCGAAGTAAGAAAAGACCAGCGAGTCTCGCTCGCTTCCATGTTCGTAGAAGCTCAGAATTTCAGAAAGACACTACAGAAGTTGCGTTAACGAAACGGACTATCGAGTCTAATCTTCCCCGGGACTGAATCGTTTATTCCTGGTTCGCCATTAAGCTTCCATGGGAGAACAGGCCGTCGGCAGGGTCGTGATTCATTGTCTAAATAAGAAGCAGCGGCGGCCAGGAATTTTCATGTGTAGCGCACGGCCCCGCAGTCGACCGTTCGAATAATCGCCACGCTTCGGAGAGCGCAAACAGTCGGCGGCAATTATCAGGCCTCTCTGCGCGGCGCTCTAATCGGTCGTTTGCCGTGGCACGAGGAGAGGAATCGTTTGTTCTGCATCACAGACTCCTGGAAGTCTCAACCTGTTCAGGTGAGACGGTATCGCGGCTGGCATAGCCTTGCCCTGAGCTATACACGGTATATAAACTCTCGTTCGAACGGGTTCTTCCCCTCGGTTACGGCTCTTCATCGGCCGGGAGAAGTCTTACTCCGCGCCTGACCCGGACTATCCGCATCGAGAATCGCGCATCCTCCGCCTCATCAGCCTTCACCTTCATTCATGGTCCCCGTTCGTTGCGCGCCTTGCCCCCGTACGTCTTCCTCCGCGTCATGATTTATACCTCGCCGAGTCGAAACGCAACGTTCCCCACTTTTTTTTTCTTTCATCTTCCTACTTTCGTCTCGCTGCAGGTGAGATTTCTTTCATTCGATTACGCGCGGCACGCTCTTTTTTCTTTCCTTCAGTCGTTACGTATGAAATGCTCGTTCGCAGATGGCTCTGTAGAACGCGGCGGTGAGAACTTCGTGCTCGCTGCCGATGGCTCAAAGAAAGTCTCAATGGCGAAGGATCACGATAGTGCCACAATTTGGCAAGAAGAATGCGCTATGTAATATTAGGTCGGTACAAAAGTTCGTTGGCTCACGGTTAAGCGACGTTAGGCGTGAGAAAGTGTCTTATTTTACTACACCTACTTGTGCTTTTACCAGAAAAGTAGCAAAAAGGTCAGACATACCCAAGAGAAAAATACTTTGATTAAAGAAATATATATTTTTACTTCTAATACACGTATCGCTGTGTAATTGACCACTAATTGCAATGCGAAATATAAATAGTGATGAGTAGTCACACCTCTTCCAACTTACCTCAAACACCCTCGGGGAAATAACTTAGCAAACTGTTCCCGCGCTCCGTCGCCTCTAATTAGTCGAAAGACTTCGGATTAATTGAATACCGTTGCATGCCAATCAAATAGAACTATGCAACACTGTCTCAATAACGACCCATTCAAATTGGCGACTTCATTTAATCTCGTCGAACTTGGGGCGCCTCGATGACCGATTATAAAAACGGAAGGTGCGACTCCTTAACGCTCGAGTTGCCCGTAAAAAGCGAGGAAACGAGGGCTGATGTAATTGGCAATAAATATTAGCGAGCGTTGTGTCGCGACGCTTCTTGTCCCACCGCCCGATGAATAATGCCGCGACGGATTACGATTACACCGATCGGCAAGAAAACGATGCCCCCCGTGGCCATCTTTCACCAGGTGTTTAGTTATCGTACGCCTGTGTAGGCGCCTATTGAATTCCCTGTCCATCCTGTCGTTTTCACTTCTTGCCTTGCCTAACATCGCTGCTCTCCTTTCGACGTATTTATCTTCCTGGCTCGGGGCTTTAATTGCCATTGCACGAGCGGTGTCCCGCGGCTACCAACAGGTGAATCTCCGCTCCATCGAGCGGGGAACGCGTCCACTTCTTACCCGTTCAGTCTGGCTTCCTCTTCGCGAGACGACAGGGGCTCCCGCGTCGAACAAATAACGTCGATCGCTCCTTTTCCCCAGTACCCTTTTAGCGCGTTCCATCGCGATCGAGGCGACATTCAGCCTGGGTATAAAGCGCAAGGTGTTTCAACTTTAAAGGCGAGGAAAAGCGACGATCGGATTATTCTTGTTCGGCGAATCTGAGGATCGTTGGAGTCCGCGCGCTTTGTCGCAGCAAGAAGTGGAGCGATTTGCGAGGAGGAAAGTGTAGGAGAAAAGGGAAAAAACTTCGAGGCCAAGGACACTTGGAGGAGCATTCCTGGGTGACGAAAGGTATCCTCAGGATGTTGGTGGCCCCTGCTGGTCAGGGGCCCCGTGAAACCCCATACCACACGGAAGACCCGCCGGCGAAACATCTTGCTGAAGACATTACTTATGGCAGTAATCGGGCTCTCGGCCACTAAGAGGTGATAAATTCAACGGGTTACATCTGACTGGTCTCGCGTGAACGTACGGCAAGCAATGGGTAACTTATGGGTGGATTCTCTGACGAATTATTCGATTGACCTCTTCCTTGTGTCTCGGCGGTGCTCCTCGCCGCTTCGATCCTGGCCTTGTGTGCCTGTGCCTGCTTCGCGGTTTGTAGAGATGATGTTACTCGAGCGTATTCTTATCGCACTTGAAGTCAACATGACGCATCTCTTTCGTACATTCTGATAAGTGGGTGAGTTTGGAGGTTTCTTGGATTTATGTGAACTTGAGAACTTCAAAAATTTAGAACCGATCAAGGATAAATTTGTTTTATACAGATTATAAAGATATATGATCACACACGTATCAGTTGCCTCAGAAGTTCATGGTATATGATTTGATCGCAGAGTTCGCGGGTATTGAAGCATTGTCCAAGGAATGTTGAGATGAGGTCGAAATTCTTAATTGCAAAATATTTCCCAAGGCTTGAAAACAGTTATGATATCGGTTTCGGTTTTCGAAACAGTTATAAAAACCGAAATAATCTTTAAACAGTTACCTACGAGTGAAGAAGATTCTGGTCTACATCGGTTTCGGTTCCGGTTCTACAGAACCGATATTATAGAGTAGACGTAGGTAAAAGTTCACAGCGGGTAAAAGTTCGCACCACGCGAGTTTCATTGTTTGAGTTGTGACAGTGGCCAATGGTGACTGACAGTCAATTGTCGATCAAGGTAGAGTCGCCAGTGTCGAATTGTACCCCTTCCTTAATCATCAATTTCACACCCCGTCAAGCAATTTAAAAATTCACTTCCATCTTCACCCTCTTCTCTACAAAATTATTCTTCTAAAATCACAGTTCCATTGAACATCCACGAAATCTTATCTCCCTTTCCAAACCATCTACGACGAGCGTGCCCCGCGAGGAACAGATCGCAGCCTCGACCACCGCGTCCTTATTGCGATCCACCCCCGTGTTTCGCCTTTCGTGTATCCTAAAACGGGAGCTGTCCATCGTTGGCACGATTAATCTCGGCTGGTCGTAAGGCACAACCGTTATCGTGCATCCAGCGAGCGACTGGTAGCTGGGAGGTGTTTCGTGCCGATCCGCCGGTAAGATACGAGCCGCGCTGCCTAGACACGGGTGGATATCTGGTAGGCGTGATAGACCGGCTGTTATACTCGGTAGACGGTTAGAGACGCCTGGCTACCGGACAGTACTCTTGTCCCTGACGAGCCGTATGCTTCCGTGTTCAAAGTTCCCAGAAAAGAGCGCTTTATAGGCGCGATCCAGCGAGTTATTTCTCGGAGGAAAGCTGCCCGCGACGATATCTAATTCTGCCTCCGCCAAGGAAACTCGGTTCACGGCGAACGCCGCTCCTAGGAAAGGATCGACCGTTCCCCCGGCTTGTAAACTAGATCCCTTCGACCAGGATTTATGGATTTCGAAATGGAATGCGAATGACCGCTCGCGGTCTTGGATGCTCGGTCCATTTGTTTGGCTCGGCATTGATAGCCTCTCTTCGGCTATTATTGTTGTCGACGATGTAGGTAAGGATTTGGAGATGAAGTCCTTGCGGGTGGGATTCCTGTGGTACCTGTTCGCTAACAGGGTTTAAGGGAATTTAGATTACAGGACGGTTTAGGTGTTGGATGGCTAGGCTTCTGTTAATTTTAGTCTCTGATCTATCAGTCCCGTACCCATCAGCTCTCTGAATTCTTCAAAATTTATATTCGTAGGTATTCCACTAGTAAGCGTAGAATAAATTCACGTCCTCCTCGTTAATTACTTGAGCACTTATATCACTGGATATGGTGAGTGGATCCCACAAGCTTCCACTTTTCGGATCGTCAAAAACGAAATTTAAGCAATCAGGCTACGATTTAACTTTTTCTTATATTACGATACTATATGATTTTTGTACAACTCCGACTGACTCTTAATAGAACACTCCGTAAATAAAATAAATAAATAAGGTGCAGAATATTCAAGCAGAATTTGAGTCCCCGCGCGAATTCAGATTTATGTAGATGCTCATTGTACGTACCGCAACAGAGTGCACGCATTTATTTCCAGCGAATTCATCGGATGCGTGAATGTATGATTGATAAGGCCCGTACATTTAGAAGAAAGGCGGCCGGAAAAAGTGACGGGAGGAAGTTAAGCGAGGCGGGAAGAGGAGGAGTCCGCTGACGAGGCAAACCGAGTTAACCGAGGCCGGAGGTGCGCGCGGGGCCTTATGGGAACAGGTAGCAGACCGCGACGATCCGCTCGCGCGCGTGTATCGGGCCCCTTTGTCATTGTCAATATTCCGAGGAGGGAAAGATTATCTGGTGACTGATGGTCCATTCGCGGACCCATTCGATCTATGGTGCACCCATGCGCACGGATGCGAGCCGACGCACCGATCGATCGACGAGTCCTCCCTTTTCCTCCCCGTCTCTCTGTTTACCCTTTCCCCGTCCCATTTCGCTTGCAGAAACCCGTGGCGCTTTCCTCCGCCCGATTACTTAGCTTTTACTTCATCCGCATCACGGCATCCCCTTCGCGGTCCATCTTTTGGAAGTCAGCGAGTGCTTCTCTCCTCTTGCTCTCTCCCCCCCCCCCCCCCCGCGATCTTCTGTCCTTCCCATCCGCGGTTTCCTCCCCTGGTAACGTCGATGCGTCCTTCTTCGTCTTCATCTCTCACTCGATTCTTCTCCCTCTGCCTCTCCCTCCCTCTCTCGCCCTCTAGCTCTCTCCCGCTGTCTTCCTCCATCACCACCAACGTATTGTATTGTTTCGAGATTAAAGATAACGAGATGCCTTTCAAGTGGGCCCAGAGTTATGGTGATTGTCCGATGTAGCGGCCGGCTCCGTGCGGCCCTTTTATTTTCGATCGATACCCGTGCATATGTATCGGATGGCAGGGCGAAGGGGGTTGGGATGGGTGGGAAGGGAGGAATACGCGTGCATACGCGAAGAAGGGAGCGTGAACGACCTCTCCGTAATCGGTGGCAACGTATGATTGCATCTGCGGTATTGGATTCGAATGGCGATCCTCGCGCCCCAGCGCCATTTACAGCGCTCATAACGCTCGCCTGTAATCTTTTCTAATTCTGACACCTCGAGCAGCCGCGCGATTTATGCCTCCGCCGGGAATTAAAGCGTGCCCACCCTGCCGTAGGCTTTTCGTCGAGCAAATTCCCGCGATAGAGGCGATCGCGGGGGAAATATCTTTCGCCCAGCCAAAGGGAGCGGAGATGGACGACGGTAATTCGCGAAGAAAGGAGCGAAATCGTCGCTCGATACCGTCACGTAGAATCCCCGCTGCCGATCTCCATGCTCGTTCGCGGCGATTCCCGGGAGATCGATCGCGCGAGCAACGATTTGCATCGTTGCGGAGATCGCGAGAAGGTCGGCGCGGATCACGACCCCCGCGATTTCGCGAATTATTACCACCTGGCTCGCTGCTCCCTTGTCAGACGTGACGAGCTTCGAATCCAGCTCGAATACAGCCTCGGAATCGGAGATCGGTTGCCACTGACTATGGCTGGCTTTGAAATCTTCAACTTTCGGTCCCTCCGCAGCCCACTCCTGTCAGAAGACAAGATCACACTTTTCACCGACCTTCGTGTCGATTTGTCGCGGTCCCTCAATGTTCACCTGAAACATCGCGAAACAGGTGTTTGCTTCTGATAAATACTCCGTCGGGCACGGAACGTGAGTGATTACTTGGAACGGATGGATCGTCGAGCATAATCGCGAAGTTTGGGCGAAGATATTGATTAACGGCGGGCAAAGGTATCCGGCCAATCGGGATCGGGCGAAAAGGATCGCTCGACGCCGGTGTTCCTCGCCGCTGGAACGGAAGGGAAAACATATCGCTCGGCGCTGGCCCTCGTGGTGACGATGGGGCCTTGTGCCATGATGGAGCGGCCCGTCGAGCCGGTAGGTCCCCACTGTCGAAATCGTCACGTCACTAACAGTTACCTGTGTTACCAGTGTTACTGGTTACCGATACGAATCTCTCCGTCCCTCCCCCTCGCCTCTCTTTCTTCTCCGCGCCAGCGAACGTCCGCCTCCGACTTTCTGGCCTCTCCGTTGCATTCAGATCTCTCTCCGGTTCGCTCTTCCAGATCTGTGAGCCAGATGACATCTTGTACCGCATAATGGGCTACGTTAGGGGAATAAATTATACGATACCAGGCCCCACGGCCGAGCGGCGCTCTCCTGTTTACAAATATATTTGTCCACCGTGACTGATGCTCGTCAATTAAACGGGGGCTCGCGTTGGATTTGTATATACAGCGGTTGGAGGAATTATAGTGAAGCTCGCCGAGCGATAGCGACGTTTATGAGAGCTTCGGAAAACAAAGGAACTCGTGGGAGGTCTTAGATTGCCAGCTGAATAGTTAAGCCTCGATACTAGATCGTCGGCGAAGCCTCGGAACTAGTCAAGCTGATCTCTCACACGTCGTGCTGCCTCTGTAGAACCTGCAGATCTCCGTCGGACCCGTGAATTGTCTCGCACTGCCTCGGATTGACAGTGTAAATTGCGGCGGCGCGGTTTCCAGCGAAACAATGTAGAAGGAAGGAGAGAAAGACGTTACTGTTGTTTTGAAACGGCTAAATTATTTCAAGGGTGGGAGGATCGTGCGCTACTTAAGCGGGGGAATGCAAAGAGAGGATCGGGGACGTTCTTTCAGCGCTTCTCCTTGTGTTCCTTTGCGCGTGTTTTGGCGCCGTTTCAAGCCGCTCCAGCGACTTTGAACCGATCCTATTGTCCGCCGCCGCCGCGGGATTTATTGTCTGGACCGGCGTGTTACTTACACCGAGGAGGCTGAATTTTGACAAGCAACAGGGGGGGATTATTCTCGGGCGCTTTGCCGTCAATTTGAAGTATTTCAGTGGCTCTACATCTACTCTCTCACCCCTCGTCGTTGACGAGTAAATTGATCTTTAGAACTAAGTACAGTTTAACCCTGAATTACCACAGTATGTCAGACGGTTATCTATGTTCCTATAATTTCCACTATTATTAATTATATTTTACATGGCTACTTATTACATTTAACTGCTCCGTTGCATTATCTTCGCTTCTCAGTTTCATCATTCATGTTCCACGTTGTGAGGGCAACCTCGCAAACTTCGGTCAATGAAGCTCTAACAATCTTCGGCGATACAGGCTCGTTCCACTTTGATAAACATTGGCCGCCCAAGTTACTTGCGTCAGGCGTCATAAATTCGCAGAGTCATCACTCCCTTGGCAACCAGGAAACAACACTTGCCCCCGAGAGGATTGATAAGGAACCAGCTGCTATCGCGCGGTGCAGATCGCTCCTATCAAGCTTATCGCGCGCTTATCGAGCTCCCAAGATCACGGCGGATCTCTGAAAGTGGATCTACGAAGGCGATCTAACAGGAAGAGAAACCTCGCGGTAGCGCGATAAAAAACGTATCGCGGTTATAGTTTCGCGGCGACTAACAGCTGGACAATCGCCGGCAGGGATGGAGGTACGCGGTATTGTAGAAACCAAGATCACCGTGGAAACGAGTGGCTCGGTTACTCAACGGTAATTGCTGAGCGCGAGTAAATCCGCTAGCAGTGTATGCATACACGAGAGTGTCTCGTTACTCTGCTATATGTATACAGCTGGTCGGGTGAAACTCCCAGCACGCGGCTACTTTTCCTCACGTGCGTGGGCGCGGAAAGTGCCTGGAAAAATCGAAGTCGTCGTTTGTCCTCTATGAGTCCCCAGCAAACTCTGCTCGTTCGGTGAAAACGTCTATAGAATGAATATTCATTATAAATAGTTGGGTATTGTGAATCACGTTACGCTTCTTATCGTTAGTATTTCTTAGTAGAGGAAGGTTGTGGTGTTCTCAAAGATTCAAGGTGAACAATATAACCATTAATATTCGACGACGGTTTTTGCGATCACCTCCGAATCACAATTTTACTCGAAAGCTGGCTTAAGGCAATTGGAAGTCGGGCAAGAGGGAAAAACCTAATTAAGATTCGAAGGATGGAGACGGTGCTGGAAGCAGACGCGATTCATGATGATGCATGAGACTCAGGAGTTAGAGAAAAAGTGCAGACGAGGCGGCAAAGAGTCGCGCAGAAACGAGAAGGAGAAGTGTCCTCCCGATTCGGTAAACTTTGACCCACGAGAGAGCTCGATTCCCGACAGTGATGTATCGCATCCTGTCGTTGACCCGTATTCCTCGAGCGAGATTTCTTCTTCTTTTTCTTCTTCTTCTCCTTCGCCCCTCTCCTCCTCCGCCTCCTTTATCCGCCGACCCCTCGTGGTCCGGTGATTTTTGTTTTTCCGCTTCCCTCGTCGAGCGTGCAGTGAGTGCACTGACTCATTGTCAGAAGGAGTGAGTGCTTAGTCAGTGGCTGGCATGCGTGCACGGAGAGGAAGCAGAAGAAGAAGACGACGAAGAAGGAACTATCACAATAGAGGGAGTACTCCGGCAGGGCGTAGGCGCTGTTCGTCGCTCTTCCATTCGTCTTTTTACCCCCGATGTCCCTCCGCTCTGTCTTTCTGCGTTCGCGAACGATTTATTCATTTTTCTATCTATCTTCTTCCACCGCGCCACGGCCGCCGGTGGCCTCGGCCTCTTTTAGAAGACCCGCCATCAGAGGTTTGCGAGGGCGAAAATAACAGAAGAGAATGCCTTGGAAGAAAAGGAGGGCTCGATTCCATCCGCGCAACGTTTACTGGTGCGGATCGAAAGATCAACCTAAATATAAACAAGCCAGCATCCCTCAGCCCCTTCGCCCGCCTGGGCGATTACACCAGGAATTCCAAGGGGGGAGTGGAACGCGCGGCGTTTAAACGTTTCGAGCAATCCATGCGTCGGTCAGGATCTTTCATTCTAATCGAGAGTGAATATTCAGTTAATTGCTCCAATTGCTGCCACTCGCTCCTATGAATTCATTGCGGTCCTCTGAATTTCGTTTCCGAAAGTAGAGCAATGTAAACAGATAGATTTCCATTTTTTCACACACCTAGATGACCTTTCAACGGTAATTTTACGATGTACTCCTCTCGAATCTAATTCTGCTGACCCCGCGCGTTCCCAACGTCGAAGTAGAAACTATTTCAATGAATACTGATGACAGGTGGGATGCTACTCGACAGCCCCGACTTCGCTACCGGGAGCACCACTCCATAAAGACCGGCTTAAATCAACGGAAGAAAGAATACGGATCACGGTGGCATTACTCGCGCCGGCCATTGTTCGTGTTCTCATTGGCATTCATGGGGTACGTGGCCCGGCGTCCTATCAATACCATAATACCAGACGCTATTATGAGTTATCGCGCCATTGTCTCTTCGGAAGCGTATCGGTCTGGTTCAAACCTCTTAATACACTCCTCGACATTTAATAACGCGAATCATCTTATTTTCGCCGTAAATCGCCGAAGTGATCATTCCGCACTGATTGTTTTCCAATTCAACGCACATTTTAAAAGAAATCTATCTACAGATTAACATATGTACATCATTCCAACCACCAATAAGATAAGAAACTAGATTCTCTAGGTCGAACCTAGCGCGCACAAACTCAGTGAACGGAATCTGTAACTTCGACTCTTTGCGTGAATTTAAATTTGACACTGAAATAATTGAAAATGAATTATTAAAATTTCAATTTAATAATTATATTGTGTGTATTTAATTATTATAATGAAAGTAATTTAAATTAAATTTGCTTTAGTATTTATTTAGAATATATGTATAAGTTAAAGGTATAAAATATCACTTTAATATTTTCAATATTATGCTCTTTAAAAATCTACTATCGCGGTAATGCCCAAGGACAGTTAACTATTAATTTCTCTTTAGTTTAACTAGCATCTAGATGACAGCATTTATTTATTTATGTACTTTACTCTAATTTTAATTTCGTGTAAGTGGGGTACTCCCGTTATAATAATACTATTACCGTCAACCAACAAGATAGTTGACGGTGAGTCTGCCGAAGTGATGGGATTAAAGGAAACAAAAGGCGAGCCTTCCTCTACGATGGCCAGCCACCAGAAGACTGGCCCTAACCGTTCACGACTCTAACAACACGGAAATTGCCTGAAAAGAAGCCACGGGGCCGGCGGTGGGAGGAAAAGGGAACGCCGGGGCCGGCAGAAAGGGACGCGTCGCATTATGCATAAGAATCTGTCGTTATCTCGCTGCGAGAAGAGAGTCGGGCACGAAGAAGAAGAAGCAGAAGAAGACGAGGGGGAAAAAAAAAGGATAAACTCGTAAATCGTAGCGAGACCGCGGCAACCGACACCGAGAGGGAAGGCACGCCGGAAAAATAGTCACGCACACTATACAGCCGCGGCGTGGCACACGCAACGCGCCTTCTTACGCGCGCGGTTATACTTGCGTCCTGTACGCGTTTAATGCGTCTCCTCCGCTACCCCTGCGGCCGTTTGCATCGCCCCCTCTGCCACCCCTCTGCCTTCCCCCGCCACGGCGAACCGGGGACAATTGCGTTTGCGGCCTATCTGCATACGGTGTAACACAATTTGCGATGCATCCCGGCGTGCACCGGCCACCGTGCACTCTCGTCCCGTCTGGCGAACGCGCCACCGCTGCGGTTCGCCGCTTGATGGAAAACGCACTTTTACCCCGCTCGCAGGAGGTTGCAGGCGAGGCCAGAGAAAGGGGATGAGTTGTCGCGCGAGCGCACGATCGCCGTTGACGCGCCAAGCGCGGCAATCCACCTTCCTACGGGTTCGAAGGCTGAAGACTGCCTACGATCGCCACGCGCCCGACACACCACGCGGATGTTCTCACGCTGGAACAAATGGCAGATTTCTTCATCCGGCCGCTGAGACTGGCGGCGAAGGAATTGTTGAATAAGTAAGGTGGTTCTTTTTCTTGGGCCATGTTTGGTTGATTCTGGAGAAGGGAGGTGTCAGGGTGGGTGTTGTGGATAGATGAGATGCAATGATCCCTGTAGATATTGTAGGTATGTATTTATTTATTTTGTTCTTCGTCTTTATTTCACCAATTTAATACATAGGATGGTGAAAAGGCGAGGCCCAGCTGCAGCTGTTATTAAGCCTAACCTCTGTATAGTGTAGGAGGCTAAGCATAATATTGATTACTAATCTAAAACTAAAGACTAAAACTAGATCTAAGAACTGAAACTAAAAGCTAATAGCGGGAATTTATTTTTTAGTGAGACACGACTAAGACTAAAAGCTAAGACTAGGTCTTAAGTGGCGTTGCGGAGGTGGTAAAGGTAGAGGGAGTAAGAGTAGCAGAAGGATCTATGCATGAGCCAGTGAGTTATATAAGCGGGTGAGCTAATAAATAAGCGTTTGCCGCAGCTTTGAAGGATGATAGGGTAGGAAATGTACAGATATTCGGAGGCAGCAGGTTGTAGTAACGAGAAGCAGCATAATAAAATGAACCGCAGTATTTCGAACTGCTCAGTGCTCAGTGGTTCAATTGGTAGAGCAGGTATTCAAGATACAAGTAGTCCAATTTCGAAATTTGTCCTACTCTTGTGTGGTCACTACGGCTGTAACTATTCGAATATTCGAATCTCAAATTCGAATTCTCTGGTAGTCAAACATTCGTTACAGCCCTAGTGGTCACATCCACCGAGTAAATGTCCTTTGCAGCCTTAGAAAAAGATTTTGCAGTGTTACCAGTGTACCAAGCACATTTGTAGAAATCGATTAGAATTGGATACTCTGTACGAGAGATACTCATCTCTCGGTCCATCCGAGTAAGAAAGTATCGAAGGTAAAACGACCGATGGAAGGAACATTTGAAAGGTGAGAAGCACTGTTCGCCGATGCAACACAATTCCCCGGACGGGGCAGCAATTTTAGTTGCATCGATCTTCCACCTCGGGCCGCGCAACGCGGCTGAATGGGAAGAAAAATCCTCGCGGCAACGGTGCGTGACTTTTCGTCTTGGCAGCTGAATTACTGGCGCGGCACTACTTTTCCTATTACATAGCAGTTGCGCCGCCGCAGAAGCCGGCAGTCAGTGATAGATCGGCCGATAGAGTGATTCGCAGATAAGTAAATTGATACGTAAGCAGCTAGATAAAGAAAAGGGTGGTAATAAAGGATAGCCATTCCCTTGCGCTATCCCCGCGGTAATGATGCAAGACGAAACGATCGTAAGGCACGGCCTCTTAGCGGTGTATAACAAAATTATAAGCGAAGACAGTAACTGCAAGGGGTTCGATGCACCGGCCGGGTCTTTCTTCAAACTGATTACCCCAAGACAGAAGGTGTTCCCTTCAATGACGAGTTGGGATATTACAAATGACCGCGATTTGTTACACGGAAAGCATCGCTACGAGACGTCAGCGTGCAACGTTTAAGAATACTTTCAACGATGCGATGCTACATCTGCCAGAGAGATGCAATCTGAATACCTACACGCGCTTAAAAATTTTTATCCCGGGAGATAGTCTTCTGAATGTGAAATCCTTAGAAGACATCTATTTTCAGAGAAATATCTATCGGGACGTACAGTACACGTAGGTATTCCAAAGAATTAAACAATCTCCAGCGATAATCACCGAATCGCCAGTGAAAAGGGAACGTTCCTGCATTCAACGCGATTCATAAACACCGCGCGAAAGGTGAAAGAGGAGAGAGGGAGAGGGGTAGACCGACTCGAGAGCTACGAATGTTCCCTTGTAATTCTCTCATTAATTTCGGATCCGGATAAGCGGAACGCCCACGCGGACACGGAGCCGGCGCGGACGGCCGGGCCGCGCGAGGCGTCCCGCGGCGACTTTAACGAGACAATCGCACGGATGTACACGGGCTTAAGGAGTCGCCTTAGGAGCGAAGTTCGACTCCTACGCGGCGCGGCGCGGCGGCGGTGGCGGTGTCCGTTGGACATGTGGACCGTGGCGTGTCGCGGCCAGGCGTGTACGCAATTTGTCTCGTCCTCGGATAATTACGCCATTATGCCAGGCTTCTTACTTCTCCTCGCCTCGCTTATAAGAGGGTCCACGGGGCTAGGAGCGAACCGGCTTCGCCTTATCCGCGTCCACGCTCCCTCGCCGGCCGCGTCGCGTCTTCTGCTTCGTTTCTCGCGCTCGTCCCGGGGATCACGAACTGTCGCGTGGTACGCGGCCTGGCTATCTTAATTAATACGAGAGCCACTTAACGTGCCACTGATTTATGCCATCCGGCTCGGCCCAAGCGGTCCCGTGACTCTTCCCTCGACCCCGTGGAGGACGGCCACTTATCGAGACGCCCCTTCTCACCTACGTAAGCTTATCGAACTGTCCCCTTTGGCATTCCCGTTTTTCAAACTTGCTTGCCTACCACAGGCGTTGCGAGGCTCCGCTTGGGACTTATACAGGATGCTCTGGTGCTGGTGGGACCACAGATGGGAATAGATCTGACATCTTGTGGACTTTTGTGGCCCCAGTGATTTTAGCAAGGTGTTGGGCGGAGAGGACTTTGGAAATTTTCAAAATTCTATCAGTTCCAGCACCTCGCTGAAATATTCCAAGTTCCACTTATTTTTCTATCTCAACGCTGTACTCGTATTTTGGGGTAGGAATAATTGAATAATACTTGGTAATTTCACATATCTACAAATATTTCAAGTTATATTTATTCTTACATTCTATCAAAGTATTGCAAGTTAAAGAAATTCTTATATCTGATTATACTCGGGGCCAGATATATTGGCCGGTGAGTTTCGCGAGGGGTATTCTCCCACCACACCGTTTGCCTGCCTCGGTGCTCCTTTTCTCAACGTTTTCTTACTCGCTCTCGTTCCATCTCGCTCTCGCCTTCGCAGAACAAGAGTGAGCCAGAAGTGGTGGGGATAGTGCCAAGCTTCTAGCGTGTAGGTCAAACCGAGCTGTCAGCGTAGAAATACACACATCAGAATAGGTGTGCGTTAGCTCCGAAAAAATTCAGGAGCTTTATTGGTCAGAACTAGAGCTATTCTTTTGGCCCGGGTATCCGGGTACCCGGTGAGACCCCGGGTAGACAAAAATTACCCGGCTACCCGGGTACCCGTATAATACCCGACTACCCGTATAATACCCGACTACCCGGGTACCTGTGCGATACCCGGGTAAATGATCATCGATTTGACAGCCGATCGTCTTTCGACATCCGATCATTTTCGGCTAACCTCAGTAATGAACGGAATAAACGTCAAGCAATTGAATGTGTGTGTGCACGTTAAGATTATGAATATTATGATAAAATGTTTAATTGCTTGAAGTTTATTCCGTTCATTACTGATGTTAGCCGAAAATGATCGAAAGTCGAAAGACGATCGGCTGTCAAATCGAAATTCTCAACTATCTCATCACATCTAATTTACTCGGGTATCTCATGGATACCCGGGTAGTCGGGTATCTCACGGGTACCCGGCGGGTACTCGAGTACCCGGCGGGTCGGGTAGTAAGAGCTCTAGTCAGAACATTGATTCCTTCTCGATAGCTTCATCTCGTATTGGTCTACGAATAGCTTCGTCACGCACACAACTATTACGCTAAGAATAAATAACAGCCAAACGGCTAGATTCAGGCGGAGCCGAGCAGCGTTCCCGTTACCCCACCATACCCTGCGACGACCACGCAACTCCAACTGACAAATCCACGATCGTCAGATGGTGGTGGTTGATTTCTCCTCAATCGTTGCTCGCGAAAACGAATTCACCGGCCAATATATCTGGCCCCGAGTATAGAATATTCGACAATCGCAGCCATCGGCTGAGTTTTCACCGATTACCAGGTCTCACCACGAGGATGTTGCTGCGTTTCGAGACACGTAGGGAGACAGATGGAATCAAAGTTCCATCGATCTCCCTGTACACTAAGGGACATAATCGGCTTCCCTTCGGAAATTTGGCAACGTTGCATGTCACTAGGCATAACACAGTGGTTCTAGTGACAAGCAACGTTGCCAAATTTCCGAAGGGAAGCCGATTATGTCCCTTAGTGTACATGAAAAGCTTAGCCTACTAAACCGAAGAGTTAGATGGAAACAAAATTCCACGGATCTCTTCGGTTTGGATATAGAATCCAGGGAACTGTCAAGCAATCACTCGATAAAAATAAATTCAGCAAAGGAGGAAAGACGAGAGGTGAGCATAAAATGAGTATTGGATGGCGCAGTTTCTACCACTCTGCTGTCCGAGTCGAAAGGGAAAAGCGCCCGGCGCCTCCCAGGCGACTCCTGTTGCTCCGAGCGACTCGTCAGGAGCAACACTAGGTGTGACCTGACTCAAGCCGTCTAAAGGCGGGATCTCCTACCTGCGACTGGTCGCTGCCGGTCGCAGCGACCCCACTAGTGCAAGGGAGAAGTATGACATCTCTTTCTCCCTTGCACTAGTGGGGTCGCTGCGACCGGCAGCGACCAGTCGCAGGTAGGAGATCCCGCCTTAACGCAGAGATTGGGTAATCGGACCGGGTGACTTACGCAGGCAGTGTATCATAAGGTACACCCCCTACGCCCGAAACTTTTCCCTTTCGACAAGAACACCAGGGGATGAAACCGATCCACCCATACCGATTCCATGCTCAGTAGCTTGCTTCCGGAAACGGAAGCAGCGGTGGCCTCCTCATCAGAGATGAGGAGCCAGCAACCGAGCAGCGAAGCTAATAAAATTCAGTGACTACTTGGCAATTTTACATGGGGCCTTAAATACTTCATACTAGAATAAATTAGCCTAGGCTTCATTAGATGGCTTCTTTCACTATCACTTTTCACTGTCACTTTACACTATTTTTTTTAATGTTTTATCCTGTTAAACTCCCTTCCCCGGGAAAGGGTGAACCTGGAAATCTGAAACAATCAACTACGTTACGTTAGTAATGATGTAATAGGCTTGGGACGGAACTAATAAAAGACATATTAGGTTGGTGCCGATTGAACTGATTTTTAAGAACAGGCACGGGCATGCAACACCATCGTAGAGATACATGAATGACAGCAGGAAATATAAACCCAGCGATGAGATGCTTGAGAGGGAACAAGTCTTGCAAATCCATCGAACAAATGCATAAAATTCAATAAATCATGCAATATCATCGGAGAAATACCTGAAATAGATTAAATCATGAAATACCTGAAATAGAATAAATCATGAAAAACCATGAATTAGAATAAATCATGAAAAACCATGAAAAAAATACGTGGAATAGAGTAAATCATGCGAAACCATCGAATAAGTGCAGGAAGTAGAACACATCGTGCAAAACCATCGAAGGAATGCAGGAAATAGAATAAATCATACAGAACCATCGACGGAATGCATGAAATAGAACAAATCATGCAAAACCATCGAAGAAATCAGTTAGAACTTGGAACAGAACAAAATTGAATTTTGACCTTTACAGATCAAAGAAACTTCTAATGGCTTTTAACGAACCCCAAAATTTGATCGACACCAACCGAATAAGCTACCTCGAACCAGGGCGCCGAGGGGCATGGAGGGAGGACCAGGGCCTCCCGCTAATCGCCAGGGGTCTACATGCCCCGGGAGCTCCCGGGTTTCCGGAGGTCCTTCCGCTCCGGAGGACCGGCGAAAACTGAGGGCATGGAGCTCCGTGAGCTCCCCACCTAGACTTCGGGAAACGACACACGCGATCAAAACAAGGTCAACTGTTGATTTCGATTGCGAAAGCCAGTTAATTATTCGACAGAAATTAATATTTCCGCTGAAATAGTCACTCCAGTGACTACTACTATGAAGGATGATGTTAACAACATTTACACTAACCGCCCGGTATAAATAATTACTAACTATGATCGATAAAACTCGAGATATGGAGCAATTAGTAACATTTAGGCTTGGACTTTGAAATGATTTTCTGCGCCGAATGAATTTTATTTTATTCTCAATGTTTAAATGTTCGATAAATGTTAATGCCTATAGGTACGTATTGCGAAGTATTAATTATAATGTTTAAATAGTGTTTAGTTGAAGTTCGTGTAAATGTAAATGAATACTTGCAGGAATATTTCTAGAAATATTTGGAAGAGTAATTTGCTTCTTACAAACGATGATGTCTTGAATTTTAATTAATTCCTCTTGCTAGTAGGAAGGATGTATAAGGTCTACAGGGCTAATTAAATATTCTACCCTTACTCGAACGTGTAAACAATTTAACAGCAGCTTTGTAGAAAACTCCTCGGTCGGCAGTAAGACAATTCTCAAGTCAAATTTGGCAATATTTGTCGTATATTTTTTACTTAACCGGCCATTCCTTTATGCAACCAGCGATCCAGTACCATGAAGCCCGGTTAAGAGAGACTCTACTGTAACAATAAAGGTGTATTATTCGATGCTCCCAGAAGTACGTCGTATTCTTCTGGAAGGGTATTTCAATCTTTTATTGTCAGTGTCGTTAGCTTCATTAGAAGTCTTCAGACTGTATCGTTGCGAACGAAAGCCACCCTAAAATGCCCCCCACCAATAAAATCGCACCCTGTGTGTCGTTGACGACTTGGATCCCGGACGCCGAAACCATCGCTGCGATCGTTTATTCTCCTGGATTCGAGTCGTGTGCCTTGGAAATTGAATTAATTTGACGCGTGTTTTATAAGGCAATAAATGAGGCGACGGTCGAAGGGTGCGGGACAGTGTGTCGATGGGATCCCACGCGGCGATATTGAAGCGAGAGATACGAGGGGATAACGCGCGAATTCCAGCTGGTTCCGCGGGATCAAAGGGGCCGTACGGTCACAATGGACGTCTCGTAACTCGCGGGATCCTAGCACCATTAGGCGGCGATCGGTCATAATTTTACGAGGTGTTAAAACCGGGTGCAATCCGACGAACTGAGCCAACCACGCGGCGGCAGCGGCGGCGGCGGCGACGAGGCAGCGATATGCCCGCGACGCGACGATAATATGTAAACGTCGTCGTAAAATCTGCTCGCCGCGCGTAGAAGATAGAGTCGTATAAAACCGTGTAGAGACATCTTTATTGGGTGGGCCTCTATGGGCCAGTTAGAACGCTGTCCCCCGCATAAATGCCGGACACGTAAAATTCGAGAAACATCGCGATATCGATGTCCACCTTAACGACCGCCGCTTGTCGCCGGATTTGTTAACAAAGCTCTGATATACGTGTATTTTATTCCGTTTACGAGCGGCTTTATCTACTCCGGTAAACCGATTTATTGCGCTTTTCAATTTAACAGGATGGCTGTACCGGCGGGGAAGCGACGTAAATCAAAATCCTTCAAACGTACACCCTCGAACGCTTCGTCCTCTTTAATCCTTCGCCTATTAGCCACTCGTTCCCTTTCTTCTTACATCTCGAGCATGCAGGACTGGGATCGCGTGCGGTACGCGAAGATTACAGCATTCAGGATTTAAAGAGCTTCGCTGAAAATTATAGACACACGGGGAACCTTATGTTGCAAGAATCTTTCGGAACCTCGACCGATCGAAGTGGATCGATTCTCCACACGACACAGGCTTATGTCGCTCGAATGTTTCATGTACCCCCCGCGTCCCTAATTATTATACAACGAGTTCGTCAGAGAGCTTCAAAGAATCACGACGTAACTATCGTTTTTACGCTGCAGAAATTCGTGGAAGAACAACCGTCCCTGTTGATCCGCGTCGCGAGCGGCGAGTGGGGAGATTCGACGCGATACGTTATGGAATTAGGCGCGGTATCTCGTGTAATTAGGGATTACCACATTTCGCCAATTACCGTGCCACGGTTAGGCACGACCTGTGTGGCGAGCCTACACGAGCGCGATCCTGGCCGGCCAGGATTTATGGTCCTCCGAGGACGTAGCGGCGCTGCACCTGAAGAGGAACATGCTTTCGGTGCGAGCACCTCCGCTGCGCGAGCACCGAAACTCGCACGCCGTGACTCGACGGTCCGGACAGCCGCGACAGCATTCTTCTACGCTGATATTACACGCGTAACGTTACCCGCGGTGGCGTATTAAAAAGATGAATTTTTCAGCCGGGACTCGCTTGTCACGCTCGCCTTTGTGCATGGCGACGCTGGGAACGGTTCCTTGAACGGCTACGTGAAATCCTGCGGTCGCGATAAAGCCGAGGGAACTTCCACCGGGTTCTTTCGATGATACACTTTTGGTATTTTATGCGGGGGAGATTTGGTATCCGAGAAATTATATTCAAGATTTCAGGAAAATTAATAGAAGTGGGAAGCGTAGTCTATTCTTGGAAATTGTTATCTTGTTTCTTATTGTTTGAATGGAGAAGGCTGTATAGATGCAATGGAGTGCATTTTGAGGCGTGATATCTTCAAAGAAGTCAAAAATCGAAAGAACTGTATTTATTGTTTATTTAGATCAATGCAATACGAAATAAGCAATAAGCTCCCTTGTTTCGATTTTTGACTTGGACCATTTTCATAAATCACCATGTATGAAACCTTTAGTTCGCTTCCCCAGGTGAAAATTATCACGCCATCGCGTTGCCAAATTCTGAGAAAGATTACACGTGTCCGTGAGCAGAGGAAGGTTAACGGTACCGGTGCGAAGCGACGCTTTATCGCCATCGATGATCCCGAACTCAGCGCTAATTAACGAAATTAACGCTTCCTCCAGTACTTATCGCGTTGCAGTCTACGAAATCTCCAGAATTCTGTTTAAACGTTCGAGCTTCCTGCCAGCCCTCGAAAGTCTCACCAAATGCACGGGGACGCCGTTTATAAAAATGCTAACTTTACTAGATCGATAACGCGTAATGCATTTACGAGACCGTCCCATTAAAATTCAGGGACAGACAGTGTTATACCGAAGACCTCTATTCAGAATCGAAAAGCGGTACAAATGCTTGGCGATAAAGAGGGAACTGGTTCCTACGTTCTCTCCACTTCTTCCTCTTTGTATTTATAGTACCTCCAGCTCCCCTTATATCTAGTCTCCAAAGTAATTAAATTCATCTCCAATCATCATCAACTCTTCAAATTCCTGTACCATGATAACGCGACGATTGGGTTAAAAGAGACCCCAGTACTACTCCAAGTTATTCAAATTTACCACCCACCAAGAACTCCAATTGAGGACCTTGCAGCGGGTGAGGTGCAGTTCCATTTTTGACAGTTTTTGAGTTATGCCGTGAAATATAGGTATGTGTAAAAAAATTCTACATCATTAGGTGCACGTTTGGTGCAAATCCGATATCAAATTTTGAATCTGTACCCATTACTATTTTGCGCAATACGAATGCTCCAGATTTGAAAAATTCACCAATAATAGAAATAAAAGCTTATCAACTCGATACCTACTACTTATTGTATGAAAATATATACTTATTTTTCAATTAGTCTTCTCTTTTTAATGTTAAGTCAAAGCAGTAATTTTATAATTACCCATTGGGGCTGCACCCCCTGCTGCAATCTCTTCAATTTACTATTATTTAGCGTACCCACACTAGACCAGAACGAACAATAGCCCGAGCACTGGAAAGGGAGCTTGTATTTTGAATACACAAAAAGGCAGCAAGCATGTTCGCTCATTTGGTTGCCTACCACTGTGGGCCGAGTCCGTAAAAGAATCTCGTTGGCCCCATTAATTCGTCCCGAGGCCGCGGAGGTCAGGCTTCACCTGTTTGAGCTACGATCCTCGTGGACGCGGGGCCCCGAATCGAATTCGGTTTTGATTTCTCAGCTTTGTGCGGCGCGTGCGTGGGCGAGGATCCCCGCGGTTCGCCGCGGCGCGTCGACCTCTCGGTTCCAAGAAGTCGAAACGTCCCGGTCGTATCTCACGGCCGGGCGGGTGGGGGTTTCGTGCATTTCGGGCCCCTCTCTACGAATAATGTATACCGTCGTTGGTCATCTCGCCCAACCCCCACGACCCCTGGGGTAGAAGCGATACCACGATTAGTAATCGCGTGTAAACCGCTCTCCTTCGTGCCCCTATGGCCCCCCTCGGCCGTCGCGTATATTTCGTGAACGCGCCCAACGGGTCAGTTCGTGACAAATTGTTCCGAAATGTGGACGAGCCATTATCGTGTCCGGTCGACCGACAGTTCCGCTGCCGGTGGACCGCCGTAGGGCATGCATCATCGAATTAAGGAAATTGGAGTGCAACTGGGAGAGGCTGCTGGTATGTATGCGCACCGTGGCAGCGCCATTATGGATTTGTGGTGTCGGAGGTGGGCTGTAACAGTGACGGAGAACACTAGATGTTTGAGAATTTGAAGACATCTAGGTGGGATCTGGTTCAGGGACTAGTTCATCATTTTATAAGTTATAATAATAATAATAATAGTTTAATTAGCGGAAATAAATTCCACTTATTCAGAGAAAATATAGCAATGAAGCCACAAAGCCCTTTTATAGTTAAAATAACTGAATATCATGGTGAGGATAACTGTTTGATGACCTCAAGGAACCAATTCAGTTAATTCTGGCGGTAAAGGTACGAATAGCACCATTAACAGAGGTCATTTTGACCGACAATTTAATTCACCCACACCTCAGCCTAAGCTTTCCTAGCTTTCTGATCTGGTTACGATCTAAAATCCTCAGTTGGGCCTATTATATGTTGCATGCCCGGTAAGAAAGTTTCTCTTCGCCGCAAGGACAACGCGACCTTAACCTGCAACGCAAAGTTCCTCCGTCCATCGTCCTTGCAGACAAACCTCGCCCTCTAGGACCTTGCTTCCAAAGCCCATCGCGATGTCTCGCGTACGACAGACGTCGAGTGTCCACAGCCGTATTTATTCACAATGGAGCCAATCAATGAAGGTTAATTACCGTCGACATCGACGCCGCTTGGCTCGTTGAATCGATGATAAATCGAGGTTCTGGCGTCGCTACTATCCGCTACGCAAATTCTCGCGGTTTCCATCCCGATGTTGCCTCGACTCTGATTATTTCTGCTTTCCACGGTACCCACTTGTTAGATGAAGGTATTTCGTCACGTGGAGACATTGATTCGAGTGATCGTGACAGCTTAATTTAATATAACGAGGGAAAGAGGAGGTAGCTGTTAACAATGTTCGCGATCAGTTAACAGCTTCCTGCGGCCGTCGTGGCTTACACGGAGGAACAGCGGGGCAAGAATGGAGGCTGCGTAGCGGCCGATCGCGCAAATAGACACGTTTACTCGGGCAGGCCTCGTTATTTACGAAAACCCCTTATTAAAGGCTCTAAAGAACGGTGAGCACGGATTAAACCACTGCCTCCGAACTGTTCGCGCGATTATCGTTTCGTCCTTCCGTCGACAAAGAAACGAGGGACTCCGTTTTACGGCGTAACCCCCTGCGCTGGTAGCCCTCGGGCTGCCGACCTTTGAAAATCCACGATTAATTAAATACAGTCACTTTGCAGGCTGCCCTGGAATCGTCGCGACGCAAATTGCCTGTGCTGCTCCAGGATTTCCAGTCAACGTAGTGCCCTTTTTTTAAAACGGCCACAGGTGTGAGTAGAAATACCAGGGATTTTTATAACGATATCCATCACCCGGTAATTGGCCAGGTGACAATTTTCCAAGCAACGGGGTACATAATTGCAGGCTCGCTTCCCTGAATCTTTGTCTCCCTGCGACTTCTTTTCCTTTTCGAGGCAGCGCGCTCAAGAACCCGGCGCTATTCAATGCTGATTCCGGCTAATTCCCCGAGTAATGCCAGGTGAATTCTATTACCGTTGAAAGTGGAAATCGAAGCGTATAAGGGGCTTTAAGCTGGCAATTGGAACTAATCGTATCGCTGATTTCATCTGCTAACTTTCAATTGAGGCATCGTTTTCTTGAATCTCGAATCATTGACCTACATTCCATTTTAAAACGACGTTACTGAATCCTGTTCTTCTTAATCTTAACAGTAGCAAATTTAACTGTCCTCTACGTAGCCTACAAGCAGCTAGTCTCAGTTTTCGAGAGGAATCCTGTGATTTCGAATTGGGGACCCGCGAAGGGCGGAAGGAGGACGAGCAGAATTTCGTTCTAACCGGATACCCACGCTTCCAGAAAGGAGTTCTCGGAGGTTAGGGGTCAATTTGAAGGGAAATTAAGCACGACCGGGTAGAGGAAGATTTAACGGTGGATCTCGTGAGGCCAGGTTCACCGGATCGGGCAAAAAATCAGTCCAACGGCATCATTCTCGGGACCACACCCGGAAGAGACGTTTCGTTAAGGTTAATATGGATGAGCCCGCGTATTCCGTACGGGCTGAATTTATGTCGGTGGCTTTCATTGAAATTGAAATCAACGCAACGACATTCGACTGGGGATTAAATTGGAACCACCCAGGAAGATACTAAATTTACTTTCGGGCACTAATTCGATCTCCACGGAGAGAAGTGGATCAACGCACAATCTTTGTACACGTGAATCGAGTTCCACCCATAGAGAGACTTTTATATCGGATCGATATTAAATCAATCAAATTTATACAGAAATAAAATCTTTAGTTTGTAACTACAAACTTCCCACCACAAGCTATCACCTAATGTACACTGCGATAGAAATCTAGCAATCAAGATCTTTGCAGTATGTAAATTGAGAAATATTTGAAATGGCACCTGCCTTGCAATCATCGATTAGATATCGGTAGGATCGCTGTATACCGAGCAACTCCTCCGCGAATTTATCAATTGGATCGCGCGCGATCAGCCGATCCAAAGCGATCCATAAGGTTGACTGGGAGAAGACGGTGGCGGAAGGTGGCGGACGTCGCCTCGGCCTTATTAGGACGGAAGGTGAGGGTGAGGCCCCTGATAGGTAGAGCCTCGTTGGAATCCAGGCAGGTAGGCGCCAACAATGCCGAGGAACTGTCAAGAGGAGAAAACCGTCGACACCGCGTTAACGACTCGCTGCCATGTAGGGGTACGCGGCCATTTCCCGCGTAAAGGTAAAAGACTCCCGAGAACTCGAGTGTAAGTTAGAGGGGAGAGGGAGCGGACGCGAACGGCGACGGGGGCAGAAGGGGAAGTAGAGAAGAGGCAAAGAGAAACGAGCCCTACGTTAACGCTCGTTCCAGCGTCCGCCAGCGTCGGCATGCAAAACGGGCGTTGCCTGGTCCCAGGGAACGACAGAACAGTAGGTCCGTATGAGACACACGCTCCGGCCATCGGCCGGGGTGAGCGTGGAATTCCTCCAGTTCCTTTTTAAACCGCGCGTCTCTCTAATAACCACCGGGAGTCGTTCAACTCCATAGAAGCGGGGACCGATACGAATCTCCCGGAGGAGCAACCTTGTCACCCGGGGATCCGATTTCCGTTCAGATATCCCTCCCCGCGGCTGAAATTAAAAGCCATTTGTACGCCCCTCGCCCTAAACGCCTCCTTTCCGCCGATCGACCGGCCGATGAAAATTACGATATCGACCGGGGCCCGGGTTAGTGGAAATCGAGCCGATTACCGCGGCGAATGACACGCGTAACAAGAGACAGGAATAAGATAACGCGGACGGGAACAAGTGTACCGCCCGGCGGAACTGGGGGAAAAGTGTCTCTAACACTCGAGGGGGAGAGGGAGGAAGTGGGGAGAAATGGCAGGCACGGGGTAACAGCAAGTGTTATCCCCCCGGTAATGGCGAATACTTGGTGTCCCATAAGTCCTCCGGTTACAAGACCAACGGCTGGCAGTAAGTAATAACCATCACCTACCTAGCCGAGTTTCCGGAGGTGAGCCGATCCGAAAAGCACGAGCGATCGTTATCTCCCGTTGCTCGCGCGGTATCGATATCGACCCGGTACCGTACGTTACGGAGCACGCGAAGGGTACCACCCGGTGTACCGGTACCCAATAAATATCGGGCCGGGGTATACGCACAGGACGGTTACATACACACTGCCGGCTCCGCTCGCGATATCCGCGGCCGTATCTACCTGCTAGGTACTCGAGTGTGTAATCGCGAGTCTCGTATAACGCACGGGATGGCCGGCCGGGCCGGCTCGGAACGATCCCGGGAGACCTCGAAGGCCAGCTAGCTGCTATTCCTCATCCGTATTATCCACAAGTTATAACTCGTTTGGCAGTGGCTGGAGCGTCGCCCCGCGCCGAGGTGCCGGCCAGTGGCGCGCGTCTGACGAAAGCGCGCGAGTGTCGTCACACCGGCGCGGCGTAGCGCTGGAGGATGGAAACGATACGCGGGATAAGTCCCCGGTACAATGGGGGGAGGGTGTGGGAAGGAGGGACGGAGAGAAGACGTTGGGAAATCAAAGTGCCCCGCTCGGAGAGGCAAGAAACCCATCTGAATTCTTCGACTCCTACATACAGGAAACCGACTCTGGGCTATGAATTAGCCGTGCATTCCCATCGAGAAGCTTGATCACGCTTCTACTTAGGCGATAGCCTGGTGTAGTCCGTGAAACTTTCCCTCCGACCGATTACCGATCCATTACTACGGTAGAAGTCCCGGGCATGACTAACATACCTCGAGGCACGCCCCTGCGATTTTATTTCCTGCCCGCTTAATCTCGATCGCGGCCGCGCAGCCGTAGCAGCGACCGTTTTTTTTTTACACGTCCGCGGAACCGCGGAGTTGCAGCAACGCCGCGGCATCTGCCCCGCGCAGCGAGGTAGCATCATAGGCGCGAGTAATAAGACGCTCTCGCGGCTATCGGGGTCGATTTAATTAACGGCCCTCGCTCAGCCGTAATTCGCTAATTGCGTGGCTCGAGGTAGTCACAGACGCATCCAGCACGTCTGAGAGGGACAGGAAGGGCGGCCCGTTGAAGGGGATCGTCGATCGATCTTCCCGACGCTCGCGACTCCTTTTTTCGTTTGCTCCTACCGGTAGAGCCCCCCTCTCGCTCTCCTCGCCCTCCTCGCCGGCCGCCGTTCGCGGCCGATGCCTCCCCAGAGTCGATTGACTTCGATGCTTCGATCCCTCCCCCCTGCCCGTTCAAATTATCTGGAATTACGTACGTCGCCCGGAGGACTGCTTTAAACACGCATATCTCCTCCTCGCTCTTCCTCTCTGTACCTTCGTCATCCTTTTGTCCCTTTGATCTCTTCTAATCGCGGTCGTTCTAACGAGCCGCGAGAGGCAAAGGGAGCTCGAGGAGGGACACCCACGCCGGGGCCATTACCATAACAATTCCAAACGGGCGCGCAAGCATCGCGACTAACAAGGCAATTAATATATAGATCTGTAGCTGGTAATAGATCCTCCCTCGTCTCTCCCACGTCCTCCGCTTCTCCAGTTCGGCCCACCTCCACCACTTCAAACTACACGATTCCGCGTCCTTTTCTCATAAGTGCCGCCCGCATAAATCTATGAACTAGCCGCGCGTGGTCCCGCGAGATTTATACTAACTGCGCGACGGCCGTGTGTATACGCGGCGAGGACATCGCGGGCGCTTACGTACACGCTCTAGCGCCGCTCGCGAATGCTAAATGCTCGCAGAGGACGGCAGGGGAGGAAGGAGGGAAGGTCGCTCGTAAAATACTGCGATTTGAGCGCGGCCACGTAACCGAGAGCAGAAGGGTATGTAGTCGGGTGCTCGTACGCGACAAGGGGGGAAACGCGGCTATCGTAATGAGAGGGGTAATGCATTTCGCTAAACGCCACTCGCCTACGGTGGAGACCTCGTAAACGCCGGGACTCGGGCTCTGGGAAACGACGCTCCTCGCTTCCTGTCGCCCTCGCGACGCTTCCTCCGCCTTGCACCAGGTCACCACCGACGGGTGGACGTTTTTTGCTTCGGTTATTTTTCCGGTGTAAGAAAAATTTCTAGGTGTACCGTCAAGGACCCAGTTCCTGGTCACTTAAGAGTAACCATCGCGGGTTTTTAAACGTGTAAATGGAAAACGTAACCAAATATAACAGATGTTTTGTTATTTCAGTAGATCTATGTTTAATCTTTAATTTGGTATTAAAAAAAATGCAAACATAATAATAATTATTTTATAATTTAACTTTGAAAGTGAAAAATGCAAAGGGAGCAGTTTCTGATCACCTAAATCATGTCTGGGAGTATTTCCTGATCAGATCAATACCCAATTCCTGATCAAATAGATTGAAATGTATAAATTGCATAAAAAATCATTAAAATAGCATATTTTTATGGCATCTTTATTAACATAATATAAATATACTAAATATTTTCACAATCTTTTAGCTGGTATTTGAAATTTTTTCAATGCAAAATTTTAATAGTTGATCATTTATGTGCGTATTGCTAACCTAAATGTCTTGGATGATTTAATAAACATACCCTTTATTTTTTAACACAAAACCCTGATTAGAAATTACTCAATTTAGAGTATTACATATTATTTGGAAAATAACAAAAAATTAGCTAGTAAATTTCAACTGTATAATTAAATTTTCGGTTTTCAAAATTCTTGCTTCAATAACCTATTTGCTGATCAGGTGATCAGGAATTGCGGAAGCATATAAAAACTGTACCCAATAACTAATCACCACTTTTTTGCATTAAAAAGAATACAAAACATTCATAATTTAGTTATTTAATATTATTAAAGTATCAAAGAAGTTAACTAAGTATATATTACCTAAGAATTTTCAAAAGTATCACAGAAAAGAACTGAAATTCACGACGTGCTCTCTTATACTGAACAACAGTAAAATGGCGTCAAACCAGGCGTAGCTACAAGCGTCTTACTTTGATATTTTTTTTATCAAAACACATTTTAATATGAGGCATCAAATTTTGCGTATAAATTTCAAAATACTTTATAATTATTTAGTAATTTTTGGTAATAAATTTGTATCGTAATAAACTTATTATTTGGTATTTATATACTAAACTGATCAGGAATTGGGTACTGATCAGGAACTGGGTCCTTGACGGTACCTCTCCCACATAAGTCACCCTGACGAGGAATGAAAAATTGATGCTGAATTTCTGAAGCGAGGAAGCCTTTAACGTCCACGAAGGAATAGCTCAATCGGCAGAGTAATTACCTGTCCAAGAAACGGAAGATGCGCTCGGACCCCGTCCAGCGATACATTTTTCCCCCGCAGAGGCAGCGTTTCCTATCTGCAGCATTGCAAAGGGAGTATCGAACCGGGGGATCGATAAGGCGCAGTTCTTCCGAGACGATCGTTGTTTTGTCGAGCGAGAGGAGCGCGCACAGGTGCGCGATAAGATAATAAATTTCTCGAAAGGCTCGTTCGCTTACACGGAAACCTCATAAACCCGGGATTTAGAGTTAGAACACCGGCGATGCTTCCTAGACTCCGTTCGCGATGTTCCCCTGGCCTGTGCGGCTCGCGCGCCCCGACCACCTGCGGGCGTCCATTCAAGTGGGCGGAAATTGAAATTATTATAACCATAATATCGTAAACCAGATAACCGTCGCGCTTATAAAAGATAATGAAGAAGCAGCGTGTAATAGTCCCGGCATTCGAAGCAATTAATTTCCTTTCGTACTCTGCGAACGGTATCCACCGTGGAAGAAGCCGCGGCGCGTTCGCTGACCGCGCCTGTTGTTCTGCCGGGCAGTCTGGGGAAGCCATCGCGAACGATCGGGAAAACTGCTGGACAAGTACGTCTGGTGCGCGCAGTCACATTCCACTGACGCCACGCAGCCCGGCTCTGATCGAGAAGTGAATGCATCGGGAGGCCTTTAAGGCCGTCGCGGCGTAGGAATTAATTCGTCTTAGGGGAATTTCCTGGAGAGCGTAGGAGTCCGAGAATGGCGGTGAAAGTCCATCGGGTTCGCCGCTTCTAAATCTGATTGATCGATTTCTAATCGATGCTCGGGGGTACCACTATAAATACTGGGCCGGTACGTGACGTGGGTTTCCGTCGAGCGCCACGACGGAATGGAATCCGGGGATCGATATTAATTACCTCGTTTTACAACGTGCTCCCCGCTCCCTGCAAAAATTCACGAAATTGTTAGGCGTCCCGGAACGTTCGCGGAGAGAAATCGCTGGGCGCGCGTTTTGTTCCTGTTCGGAAGGAAATGGGGTACGCGACGGTGACTGGCGCCTTTCTGCAAGTTTTTACCTGGCAGGCGGTCCCTTCAAATAGATCTTTCACTTCAATATTGTGGGATCAGGAACCATAAGGGGGAGCTCGGAATGAGAGATCTCGGGGATCGGCTTTGGCGACATTGGTAAGGCGGCTGGCCAGTAGGTAGCGCCGGAGGACCCCCGAAGATCGTGGGTTCGAGTCCCATCGCCCTGAGGCGCTTTTTTCCCGTGGTTCTCGATCACATAGGAATTACGAAACCTATTCCTACGATATTAAAAATAGCTTACAAGGGGACACTAAGGTCGACGGGAAACGGATTTTCCTGAACCTTGCAGTATTTGAAGATGTCGCCTCCGAAGTTAATTTGGCAAAGCAGTAGGGCGCGCTTCTCAAGATTTTCCGAGAAAATTGCATTTGAAAATCGAATTATTTTCGCAATTAGCTTTCTTCGAGTTTCAGTTTATTTTTTTTTTACTTTCCTTTTTTTACTTACATGCTAGTATGACACGAGCCAGGGTGATATTCATCATAAAAGCATAGAAAACAATAATTTTTGCGGCACCTAGCACACACTATAAACGATTTTCAAATGCAATTTTCTCGGATAATCTTGAGAAGCGCGCCCTACTGCTTTGCCAAATTAACTTCGGAGGCGACATCTTCAAATACTGCAAGGTTCAGGAAAATCCGTTTCCCGTCGACCTTAGTGTCCCCTTGTTAGCGTGAAAGACAGTGGTCTGCTCAGGTATATCCTTTCCTTTCTGATGAGTCCAGTAGCAGCAAGCCTAAGGAAGTTCACCTGAAGTTTCACCTTTCCTCATCCTTCTCCCTTCATCTTCACTTTCACTACTTTCGTTCGTCAGAAGTAATGTCACGCTTCAGCGCAACGTTGAATGGAATGAATGGCATTGCACCAACGGACTCCATCTTTAATTTAGCGAATATTGTGGCCGCAGCGGAAGGAGACACGCGGAAAGCCTACACTGTTGCGTGCTATCGCGGCAGAAATATCATCGATGAGAACGGGCGTCGTAATTCGCCGCTAATCACCAGGTATACACGGTGTGGGAGGCGGCACCGCGGGAGAATGTCAGTGAAAGTCTATCTCGACGATCGTTCCTACGATGATTGTCGACCCACGTGTTCTCGCCGGCACGACAATCGCTTCCTGATGAAGCGAACGACCCATTCGATAGCGGTAAGGAGGATTCCAAAGCGTTTAAGAGGATCCCTCGATCTGTTCTTACTACCGTCACGATATACGAGCGGCTTAAAAACAATAATAGTGCTTTCTAAACGCCATTCAATCAAAATTACGAAGCTTCTTAACGCGTGCCTCGTAATAATAATTCCTGGCTGAGTTTCCTTCCTTGCCGGATGCAGTAGTGGGTATTGTTGAGTCTTGCGAAGTGTTGGTACTTTGATCCCTTCACGTAAATCTGCTGTAGTAAATTTAAAGTTGATTGTATTTCACGGATCGTATCTCATTAATACAGAAATGTATCATAAAGAATTCGTGTTTTTTTTCTTTTGACTGTTTGGTAAGTAAGTCCGAGTAGGAACTTATCCATTACGTTTCCCTGAAATCGTGTATAAAAAAAACCGGCCATAAAGCAGGCTTAATAAATCGTTAAATACTAGCCAGCAAGATGAATTTATGGAGGAAATCGCGCAACCAATCCTGCTAATATAGACCTCTAAAAAGTAGCAATAATTAACTGACTAAAACCTCCTCGATCACCGCCAATTACCATATACATATCTGCAGGTATCGATAATTGCCGCAAGCAGCAGCGGTTTAGCCAAGTGAAAAAGTGCGATCGTTCAAAGAATCGGGGCACTGATTATCGGATATTAAAACGTAGCATTCTAGCAGCGCGATAAGCTCAGAACGGATCCCCGCGCGAGCAACCCACCGCGCTGATCGATTCCCTCTCGCGCCCTGCCGCGAACGTGGGCCTCAAATTCTACCCCGGATTCGGCCGACTTTCCGTAAAAGTGTCGATAACTTGCCAGGCCAAATTGATACGTTTCAAGCTGAAACACGATGCACATAATTCACCGGCACAGATAGCCGCGACTCGATCGATTTGATAGCGTGGCAACGGCCCGCCGCTGCATTTGCAATCGATCTTGATTTATCGGTCCCGCCGATGGACGCGAGTGCGCGGCCGCAATTTGCATCGGACCACACTGCGATTTGTTGCGCCGCTCCCCCACCCCGCGCCACGCTGATTTATGGGAATAATTAGAAAACGAGTTGGCGCGGGCCCGCGAATTCGGTCCGCGCCCGACGTCCCTGGCTGCCCCGCGCGCGCGCCTCTCGGGCCCGCTGAAAAACCGCGCGACGACTCGAAGGCGGCCGAGGAATTAGTAATCGCGCGCGCCTATTAGCCAGCCGACTATAAATAGCCCGAGTATTAGTAGGTGCAACAAAGGGATGCCAGCGAAGCGGCCGTGCCCATGCTAGAGACGCGAGTTTCGCGTGCACGAGAAGCGTGCGCGCCCGCGCGCGCTCGCTCACGCCCGCGATTATCTTCAGCGGGGCCCGCGCGGTCCGCGCTTCCAGCCAGTGGCCGGTGTACGTTGTAGGCAAGCAGGCAGTCAAGGTGGGCAGGGTCAGGAATTCCTAGGCGTGCGAGAGTGTCTGGCACACATCGCCACGTCGCGCAGCCCGGAAACCAGCCAGAGCTCTCTCGAGGCCGTTCGCCAACGGCCGCAAGGACGTTGTCGCTCGTTGCTGAGGACTCCTAGCTGCTGGCCAGATCCTTCCTTCGCCGATACTGTTGCGGGATGGGCGAATCCAGCGTTGGTAAGCTGTACGCGTATGGGAAGAGGGATGAGGAGTTTCGAATTATCGCGGGAGGAAAGGTCGGGGTCGTTTTCAGAGTTGTTGCAAGGGTGCCATATGTTTCGGGAGTATTGCGACTAGTTGTAGAGTTTGCAGCGTTCTTTCGATGATTGCTGGGGTTTGCCACTTGCCCTGTTGTAGGCAAGGTTATTTAATATGATTTGAAAGTTTAGAGACCCTCCCCCATTGCTGTGACTGACTTGTGGTGGTAGCCATCTGCGAGGATATGCGGTGAGATGATGGGAACAGTTGGGGAGAAGATGAACCTGGGCAGAGACGGGCAAAAATTTTGGTAGAATTCGGGGTTTCCCTTTGCTCCTTCTCCGCGCGAACAGCATCCCTTTGGATTCGCCGCGGACATACTGTTGGCAATAAATACCTGGGTCCAACATAATTCTCCAGGACGGCGCCATGCGTCATGCTAGATTGGTATCGGAGACGCGTTATCGCTCGGCGCGACTTTACGGTATAACCTTATACCTTACACGTGTACGGGAGAAGGGCCCGCCACCCTTCTCGCGTCTTTCCTGGACGTCGTTCCGACGGTACCCTAAAATATGTCCCCCGGCCGATGTATATTTTACAGGCTGACGCTGAATCTAGAAACTAGACAAAAGACTCGTAGCCTTCCACGGGACATTTATCTTCCGGACCCTTCTTATCTCGTCTACGCAATGGAACAACGATTGTACCGATCATAATCAATACCGCCTTCAACTATCGCCCAGCGTCGAGACGTTTAACTGTGACCATTTTCATATCGAAATTAAAGAAATCGTGCAGGATTGCCGAGGAGGCGAAATTAATTGTCCATTTGGGAAATCAAGCGCTTCGGTGGGTCCAAGGGAGGGCCGCAAGAGCGAGCCTGCGGGGCGAAGGAATTCGAGGAACCCGCTCGCGGCCGAGCGAATCGGCGGAGTAGCAAAGGGTACCGAAACGCGTTCTTCCTCGGTCTTTGCAAAAGAAGGGACCGCCGTCTGGCACGTTTTTCCAAGCCGCGGAGCCGCGGTTTACAAAAGCCGATGTCAGTTCCGCCGATAGAGAGATTCCATTGGTCCCTCTCTGCTGGCGCTGCCGAGCAATATCGACGAGCGACGATCTACCCAATTAGTAACCATCGCGAATTCCCATTAGCCCATGCGAACTATCGGCCAATCTGCTCCCTCGTGCTCCTTTCCCGCCGCGTACATTCGTCACCGAAAGTGCACGGCAACTCGAGCCAGGCTCTTGTTACCCAGCCTCGAACTATCGCGAGCCGATAGACGCGGCTGAATAGTGATTTTCCACGGCCTATCGATGCTTCTCATGAAGTTCTCAATGTGACCTGTGCTGCACCTATGTACGGATTAATCGATAGACAGTGGGACAAGTTTATTTCAATTTGGCTTCGTTTGAAGCTATTGATATTCATCTACGTATCGATAATGAATCTACGTGTTGACACATCGGTTAAAGTTTCCGGTGCTCGGGTCAGGCTTCTGTTCTTCGACTTTTGCTTACGAGTATACAGAATCGTGGCCGCGACAATCGAATGAGGAACATCGTTAGGGTATCCTCATATCCGAAATTATGCTGAGTGCGTTAATTCGCACGGAATTAATACAGAAATATGTATTAAATAACATCTGGGATTCTCTATTTCAAAATAATGCAAACTTTAATAGTGACACTCTCCTGCCAGCACACGAGAGTCTGACTTTATACTTTTAAGTGCCACAGAAGACAACGCGAATGAAGAAACGCTTCCCAATCTAGAAGCAGCTTCTTCTAGAACCCTACGCATCGAACGGAGGCGGCTGCAATCGATGGGCATCGCCTTGCTGTGAAGGCGGCTTAATTCCTCTGTAGTCGACAAAGCAGAGTGCTTCCCAGCGCAAGGTTCTCTTCGGCAACGGATCCGTTGGCCTCTTGCCTCGGCAGATTGTTGACCGTGATTGCAATTAGTAACCCGGCGGGGGCCCTCTGTGCCTCGGAAAGACGCGTCTCTGCCTCCCTTTCTCGTGTCCTCTTTCTCTTCTGGCTAATACCTTTGGGCCCCCTTCTTCTTTCGGCCCTGACCGCCCCCGAACATGTCAACCGGCCGCGCGGTTGAGAGTAGCCAGCGACGGAGGGCCAAGGAGACGACCGTAATGGACATTTGTTAGGAGAGAAACGGCCGATCGAACTTCTTCGTGGCTGGATTACTCGTCGGCTCGCCGGCCAGGGGACATCGAGATACCGAATCTATCCCGCGTAATTACCTGGAAAGACGCCGGCTACGCTTACGGGCGGCGTAACGTCCTCCACGTACGCGGCGAGAAGCCCTCTGCTCCCTGAATCGATGATCACAATAACGTGCTGCCAAGAAACCTCCAACGAACTCGGTCGCAATCGATCCACTTGCCGCTTCGGCGTAGCTCCCGATCTCTCGCGACTATTAAAAAGTCATTGAGTAGTAAATGCGGCTACTGTGATATTCTCCTGTTCAGGGAACACTAGGTTCATACCGATCATTGTCCCTTTATTCTACGCCTGTTGCGTAGAGTGGATTGCCGAGAGACTGATTGCCTCTTTATTAGGGAGTCCCGTCGCAAATATTTTCTACGCCCGTAGATCTTATCTGGCCGTTGTGCCCGTTCTGGAAACTGGTCTGCCCGATAACTCACCGAGTCCAACGTCTACGAGCAATAGCCGAGATTTGCCCGCCGTTGTCTTAGACTATTTTCAAAGGAATTCCTCGCGCCGAAAGGTCGACGGGGAGCGTTATCAGCCAGACAACAAGCTGCCACGTTCCATCGACCAAAATACAACCCACACGCGAAAGAGCGCGGCGGAGGATGTGGAACGATCGGCGCGGGGTCGAGAAATCGATTCGCTCTCGATACGGGCTCGATGGCTCTACCGCATACCGGCCGATGAAATATTGGAACGGGCTTTTATATGCATCGTTCCGCGGTAGTTAGCCTCCGTCAGGCCCCGAACACACGCGAGGCGCTCCGTGTACCGCAGGTGCATACACGCGCTATGCGTAGGCAGCGCTGGTAACGAACAATCAGCGCCGCCCGTTACAACCGTGATTTTATGTTCCAATTTGCAAACGCGACGTTAAAAGCCCCCTCGACGTCGGCGCGCCACCAACACCACCACCGCCGTCATCGGCGTCATCGCGCTCGCCCGTTGTCCTTCCCGGTACCCTCGCGCTGCATCGGCCGTGAGAACAGATTACCGGCTGGGCCCGGCGTTGTCCGATGCAAGATGCATCGTAACGTTCATCAAGAAAATAATACCGCGGACAATTAACGAGCACGGTGAACGCACGTGGCACGGGTACCGAGATGGCGCGGTGGAAGCGTGTGCGTTTCAAGAGTAGATAATTTATATTCACGGAGGAAAGGAGATGTTCTTATGCTACATATATAGAGCACAGCTAGGGAAGGTGGTATTAGATTTTAGGGGATTTAGAGCTGTTGGCTTTCTTTCTATCATCGACAGTAGTTTGATAAGCGTATGAAGAAGCCAGGAGGATTTTAAATTAAGGGGTAGCGTCGCCAACGTTTGCTCGTCACATCACGAAAGACACATTGTTAACTTGAAACAGAGATCTCTCTGAACCCGCATTTATCAAAAGCACCTTTCCCGCCTCGCAGCTGCCGCGCCTTTCAAGTTCAATACCAATTACATCCTGCACTCCACATAATCGAAACGTTTTCCCAGGGGGGATGCTCTCGGGGCGCGTTGAATATTCATCGAGCTGATCGAACGATCTCCACGAGATCGGAGGACGCAAACGAAACGAGGAACAAGGATGTGGTTGGAACAATAAGATCTCGCGACGCGGTCGACAAACGGTGAAGATGGGGGGGGGGGGGGGGGGGGGTTAGTCCATCCCGTTGCGGGATATAATTTACGTAAACCATAAACATCAGGATCGAACAATAAACGTAAATAATTACCTATATTCTTAAACTGTCGTAATAAATTCCGCGCATCCATCGTCCCGCGCGGATGGTACTGCTCTTCCTCTTCTATCGCGCTCTGCCAGACCGCGCAGCATCCGCCCTCTCATTCTCGCACGCCACTGCGTTCTTTTCCCTCTGCTATTTCGTTCTTTCCTCCCTTTTTGTTCCACTTCGGTAAATTATATTTTTACGAGGCGGGATCGAGCGCTGATTACGACGCGAGTTATCGCCGCCTCTAATGCAACGGATGGACGGGGAACGAGCTCGGCTACCAAACTGGATCGCCGAGATTATCCCTTCGAGAACTGTGTTAACGAAACTACTCTCGGGGATCCAGGCCCGAGATCGGTCCAGTTCTATCGGCCGGGGCCTTTTTTGTGCCACGGTGATTCGAGATAGAATAACAGAGAACCGAGACGAGACATTCAGCGTGATCATCGGTCAGTTTAATATTTATCATTGAAGAGTAGCAGCGACGTCGAGTTTTTCCCGGGATTAGTTTTTAATTAATGCGTCTCGTTTGTCGCGCGGCGTTGATTGGAGAATGGAGCCGAGGCGGGGCACAAAGAAGTGAAATTTAAAGGAAACGCATTTTGTCCGCCGCTCGCCTCGGATCACGTACGCGATCTGGAACGTATGGCCGGGGATCTAGGAATTCGAGAAAGAAACTTGAAATGTTGGCGGGACGAGATCTCGCAAGAAGTTCATCTAGATCAAAGGCCCCGTTGACCCTCTGACTGACGAAACGCTGGATTTATTCCGACGCTCTCCTTTACCTTCTAAACAAACGGAGCACGTATACCCCGGAAGAAGTAACGGGGAGGCGCGTATTTGGTAGAAGAGAGACGGACGAATTACAGTTAAGGACGGGCGACAGAGGCAACAGTGTCTGTGGAATTTTTATAGAGTACGTCTAATTAAGGGGGAATCCTATGTTTTCGGCTAAAAACATAGCAAAATTTGGAAAGTTTTTTTAGAAGTAACTAGCGATTCGATTCGTGTGAAATTTTGACCATGTTTTTATGCATCTTTGAAGAAGTTGCATTGTTTCTTTTATTAATTTTTAATAATAAATGTAGGAGTTATGCGTCGTCGTCTGCTGGTGCGCATAATATTTATCTTCCAGGGAATCTGAAACAGAAAATTGAAACGGCGTTTTACACTATTCATATGTAGCATTCATATAACCAGAATAAACAAAAATATATTCAGAGGAGAGGTGAGTTTTCAAATCAAACCATCATTTTTACTATTCGCCTCTTAATCAAAATTCGTCAATTTTCTTATGTAACAAAAGAATATATAAGGTGAATGTCCCAATTTCTGCTCATTTAAGAGGTTACTCGTCATAAAGAAGGTGTAAAAAATTTGTTTGTGATCAAAAGTTGCAGAGTAATTGATTAATTCTTTAATAATAAATCAACCAATTCGAAAACTATTTAAGAATTATATTTCAAGATGTGTAACTATTAGTAATTTGTAATTAAATACAATGCAATAAATGTCCGTACTTCTGCTCACGAAAAATAGCGATGTACTTACGTATTTCTACTCACCATTTGTACCAATTTCTGCTCAAATAATATGTTGCCTTTTCGGGTTAAAATAAGTTACATCTTCTATGGAGAGGTTTTATAACACAACAGTAAAGCATAAAATAATGATAAACAAAAAATAAAATGCCTTCGAATAGAAACAGACGTTACAGCATACATTGAATTGTGAGGTTATGTTACTAAAATTTTGGTGAATAGAAATGCGGACATGACGGTGATTCACTTGACCCTAAACCTACTCACCTGTTTTTTACTTAAAAAAATTAAAAATAGTAAAAAAAATCTAAATCCAGAGCACAATATGGTATTTGTTTTTGTTATTAAATAAGAACTTTTACTGCAAGAACTATTTTCTGCCCAATTATCGAATACCAATAGTGACGCTGTTCCTTAGCACAACCAGCTAGAACACGATCGAAAAATCATGAGTCTCTCGTTTTAAAAGTCTTTCGTTGCTTATGCTGCACTTTGATTAGCCCCAACCTCGTGCAACACTCGTTGTAAATGTTCAAATAATTTAGAATTATTTTCTTGCAACTATAGTACAAACGTAACGCTTATAATAATAAGAAAAATACGAAACAAGCAGAAATGGGGACATGAGCAGAAATAGGGACATTTACCTTAACGCCTATATTTATTATTCAACATTAATAAAAAAAAACAATGCAGCTTCTTCAAAGATGCATAAAAACATAGTCCAAATTTCAGACGAATCGGATCTCTAGTTTCTTCTAAAAAAATTCCCAAATTTTGCTATGTTTTTAGCCTGGAAACTACGATTCCGCCCTTAAGAAACTAATGAAACCGACATCGTTGCTGTCAATTGCAAGTACTTTGCGACTCTGTACCGATCACGGGGCCCTACCTTCACAGAAGACGCCACCGACGATGCGCGCCGTGTACAAGTTGGAGGATTTCGGCGAGGAATCGTCGGTGAACCGTGGCCCATTTGCAATTCCGAATTGTTTTGAAAACTAATTTCTACGTCGAGCGAGGGGAACCGTCTGGCTGTGCCGGTGCGGTTACACTGTCGTGTACAGAACCTTTCTGCGGAATTAGATTAGTTCCGGATGTTCGTTACAATCGCGTCGACTCGCGTTACTTCGTTACGACGACGGAACAGCCGTCAATCTCACTGGGGAGTTAACTGCCTCAGCCTGGGACGAGTTCCCCGATTTTTACTTATTCCTGGAAGTTATTCGAGCCCGATGGTAATTTAGATTGAGATAAAAAAAAGTGTGGGACACCCTCTATTACAAGTTAAATCGCGTGTCCAGCCGACTGCCTCGGATAAATCAGAAAGGGGGCGTGATTAAAAATGTAACAGAGGACTGAAACAAACTTGAAACTGACACTTCCATCATTTTTATTTGCATCAATGGATATAACTATGAGAATGAAGTAGGGTGAACCCGGGGGTGTCGATACACCTAACATAAAATGGCTATTAAAACTAATATCGATATTATTTATTTTATCAGAATAAACCTGACATCCAACTGTTCGGTTCCTAGAGAAGCAATTGGTCTGCATTAGGGTGACCAGATCCAGAAATGAAAAAGGACGACAATCTACACACCTAGTCCCTATGTAGTTAATCAGAAATGTATAAGAACGTAAAGAAGGAGGATGCATTAATCTCCTACGCGATGCACCTATCAGTAATATGGATTCCTTCCTTATTTTCTATTTTCCAATCTGAATCGCAGCCGGAGAAACGAATATCTGAATCTATTCAAAGCCGAGAGCGCATCGTGTCTAGAAAGTCCGGACGTGACCGACCTAACTTATTCTACGAGTGTAAATCAAGCGCTAAACTAATTCCGGTGGTGGAATCGAAGGGGCCAGCAGTGTAATCAAACTTCCGGGCGCGGAGCTGAGCGGAAACCGCGGACACAGCTTCAGCAGCCAGCGCGCCCCGATTCCTATATACTCCTATACCCTGCGCCTGACAATTACTGATGTAACAAACTTCCCAACCGCAATTACACGTTATCGGGCGACTGCGCGCAACTTTGATCGCGCATTTACTTATCACGGGGTGGATCCGGCGTGTCGTCTGTCCTCCCCTGGAGCAGCTAGTCGAGCGGAAGGTCTGGCGATCGGTGGTGATCCATAAAAATGAAATAAATATTCAGCCAGGCGTCCAGGATACTTTACCGTCGGCCCCCGTAGAACAGCGTGTTCGTGTTGCTGTCTTGTCGTGGAAAAAAGGAGTAACGAGGGGAGCAGAGTTCGAGATCCGCGACAGCTCGAAGCGCTTACACGATTTATCTGGCGTGGCCCTGGGCCTGGAGTTCGATCGTGCCCGGCCATTAATCGATTAATCAATTAAGCGGCCGATTAATTATCGAGGCTGAGCGCCGGTGTGAAGGCGGAACGGTTGAGGGGAAGTACGCCGGTAATTAAATCGTCGCGTCGAGACCAATCGGACGCGCTCGAGGGACCCCGACGAGAGGCCACAAATGATTTTGTCGTAACGACGTGGAGCACCCTGGACCGACCCTGCCCGGCTAATTAAGTCTTAGTCGGTATCCGTTCGTTTCTTTTTTCGCCGGATGATCGCTCGGCCGCGAACCGGCTGGAAAGTCACCACTTCAAGGCTGATTCACACGAGGCGACACCCTACGCTCCGCGGGCGCAGCCTCCCTCCCCCTCGTGCTGGTAGCGTACATTGAAATATTATCGCGCTACGGTATCTCGAGTACGCTCTTGTTCTAGCCGGCCATTTGCATGTTTCTCATTTAACCGAGCCGCTGGTGCTGCTGGCCTTTTCCTGCGCGGCTTCTCGTTTCGCTTCGGCGTTCGTTCGCTGCATACGCGCGCTACAGTGTGGTAGCGGAAAGGGGGTACGGTGGGAGTGATATTTTTAAGGGGGGTTGTAGTGATAATGACAATTAAAAATATTCGTCAATTTATACCTGATAATTTTATTATCGCGTATGAAGCATAGCAAGAGTTTGTGACAATATGCACCGAGGAAAACGTTTTTAAATCTTAAATGGGCCTAGTTATGCAGAAAGTTACCAACCCTCAAAATGACAAAAAAATAGTAAACGCAGTATGGATCCCATAATTGAGGGGCACAGTGGAAAACAGGCACATGGCGCATATGCATAGATTTTCGTTTCTTAAGGATTCATAATTTTTTTCAAAAAGAATTATACACATTTTTGAGAACTTTGTATTTTATAGAAGTCTATGAACATTAAACTACAAACTATGATATTTTGTATAATATATGAAAACAACAAATACGAAAATTTTTAGGTAAAGTCATAAAAAATATCATGCAACGGAAGGCATATGCCTGTTTTCCGCTTGGCCCCTCAATTGTGTGATCTTTATTTTGCAAAAAATTAACAACCCATAGAACAACTCTTACATTATACAATTATTAAAACTACCAAGCCACAGTTCCATTTTAGGCTTAAAAAACCCACGCTACAGAAAATTTAAAATAATATTAATTATACTATTCACTATTAACGAACCCATTAAAAAACATTGTGAAACAATAAGAAGAAATAAAATATACCCAATAGAAATAAAACTACTTTTCTTTAACAATTAAAATCTTCAAACATAAATTACTCAGTTTCAGATTAGGCCGAAATTATCCCCGATTTCTAGCTACCTATACCTACCTATTATTATTTTAAAATAATTCGTTTAATATTTTTCTTTCTATTCAACGACAGTGTTGCAGTTGTCGTTGCACCTGCTTCCAGGTAGAGGTGAGAACCACTGGCAGAGAAGAGTTGGACGAGAAAGGGCCAATCGTGACGTCGTAGTTGCAATCTGGCTGGCAGTATCGTCGGCGTCGACTTTCGCGATAAGTACAACGGGAGACGATAATGCGAAAGAGCGACGAAAAATCTGTGTATGAGTACGCGCCCACTGCGGGCGTGGGAACCGCAAATAGTGCTGTTATCGGGCCGCGTAAAAGGCGATAGCGATTTTTCTCTTTGCACGCTTTCACGATCATCTCGAAGCGAATTACTGTCAATGGATGCGATGCCTGCCGACTCGTGAGAGCTTAAAAGTCGCCCTGGTTCCAGGCTCCCCGCTGGGCAACAGCGATGGCACACCTGGGAAGGGTTCCGAAACAGAAACGATGCATCGATTAACGCAGATGCGGGACAGGACGCTATTGTATCCTGCCTTATCAAATCTACAATTATCTGTGCATCGAGATTTTTCACGTGTCAACGAGTCCTCGACGTGATCAAACATAACTTTCTCACAACGCAATCTACGTATTTCTCACGTGTTTTTATTTTTGCAAACCGTTTCTAATAAAATACATATTGTCTATAGGAACAGTTAATTAATACGGGGTCGTCCTTAAATTACGTAAGGCTTTTTGGGGGAGGAGGTCGCGAGTTTCTTACGGATTCTTACAAGGGGGTGTGGGAGTCAGGTAGCATCTAACGAAATATTTTTTAACCTAATTTTCAATATGAGTAGCCTAAACACGATGTTTCATCGCATACAAGAAACCGAGTTAAATGAATTATACAAATAACTATAAAAATGCAATGTAAACAATATTACGTAAGGAAGGGGAGGAGGGTATTGGAATATAAAATCTTAAGAATTCTTCTCCTGGGGGCGGGAGGGGGTAAGAAATTTCCAAAATTACCCTTACGTAATTTAAGAACGGCCCGTGTCCAACATAAGTTTCTATTGGCGCTCTTAATGGGTTACGCCTTGTTAGCTGGCGAAAAAGAACGCGATTTTCGGGAATTTTTTGTGGAATATCTACTGTATATTTTTTTACAACTATTCGCTTATTTTAAAAGTACATATCTGCAGCAACTCTCAGTAATTTTCTTATTGGAAAATATTAAAAAATGAAGGAAAAACAGCCACTCTCGCGGAAGCCGTGCGGTGAGCACGATTTCTCCGAGCCGGATCATCTGAAATTATAAAGCGAAGAAGATTCTGTTAATACGTGAGTTTATCTATCTAGTTCGTGAGCGAAGGATTTTTTAAAAAAATGATTTCGGACAAAATGGCGGCCGTTTAACGCAAAATCGTGATTTTTCGAGGTCTGAATTGTTCGTTTTTCGTGAACTAAAAATAGAGTTTTCATCAACAACAAAAATCCTTCGTTCACGAACTAGATAAACTCACGTATTAACAGAATCTTCTTCGCTTTCTGATTTCAGATGATCCGGCTCGGAGAAATCGTGCTCACCGCGCAGCGCCTTTTTAAAAAACGGCTTCCGCGAGAGTGGCTATTATTCCTTCATTTTTTAATATTTTCCAATACGAAAATTACTGAGAGTTGCTGCCAATATGTACTTTTAAAATAGGCGAATAGGTGTAAAAAAATATACAGTAGATATTCCACAAAAAATTCCCGGAAAAACGCGTTCTCTTTCGTCAGCTATAGGCGTAACCCCTTAAAGTGGACCCATTTTTAAGCAGTCTTCAAATAGTTTATGTTTTTATCTTTAGTTTTAATTAAGTATAGTTTAAATTTCAATTTTAGTTTATATGTAATCCTTCTTTTTTATTTCTTATCATTGTAAACTAAAAAGCACGATACCCGTGAAATAATAATAATAAAGTAGTCACAGAATATTATACACCAACACGAATAGCCATTAATTCTATAATAGACAAAAGGTTGCTTCGTCATCTGGCGTTCGCCACTTCATTTCCTTTATTCTAAACCATAAGTCGTTCCGAACCATGGAGCGATAGTAATGGCGCGTTCGCAGCCCCGGGGCCTGTGATGAATTTCTCGCGAAATGTCTGACATTAAGCCACGACGAAGTTCAGCGCCCAGGGCGCGTGCCGCGTATATTTGTAATTCTAATGGTGAACGTGCCCGTGCAGGGACTCGAGTGCTCTTCGGCTGGTAATAGTGCCCGTGGAATTCGGGGCTCACGGCTACGGGCCTTCTGCGAGCAACCTTCGCGCGATAGATTGCGTTGTACATAACCCCGTAAATGGTCCAGGATGTCCACGCCAGGCTCTTTACCCCAGGAATCCGCTTCAAAGGTCCCTCGCGCCGTTCATCAGTCACGTATTTATCGGCGCCGCGTTATCGAGTCGAGTCGAGTCGAGTCGAGTCGAGTCACGGTCCACGTAATAACACGCGTAATGTAAACATTGCACCGACGTTAATAACCAGCTTAATATACGGGCATTATTATAAACGGCCGATATCTAACGACCACGTGTTCCGCAAAACGGTAATTTATTATATAGACGAAACAGTGTGTAATGCGCGGGTTGTTACAGTGGTGTCCCGGCAGCGGTCGGAATTATTAAGTATTCATATCACGGGAAACGTAATCAATGGCCCGCAGCGGCACGATTCGGCGCGGCGCACGGAACGTGTGGGAATATTCGCGGTTCACGTTTTTCAGCGGGCTAGCCAGGGTACGAGGATGAGCGCGGAGGCAGCTGCCCACGGCTCGCAGCTAACGACGGGACCCCGATCCGACGCCCGGCGACCGTGGCCCCCGCGTACTCGCGATATTTAAGCCCGAAGCCCGGTCTACCGTGCGCCGCTAGTTCGTGATATATTTCTCGTGCTTAACGAAAAGACGTTAACACCGGAACGCCTTTGATTCCGACGCGAAAAATCGCGGTTTAAGTCGCCGATAAATAAAAGGTTATTGCGCTCCATTGAGCCAGCGGCGGGCCCCCGAGGTCCCCATAAGTGGGACAGCTTTACGCAAGTTTTTATATCCTTGCCATTGTCACGGGGCCCGGGCCCCTCTCGCGGCCCCTCGGCCCCTCGGCTCCCCCCGCTTCGCTCATCGCCATCTTCCATTGGGCCAGTCATTGATATACGCCGACCGTAAAAGCGCGGCCGTGCCGCTCGATAATGCGAAAGAGAAAAGACGGAGGAGGAAGGGCGAGAAAAGGGCGACGAAGGAGACGAGGACAAGGCGCCGATGGTCACGGGGGAACGTAGGAGCGACGACATAAATAAGGGTCGTTGGTACGTGCGCTGGTGTAACTGTTTTTCCAGCTGTATAGGTGTGTATACACTGCCCGCCACCCCCCTTCGCGCCCTACCCCTCTCGCGTCGTGGTTTCGTCGCGCGGTGAGAACCGCCAGAGGTGTCTTTAGCGTTGTCGAAGCCTTCGAGGATAATGCCGCGCTGTACGCTGGCTACTCTGTTCGCGCGTAAACGCGTTTTCGCGCTCCCCTCGCGCGACCCGTCCCTTCAAGCTCCTTAAACGCGAGTGTTGCCTCGCTATCCTTTCCTTCCTGCCTTCTGCGAAATCACCGCGGGGCCGCGTAACCTTTAGCATTTACGACTGACAACGCGGATAATCGATGCATTAGGCGCAACTACGCCGCGCGGCTTCCGACTCGGGATCGGTATGGATGGCCTGTGCTGGGACGTTCCGCGCGCGGCGCGCCTTTCCTTCGATTCACTTGTATCTGGTGTTTTGTACGTGTCAGCCGATTCGTTCGTAGAATTAATCCTGTCGCGTACCCTGGCGCGCCGGTATATTTCATTATGCCACTCGAAACGTAAACACGTATTAGTTCGCTAACGTTCACGTTGATGGAACATTCCCGTAATTGAATATTTAATTAAACTACCGAGGCGGGTAGCGTAGGATATACTAATCATCTCACGCGGAGCGATAAGTAATGAAAGTCGGCGAGACATCTCGGATGGGTCTATGAGGCCCCGCGGAACGACGATTTATTTGAATTCCCGGCGACAGCGGCGCGTTCGGTAGGCACGGCACGGAATTAAAAGATTATTAATTGTGTATATCGGGAGACACGCCGCGGGGGTCTCGGCGGAGGAGACCGGTGGATAACGAACGTCAGGTTAGATTATCGTCCCCCGTGGATTTTCATCTGATTGCCGGGCTTATCGCGCCGACGATCGCCGTAATCTTACGATGTTTTTACCTCAGATCCCACGAACGAATCCGAGCGTGAAGCCGCGAAGTCCGTGGATGCCCACGGGTGGCACAACCACCAACTACCGACAACTACCCACCGACTCTCTCGCTATCCTACTTTTTTTTCGTTCTTCTTTTTAGGTGTAATGTACTCGCACTTATATCTATACATGACTCGCGCGTAATCGAATATTGTTCAGCTCGGAATTTCTCCGTAATAATGCATCATATCAACTTAAGTACTTAAGGGGTGGTTCCGGTCTAAAAATCGATTTTTTTTTATTTTTTTTTTCGAATGTTCAACCTGTTAGGAATACGTGTTTAAGAGGATTTTTTGAAATTCGTAAAATTGTCGGAGTTATAGGCATTTGAGTAGCGGCAAGTGCATGTGTAACACCCGGCCACTCGGCGCTCACATAAAACTTTCAACGCGTTTTTCTCGAAACAGTGTTCTCAAAATCGGTGGAACCTATATCTCGAAAAGTTATTATCCGATTCGACTGAAACTTATTTATTTTGAAGAATATACTTCTGGCTCGTGCAGAATCCAGTAAAATTTAAACAAAAAGTGTATTTTTTAAAGGCGTTGAAAGGGCGAAAAATATAGGGAAAAAGTGATTTCAAACTTCAAGTGTCCTTATTTTTTCAAATAATATCATTTTTTTAATTTTTACTGCTAAGTTCACGAGCGAGTTTCATGCCCTTTAATAATCTGGCATTGTTTTTTATTCCAGACCAAAGGTTTAGGTGCTACAGGTTCCACCGTTCTGGATGAATTTTTTGACGCCTCGACTTTAACGACTCCCCAGTGCCGTCTGCAATGATTAATTATAAAACAAAAAATTTATTTCTATAGTTTAAGACATCCTTAATACAATGCAAAAAGACCCATTAAATTATATGTAGTAGTTTTCCTTTAATTAATTCCTAAAGATCACCTATTTTTATAGGCTCTAGACCGGAACAGCCCCTTAAACGCTACGTAATTGTAAACGTATAAACCTGTGTCATCCCTGCTACCTTACCAAAGTCCTGCACTTCTCCCCTATCCCATCAGCCCCTCTCGTACTTTCTGAGACCCTTAAAAGCCACTATATTTCCTCAGTCACGTCTATTACTATTCCGAAAGCCATCAGACTCGGTCACAGGGTTCAGATCAACACAGTCGAACAGTAAATGATTCTTAATTTAGTTTAATAAATATATTATTTAAAAACGGGATAAACACACTTTATCCGTGTGTCCATTACACAGGCTGCTCTTCCTCTTCCTATGGAAAAAGTCTACCGTAATGAGAAGCAACGTGTCCGCCGATCGCAAACGCCCGGGCGCGGCAGAATCGGCGCGTGGAAACCTTCGAAACTCGTTGAACTCTCTTCGTGTCCAATTTCGCCAAAAGCACCGCGAACCGTTACTCCGAGCTAGCGTCGGGTTACAATTTGAATTTCGTCGATCCACTCGGCCAGATCCATGAATATTTGAATAGATTTATTTTATGTGGGATCATTTAAAGATCTTACGCGGCGATTTTATCGCCGGCCGCGAACGTACGTCTTATTTGCGTATTTTATGATTATTTTTATACGCCTTGTATGGTATTTAAATGGACAAATAGGTGTAGCTGGAGTGCCGTTTAGCTGCGAGTAACGAATTTTCAAATTTATTTGTGCGCTGAATTACGGCCGTAAATCGTGGTTACGGTGCCATCTCATGGCAGTAGTAGTAGTTGCTTGGTCGACTGCGCATAGGATAGTTGGTCTGAAAGTTCCTTTCTTTATTATTACGGTGAAAGAGAAAATTGGAAATTAGGTATACTGGACGATAATGCCCAATGAAGCTACGAATGTGGAACCTTCGCTCGGGGCACCGAGTAATATTATGTTACACCTCAGACGTGCGTGGGCCAGATGGAAATCCGAGAGGATAAACCGCGGTTAGTCGTTCAGATCCCAAAAATGCCACAAAAGCCACAGGCTACAAAGTTTCCTCTTTCTTTATTTTTCTCTTCATTTTATAAAATGACAATGCAACAATGAGTATCTTTCATTACACAAGAATCATATAAGTTTCTTTTTGGTGTTTCCTTTTATGTATTTGTTTATTGTTTGAAATGATACTTGCAGTAAACGTAACATATATATATTACATATATATATTAACACATCTGCTTTTTTTACATTTTGTAAGGAAACACTTCCCTGTTTGTCGTCTTACCGAGTCGACACTACATGAAGTGACAATATCGATAAATGGATCATGGTACCATCGTAGGGTACGTTTCTAAAATATCGACTACAGATAAATAATATATTTCATCACAGACGATGCCGATGATGTCAAAACGTCTTGGTTACGTATGCCTCAGCGCTGGATTTTCCATTTATGTTGTATTGTTCACAAAATACTCTCATCTCATATCCCGCCTTATCTCTATAATATTCTCCGTAATAATCTTTCTTACCATGGGCCTAATTCTCGTTCTACCCGACACCAAAGTCTCCTTTCCATACCGACACACTCGACATCTAAATTTGAATCATCGTTTGCTTATATTTCGGCTCATTACTATAATTCCCTCCCACCTGATATTCGAGGGCTTAATTCGTTTCCTGATTTTAAATGTAAAGCTCGGCGATATATATAGTTACATTATGCGTCACAATAAATTTCTAGTTTCTTAATGTTAGTTATTTAGTTATGGTTAGGCTTCTAACAGTATTGTACTGCAGCCTCGCCATTTACTTCGCTTGTCTTTATGTATTATTTATTTCTCTGTATGTGTCAAGTAATAAAGACGAATAATAATAATAATAATAATAATTTCATATCTACGATCTCTCGGGATTATAAGTAAAAGTTAGAGCTGCTTACGGCTTATTAATTCTCGAAAAACTTAATATGTTAAAAAGGGTCAATTTTATCACAGACGAGGTATTAGATAGACCTATCACCATACGGATGTTCGTGTCGCCATCGACGAAGTATAGGACTACAGACGAGGTATAGGATAGACCTATCACCTTATGGATGTTCGTGAAGCTACCCAACCTGTGTTACCGACCCACAATTTCAGGACTGAATGTAGTGGCATCGTGTCATAATTTCAGGACTGAATTCAGCGGCCTCTGTTCATGAACTATACGTGTGACATGTTTAGAGTGACAGCTTGACATAGAGAGCAGGCTTTCGTTACTCTACGCTTTGGCTCGATTTGTCAACGACTCACGTGGACTCAAGGAACAACCGTTTCGGAAATATGGCACCAAGATTGCTATTGGAGTCTTTTTTTTAATGTTGTTGGAGAAATAAAATGTAATTGAAGGATAAATATTTGGAATCGCTTCTGGACGGATGGTATAGAGATTAACGAAGATAGATGATCGCAGCCAATCGGCTCGTATTATTTGTCATGGAATTAATAATTGTATTACAATGTTACTTGTGATACGATTAGTAATTATACTTCAAATAATACAGATTGCCCAGGTCTCACCACGTGGAGGCGCTGCGAGTGGAGACCCGCCCTAACCGCGGCCCATCCGCCCTCCTTTTATGCAAAATTGTACATATTTTCATTTCCATGGATCCCTCTGATGCACGCTTGCAAAACGATCCTCGATCGCTCCACAACCGGGCAACAGAAGGAGTCCTTCTGTAAAAAGATATCGCGATGAAGCTAAGCAGAATTTAAAACATTTCTTTGTTTCTTTCATTTCAAATTTAAAGAATTTTCTGGTATATTTCTACCATGATAATTATTCACAAAGTTCGGAATAAAACAAAGAGAAAGGGGGGGTGGGAATTTGAGGGAAATTGTCAAGGAAAAAACTTTTAGCAAAAAGTTTTTCTTCGTTTCACTCCCAATTAGTGAATAATTATCATTTCCTATTCATTAATAGGAAATATGCCAGTGCATATTTCCTATGCCTACTTAAATACTAATAATTCCTACATACGAGCGCTTGTATTTAATAATTGCTACTTATATTTAGTTAAACACTGCAGTGTTTATCTTTTTCCTTAAAAACTACTTAATTCTATGTGGCCACTAAACACCTTAACTAACCATATACATATCTACTTAAATTTAAATAATCACCTGCCTAATATAAATCTCAAAGTGTCGCGTCTTTCTTACTTCCCTCGATGGACCCACGATGTTACCTGAAACATTCTCAAAAGTATTAATAAAAATTCCTTGAGTTTTGCTTTCTCATGGATGATGAACCTGGAATCCTCTTTTTCCAATATTCTTCGCACATAATACTCTGCAACAGAAACTTTATCAGTGGATTAGTACCTACAATCTATCTTGATTAAGTAATGTAATTTCAACAAATATAGTCTTTTCATTGAATCACTATTGCCCAAATATTGAAATATCATATTTGAAGCTACAAGCCAAAACTCAATATGGAATATCAATTTGGTATTAAGATGAAGGAAGAAAAAGATTAAAAAATACTGCTTCATTGTCAGCAGACCAAGTAGGCAATCAAAACTTTAGCAATTGATGAAAAAGAAGCTACTAATAATATTACATTTCATTCCGAAGCAATCGATATTCATAAATTTAAGCACTTTGCTTCTAGTTTCCTTCTAGTTTCTCATTAATTGGCATCTTCAAACTTTATGTATCAATGACTCGACTATACAATAATCGAAAACATTTATGCAAATGTTCAAGATTAGAATAATTGCACTTTACTGCACAGTAATCGAAGTTACTTTCATACAGAAAGTAGCAACAACGAGCCCGCGTTAATATTGAAAATTTACTATCAATATAAAGTGCCGAATTGCATTTGCCTACTTTTTCAGTGCAAATTTCGTTTCAACATCATCAAATTAAGCAACAATCGCGGGTGAATTTTGATCAATGCAAAGGAATGTTGAAACTTTATATAAATAAAAAACTACATTTCTTATCAATCTGAAAATAAATACAACGAACGCAAAAATCAGCAACGCTAATGAGGAATAGCTGCTACTACTTTTCAAAGACTCTAATTAGAACTTCAATTGGATGGAGGTGTGTCAGAAATCTGTAATTTCTGTTACAAATAATGAATCACACCTGTCATCGCCATTCTTTCAGTCATAAAATAAATTTTTTCCGATGCCATTTTATGAAAATTGGAACTTCAAATTTAAAAATATTCTAGAAAAGATGGAAAACTTTTTTGCAAGATATGAATATACTTTTAAAAAAATATTTCCAGCGACAAACACTCGATTCAAGGGTGGGTAGGTGGTGGTAAGAGGAGGAGAAAGGTGCAGCCGCGTAGGGCTGCTAGAAAAAATGATCAGTAACCAGAAGGGCAGCAGATCATTTTCCACTCATTAATGCAAGAAAACCGTGAGTGGACCGCTTCTTTCTTTCGCAACGCTAACTTATTACAGACTAAAATCAACTCCCGAGCATAGTCACTAGGACTTTGGACTACTCGCAGCACTAATTTCTCAAACAACTTCAAAATTCCCGGATGGTGCTTCATTACTGAAAATTCTACCGTACTTGTTACAAATACCGAATAGCAAGCAAAAAAAGCTCCCAAGGAGCTACACTACTCTGAAAAGTATAAAAAGCTACCGAGAACTACCACGTAGGTGGTTTCATTTTTCGCAACACTAATAAAAATTCAGTGCACCTGTGTCTCGTAATACGCAACTCTAACTTTAATTCGTTGCAGCCTTCCTGAAGGCTGTGCAGCAAATCCAGCTGCTCGTGACTCCTTGGTCCCAGGAACATGTCTCCAGACATGTCCCAGGACAGTTTTGGGGCATTGGGGGCTGGGGGCACAACACTAATTACAAACGCGATCAGTCATCATCGCAACACTAACTCGAAAGAATATTAAGAATCAAACTAGGAAGACTAATTAAAAACACGCGATCAGTCGCATCGCAACTCTAATAAAATAATACCTACTATGAATCAAAAGTAATGCAATAAATCAAACTCTAGTAACTCGAATTTAAAACACAAGAACAATTTCAAAAACAATCGCGACTCTTTTTTCGGAGAACTACAAACAACCATGGTCGATATTCATTCGCAACGCTATGCTGGAACCAAACGCGGGGAATACTCGATACGCAACGCTAATTCAAACCGTGATCAACATTTAGTCGCAACACTAACTGGACCCGTAATCTTCTTCGTAACCCTAATTGAAAACGCGGTATGCTCAATTTAAGGGGGGCGGGGGGTGTCGATGGGTCAGCCTATTGCCAACCAAACTACTGCTACTACTACAACTACAGGCGAGCATAATGGAAAAGAAGAATAACCCTGCACTCGAAGATGCAGGGCCATTCTTGGTAGCCCACATGATGTGGCCTTTTCTCTGGCCGGGCTATCTTCGGCTCTTTGGCCACTTCTTGCTTCGGGCGGTCCGCCCTTCTGAAAGTTAATAGCCCGCTCGAGCCCGTCCTGCCGACCGCGACCAGCGACAATGTGCAATGTCCCACTGGCGTCAAAAAGTCGACACAGCGAGGCTAGAAGCGAGGGCATACCCCACTCGTGCTAGTCTCGCCGTCGACTTTTCTCACAAATTTCCTGAAAGCAGGTCATCGCGCGAGGGAACATGCGATCAGAGAATACGATGACCTGCCCCGGCCCTACCTACTTATATTTAAGTCATACATTCGTACCAGAAGGTAAGTTACCTATCCTAAACCAAACCTATATTTAAAAAAGGGCAAAACAGTCTCTCAAACACAATCACCGTCAACCCGCTCCACGATTCTCAAGCATCGCCGCCCGGGTGCAAAGCCTACACTAGAGAGACCGTCCCGGGACGACTCCGTCACCCGAGCTTGGCCACAATCACACTCTAATAGGTACGTACCAGTTTTCACTGAAATCGGCTGGCAAAGGCAGTGACCATTGCGTATACGTATGATTAACATAGCAATTAATTATTTTCAATTTCAAACAATGTGCACTGTACGTATTATGTACGTACATCAACCGTTATTACTTTCTCGGTTGATTGTACGAGATTGATTGAGTTACATATTCCAAGATTATTTACTAGAATGATCATCGTGCGCAACAAGGAATATGATACATTGATATCATTATTGCAATGAATAATAATGTAATTTTATAGTTTTGTTAACATGGTCTTTGATAAAAATTCCGACGCAAATTCCACCGCCTAACCACACAAACACACACAGGTGGAAAATGCGGCGTGCACGATACACTAACGCAATGCCAGCCGCCGACATGTATTTAATTAATAAACAAAGTCATCGTGCCCCATTGCCTTTACTCACCCCAGTAGCGCATGGGCACGTGGATGTGTTAAAAGGCAATGGGTACGGAAAGATATCCTGAAAATCCTCAACTAGAAAGTATGATTAGTCTGTATAGTGTCTAGCAAGGTAAGGTATTGTTTCATTTTATATTATTAAACAAAATGGCTTGACTTTCAACTTGTGAATAGTTTAAACTTTGATAAATAAGAAATGACTCTACTTTATATGAAGAAAAGGACTCTACTCGACATTCAATTAGCAAGAAAAAAGACTCTAAAATTGAATTATTTAAGAAAATGACTCTAAATCATGAAAAATTTACGTCAATAATTTAAAACGGGCGATTCCAGCGTCAAAGTAAATTTCATATAACAAGAAAGTATGTTCTCATGCTAATTACTTTGAATCTGAAATTTGCCCACCCTCAATAATTGTCTTCTTGCATATGGAAATTAATTATTCTATTCTGTACGCAAACGAGTGACCTTTATAAGAGAGGAATTACACATGTATGCCTGTTATCATTTAGACATCAAGTTATTTTTGAACACGTAGTAAAAAAAGAAAATCCAAGTCATTTTAATCGTCGCAATGACGAAATCGGAGGGCATCCGATTTTTCCACTACTTTTCTGAGCTGCTATGCACCTTTATGTGCATTATTTAATAAATATCTACATCAATGTATTCAATGTATCAATGATAAACATTCGCGTTAGGAATCGTTTATCATGGGAATTATGATTACAATTTGATGATATTGAAAAGGTGCGGCGTACAAGAAGACCCTAGCCCTCGTCTAATAAATACATACATAGACAAAACACGGTTACAATTCACGGGCATGGTTACCATACCCGCGATCATTATGCTCGCCAAAGCACGTATACAACCGGTCACTCGTGTCGATTCGGACCAAACGTCTTACGACATGATTGAGTGACCAGAGGAACCATAATGCATGCGCACTCACATTTCGCTGTGCCCCGGTGACGAAGACGCCAACACCGCTCCTTACTGGTCAAATAAAGTCATCGGGCTGGTCAGAAGAAGTCATCAGGCTGCTCAGCTGCGCCAAAACTGTAACAAAGGAACAGAACACGATTATAATTTCATTTAAAGTTACGATTGTTTGAACTCTGATAAAGAATCACGAAGCAATTCACAACTATCGAAACTTTTTATCATTTTAACATTTTAAGGACACTTTTTTCAAAAATTTTGAAGAATAAACGCTACTTTAAACGAATTGAATGAAATACATAGATACTTACATCTTTCCATTAATATTCTGCGCACAAATCTCCTCTTCAGCTGACGCACTGACTCTAATTCCCGATACCGAGTTTCGCTTTCAATAGTAAAAAAATAAAGAAATAGAATACTACTAACGCGCCCCAAAGATCGTAATTTGCGAACAAACCGCTGAATCTATTCTCGCGATTCTAAGCTCAGAGCCGCGACGCTCGTGAAAGAATGTTAATTGCGTAGAAAACACTGACTCTACCCTCGCGTATCCCCAAATTGTAAACGAAACTCTACTATGAGCAACTGTGCTCTTCAAAATAGAAAACTTCATACGTCATAAACACTGACTCTATTTGGCCGCATTGCGCGCGGCCACAAACTCTGAAAAATAAATAGGATAGGAACATCTAACGGTGGGATAGGTGTGGTTTCATGGAGTGTTTGTCGCGAGGATGTAACATGTTCGTGTTATTCGAATAATAGTTTAAAATATAGCACGATCTTTATAAATTTCCAAAATTCATGGCAAGAATCAAAATTCGTTAATTATTCATGCTTGAGTAGCATGTCCTCGATCAACTACGCAGTTTCTCTATATAAAGAACAAAATTTGAATCCAAAACCGAACGTAAATGCAATTACAACCGCTTCATAGAGATAGATTCTTAAAAATCATTTAAATATAATTGAATTCTACGTAAACGCGACCGAAATGCAATAGAATTCGACCATTCCAATATATCGTGAACATCTACTGACGCCATTTTAAAAATTTAAAACAGATCTAATTAAAATTATTCAATGTGTCATAATTTAATCTTTTCCCACTGTATCCCAATACTAATCGACTGCAAAGTTGCCCAGCTCCCTCACAGCCAACAATGAGTCAATAAAATAACGTTACCAGATACGTATACCACACGTATTGCCACTTCTTCTTTCCAAGGAATGACCGATCAGACGGCACACAAGCCCCGTTCAAATTAACGGTCAAGTGTCATGGCGTCGCCTGCCCTTTGCGTTCGAATCCCGCGTCAGCGTCTGTAACCGACCGATGCAACAAGTTTGAAATAAATGCATTAAAACATTCGTAGGGGAATTAATCAACGAATAAAGTTGAAATATGCCCGAAAAGCGATGTAATTGAATACCGAGACACGATATGTGTGCACTAAATGTGCAGAAATATCGTTGAGGCAACGAAGGGAATACGCGACGAGCATCTAACCGTTTTCTCGCGATATTTAATCAATTTCGGGACGAAAGTGTATTAATAGTAGGAGCAAGGGATGATAGATAGTAAAGAAGAAGAATAATAATGATAGGGGTAATTAGGTGGCGATAGATAATGTAGGTAGGTGTACCATTTAAATATGGAGCTATCGAAGCGTCTTAACTCTACGATATCCACGGAACGAATGACCCCCGCGTCCCGTCGCTATACCTTTGCGAATATGGGCTTAGGTGGGGGGGAGACCAGGCAGGCCTCGCGACGCAATACACACGTACATACTTCCGAAACGTGGAATATCGGTCTGTTATTCTACGCCGAGTGACGTATATCGCGGCTAGTGGCCGATCCGTATGAACAGAGGACAGAGGTGACTTCCAAAGCGGGCATGGCTCGGTCATAACAACACAAAAGTCCTTTCTACCACACACGTTCTGCTACAGATAAAATAGAAATATTATGCGTAATAATATTTCCTTGGTTTATGAAATATCTAGCATCTACATACAGGACACTTTACTAAAGCTTGTAAAAATGAACACACATGGCTTAATTAATAAGTATATATTCGTAAATTACTGTAATATATGATATACAGTTTCTTATTGGAAAACTTTTTACAAGCTTCGCGATTGTTGGATATTTCGTGTCTGGCGTGAGTGCATGATGGAATGTAAAGGTCCAAATTGAATCAACACTCCAAGAGGAAATACTGCGATTATGGTTTATTGTTTAAAGAAGGAAAGATGTGCCTTTTCTGATTAAGCCGCGTGGGCATCGATATTCTTTGTCTCGGCTCTCGATGGAGCCATTCGTTCTTTGCGACTTGTCTGTTACAGACGTATGTATATTCCAACTTCTTTCTTATTCAAAGTTTTAGATTGTAGTAACAAAAGACTTGTTTTAATTAATCGTCTACCCCACAACCAACAGCGATACAGTCGAGATACCAATCCCGTGTTACCATTTGCACATAAAATGAATACTCATTCTGCCTATGTACATTTGCGTGAGCATAGTAAGGCGTTAGTAATTAACACGAGAGGTAATGAAAGCTCCACGGAAAGTAGATATATGTATGTAAGTAAGAGAAGCAATCGTGAGATCTAATTTTCGTCAAATATTGATATTGGTTGATACAGTTACTCACAAAATTGAGCGTACACCTACAGGCCCGGATTAAAGGGGGGGCTAGGGGGCGTGCAGCCCCGCGCCCCACTATCCAGGGGGGCCCCGTTCTAAGCCTACAGTTCTAAGCAATTTAAACTCGTTATTGTTTAACTTTTTGTTACTCTCCCCCCCCCCCCCCCCCCCCGCTTATTCAACCACGCGGGCCACCGAAGGTTGGATAGCCCCGGGCCCCAAAAATCTTAATCCGGGCCTGTACACCTAGGTTGGTAACGAAAATTGGCGGGAAAATGAATACAAACACACATATTCAAAAATGAAAACACAATATATTTTTTATACGTATATTTTACCAAATAATTCGTAAAAAAAATTTAAATAAAATGGACTATAATTTGTCTATATTTAACAAAAATAGTAAAAGTACACGTACCTATTTTAGTGACACACAATTGAGCGTACACCTTGTTAAAATACTATTTACAAACTTATACTAAATCATTTCATTTATTAATACTTCGTCGCATATCCCCTGGCATCAATTACGGTTTGTAAGCGACGTGGCATAGAATAAATTAAGTGTTTTATTAAAGAAGAAGGAATATTTTCGCATTATTCTCTGAATTTTTGTTTGAAATCTTGTATATTCGTAAAATTGTTATTTGCCATCCTGGATTTTATTTCTCCCCAGACATTCTCGATGGGATTGAGATCGGGTGACTGGGGAGGTGTTTTTAGCATCTTTGGGATATTATACAGCAGACATAATTGAACTATATATGATGAATGCTTTGGATCATTATTTTGTTGAATGTAATACACACGCGGCATTTTTAATTTTTCTGCTGAATCTTTTAGATTCTTTTTTAAGATATTTAAGTACTTAATTTTGTCCATTATACCATCTATCTATTCGATATTTCCGGTACCATTTGCACCTATACATCCCCATAACATAACGGATCCTCCTCCGTGTTTAACCGTCGGACATGTATTTTTGTGGTGGTGCTCAGTATTTGGCTGTCGCCATACGATTTGCTTCCTTCCATCCCGTCCAAAAAAATTGATTTTAGTCTCATCAGAGAATATAACATTTCCCCAAAAACTTTCGTCAAAATGTAGAAACGCTATTGCAAATTCTAACGTTAACTTCCGCACACTTGTACTCGGATTTATTTTAATTTGTCGACAAATGAATCGTTCATCAGTGTTCGACAATATTTTTTTTCTTCCTCGGCCAGGTGTATTTCGGACTGTTCCATTGTACCGAAATTTGTTTATAATTTTTTGTACGGTAGAATGTGTTCTGCCAACTATTTTCCCTACTTGAGGAAAGGATTTACCTTGCGAATATAATTTTACAATAAGATTTCATATTGAAATGTCAGTCTGCTTCCTCTTATTAGCCATGTTACTACTATAATTGTCAACTTACAGATAACAGATAGTTTTTTGTTTCTGGTTCCTGAGCAACCGAACTTTGAAAAACATTTCGCGGGACTTCCCCTTCAATAGTACCAACATTTAACTAATATAGACCTGCGTAATATAAAAATTCCTACGTGTACGCTCAATTCTGTCTCACTAAGCTTTGTGTCCGATGCTCTTGATGCAGGCTATCAGGTGGACACAGTTTATACTGATTTCAGGAAAGCATTTGATACAGTTGATCATGGCATTTTGGTTCGGAAACTGGCACACTGGGGCTTTGGTGGCCCCCTCCTGGCCTGGATAGATAGCTACCTTGTAGGTCGTAAGCAATTGGTAAAAGTCTCAAATTGTCTATCTTCTCCCATTAATGTTACCTCTGGTGTTCCCCAAGGGTCTCATCTAGGTCCGCTGCTTTTTATTCTATTTGTTAACGATCTCGGCGATGTGTTTCTGAATACAAAATTCTTGCTATTTGCTGATGACCTGAAAATTTTTAAAAGAATTCGCACTGTCCAGGATGCGATTGCGTTACAGGAGGATCTCGACAGGTTTGGGCGGTGGTGCACCGCTAATGGCATGAAGCTTCACATGGCAAAGTGTGTTGTTCTCAGGGCGTCTAGAGCTAGAGTCTGCCTAAATTATCAATACAGGCTGCTGGATGAACCGCTGACAGAGGTTTCTGAAGTGATAGATCTTGGAGTCTCTATAACGTCGTGTTTTGACTTTAGAAACCATTATATGCGTTGCACTAATAAGGCGTTGAGAACTCTTGGTTTTATTTGCAGAGTTGCGAAGCATTTTAGAGACGGGGAAGCTCTGAGGCTGTTGTATGTTGCCCTTGTTAGACCCCACGTTGAGTATGCCTCGGTTATCTGGAATCCGCGGCACATGAAATATGTATGTCAAACTAATCGAGCGGGTACAACATAAATTTCTTCGGTTCATTGCTCGTGTCCTTGGTAACCCAATGGACAGGACCGACCATGACTATGGTCCTGCTCTGCAATCCTTAAACATCTCCACCCTTGCAGACCGCAGACAGATTGCCGATATGGTTTTTTTGTACAAAACCATAAATGGTTTGGTAAACTGTTCGGACCTAGTTGAGTGAGTTAATTACTTTCAATGCCCCGGAGAGGCCCTTGCGGAAAAAGCCTCTTTTCGCCCATAAACTGCCGTTGTATTCTTACTACACAATTGACCCTATTAATAGGGCTATGCGGTACGCTAATCTGCAGTTCAATGATGTGGACCCCTTCCTAGGCTCGCTCACCTCTTTTCGCGCAAGGCTATCTAGTCAATTAGCAAATTCACGTATCGATAATTAATTTTAATATTCACTTATGTTTCAGACGGTATAGGCTCTATATTATGTATATATCTTGTATACCAAGGGATTTCCCGTTAATTATAATAATAATAATAATAATAATAATAAAAATACGTGTACTTTTACAATTATTGTTAAATATAGACAAATAATCCATTTTATTTAAATTTTTTTTACGAATCATTTGGCAAAATATACGAATAAAATATATATAGTGTTTTCATTTTTGAATATGTGCGTTTGTATTAATTTTTTCGCCAATTTTCATTACCAACCTAGGTGTACGCTCAATTTTGTGAGTAACTGTAGATCTATTCTATACATCGTCTGTGTTGTAATCTTATTTGAGACTGAGTCGATAACGTTGGGTGTGATACGAAAATGGTAAGGGGGCTCGCGAGCCCCCCGAGCCTGTGACACAAAATTACATTGGGTGATAGGTCTTTTTTTTTTTTTTTTATTTTGACGTGGAGAAATCCCTAACGGATACCCCGCCCCCCAGGGGAGGGACGGGGTTATGTGGGACTTGCACCCACTAAAACTCCACGGTGGTCGTCCTCGGGCGCGGAGTCGCGCGCTCGAGGGGGAGGACTTTTTGCGGAAGCAAACTAGCGATTCATCCGCTACCTCCCCCTCAGCGCAGTGCAAACTCCGCGCTCAACAGCCCCGCACGGCAACATGCGGGGTCTTCCCAAAACTCCGGCGACGCGAGACGGACCACGCGTCCGCGTCGCCACTTCCGGGGGGGGTCGCATGATGTTGTGGAAGGGTGAGCGTGCCCCCCGGCACCCCCACCCCGCGACCCCCCCGCGATCGAGCAGTGACCCGGACGCGGCCCGAAGGGTCGCGGCCGGGCGGGGAGGCGGCACTAGGTCATATGGTCAATTGACCGCCACACTCACCCTTTACCTGCTCGACCGCCTTCCTCGGGAGTGGGTGATAGGTCTATCCTATACCTCGTCTGTGGTAGTGGCATGAACAGCGTCCAACTCAGCAACTACTCTGAAATGCGTTGAAATGCTAAAAGGTGTGTGCGTGCTTGTATACGTGTGACTTGTTTAGAGGGAGAGTTTGACATAGAGAGCCGGCTTTTGCTACGCTATGCTTTGGCTCGGTTTGTCAACGACTCACGCGGATTTCTCTCCGAAAATCCATTTCGGGGATCAAGACACTATGTCGCTCAAAAATGGTATTTCTTCAAAGCCCGTGCAAGCTATAAATTGCAAGATGACATTGTTTATTAGTACTGTGCGTGTAGTAGAATCGTTTCACGTATCGTACGCCGAAAAGTATTAAAAATTCACGCTGATACTGACATTCCCGCAAGTTTCTAATGCACTGTTCATAATCATTCTAGTGCAGTGATAATAATTGGATCCTATTTGCCCCGTGTATTAGTTTACCGCCAACACTGAAATTTACAGTAAAATCTAATTCTTAAAAGCCTCGCATAAAGTTGCATGATGCATGAGGTGCATGGATGCAACTGCACATCGAGTTACTTTTCACACCCGCATTGCGAAATAAAATTTTGTCTAGCCCTGAGAAATTCATCGGTTCACTGAAGTGTGTGCATGTCATAGTGCATATTATTTCTTGATTTCTCGATTGGTGCATCAATTTAATCGATTACTGAACCATGTGGGAAGCCTTTTAAAAGGATTCCACTGAGATATTCCCGTTACCTAGAAGACTTTTTCAGAAACTGAAGGACATTTAAAAACAAGAAGTGCTTTTGTAATCGTGTGCAATGCAATTGTAGGAGTCAGTGCCATAAGAAAAGTGAGGGATAGAGTAGGGGAAACCGGGGCTATAGTTGACTAACGAGGTTAGTTGACTAATTCCCTTTAATTCTTGTATTATGGAATAAATTATGCTGCGATTCGCAATATTGGAGCATATGAATGACCAGCTTGCCATTTAATGTGTCGTCGTGACAAAAACTTGCGTGTTCTGTCAGTGAGAATGAAAAATCTAAAAAGGTCGGCTGGAAGTAAATATTTTCGTTTCGACTATTTATGAATTCTTGTCCACTAAGTACTGCTTGATGTCATTTCATGAATATTTTGTGGAAACGTGATACCTTGACTATAATTTACGGTATTTTATTTTATCCGGTGCGTGGAGGTTTTGTACGTACGACCCTTAACATGTTAACAATGTCGGACGGGGTTACTTGACTAAGCATAGGAATACTACTAATAATTGCATTTTTTATCCTCAAGATGCAGTCGAGGCAAAGAGTTTAGCTGCTCAAGTCCACTTCCCCCACCACAAATCCTTCCAAACTCACCCCTACCAGTTTTACACCCTATCCTCCCTTCAAACTCTCAGGCCTTCCAAATAGACCATAACAAATCAGTACAAAATAATTACAGTAAGTATTTTAGACCATGATAATTAATAAAAAAAAAAAATAACACTGTGGAGGAGTGAAAAAAAATAAAAAAATTTATTGGTCGTAGTATACATGTGTACGCGTTTCGTAATTGGCAGCATATATATACGCTTTTCACATTATATTGATGTACTGTGACAGCGTATATTTCGACGTGCGTTACGAAAAGTAGCACGTTTCAATTTTCTTACGAAAAGTAGCACGTTTGCCTTCGTTCTCACGAAAACTATCACGTTTCGGTTTTCGCTGCGAAAACTAGCACATTTGAGCGGTTTGCCACGAAAAATAGCATGTTTCGTCTTTCGCTGCGAAAACTAGCACGTTTGAGCGGTTTGCCACGAAAACTATCACGTTTCGGTGTTCGCTACGAAAACTAGCACGTTTGAGCGGTTTGCCACGAAAAATAACATGTTTCGTCTTTCGCTGCGAAAACTAGCACGTTACAGCGGTTTGCCACGAAAAGTAGCATGTTCGCGTTTACCCCGCGTTCGCAATTCCCGCACCCTCCCTTACTTAAATTATGTAGATTAAAATTTTCATATGTGTTGTCTTTTGGAGATTAGATGGAATTATTATTTATTAAACAATATTTTCAACAGTTGAATTCTTTTAAACTGCCCACGCGCTGAAACGCGATAGTTTCTGCAGTCTGCAGTATAATCCAAAACGAGCTATTCTTCGTGGCCAAACCGGATAATATGTTAGTTTTCGCCATAAATTCCCAAACGTGCTATTATTCGTGGCGAAACAGTATAACGTGCTAGTTTTCGTCGCAACAGTACGAAATGTGCTATTCTTCGTGGCGAGGCAGTCAAATGTGTTAGTCTTCGCGGCAGAAGACCAAACGTGCTAATATTCGTCAGAAACGATGGAACGTGCTTCTTTTCGTGGCAAACCAAAACGTGCTACTTTTCGTAAGAAAATTGAAACGTGCTACTTTTCGTAACGCACGTCGATTTACACCTTCCGCATGCAAAGGGTTAAAACTGAAAAGTAAATGTCAAGTCAACTGACCCCATCATATTTGTCAACTAACCCCGTAGCCGGGGTCTGTTGACTTATTCGTCTCACTACTCTAAATACAATAAAAACTACAACCTAGACTCAATTAAAACGATTTTCAAAATTATGCCTGTATACCTAATGAAATTTGGAAACTTTTGGTATACAGTAAGTCAACAAAATACTAATGGTCTATTTATAAAAATTAGAAATGTAAAAAATTAGTCAACTAGCCCCGGTCTCCCCTACCGTGGCTCTGCGTGTTAGGGATGTGAATGCGAACTCCCATATGGTGACAGGTCTATCGCTTTATCCTATACTTCGTCGATGTTAGTAACCAAGGGAGAGAAACAAGTAGGTACCTATGTCACTCATATTTCTCCAAATATTCCTGCAACTATTCATTTACACCAAGTTCAACTAAAATGTATTTATACAATGTAAATAATACTACCTATGTATAAGCATTAACATTAATTTATGGAACGATTAAACATTGAGAATAAAAGAGAATTCATTCGGCGTAGAAAATCATTTGCAAATCCAAGGCCAAAAGTTACTAATTGCTTGATATCTCAAGTAGTATCGATCATAGTTGATAATAATTTATACTGGGCGGTTAGTATAAATGTGGTTAACATTATTTGTCATAGCAATAGCCACTGGAATGGATATTTCGGCGGAAAATCCATTTTTGCCGAAGAATTCGTTGGATTTCGCAATTGTAATCAACCGTCGACCTTGTTTTGGTAGGGGGGCATGGTTTCCCGCAGTCTATGTAGGGAGCTCACCGAACTCCATGTACTCAGTCGTCGCGAGTCCTCCGTGCCTGGAGGACCTCCGGGGACCCTGGAGGTCCCGAACCACGTGGACCTACTGGACTTCCTTGACTTGTTGGGGACCTTCCACCACCCCCTGGAGCTCCCGAGCCACCTGGACAATTCGGACCTACTAGACTTCCTGGGGACCTGGTCAGGGTTTCAGCCCTGGTCCTTCCTGCACTCCCCGGAGCTCCCAAGCCAACTGGACCATTCGGACCTACTGGACTTGCTGGAGACCTGGTCAGGGTTTCAACCATGGTCCTTCCTCTGACCCCTCGCTCTCCTGGCCTGGGTTAGCTTATTCGGTTGGTGCCGATGAAATTTTCGGGTTCGTTAAGCCATTTAAAATTTTATTGTTCTACCAAGGTCATAACTGATTTCTCCCTCTATCTAACCGATTTCTTCGATTGTTTTTCGTCATCTATCCTATTTGATGCATTTCTTCGATGGATTTACATGATTGATTTTATTTGATGCATTTCTTCGATGGGTTTACATGATTTATTTTATTTCATGCATTCCTTCGATGGGTTTACATGTTTTCTTTTATTTGATGCATTTATTCGATGGGTTTAAATTATTTATTTCATTTCGTGGATTTCTTCGATGGTTTTCCATGATTTATTTGATCTCGTCGATTTCTTCGATGGTTTTGTGTGACTGCAGTCACTCTGTCATGCATCTCATCGATGGGTCTATATTCTCTCGTATCTCCTCTCGTAACTCAATAAGTTTTTCCTCAATTTCCTTCCAGGCCGACCACACCATTACTAACCTAACGCACTTGATTGTTTCAGCTTTTCAGGTTCACTCTTCGGCGGGGAAGGGAGACAGTGAAATAATACATTTAAAAGAAAATAGTGAAAAGTGACAGTGAAAAGTGAGAGTGAAAAGTGACAGTGAAAAGTGCCAGCGAAAAGTGACAGCGAAAAGTGACAGTGAAAAGTGATAATGAAAGAAGACATCTAAGGAAGCCTAGGTTAATTTATTATAGCATGAAGTATTTAAGGCCCCATGTAAAATTGCCAAGTAGTCACTAAATCATTAGCTTTGTTACTCGTTTATTGGCTCCTCATCCGTGATGAGGAGGTCACCGCTGCTTCCGTTTGCGGAAGCAAGTGACTGAGCATGGAATCGGTATGGGTGGATCGGTTTCGTCCCCTAGTGTTCTTGTCGAAGGGGAAAAGTTTCGGGCGTAGGGGGTGTACCTTTTGGTACGCTGCCTGCGTAAGTATCCCTGTCCGACTACCCAATCTCCGCGTTAGTCGGCTTGAGTCAGGTCACACCTAGTGTTGCTCCTGGCGAATCGCTCGGAGCAACAGGAATCGCCTGGGAGGCGCCGAACGCTTTTCTCTTTCGACTCGGACATTAGGGTGGTAGGAATTGCGCCATCGAATAGTCTTTTCATGCTTACCTTCTGTCTTTCCTTCTCTGCTGAATTTAATCGAGTGATTGCTTGGCAGTTCCCTAGATTCTATGTCTAAACCGAATAGATCGATGGAACTTTGTTTCCATCCATCTCTTTGGTTTAGTAGGCTAAGGGTTTCATGTACAGGGAGATCGATGGAACTTTCATTCCATCTATGTCTCTACGGGTCTCGAAGCGCAGCAACCTCCTCGTGGTGAGACCTGGTAATCGGTGAGAATCGAGCCGCTGGCTGCGATTGTCAAATATTCTAAGGTCGGGGCCAGATATATTGGCCGGTGAGGTTCGTGAGGGGTATTCTCCCACCACACCGTTTGCCTGCCTCGGTGCTCCTTTTCTCAACGTTTTCTTACTCGCTCTCGTTCCATCTCGCTCTCGCCTGCGCAGAACAAGAGTGAGCCAGAAGTGGTGGGGATAGTGCCAAGCTTCTGGCGTGTAGGCCAAACCGAGCTGTCAGCGTAGAAATACACACATCAGAATAGGTGTGCGTTAGATCCGAAATAATTCAGGAGCTTTATTGGTCAGAACATTGATTCCTTCTCGATAGCTTCATCTCGTATTGGTCTATGAATAGCTTCGTCACGCACACAACTATCACGCTAAGAAGAAATAACAGCCAAACGGCTAGATTCAGGCGGAGCCGAGCAGCGTTCCCGTTACCCACCATTAGTCCAGTGAAATGAGACGGAAATCTGCCCAATCTTCGGAATAAATCCCAGCAAGCTAAATTTTGGTATGGGCCTTTATTTATGTTATAACTCATGAACCGTAAGAACTGTAAGAACTATAATTTACCAAATGTTAGTCCTAATTAAGAGAAGTAACTTTTTCCTGAACACTTTTTTTCTATCTCCTACAGTTCGCGAGTAATAATACAAAAAAAAAATTTCAGGGGTCAATTACACCCTCTTGGAGTGAATTTGGGCAGCAAACGAAATTGCGTTGTACTCAGCCGGACTTCCGCTACATATTTACAGAGTTTCATAATTTTCTGAATTTCCGGGTTCGGGATCTTCCCTTGTCAAAAGTATGGGGGTTGGAACTTGGTAACCCAGCACACATGAAAATGGTTACTCCTACGAAAAGAAACTCATACAACCTTTTTTGTAGAGAATTTCCTAGGTTATAAATTGTGTGAGACCTATTTTTGTCGCAAAACTGCTAGATAACGAGATATTCGCGAAAAACTGTTATTTTATTTTCAACCCTCTGTAAAAATTTTAGCGGCACTCGGATCGATGGGGACTTTTGACATATTGTTTAAAACGACCAAATAAAGGCCCATACCAAAATTTAGCTTGCTGGGATTTATTCCGAAGACAAATCCTAATTTCACTGGACTACATACCCTGCGACGACCACGCAACTCCAACTGACAAATTCACGATCGTCAGATGGTGGTGGTTGATTTCTCCTCAATCGTTGCTCGCGAAAACGAATTCACCGGCCAATATATCTGGCCCCGACCTTAGTTGGATATAAGAACTTTGTTTAACTTGCAATACTTTGGTAGAATGTAAGAATAAAATATGTAACTTGAAATGTTGCTAGATTGTTCCAACCCGACCCCACATCACGAGTATAGTATTAAGATAGAAGGATAAGTGCAAGTGGGAATATTTCAGCAAGATACTGGAACTGACGGGTTTTTGACAATTTTTAAAGTCGTCTCTGCTTCAGCACCTTACTGAAATATACCAAGTTCCAATTCCTTGCTAAGATATTCCTGCTTAGTTACAAGCGTACTGTATTTTTTAAACAAATTCGGAACTAAGTTCGGACGTTTGCATTTTTCGTAGCAATTTTAATCATAGTTAGTTTCAATTCTAACCGCTTGTAGGATTGCGTTCGAATTCCACTCTGAATCGATAACGTTGAGTGTGACACGAAAATGGTAAGGGGGCTCGCGAGCCCCCCGAGCGTGTGACACAAAATTACATTGCGTGATAGGTTTATCCTATACCTGGTCCGTGGTCCTAGGACCCCACAAATCGCTGACCGAAAATGCATTGGGTGATAGGTCTATCCTATACTTGGTCTGTGATTTTATGTTCACCTAGTATTTAGTAAGTCCGCCAGATGACGCCACAGCGCTCCTTTGGAGTGGAGAAACATGCAATTCAGCGATCTATTGTGCCGTGCGTGCATTTTACTGGTGCAGTTTCCGACGTTCATTAAAACCCAAGAAAATGATAAGATAGTATCACGTGAGTCTCTATTGTTCTTGGACCGTGACACGCGCATTCTTCTTGACCATCACCACTTTCTGTCTGCTCATACACGTAATCCATGAAATAGTGCAAAGAATACTTTGTTTCGTAACGATTCTCTTCGATCTGGCATGTTCTTAACACGTCTCTACCACGAATCTTATAAAACACGTAACTGAAAAATAGAAGCACAGATCTCTCATTAATAGGGAGATGAAACTTGAGTAAAGCTTATAGAATTTCCTCGTGGAAATATTTTTAGAGAGTGCGAGCATAAGTTATGATTCCTTGAAGGGTACATCAAAATGCGGGCTTTTAGAGAAATCAGCTGTTGCTAGACAGAATACAGTTGCTGGCATAACGCCGGAACGAGCACTTGGGGCAAAGTCAGCGCGCATGGGCTTTCACCAGAACAGGCTATGGCTCCAGGCTACGATCCTCGTTTTCTCTTCTTTCAACTACCATTCGCTTTTGCTCTCTTTTCCCTCCAAGTACGTACGTTCTCTTGATCGCTCCCGTTTCTTTCTTCTTTGCACGGACTTTTCACCCACCGCTAAGATAAACTTCATATATTTCCGTCATCGACGGTCAACAACTACAAAAAACATTTATCCCCTGTCAAAACAGTCTTTTAGACGTCCCGAATTCGAAATCACTTGATTTTGATAAATTACTAAGTAACATACAACTTCAATTCGAAACATAACCATAGGTATACCGATACTTGCAACCCAAAGTATTCAAAGTAAAAGAGAAAAAGCATTAATTTCACCAGCAGCTGCCTTCTTCAAACAACTCACTAACTTCCAAAAGACACTTACCAGAACCACCCACACAATCCCCTCTAATTTCGATGGTGCCAAAAGAATGATCGTTGAACGAACCCTCGAGCATCCATTCATCATCCTCTGCCTCTGACCCCGGATTCAGACCCAGTTCAATTTCCGGATTGACCGAATGCTACCGTGCACGGGCATGTACGCCGCATTTTTGAGACTTCGTAAACAAAGTTGGACGAGGCAGCGATAGGACAAAGCCGTGGTCACGGGAGTAGGGGTGGGGTAAGCGAAAGAGAGAGGGCGGCCGTGAGTGTGCTGGTGACCAGAGAGAGAGAGGCGGAAGGCCAGCGCGGGATGGTGGTGATCGGGTCTGGATCCGCGACTGGCACTACTGGCAGTTCACGGCTGGTAGTCAGCGTGCAGTCAGTCATTCAGTCAGCCGGTTGTGGTCGGTCCGCTCGCGGGGGCCGCGCGACATGTTCCTTTCGTGTGTCTCGGCTCGCACGAGTTTCACCCGTGCCGTTTGAGATCCTGCGCGTCCGATCGCCTTTATCGCGTACCCTCGATTATTTGTACGGAGCGGTCTGTGGTGGGTTCTGCGCAGTGGAGTCCCGATCGACGAAAGTGCAAGTGACTGCCCGTAAGGTCAGTGTGTGCGTAAGGACCGATCCTTTCCACCGACCCGGCGACCAGTGTGATAAAGTGAGAGGAACGCGCGACCTTGGGGAGAATCTCGGAGAAGACCTCCGCGGAGAGGTGACAGCCGGAGAAGCGACGTAAACGCAGCCACGGATGGTTAACGTGAGTACATACCCCCATCCCCGTCACTCGCTCGTAGCTGAAGGAATCGATCGCCAATCGAGATATTCAACTGCTCGCGACTAACTGGTTGCGAGTCGAAGCTTCGACGTATCGTTTCACCAAACTGTATCGGTGTACATTACAGTTTTGTAGATAGGTATCTCCTTAATGCGTTCGTGTGGCTATTTAGTCTGTAATTGGACGAATCGAGTGTGAGAATGGGTATGATCGCACGAGGGTTATGTTGGCTTCTCTTGTGGGAAATGTTCGTCGCGATCACGTGCTTTCAATACTTTTTGTCACAAAATCTGTTAGTGGCTGGGGGTAGAGCTGTAATTATTCGAATATTCGAATTTTAAATTCGAATTCTATGGTATTCGAATATTCGTTACAGCCCTAGCTTGGAACTATCTCTGTTTCTTTGTTTCTTTGTTTCTTTGTTTCGACTAGTAGGACATTTTCTTAGACTTGACCACAAGCTTTCATAGCTTCGATGATGAAGTGCTACATACCAGCTAGCACCAGGTACACTAAGTGGAAGCTTCAAAGTATATTTTGATTCAATTACGTTGACGTTAATTGCAATTCCGTAGACACCAATCTCTCAAATCTGCACGCCCGCCCATTCACTTCGGTGGTGAATAGGAAATTGAGTATTTACTTGCCCGTTTCTTGCGCCATCCCCGCGCCTGATTTCGATGTAATGCAACAAAGGCAGTTAGGAGAGCCTGGAGAAAGTAGTCGGCGATACTTATGAAACCGTTCGCGCCGTTTCCTACCAGACGAAAGAGACCAAAGGCGAGAAATAAGACACCGGAGAATTCTATTTCAGCCTTCCGCAGTCGGCTGGCTTATAAATTGTTAATGGCTACTCGAACTGTTACCACTTCCTGGCCAGCGGCACCCCTTCGAACCATGCGCGACGCGGCCGATCTTTTGCAAAGCAAATCCATCTGCCGCGTACCGGCTGGAAATAGAAGACGCCGGGCCCGAAAAGAAATCCTGCGTTTTTCTCCACACTCCGGTAAACAATCCCGTCTCGCGGACAACAGATGTTGGCGCGCGCCAAGATTTCCCTTCTGACGGCGGTGGTGGTGGCAGTAGTAGGTCATTATGGAATTTCTAGCGAGGTGCGCCATGCTATGTGACCAGAATGATTTCTTTGCGTGAAAGTCACCCTGGAATGGTACACCGAATCCAGCCAGTGAAATGGAAACTATTTGATCCGCGCGGAATGCGAGCGCGAAAACTCGTGGACTCGCGCCGAATTGTCGCGCAACCATTATCTGTTCCACCGCGGGTAAATGTCAGTTGGATCGTTTACAGAGTTTTTCTTTTCCGCGCAATCTTTAGATACTATCTGACCGGGGACAATTCTGCGGAGAGTATTAAGATGAAAGATACGCCGATGCACATATTTGAAATACACTAGTGTTTAACGAAACACTTAAGCCGCGTTTACACTTGTATATAAAGCGTGATCTACAAATGTTTACCTATCTGTTAGGACAGATTATACATTGTACATTTCCAAGTGAAAGCCTCTAAATCCGTGTATTTTACGGCAGTGCAAACAAGGCAATGCCCACAGAGGGAAAAGATAAAGAACCGTGATTCTCTTGCAGCTCCTTCGAACGCGAGATTTCGTTCACGCGATCGACTGTAATTTGCCCCCCTCGTCTGTTCAAACTCCGCCACTTCGTTTACGCTTTTCGGACCGCGCTTCGAACGGTTCCAGCAGATCGTTGCACGGGTTATGGAATTCGCGCGGAACAGAGAACGTTGACGCTTACGCAAGTCGGCTTGAACTTGAGGAATCGCGGGATGCTATTCCACGCGCATAAATTCCGGATAACGCCAGCCAGACCGAATTTGTAATTCCTCAAGTTACCGTGAACGCGCCCAAGGTGATCATATGCACATTCGAAATTGATTTTCCAACCCTGACGTTCCATTCATTTCGTCGGGAATTAATTCGTATCTTTACGCACTTCGCGCTCGAGAATTCGATAAGGGAAATAATTAGAGAATACGTTCCAAGTTGCTGCCGCGGCAATTTACAAGCTCCGCGCTTCGCGTTTTTTCGATCACGGCGATTGCATAATGCCGCACGAAATGCAGATCTATCGCTAACGAAAGCGATACCCCCCGCATTCTTCAAAATCCTCGCCTCTATTCTTCGCGGCTCGAGACGGTTTCATAAGTTGAACGCCGGTGCCCGCATACGATTACGATAACGCTGACGGTGGGCGGTATGTGTGTGGCACGTCGCTAAAGAGACAATGTACCGTGGCCCTGGGGGCATTTTTTACTTTCTCGCGCGATGCCCACATTCGGCACATCGATTCTTTTATACTTAGTACCCGAGTCTACGCGGCTGGTGTAACTGTACACACATCTCTCGGCTCATCCCGCATTCTACGTATTATGTTAGGGCAGTCGCTGTCTCTCCCAAGTGCTTTTGTTTGGGACAAGAAGGGACTTTGTGCGTGCTTTGATATTCAACGTTCGCTGAATGACTTCTCTGTATAACAAGTCTTGGCACGCGGTAAACTTTTTTTCTGGAAGAACCTCCAAGTCGAAACAATTTTATATGGAAGATAAGAAGATGGCCAGTTTTACGTTTACTCTTATTATTCCAAAAGTTCGTCTAGGTCAGTGTTTCCCAACTTTTTTTAAGACCCACTTTTATAATATTCGAATAACCTGAGACTCCTCCGCCCCCTTATAAGGTAAGGTAAAGAAAACACGTTAGAAATTGGTATTCCAGAATATAGTTCTAACTTAATAATATTTAATTATCTTAATACATATATTAAATATACTTAAAGATATTTAATAGATTTAATTATCTTATTTAGTGTGATCGTCGTGCTTGCACCTGGGTAACCAGCTTTTTCTTAACATTATTTATTAAAAATCAGTGCTACATCGTTAACGGAATATGACAATGTATCTGTATTAAAATAAATAAATGCTAAGAATCGTTAACTAAAAGTAACCGCGACGACCTCTCAGAAAACACTTCGCGACCCACAGGTTGGTAACCACTGGCTTAGGTGATGTTAGGTGTATGGAAATGTCTCTTTTTACTAAACCTAATTGTACATACTTTGACCAGGAAAGTGGCAAAGGTCATAGATAGCCAAGGAAAATATATAGATAGTACATTTTTACTTTTAACGACATCTATGGTTCAGTAAAACGTGCGAACTTTTGCACCGACCTACTTATTCTATTATTCTACTGAACTGACCAGTGAAGCCACTTGGAAATTTCGCACCCACGATCCTTCAAGATAGGATATACAACCAAGTCAACTGTAAAACGAATTAAAACTCTCGTAGACGCGTTTGTAAACAGTTCACCAACCCTCTATTAAACCCATCACGCGAAGGTATTACACCGCTCTGAACGCGAGGCTCCACGTACACGAACACGTGCTGCCAGGAATAAAACCACTCTCACAGCCCCATCGAATCGAACGTTCGAAATCGATCAACGTTCTCTACGCCCGGCGGGAGAAAAATCCGCGCTGACGTAAATAGCGTGGCAGAAAATTGCGCGATGCTGGATTATCGCCCGATGAAATACCGGACGTATGAAAATCTAGGTCGCTACGTGTACGTTTTACGGTCGGCTGTGTCTCTGCCGGTCACGATCAGTGGCTCCGCCTCGTAATTAAACAAACAATTGAATTTCAACTCGTCTGCTCGCACTTTCGCGCCAAGCAGCTACGAAGCCTCGAACGATAACCGAGCCGTCAAATCGAACGAGAAGAAAAAGTCACACCGACGTGCCCGCTTGCGCCTGTGCGCGCTCACCTGTTCGTGGCGATCGTACCGATTCCTCAGCGTCGATATGGTCGAGGTATCTCGAACTCGACCGACCACGTTTCTACCTCCGTGAGATTCTCCTGCCTCGAAAACCGGGTCTTCTTCTCTCCGCGACCTCGAAACACACAAATTACGGAGGCACGGAGCCGCGATGCGTGCTGAAGAGAGCCAATAGGGAACAACCGGCCAGTCCGCGTACGTACACGTACACATGCTTCCCCGTGTGCCGCGGTCTTCCTCGTCCCTGTCATCCATGCCGAAGAATTCCTGGGTATCGTAGAAAGTCCTCGAGGTTCGAACGCTTCCGATAGTCGGGGGGTCTCTCTCCTGCTGCTTCCTAGAATTTACGATCTCTCGTGCCAGGCGAGGCGGGCTTCGTTTCCTCCCACGGAGAGCAAGCGGGATTATAAATTGAAGCGAATCTCTTGGTTCTCGGGGAGATTTATTCACTTCGCGTCGCTTTGGCGCAACGTGCATGCGTCTTCGGAGGGTTGCATAGGAAATAAATGATCCTGGAAGGAACAGTTTTCTTTTGTAGGTATTCGGCGCTTGGGAACGTCGGATGGTGCGATTGGCACATAGGTGGCGCCCCTTGGTTTGGGTATTTGTACTATTCGGTAGAGTTCGCAAGAATCCCATCGGAGAGTCAGCGTTGGGGGAATTGGTAACGCGGCTGCCCAGTACGCTGCCCATTTCTTCGCCTACAATTTCAAGCTGACGTTCTCGATCCTTTCTCGGCAATACCTTTGTTACAGCATTGGACCTTTTTTGTCGATTTCGTAGGTGGACGGCTTGAAACACGTTCTCCATATTAAAGACCCCAAGTAACGAGCAATAAAAGTTCCCGCGTGTCGAGCACGTGGCGAAAGTACGAAAGCGAACGTTTCTTGGGGCCATTCTTTGTGAACAGTATGAGGAACCGTTTTGGGGTGAGCACCCTCTTGAGGGAAATGATTGAATATAAATATACAATCAAAGGGGGAAGAGAGTATACGCGAGAAAGGACAAGTGTTTTCAAGGATACCGGTGAATCCTGGCTAGTCCCATCGATCTTCAAAGAGACGACCCAAAAGTCCTGTCGATCCGCTAGATGGCGATGAGTCATTAAATCCTTGCCGCGGATAATCGTTTGGTGATGTTACGAAAAGCTGGGTTGAAGTTTGCGAAAGAGAAGAACCTTTCGAGGCCTGGAATAGACCTATCCTCGTCGATTGGTTAAGAAGGGATGTGCATAATTTGCAGAAACGTTGCTATTCGAGGTCCACAAAGAAGGTTCGATAATCGACCGGCGCACGAGGACTCGGGTAGCAAAGAGAACGATTTGCGATCAAGCATCCCAGGGATGGAGCTCGAGCGAAAGAGCAACAACCTCGACGAGCGGCATCGGGAGAAACGTCTTTAGAGCCCGGCTGTCGAAGAGAAGAAACCCGACTCGCTGGACGAGTCCTCGTAAATCAGAATCTCTTCAGGATGAAATTAGTGTCAGTTAAAGGGTACCGTGGCGCCTGTCCATTTCGAGTCGCCCACAGGCCGTGGATTAACGACAGTTCTTCGGGAAATACGAGCACGACTCTCGTTACTCCTCTTCGTTACGATATCCAGTTGATCCAACCATTCGCTTTCGTGTTGTCGAGGAATGCTAGATCAAAACATTTAAAAAATGGCAGCAGAAGATACTAGTTGCCTTTGAAAGGTCGATGTTCTTGACCACAACGTGTCCTCGATGCTAACTCGTTGCTTAGGTCATTCCTCGATTAGAAACCCCGCAATTGCAGGGTGATTAAAATCATGTTGCCCGCAGCAAATGATGCATATGTCGCCAGGCTATATTTACTTCATTGTACGAGTGTACTCGATTTTCACGAGCTACAGAATGCATAGGCATTTATGTTTACTCGTCTCCGCTGGTTAACAGGTTAAATGATGGATGCCGGGTACAGTGTATCGATGGATTCGCGAATCAAGAGCTCTTCAGGGTCGAGGTACATTCATGCAAAGGCCGTTTCGAAGGTCTCTTCGCGCTTGTATCTCTGGTGCATCTTGCCACGATGAATCGCATCAACGTCTCGCGCGTCGCTGCCGTCTTTTTAACCTACGTTAACAATCTCCGCGAGCTTTTCCCACTGTGGCTGTTTCGATGCAGACATCAGCCGCTGGAATGACGCGCACGTAATTGCTGAATCAGCCGAGAGGTACTTAATTCTTGGCAATTTACTACAGAAGGTACGGACATTGTATAAATATTTAACGGGCTTCGCGGCCGTTATCAAGCGGCGTTTATGAAAATTAATATCGCATAATGAACGCATCAGACGGAGAATGAGGTATATGCACCTTGGCGCAGGAAGTGCCTCTAGCATTTCTTGAGGTGTTAATCTCGGCACAGTAGAAGAAACATACGCAGGATGTTCGTAAACTTTATTTTTAAAGGGAGAAGATAACGCAATAGTATCGTAGAGTGGTGGTTAATAGAAGGCTTTTTGTTTTAAATTACTGCCACTTACAGCTGTAATATTCGCATCATTATGTAACTTTTTCAATAAATCTACGCATATCGTTCCGAACTTTAACGTCTCGTCAGTTCTCCAAACACGCACAGAGTTAGCCAATATTCTCCGCAGCACATCTCACAAGGCGGCTGCAAGCTATTTATTACAAGTCGTCGAAGCCTTGAAGAGCTATGAACGGTCATTAATACCTCGTTCGCAGATAATCGTACTCTGGACGGACCTTCCTAATATTCTGCATAATTTAACTCTCCATCAATGTCGCGCTTCCGAGAGTACTTCCTCGTTCCTTCTCCGTACAACCCAAAGTTAAAGATTACTCAAATCCATACAATTAATCTTGATGCGCCGTCCAATTGAGAAACTTCGAAATTCTCAACTTTATTCTGTGTTCTTTACAAATATCTAATACCTCGCAGTTCCTGTAGAATATATCCTACCAATCTGAATTTTCATACAGAGACTTTTCGTCGAGCTGGGTTCATCATTCCAACGCAGATCATTCTTCAAACTTTCTGTTACGTTATCAAGTAACCGGCTGGAGTTTTACAACCCCTTTATTATTCTAAGCCTTACAACTATCTAATGATAAATATAATAAGTGTAGACATTCGGCGTTTGAGATCGGCCTATGGTGCTATCATCACAGAGGTGGCGCCCCGTTAGTTCGATATTTGTAGAGTTCGGAAACCTGTAACATCGGAGAGTCGACGTTGGGCGAATTGGTAACGCGGCTGCCCAGTACGCAGAGGACCCGTGTAGAGCTTGGGTTCGAGTCCCGTCGCCCGAGGTTTTGTTTTTCACACAAAAGACGGACAGTAAGCTTATAGGTCATGTGCGCCCGCAATTTGGCAGTGATAGACCCCGTGAATTAAATAAAATATACGCAACCCAACACTTTCCATGGATAGTGTTGTACCTCAAACACAGAGATATGCACCAAAAACCCATCTTCCATCTTGACAATTTCCCTCGCCGCCCACTTTGCGCCACGAAACCAGGAGGATGGTCAATGCGAAGCTGAGGGTTATGTCTCGAGAGCCCGGTGTCGAGATAAATGATCAGATAGCCGTCAGCTGGGGCAGAACCAGCCCCTTCTGTCAGACACGGTATATCTCATAGGAAAGATTCATGCGCGCAGGAAGGAAAACGTTACCACGAGCCAAAAAGGGGGACGGGCGGGGCAGACGCGCGTGAAAGATCCAAGAATCGCGCTCCCCGATCGTTCACGCGATAGCGTTTAAGCCGCTTGCACAAATTTCCGGTATTTGCCAAGGGAGTAGGAGCACGAGCGGCTGCTTACAGGTTCTCTGCCATTATCGTGCGAATGGATCTGAGGTAAAATAGCCCCGGGAAGAATAAAGAGCTCGAGGGCCCTCATAAAACCCTCGCGGCGAGGAGAGAGATCACCTACGAAGCTTCCAGCCGCGCGCGGGATGAAATTTCACCTCGCGGGGAACTCTATTTCCTAGTTCCGCTCGAGCGTGCCCGTCGAACTCGCTCACTGGTCTCCCGCGATTTCCGTCGGACCGAGCGCATAAATTGAAACGCGCTCTCCGAGCTGCTCGATAGGTTCCTGATTTCGAAACCAGCAAAAATCCAGCGCGGAAATCCTGCAACCGGACTCTCTCGACTAACTCCCCCCCGGGTATCGAGCGCGATATCCCCGGTTACGTAAAGCCGTTCGGCGGAATCTGTCCTCTGAGGAAGTCGTTCGAAAGCAGGAATCGAGAGGATAATGGAGGTGATCGGAGCGCCGAGGCGATTGCGAGCGTGTCTTCCAGGTACGTCGCGAGGATGAAACGCGGTATCCGTGTTCGGGATCGTGTTATAAGAGCGCGAACCACAGAAATTTGCGTAAATCCCGAGTATGATGCAGCTAGCCGGGCTGCGGACGGAGAAAGTGTGCCCAACGATCGGAACAGGTACAATTCGGCGATTTGTTCGTAATCGAAATCACCGGTCGTTTCCTCGACACGTTACTCGGCCTGACGGAAATGGCGGGAAATTACGTAGGTGAGTGCTCGTTCTGAGTACTTAAACTCCGATACTTTTCTGTCGAACCGCCTGTAGTAGGAAATAGACTTGCGAAAGGTCGATTTATATTTTTTGCTGTTATGTGCAACTTGGATTCTTGAAGGAGGGAGGCATATCGCAACCGAGAGAAATAAAATACTACTATTGCTACTGTATAAGTTGACATTTTAATTTTTAATTTCTTACCATTAATTCATGAATTTCAAAAGAATAGTTTTGAAAGTTAGCAGTACAAAGCATATTTCTTCCGATTTCCGTAAGTACTGGTACAATCTTAAAAAGACGAGATAGGTACCGTGGGAGTGCGAAGACTGTTCGATTGATAAAGTAAGTTTGGAACAGAGCGATTGGGACCGAGAGCGAATGTTTATGGTAGAGTATCGAATGTAGGGGTTTGAATGGTTTCTTCGAATGCACATGGAGCAAACATGGAGTAATATCCCTGCAATACAAATATTGTAATAATTTAAACTGTCAGTGCTCTAGGAGTCTTTCTAAACTTAATTTCACAAGTATGTCTATTCGGGATCGCGTTCGTACAGAGACTACTTACTTATCCGTCTAATTACGCACCCTCTCCCTCTCGCTCTCTCACTCTATCGCTGCGCACATCGCCTGAAATTCCCGTGCCACGCAAATTTTTCTCTTGCGCCGTGATTAGGCATGAACAGGCAGACTGTTATATGTTGTATATGTATTAGTATTATTTTATTTTACTTTATTTTATGTATTATTTTATGTAAATATTTTTATTTCTATCTCTTATATTAATTCTCTTATGTTATAATGGTAATAATTTTGTATCTCTGTACACTAAAGGGTTTCCCGTTAATCAATAATAATAATAATAATAATAATAATAATAATAATAATAATAATAATAATAATAATAATAAATAATAAAAATCTGTCGCTCGGTCCCGAATCGTCACCTTATCGAGACGGGAAGTCCTTTCGGCTTCCCTTTATTGTCTCATCGCATACAGCCGAGGCAGACGGCGAATGACGCAGCCGCAACATTCTCGTTCGCCGCGGCAAGTACAGACCAAGTAAAAAAGATAGCGCGCACCTTAAACCGAGTCGGAAACCCCGTCGTTAGACCGAAACACCACTGTATCCAACAGAGAACGCCAACATCAATGTAACTCTCATTCCTGCAACCCCTGAAGAAGCAACAAGTGTAGCAAACAAACCCAGACGAACACCATGACGTATTGCGGTCTCGTTGCTGGCGGACGATGCTAAGTCTAGAATCATTCGTCTCCTCACGAGCGTTCAGAGCGTAACTTGGTCACCGTCCACACGACAGGTGCGTACGCTATTGTTCCTCCGTCACGCGGTGACACGTGTCGCCTGGACAAATGCGTTTCCCTGAGAATTAGAACGCATAAAAGGAACGAAAGCGAGCGTTCCCCCGTCTGGTCTGCGAACGAGAGCTGTTCGAGTATCCTTACCCAATCGACCCCGTCGAAATTGACGATCAACGGGACGCGGCTGTTTACCCTTCCGTTACGAGGTAATTTCAGGAAACGTCGGATAAAAGCAAATAACCGCGCGTCACGAATGCATGGGGAGCCAGCGAACCGGCCACTGTTGCGTTTTAGAAGTCCCACTGGATCCCCCGACCGCTCTCGCGGTAACAGTTACGTGGCTGTTCGCGGTGGCACGATCCTCTTGTTGGCGGACGAAGGGGTCAGGCAGAGGGTAAATAGCAGATAAGGATCCAAGTGCGCTGGCGTTAATCATTTCCGACACGCACCGGGCATCCTTGAGGAAGAAGGCTGTTGTGGAGTGAACCTTAAGGTCGACCGATTCCACTTGCTCCGCGGGCCGCCTTATAGGGAGTCGCTCTGATGAAATATCCGGGAGATTGGTGCGCGGGATGCGTCAAGGGACGTGGCAATGACTTCCAAGAGAAATTACCGCCAGGATATCTCTGGCAGAATCAACGAACTGCTGCGAGCAATTCTCTGCCGGTTTATGGAGGACTGGCTTGCTCGGTCCGATGGGAAAATGTGACGGGCAAACGACTAAATTTTAACTGTTCCTCCGAGCTTCCGTCACTCGGCTTGAAATGTTCGTTGAATTCCATTGAGTGTTAAATACATATAGTGATATGAAAAAGGCGATCGTGTACGGTTGATATGCATGAGCGAGTTAAGCCTGAATTCTTTCGTCGCATTTATCTAAACTTCTGTCACCCTGCAACGGCGAAGTACGGAAATAAATTTCGATAGGAAATGGGGAAATCCATAGCAATAGAAGGTGGTGAAAATGTAACGGCATTTTCTAGATCACTTGAAAAATATAAAAAGGGGCAAAGCAAGAATAAAACGCTGCACGAGATATCATCGAATCGAGGTGGTTCAAAGCCACGGAAACTATCAAGCAGCGTGAACGTGATTCAGTATTTACGTCCTCGATGACTAATCGTACACTTTCTATTCCTTCGTGTGCTCCTTTTTTTTTCGTTCCCCGTACGTGGTCGTGGTACCTTTAACGATGTAAATATTAGCTAGTGCAGCGGCGCAACGCACGTACAGCAGAAATTTGCAGTAGAATGTAAAGTCTGTCTCGGTGATTGCATGTACCCTACATGTAAAGGGAAACAAGGACGGATCTACTTGTTTTTCTTATTTTCGCAGTTTTTTATTGAC